>OZ010596.1:11929903-11984903 GCA_963932145.1 Acanthosepion lycidas
GCAACGCTTGTGCCCGTATCATTTTTAACATGTGCATTGTCTGATTATATTTCAGAGATGAGGTATTATGTACATTATTTACATTATTCGGACTATTGTCCTCATCTTTGTCGCCATATTTACTACAATGTTTCGGCCGTTGTACGCTCCATCCTTCTTCAGGTGGTTGGAATGTCGAACTTAACTCTTTATTTCGCTCACTGGGGTAGACTGTTTTAGTTCCACGAGCCATGTTTAATGGATGTCAGTTATCAGTTATCTCCTGTTAATTTCCCTCTGAATTTCTCCACTGCCTCAACCGGGTATTGAACTCACACTGTTTGGGTCCTGTCACTGGATCTAACTAACGCCTTTATCCATATGTACTTGAGGACATCTGTGTATGAATTTCTGGGTATTATAAACCTAATATCTTCATCAACCATTTTTACCAGTGCTCATATTGCAATTTTTTGCTGTTATCATTTCATGTTTTTATCACAGCTCATGTTGCAACTTTTTGTTGTTATTATTGCTTCTCTGTGGCACTCCTTTTTACTGGTTCCAATATTGTATTTATTTCCATGCTTGGTCGGCTCAGGAGATTTTTGTGGCCTAGCATATGTGCTGATTCCTTAAGTTTACGAATTTTCCATTGGTTGCTGAAGACATTAGGTTTATAATACCCAGAAATTCATACACAGATGTCCTCAAGGATACATGGCACAGATGATAAAGGCGTTGGTTAGATCTACTGACAGCATCCAAAGAGTGTGAGTTCAATACCCGGTTAAGGCAGTGGAGAACTTTCAGAGGGAAATTAACAGGAGATAACGGATAACTGACATCCATTAGACACGACACATGGACTAGAATAGTCGACCCCATTGAGCGAAATAAAGGGTTCAGTTTGACATTCCTACCACCTGAAGAAGGCCGGAGCGTGTAATAAATATGGCGACAAAGATGTGGAAAATAGTCCGAATAATGTAAATAATGTGCATTGTCTTTCACCCTCTGTTCACTCACCATTAGAGAACCTTTGCCGATGGTTTACAAATTGCCAATCCGTTGTTTGTCTCTTCGGTCTTGTTTACGGATGAGTAAACTATTTGGAGAACTGGAATACCAAATATGCAAAAACCATCATTTGTGGTTGGATCAGAATCCCCACGGTACAATACAGACTACACACCAGTATTAGTTTTACAGTTAATGTTTTGCATTATTTTCTTTTACGGCATATCGACCTCAATCGGCATGAATTTTAAGATCTGTTCGTATGAATAAAATATTTAATAATAATAAAATAACTAATTTACCATATTAAATAAAAAATATTAAAATAAAAGTGTTTTTTTTATGTTTTCACTCCAAGAAAGGCGGTGGTACCATTTTTACACAAGAGGTTACAGGATATAGAAGTGAAAGAAAAAAATAACCCCTGAGAATAGGGAGGAGTGTGGAAAGGACAAAAGATAAGCAGGATTCAAGAAGACAGAAGATGGCGATTGACGTTGTATTTACATATTTGAAGATTGTAGTTGCCAGTGAAGAAATGAAACGGAAGTATGTCCACACGTGGAAAGTGCGAGGAAAGAAACTGTTGGAGTAGAAGTGACGGTTGTATTTACCTATTTCAACAGTAAAATAGTTGGGCATTGAGGCCAATCTAATATTACGCTTAAATTTATGTAGACGAGACACCAGTGAAAGAAGCACTTCAGAGAAGTTGCAATGAAAATATTTGTAGAAAAGACAGAGGGAAGCCACGACACGCCGTTGCCAAAGCGACTGAAGTTGAGATGCCTGGTCAGGATCGCTTATATTGCAGATCCTTCTTTAGATTTTTTCAAGAACCTTGAAATGTATAAGAGGTGGACTGGACTAGATGTGTCAATAGTATTCAGTTCACGGATGAATGGTAGATTTGTAAATCTGTAAGTAGTTAAAATTTAAGAGACAATTCCTGCGCCAGTTAACCACTGATTGTAAGTCGTTTTCAAGAGAAGTTCTAACGGAGTAAATGGTAGTATCACCTACATAAATATCTAACTGGGAACTATGGCATCGGGAAGATCATTGATGAAGATCAGAAACAGCGTAGGATCCAGGATAGAGGCTTGGAGGACATTCGTGTGAAATGGTCTGAAGCGTGACCGTTCAAAACAACCTTCAGTTTATGATTTCATAGGTACGGTTAGATTAAATAAAACATTCTTCCTGTGAGACAATAGCCCTGGGGTTTGCAAAGTAGATCATCTTGTCAAACCCTGTCAAACGCCTTCGAACTTCGCCATTATTATATAGAGCATGCTTTCATAGGAGCGATTGGATTAAATAAAACATTCTTATTGTGAAACCATAGACCAGGAGCTTACATAAAAGGCCATCTTGCCAAACCCTGTCAAACGCCTTCGAACTTCGCCGTTATTATATAGTGCTTGATATACATATTCAGAGATGGTAGTTAACACACCAGCGATAGATCTGGCAAAACGGAAGCCATATTGTTTGTCCGAGAAGATGTCGTGAGAGGTAAGATGCTTAATCCGATGAGCATTAATTAGAGCCTAGAATACTTTACCGAAAACCGGAAATATACAAATAGGGCGACAATTTCAGGGGGTTCTCCAGAGTTGTTAAAATCAGGAACTACAGAGGTTGACTTCAAACAAGCTGGAAAGCAGGAAGCAGCAAAGTGATGATGGTAGAGTTTGGAGAATTGGAGCCTGCTGGGGATCACATTGCTTTAGGACATCGCTGTGATCCTCTCACAGCTGCTTGCCTTGTTGGAGTCTATTTTGGAAATAATGCCTGAAACCAGTGACGGTGCTATGCGCATATCACTCAGTGCAGCCTCTGTTCTATGGGGGGAAATCAGTTATGGGTCTCTCCAAATGAGTCGAGTGTGGAGTTGCAAGAGAACTTCCGAGCGAAGCACTCAATATTAACTGCTGTAGATATCAGGACTTCAAATTGATTGAAAAGGAACTGAAGATTTACTTTTGTTCAGCACACTGTTTCACAGCCGATAATAACCTCTAGAACCAAACTTTTGAGAGGCTATACGTTGTATCATTCTACCAGCAAACAGTAACATCGCTTCTTTGAGGAAACGCTTGCATTCATTACGAGCAGAGACAAAACACGCATGTGGCAATCATACCTGTCGCTCTGATACAGCATGTAGGTGAGAACCAAGGATATATATATATATATATATATATATATATATATATATAAACTTGTTAGCTGTCAATATACCTCATAACACCCTCGGGCATTTAGCCTTGGAGCGGGTAGAATCAACGTATTTTAGTGGATTCAGCAGTTTTCAATCTGCTTGTCTGAACAGTCTTTAAGAAGCGAGTGCAAGATCTAAAAAGTCAGCCAATCTAACAGGGATCTCATCCCATAATCCTTACTCTTGCTCCATATGCGGCCTCCTTTGTAAATCACGAGCGGGTCTTAAGTGCCACTTAACATCATCGGACAAAATTACTGCTTCCTCAAAGAAACATACACAACAATATCGTAAAATAAAAAAAATGGTTGAATCCGTCAACACAGCAATAATAACAATATCTGGACGAAACGCGTCAGCAACTACTAGTTTTCGTATTGTCATATATATATATATATATATATATATATATATATATATATATATATATATATATATATTGGCGGGGGTACAGGTAAATGTGTTTGAAGAGAAGTGTATGAGAATATATATATGTAATATTTATCTATAAAAATTCTGAAAACAAGTTAAGTCGAAATAGTAGAAAAATCATATTCTTTGGTTCGAAGACTGATGAAGGTTACAGAATGTATAAGAGCCTATATTAATAGAATATTAATAAAGTAATTAGTAAAATAATGAAATAATCATTTATTCGGATATTTGGGCTATTGTGTTTATAAGTCATATTTTTCCGTGGACAATATCTTTTGGATTTATTTATAAAAAAATATAGCCTGCAAAATAAAACGCAACATTCTCATGAAGAAGTTTCAATCAATATACAGGGTAACCCCCCAAATCATTTATTTTGTGAATATCTGGGTAACTAAAAGTCCCAGGCAAACGATATTAAATATACTTCATGTTGAACGATAAAAGATTTATTTATCAAATTTCGACATTTAAAGGGATGTAGATTTTATAACCGATTTCACAAAACTTACCAAATGCACCATCTGTGACACGACACACGTCAAGCCGTTAATCCAGCTCCTGTCAAACACATTGTAGCATGCCTTGCGTAACATTCCCCAGCGTCTCAGAAATTCTCTGTTCCTCTAGGCTTTCAGGAAGAGGGGGACACAGACCTGTCATTTCTCACAGTCCCATTAAAAAAAACACAATGTATCAAGTCAGGTGAAGGTGGTGGCCATTTCAATAGCACATTCACATTATCACTGGCACGCCCGATCCATCTTTCTGGTAGATTCCCATTGAGATAAGTCGGCGTTGTGAACTTAAAATTTGAGATCACTTGAGCGAGAATTGGCTAGGTTAATAATATACAAAATGATTTCAATTTTTGGGGACAACTTATATTTATATCTATATAATGTGGATATATAATGGACGCATAGCCAAATGGTAGAAAGATCGCTTCCTGACTATGAGATCTGGGTTCGAATCTCATCATGGTCGTTTTGTTATCGATCTGGAGATAACGATCCCTGCGTGCGGCACGTTTAGAAAGTGCCCGGAACCATAACACTGGTTGACCCAAGCCTTCTGAGTAAAACTGGGTAGACATGACCCTTGGGGGTCGCCGATATTCGTGCTAGCACGATTTCACAAGTCATCGTGACCGAGATTCTGAGGGTGCTAGCCTTGTTCAGATTGTTGATCACGCTAGATAACACGCTATCTACCAGAAGCTGTAACTGAGATCTGCTCAGCATAGCTGCAGTATAAACCACAGGTGGTCTCTGTGGGTGTTGAACAAACACAATTATGCCTGAGCAGGCGTCTACAATAGGGATTGTCTATCCGCCATAGTAAACGGGTATCCTCGAATATGAATGGTCAGTTATTATTATTATTATTATTATTATTATTATTATTATATGGATAGATATTATACGCTTAAACTCGTCTGACACATACCCTGAATATTTTATGACTATCAGTTCGTTAATTCCATTTTTAATCTGAAAACTTACCAAATACAAATTGGGCTTGCCTTATAAATGTGATATTACGTACTTTATTCATATACGTCTCTCATTCGTTTCCTCTGTATTTCTATTTAGTCTGTGTTCTGAGGTTCTTTCTTTTTTCGTACTCTCTTTTTTTCTCTTTCTTTCTTTATCTCCTATTCAACAATAATAGTAAAACTGCTACTCCCATTGTTCACCTTGACAATGTAGTTGACCTTTTCACGTACGTTTCTTAATTGTTCCCTTTGTATCTCTGTTTTTGCTTGAGTTACTAATCTTTTTTTCATTTTCGTTGTATTCTACTCTGTTTTTCCTTTTTTTTTCTTACCTGATCTCCTAGTCAAGAATAAACGTAAAATCTGCTACACCCATTATCCACCTTGACAATGTACCTTAATTTATGTTGCTCAGTTGTTTTGTTTGTATCCCTATTTAGTCCGTGTTTCTTGTATATTCCTTCCTTTCTTCCTTCATTACTTTCTTTCTTCCTTCCCACCTTCCTTCTTTACTTTCTCTCTTCCTTCTTTCCTCCCCTTTTTCCGTTCTTCCTTCCTCCTTTTCTTCCTTCCTTCCTTCCTTCTTTACTTCCTCCCTTTCTTCCTTCCTTCCTTTCTTTCCTTCTTTCTTTCTTTCTTTCTTTCTTTCTTTCTTTCTTCTCAGCTTCCTTAATTACTTCCTTCCTTCCTTCTTTACTGTTTCTTCCTTCTTTATTTCCTTTCTACCTTCCTTCCTTCCTTCCTTCCTTCCTTGCTTCCTTCATTCCTTCTTTACTTCTTTACTTTCTTCCTTCTCCCTTTCTATCTTTCTTCCTTCCTACTTTCCTTCCTTCCTTACTTCCTTCTTTATTTCCTTTCTTCCTTCTTTCCTTTCATCCTTCCTACCTTCCTTCCTTACTTCCTTCCGTTCTTTCTTCCTTCCTTCCTCAATTAACTTCCTCCATTCCTTCTCACCTTCCTTCCTTACTTCCTTCTTTACTTCTTTTCTTCCTTCCTTCCTTCCTTCCTTCCTTCCTTCCTTCCTTCCTTCCTTCCTTCCTTTCGCTTTGTATAGCCGTCTTTCAATTAAGAATTATTTCGCTTTTGTTTTTTTCCCTATATTACAGGTCTCTTTCTTTCTTCCTTTTTTAAATTCCTTCTCCCAGCCAAAAATAAAAATAAAATCTCTTCCACCCATTATCCACCTTGACAGGAACATCCTCCCAAACACTTACAACCTATGTAAAATATTTGCCTTATTTTAATCTTCAATCTGTTTGCAAGAAAACCTTCTTCTTTCCAAATTGCTCTTAACGCTTATCGTTCTAACAAACATCAGTGTCCTTTTTATTAATTCAAGTTTGTGTACACTACACATTGTATGACGATTTCATTTTAAAGTAAACAATTATTTACTAAACCGCAAAATACTTATTTATAATGACCGTGGAGACTTCTTTTTCGTATTTTTACTATCACAAAAGCATAAATACAAGGTTCGTGAGCCACTCAAGGTAGAGGGTTACAGTAAAAAATACGAGTGATGAATGAGTTGTGTGATGTGAATGAAGTGAATAAAATTGCTTTGAAGAGATCAAAATTGACGTCTTCAGGGACGCGAGAGTAGATTCTACAAAGCGGCATCAATTGGGAATCATTGTCTTAGTTTTTAGTACCTAGTGTTCCAAAACCCATCTAAATAATGGCCATGCTCAACGTTGCTTAACTTGTTTCAGCTTTCTCAGGAGAGTCTTGTAATTTAAGCTAGCTTTCGTCAAATACGGGTAAGAAAAGCTTAAAACATAGTGTGACATAATTTTACCCATTTTTATAAGCATACTTTACCTAATCCAGGAAATCTAACATATCACATGAGATGTTTGGCATGTTATAGAGAAAGCGCCATAATCTCTCTCTCTCTCTCTCTCTATATATATATATATATATATATATATATATATATATAAATATAAAAGTGAACATAGAAGTCAACACTTAGAGGCGACAGTCTGTTTCATGCTATATGCAATCGTCAGAAGGGGTGGCCTGACGATTGCATATAGCATGAAACAGACTGTCGCCTCTAAGTGTTGACTTCTATGTTCACTTTTATATTTACACACTCTCTATCTCTGATATTGAGCACTTTATTCCATAAATATAGCACACCTTAAGACTATATTTCTTTATATATATATATATATATATATATATATATATATATATATATATATATATATATATATATGTATATATATATACATATATATATATATAAATATATATATATATGTATATATATATATATATACATATATATATATATACATATATATATATGTATATATACATATATATATATGTATATATACATATATATATATGTATATATATATACATATACATATATATATATATATATATATACATATACATATATATTTATATATATATATACATATACATATATATTTATATACATATACATATATATTTATATATATATATATACATATACATATATATTTATATATATATATAAATATATATATATATATATATATATATATATATATGTATATATATATATATATATATATATATATATATATATATATTAGGTTGGTGCAAAATAATGACGTAATAATGTCGTTTTTTTGACGTTAAAAATACGTCAAAAAACGACATTATTACGTCATTATTTTTGCACCAACCTAATATATATATACATATATATATATATATAATGCCTGACTCATAGAGTAAATGGATGCTTGATCTTATTATCCTGAAACTGAATCTACAATAATGAGTGCATTCGAGCCATTAATACCGACTGAAGTGTGATAATCTTTATTTGCAATATGTCGCTGAAAATACACAGTTCAGTAGGCAAGTCGTTGAGTTAATATTAGTTTTCCTATTCTAATATTAATATCCCCTCCTGATGAATGGACTCCTTTTATTATATTTATAATAACTGGATTCGCTGTTTGACTTGATTAATTCTTAAGCATTGAATACTTCCTTTTCTTTTCCTGATCTCTCCTTGAAAACATAGTGATTCTACTTATTTTTATTTAATTATACTTGATTTATTAGCGCCCAAATTTTAAGATAATCAGACGGCATAATACTGGAGGTGAACCCAGATGGAAAACTAGAAAAAAACTCCAGGAGAAAGTAGCCGGGGAAAAGCGAAAACATTATGATCTAAGTATACATTATAAGGAGACACGAATCCTATTTGAACTGCTAAGTAAGCTCAGTTTATATGGAAACGATATTAGGATGATTTATTGTCTGTTTTCTCCATTTCAATCTTCGTTCTCCCTTCCATTTACAGAGGCTTTTAGGTTATTCTCTCGCTGCTTTTCTTCGTTCCGCTCACCTTCAATATATACTGTGTGTATCAAATTCTGTTTTCCTTAAAACTTCCTCGTTAATCATATGCTCTGTCCACGGTATTTCTCTGTAAAATCATATTTCTCTTGCCACAAATCTTCTGTGAGGAGGTTGTCCAGCTTTGAAAGCCGTATAGGATGGCTGATATTACATAACAACTCAGCACTGTTTTCTTTTGTTTCTAATGAAATTTTTCTGTTTCTTAATATTTATCTTAGCTTTTGGAAGACATCTTTCGTTATTCTATCATGTCTTCGAATTGCGGTGTCAAATTTTCTGATCTCGATTTAAACACTTTTCAGGCATTTAAATGTTTGTACTTGCTTGAATTTACTTTTTAAAATTCGTAGAATGAACCTTGGACTGTTACTTTTGATGACAACCATAACTTCTCCCTTCTTACAATTGATGCTTAGTCCTTTCTTCGCGCTTTCCTTTACTAACTTCACAAGTTGTCGGGATTTGTTCAGACGTTGCTAGATAAATCATCATATTTTTGCGCGCTAATATTAACTAAAAGCAATCCATCAATCTGCCACTGTCTGTCATGCCACTAGCGTTTATCGCTGGTGGCCTGCTGTTGAACACCCGGTATGTTCTTCTCAGTAATGTTACCACTGGCGGACCGCTAGTAGCCCGCCGGTGGCCCGCCGGTGGCCGCTACTAGAGGACCACGTCTAGGGTAGGACGGCAATTGTAAATGGCTTTTTGTATAAATTATATTAGCAGAAAGCCACCTGCGTGCAGAAATAAGTGACTAAAATAATAATAATAATATTAATAATAATAATAATAACAACAACAACAACAATAATAATAATAATAATAACAACAACAACAACAACAACAATAATAATAATAATAATAATAATAATAATAATAATATTAACAACAACAACAACAACAATAATAATAATAATAATGATAATAATAAAAACAAAAACAAAAAAAAAGACAGAAAGAGGATTAAGATAGGTAAGCGTTTTATAACTGGATTTATTTTATCCATACACTGAGACGTTCCTAAGAGAATAAGTTGCAATGACACTACTAAGATTTACTGTCAGTGTCCAAATTAGCGACATCAGATAAGCTGATGACCTTGTGGATCCAGAAAGAACTTAAAAACCTCGTAATGAAGGAGAGAGAAAATTAAAGTCTAAATAATTATTATAAGGTGAATTACTAAGACCAGCTTAGATATGACACAAGGCCGAAAGTATGGAGCGCTCAGTGAAGATTGACCACACTACTCAGTTGTAATTGTTCTAGCATTAAAGGATTGCTAACCATTACGGCACGTTGAGTTACCCTAAAGAGTTATATTATCCATTCCCAAGTAGGTATCTATGCAGATGACAATGCTATTTACTCCTGCCTCAATAGTAAATCCGGCATCACTGACAAAACTTACCAGGCCGTTGGCCTCGAAAAGGACCTCCATTCTGTTGTTGACTGGGGCAAGAAATGACTGGTTAACTTTAATGCCTCAAAAACAAAACTATTCTCTTTTACCCACTACAGAGACCCTCCTTGCCTCCCATTAGAATGTCTGCTGCTCAACTCCACGGGAGCACCTCTCTGCGCCTGCTTGGTCTCATACATGGAACAATTACATTGAATCACTAGCTTCATCCACCGCAAAGAAAGTTGGGTCCCTGTGCCGCGCCAGGAAATTTTTCTCGCCGGAGTGGATCCTTCAAATCTATAAATCAACCATGCATTGAATACTGTTGCCATATATGGCCTGGAGCCCCTGCTGTTCGTCTCAAGGCCCTCAACAAAATCCAGAGACGAATATGTAATCTGATTGGTCCTGAACTGGCATCTCGTCTACAGTCACATTCTCACAGACGTGCCGTCGCCCTCCTCTGTCTTTTCTACAAATACTTTCACGGTAACTGCTCCGACGAGCTACTTTCGCTGGTTCCCAGACTGCATGAATTTAAGCGTGCTGCTAGGTCGGCATCTCAGTCCCATCCGTTCACTGTCGAAACTGTTAAATATAGCCGTCTCTTCTACTCCAAGAGCTTCATGTCTCGCACTTCCCGTGCATGGAACTCCATTTTACTTGCTTCTCTAATAGCTATAATCTTCAATTATTCAAACACAATGTCAATCGACATATTCAGATGCCTTGATCTAATTCGCCATCCTTCTCTTCATTCTTTCCTCTATCCCGCCTCTTTACTCTTGCTCACACTCTCTGTAACCCCTTGCGTGCTAGTGGCACTCCCAACTTGCTTGGGGTGAAATGTTTAAAAAAGAATAGAAAACGGGATAAGATAATAAACCTATTTGAACTACTCGGTAAGCTCGATTTATATGGGAAAGATAATAGGATAACTTGCAGCATCTAAAACCGTCTGAATGAGGAAAAGAAACTTGCTTAATTACGCATACATACAACGAAGACTAAAGGATGTCGTTTCTCCAGAGAAACGGTCAGTTTGCTTTCTAGATCGCTAAAATCGTAATCTTTTCAAGTCTAGCTTTGGTTTGGTTTGTCTTACGGCATATCAACATCTTAAGGTCATTTAATGCCGACACGATTTTTATTACGGTTAATATTTTTGAATCTATCTATCTATTTATCTATCTCAGTATATATTGGTTTTGTTTGGTTTGTTTAACGGCATATCAACCTCAATAGGTTATTTAATTCCAACAAGATTTTTATTACTGCTAATATTTTTTTTTAAAACATATTGCTGCTAATATTTTTTTCAGAAATATATTGCTGATATTTTTTCTTCAAAAATGTATTGCTGGTAATAATGTATTGCTGGTATCTTTATTTCTGAGATGAGGTATTATGTACGTTATTTACATTATTTGGACTATTGTCCTCATCTTTGTTGCCATATTTATCACAACGTTTCGGCCGTTGTACGCTGCGGCCTTCTTCAGGTGGTTGGAATGAAATGAACCCTTTATTTCGCTCGCTGGGGTAGACTGTTCTAGTTTCACGCGCCATGTCTAATGGATGTCAGTTATCAGTTACTCCTGTTATTATGGCAACAAAGATGAAGGACGATAGTCCGAATAATGTAAATAGTGTATTGCAGGTAATAATTTTTTCTTCAAAAATTCACTGCTGGTAATAATTTTTTACAATATACACTTCATAGTGTTTTGACCCCAGTTTGGATCTTAAGTATTTGCCCATAGCTATCACCGCGGGTTAGGGTGAACCTGGGAACACTAACAATTAAGAGGTGGTTCTACGCTCCTCAAAATCTCTTGATCAGAGAGGCCTTGCTGTTGGATGTAGTTTATCGTTTTACCAAGGACAGCCAAATCTAGGTCAGCCTTTCCTTTTTTTTTTTTACATATCCTTATAATTAGCACTTATTACCCTTCCTCTTACGGTCATACAGCAACCTCATTCAGTAACCGTCTACCTTGAGTGGCACTTGAGCCTTATATTGGGTGAATAGCAAAATAAAAACAAAATCCTTTGAAAACGTTCAACAACAAAAAAAAATGCATCTTCATTTTTCAAAACAATGTTTAAAGATGGCTTATACGATTTAATCTTATAAATGAAACAAAAAGACGACACCCTATCAGATCCTATAGACTTTCACCACAAGCTAAGAGGTTTAGCAAATAAAATCCATCTTGCTTGAACTTCTTCAAAAGCAATAATAAAAATGGTTCGTACATATACCTGGAAATGAACGTAATAATAATGCGATAAAGCTGTTAAATTTTCTCACTGCCAAAAGCAAGTGTTGAAAGGAAACTGCAGTCAACATTAGAAAGATCTATAACATTTAGTGAACTCGAGAATTCCTTGAAAAAGAGTTTTAATAAAAAGGCTTTGATAAATCTCAACTGACATTAACAGTAACTGTTCGGTCATTAAATGCCGAATGTTTCTGCATAAAAATGGCTAATTTCAACATCACCATTACCATAGCTGCAATATTATTGCTCCTGACCTGGCATAGAGTCTTCAGTCATTTTTCCTACTACCGTAATGTAGACCCTCTGTGCATTTCCTATAATACTCTCATGGTATTTTTTCTGATTAACTTTCCTCTATGTTACATATGGTAATTAATGTGGACATCATTGAGAGTCTGAGGAATTATGATAAGTGACTGCGGATAGCTAAGTTTAAATAAAAGGCAGACGAAGTCCAGTCCAGTCTCTCCAACTCCCCTTTTGGCCCTGTGCCACATTTTTTTTTACAAATAAATACCACTTTGCTCTATGTTTTATGGATTTAATACTGGATTGGCGACAAGGTGTTATTTTGCAGCTGAAATGGCTAAACGTAACCGTAAGTTCTATGCTAACAGTTTCTTCTCTCACACTTATCGTTTATGGAGCTCTATTCCAGCTTCTTGCTTCCCTGTCAACTTTGATCTTCAAAAATGTAAAATGGAATTTCAAATGTTATCTTCTGTCTTCTTAATTATTGTTCTTTTATTGTATTCTCTGCTTGATAGTATATTTTTCTTTTATTCTCTAACACGTAGTAACCTTTTTGTGTCTTAGTGGCTTTATTGCCTTGCTTGGGGTGAAATCATTTAAAAAAAATTGGATCCTGTCAATGATGATCATGAAAGCAACAGTTTTTACTGCTTCTGTATAGGAATGGAGGTAAGGTAGTTACTAAACTAAACTCTTCTACGTTAACGTCCGCGACGGGAACAGTTCATTACAACCTCCTCCACAACTATAAAACGTAGCTACTTAAATAACTAATGCATTATCAATACGGTAAAGCGACGGTTTATTTTTTAGATATTAAGTGATGAAGCAGAGCCTAAAGATGTACTAAAGAATTTTGCTGACTTACATCATTTTTAAACGGCCGGCTACTTGGGTTAAGATCCAAAACAAGGGATAAAAGTGAACGTCTATACCTGCAACACATTGGAAAAGATATGCATTAGAGAAATGGCTATCTGACAAACTACAAAGCTCGTCACGCAAAGTAATTTTCGACTGGAGTCAGTTTTTTTGTTCCCTGAGTACCCTACTGTTGTTCAACAGGCAAATCACTAAATGGAGTTAAATCATTTCTAGGTTCTCAGAAAAAAAAAACACTAGCGTACTGACATCAAACAAAATTTCAATAAAGAGCAACGATAGCTCGACTTGTAAACAGGAATTCGCAGACAGACTTTTATAGGAAACGCAGCCATGGATTTTTTTTTATTCGGGTTTGATTAAAACCAGAATTTCCACACAAATTATTTATTTATTATATTTTATTCGTACTTCGTTTCACCTCGTTTTTTTTTAATTAGAAACTTTCAACAGTTTAGTCATTATCAAGAACCAGTTGTTGTCATGTTCGGATGAATTTCTGCTGACTAAATATACCTTTCACGCACACACGCACAATATATATATATATATATATATATATATATATATATATATATATATATATATATATATATATATATTGTGAACTCTCCCGTCGTATTCGAAATGTAGGGGCCAAGCAGCTCAGTTACTAGGAAACGACAGGCAAGACACCAGCATATTTGATTTGATTTTAGTGGTGAAGTCTTTGTGCAGGACCATCCACACTTTTTAGAGGGCCCGAATACAGAGACCTGGAGCACAAAGTGCCACCAGGTGCCCAAATGACCCTCCGCAGGTTTTGAATTTAGACTTGTTTTTTACCTAGATCAGTTGCCATCCAAGGCTATAGAACCCAGTCTTTCCTGCTATTTACCCA
This sequence comes from Acanthosepion lycidas, assembly GCA_963932145.1. NCBI lineage: Eukaryota > Metazoa > Mollusca > Cephalopoda > Sepiida > Sepiidae > Acanthosepion > Acanthosepion lycidas. The sequence continues at coordinate 11,944,154 of OZ010596.1, forward strand.
TAGCTGGAGGGAGAAGAAGAAGATTAATATCTTTCACAAGGGTATATATATATATATATATATATATATATATATATATATATATATATGATAAAAATATAGTTTTGGGCTATGCGATATTTATCAAGTTATAGTGCGCAATATCAGAAATAGGTTCTATTCAAGCATGAAACCGAATGTCGTGACTCAGTATTGAGCACAGTGTTCACTTATGTATATATATATATATATATATATATATGTGAGAAAATTATATATATGTGTATATATATATATATATTAAAGGTAAGAAATCCGTTGATATATAATTCAAGTGGATACTAGTAATATAAAATATTAAAACTGATCCACAAAAAGAGCTTAATGTATTTATTATTACAGTGTAAATAATTGATAAACGAAAAATTCAAAATTACATCATATAGTGAATATCTATTTCGCCAGACAAAGTTATCGGTCGTCTGTCTTATCAACCCTGGCGTGGACTGAGTCCGTGTTAGAAATAGAAATTTAACTGTGAAAGCTAAAAAAATAAAATAAAAAAATAATCGAAAAACTAATACAGCATTTAGCCATATATGGAGAAATTCTGTATTAGTTTTTCGACTAGTTTTTTTTTGCTGAAATAGGATATTCCCGTAGGTGGTGATTTAGGATTTTTTGTTTATCAACTATATATATATATATATATATATATATGGGAAAATGATATGTAAATATTTTTATCAAAAACAGTTTTAGCGGAAATAAGTAACCTAATGTACATAGCAACACAGCGCCATCTACCGTAAATTTTCTTTAAACTTAGTAACTCAAAAAGGAATGATTTGCGGACATATGTTTATATGGACTTTTATCCTTGTTTTGGTGTGAGCCCCCCAACACAAAATTTGAAGATATTTTTAATACACCATATACATATATATATATATATATATATATATATATATATATATATATATATATATATATATATATGTATATTTGTGTGTGGGAGGATGTATGAGTGAAAATGTATGGGAAGTTTTCTTGTGATGCGTTTCGTCCTTCAGGATTAAATTTGTTACGTTGGAGCGACTACGCATGCGCACGAACGAGGGATACTGGGAATTTCAATTTTTTTTCCTTTCAATCTAATCTTTTTCATTTAGATTTTTTCTTTTTCTAGAATTTGGTAATTTTATCTTTTCTGTCTTTTTTTTATTCTTTCAATTATAATAATTTGGCATGGCTTTTAAAATCATGTTTTTCTACGCGGAAATATTGTTCTACAGGTAATAATCTTTTGAGTGGAGCCGACCTAATTCGATTACGATAATTATTGATTCTCTAGTGAAAGGGCCATTCAGATTTTCCCACATATCTATTCTGGCATAGTGTGCATTCTAAGATGTAAATTATTTATGCAATTATGTTTTATATATATATATATATATATATATATATATATATATATATATATATATATGTGTGTGTGTGTGTGTGTGTGTGTGTGTTCCTTTCCTTGCGTCAAACTCGGAATATTAACTTGCACCTCGTCTTTTTGTACGGTGACATTAGTCTGGGTTACTTCTCTGTCTTCGGCTATATGCTGTGAGCATAGGTCACTTTGCATTATTGACTTGGAAGGTGTCTGTCTTTTCTTTCACTTTTTTGTTTCCTTCTTTGTTTATTGATTCTCGGTGTTTCTTTTTATTTTCTTTTGTCGTTTCAATTTTTTTACTTGGAAGACTAAAAGGTAAAAAGATGAACACGAACTTCGCACAAAGAAAGTTACAACAAAATCGAAAATGACTCATTTACAACAGACGATAAAATATAAGCAAACATCATATCAACAAATTAACAAATTACAGCTAAAACTCAACACCTTATATACTAATATACACCCTATATACTTATATACACGGTATATTCTAATATACAGCCTATATACTAATATAAACGGTATATAATAATATACACATTATATACTAATATACACGCACGTTATATACTAATATACACACTATATACTAATATACACGGTATATACTAATATACAACCTATATACTAATATACAGGGTATATACTATTAGGTTGGTGCAAAATTAATGTCGGTTTTTGAAGTTAAAAATACGTAAAAAACCGACATTGTTTTTGCACCAACCTAATAATATACAACCTATATACTAATATACAGCCTACAAACTAATATACACGGTATATACTAATATTCAGCATATATACTAATATACACGGTATATACTAATATACAGCTAAAATACTAATATACACAGTATATACTAATATACAGCATATATACAAATATACACCGTATATACTAATATACACCCTATATACTAATATTGACCCTATATACAAATATACACCCTATATATTAATATACACCCTATATACTAATAAACACCCTATATACTAATATACACACTATATAGAAATAAACACCCTATATGCTAATATACACCCTATATACTAATAGCAAATGGAAATACTTCTGAAAACCAGACCTAATAGAAAATGTATGGCATCTAAAGCTATCCAATATCGAACTGGATGTCCTCGGCTTTGGTTTAAAATTTGCTACCAGGATTCATAAAGGAGACTTATTCAATAAAGTAGTTAAAAATCAAAGAGAAAACAATAGGGAATACACCAAAGTCGACATTTCAACTAGCTGAAGAAGGCCGGCGCGTACGACGGCCGAAACGTTGTGATAAATATGGCAACAAAGATGAGGACAATGGTCCGAATAATGTAAATAGTGTACATAATACCTCATCTCAGAAATATAGACAGATACTGAAGAGCCGAAACGTTGTAATAAATATGGCGACAAAGATGAGGACAATAGTCCGAATAATGTAAATAGTGTACATAATATCTCATCTCAGAAATATAGACAGATACTGAAGGGCCGAAACGTTGTAATAAATATGGTGACAAAGATGAGAACAATAGTCCGAATAATGTAAATAGTGTACATAATACCTCATCTCAGAAATATAGACAGAAAGCAACAATGAAAGAACTTTTACCACAGAGACACTTAAATGTACTAAGGCCCATAGTAAAAAATAAGAAAATCTACATTGCCTCCTCTGACAAGGTAGATGGGATTGTTGTTATGAACAGGAACACTTACAATGATAAAATAAATTTACCTGATAATTTCCCTAAAAGCTACAGAGAAGACTTCCCGATGCGTCACATTACTTCAGGTGTTGGCAGTGCACCTCACAAACTGACGAAAGCCATAATGAAAATTTCAACCTCTTCCCACGGAACAATCAACTGATCATCTTAAAAATTCATGTAACCTGGTTAAAAACTAAGAATAAATATGACTGACAAACTCATAGCTAATCAATATATATAAATTTCTAGCCTCTGTCTGTCTGTTATCGAACTTCTCCTAGGGTTTTGGAGATAGACCCACCCTAACTATATATATTCTGAAACTACATTACTCAGGGTATAAGTATATTTCATTTTGATTAAAGAGTGGGGGAACAAATCTCTAACGGAAAATTTTTTCCCTTTAATTTAAATTAAATTTAAATTTGCCTAAGGGAATGACCCCTATCCAAAATATAGAAAGAGAAAGCCAGAAGATGGAGGTTACATCAGCAAGATCATTTTGACAAAGGGGTCCCCGGTGAGCACAACCACCGCAATTAATTTTTTTTCCCTTTGATTTAAATTAAATTTAAATTTGAACAAGTAGATGATTCCTATCCAAAATATAGAAGGAGAAAGCCAGAAGAAGGAGGTTACATCAACAAGATTATTTTGATCAAAGGAGTCCTCAGGGGTGGGGGCACAACTCCCCACTGATTTTTTTCCCCTTTGATTTAAATTAAATTTAAATTTGAACAAGGGAATGACTCGTATCCAAAAAGAAGGAGAAAGGAAGAAGATAGAGGTCACGTCGGCAAGATCATTGAGCAATACTGAAATGCATCCTTTTTCTCCACAATTTATAACAATGATTTAAAATCAATCATCATTTTCACACCAAAAAAAAAAAAAAAAAAAAAGGTGTGACATGCAGCAAGGCGCAGGTAATTTGGTTAGTCTAGATGTAAAATCATTTTGCACTAAAGTCCGGATTTATAAATGCTTAAATCTTTTTTAAAAGCCTCTAACACAATTAAAAAAGAAACCATTCCTTACCAAAGGATAATATAATAAAAATCTGCCTTCTTATCACCAATCAATACTATTTCACATTTAACAATAATTTTATAAACAAAAACTTCTGATTACCAATGGGATCGCCTCTAAGTGAGGTGATGGCATATATTTTCTTAGATTTTCTTGAATCTGGTGCTTTCCAAAATATTTTTCTTTTACAATCAATGTACCTCCGATATATTGATGATTTTCTATTAATATATCCCCATGAAACTGATTTACCTGACCTTGTAGATAAGCTAAACAAAGTCGAACATAAGATCGAATTTACTTATGTAATGGAAACAAACAATATCTGTCTATATCTCTGAGATGAGGTGTTATGATTACTCGCATTATTTACATTATTCAAACTGTTATCCTCATCTTCATTGCCATATTCACACCGTTTCGGCCTCTATATCTCTGAGATGAGGTATTATGATTACTTACATTATTTAAATTATTAGGACTGTTATGCTCATCTTCATTGCCAAATAAACGATTCAATCGCGAATCCCGTGACCCATCAGGGTTCTAAGGGTACCATACGTACTGTAGCTGCAGTAGAACTGGTGTTTCTTGGGCAGGATAGCCTAAGGGGACCTAACACTCTCCAGGCTGGTTTTGAATTCAGAATTTCTTTCTCCTAGACGAGTTGCCATCCAAGAACCCCGTGTGTCTTGCTGTTTTACTCATAGATGGAGGGGGAGAAAAGGATTCATACATTTCCCAAGGGTATTAGCGCGTAAGTGAATTTCAGTCAGTTATGTGTCATAAACGCTTAGGCGATCATGTATCTTTCAATATATGACTGACGAACCAGATTCTTTCCAGCAGTAAGTTCCCATTTCTTTCTGCGGTAGACCAGTTGCCATCCAAGGCTATAGAACCCGGTCTATCCTGCTATTTACCCATAGCTGGGAGGAAGAAGAAGATTCATACCTTTCCCAAAGGTATTAGCCCGCAAATGAATGCAATAGACCCGGCTATCTGATTCCTCAATCAGAGCCGCTATCCATTACTTCATCGTGGCTCTCCTAAGAGATTATATGAACACAAAAGGGACCTTTTACAAAACAACACACAAAATGCATTAGTTGTACGCTGTAATGGGACAAATCACAGTTTTGATTTAAAAATGCTACTCTAATCAAAAGAGAAAAACAATTTGCTCAGATGAAAATGTTTCGGATGTGCTTTAATCATTAGATCATCAACAATAAATTTCTGCTCCGGTTCATAAAACATTTCACCTTTCTTGGCAGATTTTCTATTATCACAATATAGGAAATTTAATAACAAATGTGATGGAGACACAAACAAAACGAAAAGGAACTTAAATGAAATTGACTAGATTAGAGACCCGAACACATATGTGAAAAAAACAAAAGCAAAAACAAAACACTTAAATATAAAATTCTCAGATCTCCACTTTCGTTCGTGCGCATGCGTAGTCGTATCAGCATTAACGATAATTTAGAGCGATGGAGTCATAAAGAGCGAAATGTATCGTACGAAATCTTTCCACTTTATCGTAACTTTCCCCTAAAATCTGTTTAAATATATATATATATATATATATATATATATATATATATATATATATATATATATATATAAGATGAGGTATTACGTACACTATTTACATTATTCGGACTAATGTCCTCGTATTTGTTGCCATATTTATCACAACGTTTCGGCCGTACTACACCCCGGCCTTCTTCAGGTAGTTGTAATGTCGAACCGAACCGTTTATTTCGCTCGCTGGGGTAAACTGTTCTAGTTTCACGTGCCGTGTCTAATGAATGCCATTTATCAGTTATCTTCTGTTAATTCCCCTCTCCAAGTCCTCCAATTACCTTAACCAGGAATTGAACTCACAACTCTTTGGGTCCTGTCAGATCCAGTGACAATAACGTAAAAAGCACACACACACACACACACATCAACAAAAGAAAATATCAAAAAAAGAAAAATTAAATAAAAAGCTTAATCGAATTACCTTGTCAGTTATCTTTTATGAAACATGTATAAAAGACGAATTGCTGCCGTAAAATCGACCTTGCTAACCAGACGCTCCTCTGTATATGACGGTTCCGTTTAGGAGACAGGTTTGATTCCTCTCTAAGGACACAAATTGTCTTTGAAAATTTCTCGGGAATTCAGGTCAGTAAATGTTGTTAATACTGTTTATTATAAACAGAGCATTTACTTAAATATTTGTATCTATATAAATAACGTATAAAAATTATATATATATATATATATATAATGTACACTTATGTCGATTTCGACCCATAAGTATCCAAGACCTAAATGAGATGAAGTATTTATAGCTGATATGACTTTTAGTGATTTTCAAGTGTTGACACAAACGGTGCAAGAGTGAGGGTTTCGAAACCAAGTGGATGGCAACAAGGATGATGCATTTGTTTTACTGTGTTTGCTTTTAGCAGATTCACATAATTTCCTTGTTTTTTTTTTTTTTAGAAGCAATAAAAAAAAAAGTAACTGAAGGCAGCTGACGAAAAGTTGAATTCGAAATTGGAGTATCGATCTGTTAATGAAATTTCGACTTTGAAACAAATTGCACCGCAGGGAATTTAGGATCGCATACGAAATATTTACCTTGCGCATTGTGATAAAGATGATTCGAGACGAGATGTCTTGTAACAAGATGAGACCTAAGAATATTGAAGGCCTGAGAAAACTGCAAACCTGAGAGTATGGAAGATTTTGGAAGACGATAAAACAACGCTGAATAGTTTGAAGAGTAAACCGAAAATATTAATTCCCACGATTGGAAAAGTGTTTTCTTGTGCGACTGTGAATTCTGGTTAATTCGGAAAAAATGGTAAACATAATTTTATACAATAGTTATGTTGACTAATATATTCACAAGATGTGAAAGTCGTCAAAGCAGACGTCACCGATATCACAGTCACGTGACACAGTAAACGCTTGTGTACAGGAAATTGATGAACCCTAAAACATCTGGGAAGGCCTAAATTAGGAGGCCTGATGTGTAAATTAAGACCGCCTCCGAAGGATCCCGTGGTTGGAACGGAATGAAGTATGACTAGGGGAGGGAGAATTTGGCAGAAACCTTTATTTTCTCAGGAGAACAGTAATCAGTTGGGGGAAAACATTTGACAGTTGCAGCTGGGGAAGACTCTTGAACCTAGTAGTCGGAAGAGTTGCGAGAAAGCGTCGTCAAAAACAGTCGTTAAAAGAGGCCTCGAGAAGCGAGCCTTTACCAAATCGGAGTGGCTATCAGTAATGATTGCCTTGTCAGATAGGTGTACAGAGAACTTATCTAAATCAGTGACTCCCACATTGTTTAGCTAATGGTTACCATCTCCGTATCAGCAGTATTGAATATTACTCACATCTACTTAAACCAAATAGTTATTGTTGGTAAAAGCATTGACTTATTCCTTGGCAGAAGTTATTTGTAATACTGCTGTAGTCTAGTAGTAGAACGGGCAATTTAATCTTGTTCCAGAGATCTGGCATATTTTCTAGGATACATCTTAAAAACACAACTTGGGCTGGAAAAGACCGATAGCAGACTGCCGATTCGACTATGAGCAAGAACGAACAATTAGCGACACACCCACCGAGAAGTAACGGCGAGAAGTCATAAAACTCTGGCAAACGTGGGTCGCAGTAGGGATGTTGTAAAGTAGTACCGTAATACTCCAGAAGATCCCCCAGTAATAGTTTTAAAATTGTTGCTGTGACAACAGAGTTATATGTCGTTAGTGCGACTGAAGATACGTCAATTTTATCGTCTTAGGCTTAATCGACTTAATTCGGAATCCTCACTGTATTTTGGGTTCTACCCTCCCAGCTCAAATGAAAACTAGCTAACATCGTACCAATCCGTTAAATAAATGTTCTCCTTCCTTATATACAGATTGAGATGGATAAATTGTCGTCTAAATTATGCAAAGATGAAAATAACACTGATATCTCATTTTAATAGTTATATTTTCCAAAATTACACAAAAACCTCTTGAAATACTAAAGAGTAAATTTATTCAATAAAATCGCCATGGGCTTCAACTATGGCCGCTAGACGACTTCAGAATCTCCTGCAACTCTTCTGGACGGTCTCCTTGTTTAAATTAGTGAATGTTGCAATAATCCTTGCTTTCAGTTCATCTTTGGTGTTACAAGGAGTTTTGTTGGACTCTCGCTCAACTGCGCCCCACTCATAATAATCAAGCAGTTTGCAGTCTAGGGAGTAATGTAGTCAGATTTAAGGGGTGATGTGGTCGCAGAAATTGTCTGACTGCCATGAGTAGTTTTTCCTGTTTGTGTGGCATGGTGCAGAGTCCTATTGCTAGATATAAGGGGTCTTCCAGCAGCCACCGTCTTGACTCAGGGCAGCACTACCTCTTCAATGCGCTTTATGTAGGTCTCCGTTTTGAGTCTAAGGCCCTGTGGGAAGATGAATGGAGGCATAACGTCGCTATCACTAGTGATCACTCCAAACACCATTAGCTTCATCCAACTCTTTCTAGATCATCTGCACTGTCCCCAGAATGATACCCAAACACTGAAATCTTCGTATTGGAGCTTCCGGCGTGAATGACAAGCAGTACAGTATGCTGTTTCCAAATTTCTGGCGGAGTGAATTGCGTCATGGTGCTCTTTTTCTTGCAGACGCTCAACTGTTTAGTGCAGTCGACAAAATCAAAAACAACGCGCATGCGCGAAATTAAAAGTGTAAAATGGTAACAATTTACTCATCGCTGCCTGTATATGCTGTGATTTCATCTGTCAACTCTACTGAACGCCCGTCTCTTGATAGCAAACCTAATTCATAACACAGAAATGTAGACTGTGATTTACTATTAATACTTCAGTGTTCCAACGTAAATTCTTTCCGCCTTTTCTATAAATATTTTCATGTCAATTTTCTAATTTTTTACCTCGATGGTACCCCATGAAGTACAGTACATGATGGTACCCCATGAAGTACAGTGCTGTGCAAAAAAAAAAAAAAAAAAAAAATGTGATTCAGTCAATTTTTTTGCAAAAATCTTGTTTTTTCTTAATATTTTAGATAAAAAAGAGTTTTAAAAACTTTGTGTATAAGTAAGGGAAATTATACATTGTCTGCAATTTTACAAAAAAGTTCTTAAGAAACAAACCTAACGCATCTTTTTTTCCTGTTTTTAAGACAAATATTTACTGTAAAAGAAAAGTGACCCATTAAAAAAATGTGTCATTAATTTAAAACGTCTTGTAATTTTATTTTCATAATTTTATTCCAGAATATTCTTAATATTCTAATTCTAGAAAGCTCTAAAATTATTTTAAAGTATATAAAGAAAACATAAATGTAATTAATTAGTGATTTATTATGAAAAGCTATAAGTACACACCGAAATCTGTTAAAGTAGCAATAGTTGCCCTATTCTGTTTTAATAATTTCACCCAATCATGGCGATAAAGCCACGAAGACGCAAGAGGATACTGAGAGTGAAAGAAAATGGGAAAACTTTAGTAAGGAAAATAAAAAACGTGATTTTAAAAGACAGAAGATAGCTAGTAAATTGAGATTGCAAACAATGTATCACTTCCCTTACTTATACAAAATTTTTTTAAAACTCTATTTTTTATCTAAAATATTAAGAAAAAACAAGATTTTTTTCAAGAAAATTTGACTGAGTCACTTTTTATTTGCACAGTACTATACTAGACTAGCAGCGAGATCTCATCATTTAACTGATGACATTGCTAGATGTAACTGTAATTTCTTTTCAAATAATTTCTTCTCTCGCACTTCTCGACTGTAGAAATTTCTTTCGCCTTCTTGCTTTTCTGTCAACTATGATCTTCAAAATATTAAATATAACGACAATCGCTATCTTCTGTCTTTTAAAATCACGTTTTTTTCTTTTCCTTACTAAAGTTTTCCCATTTTCTTTTACTCTCAGTATCCTCTTGCGTCTTCGTGGCTTTATCGCCTTGATTGGGTGAAATTATTAAAACAGAAATTGAAGGCAATTATTCCGTTTATCAAAGTAGATATAGCTAGGTTGAGTGCCTTTTCATTAAACCGTGAATTGATGGACATGACACATTATTAGTTTCTAGCTTAAAAGCCGCTTTTCAGGTTGCATTTAAGCGAGCTCCTGCGGAGGTTTCTTGATTGGGTCTTCATCAGAATTCTTCTCCTATTTGACGCGTCACGTCAGGACGTGGGCGATCATGGCTCTCCACAACTTCCCATCCTTTGTAGCTCTTATTGATGCCTTTGTCTTTTATCATCCTTCCTATTATCATTCTGACATCTATTCATTTAAAACTATTGGCATGATTGCCTTTTAACCTCTTCTTGTCAAAGAACTAAAGACACTAATTAACTCTGAATGGGGTCCTCCTTAAACATTATGATTTTCGCTTATACATGATAAGGGAGGAGTAGACGCAATAGGCAACAATAAACTACAGAAGAACTCAAAACTGATCGTTGCATGTAAGCATTGTATTAATATTTAAGCTTACCTTTTAAAAGTTCTCTTAATTTAAAGGCGATTTGATGTGCGTAGGTCCTTACTTCCCGTACAGACAATTATTTTTATTTCAGGAGTGACTTTCGCTGGATTCCGCAATTAATTTTGATTATTCCCAAATTTATTTCCAAGTTATAAAAATGGTTGTCGCACAAAAAAATTCGTCGCAAATATCACGTAAAAAATGGCTGAAAACAAACGTGTAATGAAAACTTGGGAATTCAAAATTTCAGGTTTGCGGATCCAGATTCGGCCCGAAATGTTTTTAATTTGCTCACGGGGTAGGCCTTAACCCAAAACGGTATGATATAAATATATAGGACTAAAGTTGAAAACACGGACAATCTTTTTTTTGAAACTCTGTAATTTGAGAGTCGTAATGTTTTCATTTGAATATGAGCTATTAAAAGTTAGTGAATTGTGTCCCTTTAGTTGCTTTTATCAGTAGAATCCAAGATGGTGGAATCCAAAAACAAACGCAGTAATAGCTAAAATTTTAGGATTGCGGGTCCACATCCGACTACGGCCTCTAGGAGTAAGTGTGACATAGTGACACACTGACATTATCATTTATTATATAGATGGAGAAAACGAGAGATCTCCTTATAAAAAGAGTTTCTACCTCAAATTTTCCATCGAGAATTTATGTGAACGCGCGAACCTGGCACTGCTACAAATGAGCCAGTGAAAACAAATTAGGAAGTGTCTTTCTCACTCACCATGTTCTCTCTCCTTTACTGATGAATAGTAGAATTTCTCTACTAAGGGTAATGAAAATAGTCTTTTCAGACTATTTCTATTGTGCTGTTTAACACCATGAAAAGGAAACTTTCTCCTAGTGAAACAATGTCCAGTTTGATTTTCAGAAAGAGACAAAAACGGACCAAGTCTCGCATATTGTTCTCAATAAAATGGCGGAAGCGAACGTGACGATGCAATCGATTCGATTCTCTTCGGGATAACGACAACATTCACTAAACACATTTTTCGGGCCACCAAGACGATAACCAAACCAACATAGAAGTTGAAAGATGAACCACGGGCTAAAAGCCGTAGACCAGAAGTCACGGACCAAAAGTAACCTACCCAGCCACAAAACAACCAACGTTATATAAAAATTTGTGGCAATATCACAGGCACATGCAAGAGATGACGATGTTTTAAAGAAGAAAGGAGTAAAAAGGAGATTTGTCTTTAGAATAAAAAAATAGGAATAGTTGACAATTCTACGACGCATTATGACAAAAGAGGTCTGAGAGAACTTGGCATTGTAAGGATATATTGGAAGAAAGAATGTGTAGTAATACTGACTAACCTTCTGCACACTTATTATTGAAACATGGACTCGTTCAACCGCTATGAATAGTACCTCTGCTCATGGAACACGGAAAAACGTGGGTCGCAAATGTTTTGGGGTTCATTCCCTCCCCTCTCATTTTTTATCATTGAATTTTATATATAATAATTTATTATCATTAAATTTTTATGGCATGGGAGGCGTTTTGTAGCCCCCCACCCTTGAGAGGATGCGGTATTATGATGTATGGAGGATTGATTGATGACGGACGAGTTTTTGTGGTGAATGGGCAAATTGCAATGAGTGAATGGGTCGTGAATCGGATTAGCTAGGTAGAAGATAGTTAAGTGTCGACCAGCCTTAACCCTTTCCCCTCTTTTCGGCCTTGTGCCAAAATTGTATTTTATTTACAACAAATCTGGACAAGTAATGTTTGTACAAAGACTTACCATTTTTTGTAGATTAATATATTTTTATACTTGTAAAATCTTTTCAAAATATAACTTAAAGACAGACATTTTGTCGAATCGGATTAGCTAGGTAGAAGATAGTTAAGTGTCGACCAGCCTCAACCCCTCCAACTTTTCGGCCTTGTGCCATAATTGTGTATTTTTATACATGATAAATAACAAAAGTGGGTTGCAGAGTCGTAGCACATTCCAGAAGTACGCTTGCCACACGGAACAACTGTATTCTCAATCTTTGTTCTCATGTGATTAATTCATTCTTCAGTGAACCTTTTTTTTGCTGTGTTTTCATTACAGTCTGACGAACGAACAACCATCAACGTTAGTCGAACTTTAAAACGGGAAAATATACCGAACAAGATACTGTAAATGGATGACAGAATAGGGAGTGAGAATGATAGTGAGATGACAAACATTGCTACAAAAATTGTAGAGAGTCATAATCTATCACATTTTTTAGGGACACGATACATAAAAAAATTATCCGTGTGACCCGTATGGTATATTTACTAAATTCGCCTTAGTTTGACACGAACTTTTTTTTTTTTTTTAAGCATTTCACTCCAAGATCAGAGCGAGATCAGATAGGAGTGATAGAAGAGAGTATCATTGACTTATTAATAAGTGTGTTTATTTATTTATTCTCTTTTAGTCAGACTCGCTGGGATGATAAGCTGTAACCCCCCCCCCAAAAAAAAAAACAAACAAAAAAAACAAACAAACAAATCAAGCAGTCGTACGGAAAAAAATGAAAATAGTAGAGCAAACAGTATTTTTAAGAACTTAATAAAAGGTGAGGACTTTTTTTTTAAAAAACCAATCTGTTTATTAATTACGCACTTTTTGACTCTTTAAATGATTTTCCGATTTTTAAAACTTTCATTAAGGACCTCGCCTGTGAGTTAGATACTGAGAAAAAAGCCGACGTTCGAAATATTAACCTCCACCTTGTTTTAGTCATCAAAGAATGAAAATCGAATTTACTACATTGCATGCGAATAGTCTCCGACATTGGATAGTTAGTGTGTTATGTTTGGTTCAAGACTACAAGGCTAAGGATTCTGATGAGGATCGAACTCACTACATGAACCGGCAGACGAGCTTCTTAAACAGCCTGCTGTGTTAGACGCCTCTAATTTTCTATTTGCGTTGGTGTGTGTTTATTTCTACGCAACTATAGAACGCTGACATTTTGCGTGCACACACACACATATATGCCGTGTGTGTGTCTGATGTTTCTTAGATGAGAAATGGTACTGAAATTGAGGCTGTTTTGCAAAAGTAGGAGGAGACTAAGAAAAGGCGGGAATCTGATGAAAGAGGCCAGGTTGTTGATCAACTCTGTCACCTGCTGCTATTTTGTCAGTTTTCAGCCAGGTGGGAAGGTTAAGAGTGACAGAACTGATATCGTAACACGTGTGGGTGGATAAAGATATTTGGGACGAAGGAATGAAGGAAGGAAGGAAGGAAGGAAGGAAGGAAGGAAGGAATCGAGACTTTCGGAAAGTAATACGTCTTTCAGAAAAAGAACGAAAAAGCAAATCACATAAAGAAAGAAAAAAGAAAGAAAGAATGAATGAATGAAAAGAATAAAATAATAAATAAAGGGAAAGATAAAATAAAGAAAGAAAGAAAAAGAAAAATAGAAATCTGAAAAAGAATAACATAAGTAATGGAAAAAAGGGTAAAATAAATAAATAAAGAATAGAAATCTGAAAAATTAAAATAAATAACGGAAGGAAAGAAAAAAAGAAAGAAAAACTCAAATCTGAAAAAATCTAAAAATTAAATGATGCAAAAGATAAAAGAAAGAAAGAAAGGAAAAAGAGAAAAAGAAAGAAAGGAAAAAGAGAAAAAGAAAAGACAAAACTTGAGAAAGAATGAAACAGTAGAAGTAGGAAGAATAGAAAAGATATTAGGTTGGTGCAAAAATAATGACGTAATAATGTCGTTTTTTTGACGTTAAAAATACGTCAAAAAACGACATTATTACGTCATTATTTTTGCACGAACCTAATAGTTAAATAAACATTATAAATTAATTTTTAAATAAAAAAAAGACGAGCGATGATGAAGAAAAAAAGAATTTTTTAAAGAAGGAAAAAAAAAAAAACGAAAAAAAAGTTAGAAATCAACTTCCTTTATAGAAAGGAAAGACAGATAGAATGTGATGAGAAGTAGAGAAAGAGATGAAGAATTAAAATAAGAAAGGGAAGAAGAGAGTGAAAAACGAAAAAAATGATAGAGAGAAAGAAAACAAGTTGTAGGGAATACCAACAGATTTTCAATGGCCGCCGATTGGTTTCACAAATACGAAATCGCCAAGCACCATTCGCCAGTAGAAAAGAAATTTACAATTAAACATCGAAGTTTGAATTTTCGATAAAGTATTTGTTTTAGCAGGTTTCGGTACCCAACTTGTGTGTTCTTCTCCTATTTCACGTGTATTTGAAAAAGTTGCTTTTTACACATTATTTATATTCAGACAAAAATCCTCATCTTTGTTGTTATTATGACAACGTTTCAGTCAGTGCGCCATGAGGCCTTCTTCAGGTGCCTGTCGATGTCCGGGGGATTTTTACCTGAGCACTTTATCAGATCTACGCAGGCAGATTGTTATTGTTCTGTGGGCCATGTCAATGGATATCTCGTCTTTTATTTAAAAACAATAGCCTAGTAGATTAAAGCGTTGGATTAAAGCCTCATGTATTAAAGTGTAGTGGATTAAAGCGTCGGATTAAGGACTATGGATTAAAGCATTGGATTGGGCCTAGTAGATTAAAGCGTTTGATTAAAGCCTAGTGAATTAAAGTGATGGATTAAGATCTAGAGGATTGAAGCATTTAATTAAAGCCTAGTGGATTAAGCGTTTAATTAAAGCCTAGTGAATTAAAGTTTAACCTTTCAGAACCGTATCGAAGATATAATGCAAAGGGGCTATGGTATTTATTTGAAAAAGTTTCTTTTTACACATTATTTATTTATACGGATTTTTGAACTCATTCATTCATTCTTATGAGTTCACAAAATGAATTCCTAGAGTAGTGAATTCGATCCACGCTGAGTGATCTACTGATTTTGTCATGTGACATATAATCGATAGTTCATTCTGAGAGTCTTAAAGAGTCATGGTTAAAAAGCTTGTATTGCATCTTACAACACTGAGAGTGCTCAATCCTCATTAGATGGTTTGGTTTGCTTTCTTTTACGGTATATCAACCTTAATGGGTTATTTATTTTTTTTCAGACAAAAATCCTCATCTTTGTTGTTATTATCACAACGCTTCAGTCACTGCGCCATGCGGCATTCTTCAGGTGTCTGTTGATCTTCAGGGAATTTTTACCTGAGCATTTGGGCCACATTTTCCGACTAGTGGACCGCTTGAGATATGGCTCAACATAAAATGGTCGTAATAATATAAAATTGAAAATAACTTAAATATAAAGTGAAACAATTTATTCAGGTATCTGGGATATTGTGTTAAATATATTTCTATGACCAATATCTTTATAAATATAATACTGCAAAAACAAATTATCAATATTTTTCATAATAGTAATGATTATGAGCTGAAATTTGCAAGATATATTACTTTTATAAATCTGTTACATTTGGAGAATTTTTATCAATATCAGTTGGTTAATTTGAGTTTTGGTGTGAACACATCGATTTGTATAAAATTTGACAGTGTATTGACTGATATATATATATAAAAAAGATCAATGAATTATCCTTAAAAAATAATAAAGTAATAAATGCTTTAAACCACGCATAGGCAATATTTTCTGGCTCGTCAGCTGCATGAAATATGGTTCATCATAAAACGGCCGTGATAATAATAAAAAAAAATTCACAGTAATTTTTCGTTGAAAAAAAGCGAACAATTTCACTAAAGATTATACGCGTATCAATATGCCTTAGAAATGGAGGAGAAGATGATATCTTTTATTCAGAGAATATATTTTCCCACAATTTAAAAATTGAAATTTTCGTATAATATTATCACTGATGACACGGCCGGGAGTAGGATAAATAATGTTATACAAGCTCTCAATATCCTAACAATATTCTTTTATAAATTAATTTATATTTTTGTCCGATGATTGGCTTTGATATCTATGGTGATATTAGTATTCATTATAAGCCAGACATAATTTACCGTCTATTTAGTGCTAGGAAGAATAATACCTTCCTGTACACCAAGTACTAATATTAGCATTAGTGTAGCCATTGATACACTAACACTGAATGTAAGTAAGGAAAGACGTAATAAACAAAACATTTAATAAGACAAATATAACTTAAATACACATCTTAAAAAGATTTCCATGACCAGAAACAAATGATTATTCACAGAGTTCAAAGATCGAGAATGTTTGGCAGAAAAACGAACAAAGAAATAAACATATCAGCCTTATGTTCATTGACCGTCCTTAGCAAGGTGAACCAAAATTACTTTTTCTCTTCGTTAGGCTGTGTATGTGCTGTCCATTTTCCACATGTGTGGACGCCTTGGTGCTTAGGAAGGCATTAACCGTTTCAAGAAACGAACAAAGAAATAAACGTATCAGCCTTATGTTCTTTGACCGTCCTTAGCAAGGTGAATCAAAATCACTTTTTTCTCTACGTTAGGCTGTGTATGTGTTGTCCATTTTCCACATGTGTGGACGCCCTGCTTGTTAGGAAGGCGTTAACCGTTCCAAGAAACGAACAAAGAAATAAATATACCAACGTTATGTTCTTTGACCGTTCTTAACAAGATGAATCAAAATGACTTTTTTCTCTACATTAGATTATGTACGTGTTGTCCATTTTCTACGTGTGTGGAACGCCCTGGTAGTTAGGAAGGTATTAACCGTATCCCAAACGGAAGCAAAAATGAAAAGAAGAATTCTACTCTCTAAAGGGACTGAACTCCTATGCGTTCAACCCAAGGGAAAACAACTGTTGTCTCTCCACAATGATGACTTCAGAAGATCCATTGAAAAAGACTGGATGCTCTGCCAGAAAGGAACGATTCGATATACGACATATAATATCAACAACCGGTGAAAAAATGACACGAACAAGGATAAGGAATGTTAAACTAAATTTTAATAAGAGAACAGCCATGAATTAAAGAAAGACAAAGAGATAGTCATATTCGTGTGATGGAATGCGGTGTATATTACATATAATGACGGGAGTTCGGTAGGCGAAAATGCGTATAGGGTAGAAATGGCGAAGATGGACAAGTACTTATCTGAAAACTTCTCGAGTATCTTCTTTTTATGTGCCTTTTTCCTTCAAGACGTAGGAGATTATGGCTCTCCACTTCGCCCTATCCTTTGTAGCTCTCAATAAGTTTCGTCCCTCTGCCATTCCTCCCAAACCACCTTTTGTGATCCACTTGCTTAAGCTGGTTAGATATATCATGAGTTGCTTTCGCTTGTCTCTCTTTCCCTCTATTCGGCCTGTGAGTATCAGATTCTCCACGTCCTCCTTTCTCATTACGTGTCCTAGAAACTTCAGCTGCCTCTTCCTGATGTTAAGCATGAGCTTCCTCCTTGTTTACATCCTCTCCAAAATCTCATCGTTGCTAAAAACGCTCGGTCCATGATATCCTCAGCATCCTTCTGTAGAACCACATCTCCGTTGCCTCGAGTCTCTTTTTCTTCTTTGAGGAGACCGTCCAACATTCGCGGCTGTAAAGGAGATGTAGGGGAGAATTTTCTTTTCGCATTATTATACGAACTCCGATGACTTTGTCTCATTGATTATTGTATTCTAATTATGAAAGAAAAACAGTTCATTCCTTATTTCGCGCAAGAAATAATTCTGGCTGTCAAATAACTGCTTTTTCTCACTATACACGGAAGACATAATCTATGATCTTATTGATGTGGGTGCCAAAGTTGGGCCCACAGAAGTAAAACACGGAACACGGATTAGATGTAAGAAAGATATATTAACAACAGGTTACAGAGATAGTGTAAGCAGAGCTTACTATAAGTTAGTGTCCAACACCGGTAGTCGTACGAGACTCTCACTATCTTTCTGTGTCATTCTCTATTACTCTCTTCTAGAGTGCTATGTCGCCTACTTAATATAGGCCTGGAAGAGACTATTGTGTAGGTAGTTTCCGGTCTCACAATACTTATCGATACGAAGGTTTTGCGCCAACTGAATTTTCTTTTAAATTTTTATTAAAACACATATTCGGAAGAGGAAACAGTTCGTCTGGCCCGAAGATGCACTTTTTAGTGTCGGCGTTAGTTATCTTATGAGTCTTTGAAATTATTGCTCATGCATCCGTTTTTATGAGAACGGGACGTCTGGCTTGAAATGAGACGCGCGGCAAAGAAAGAAAGAAAAGAACAAGAGGAGGAAAGAGAGAAAGACATATATGCTTTAGTTACTTCTCATATATTAGGTTGGTGAAAAAATAATATCGTTTTATGTGAGAAAACGATATTATTTTTGCACCAACCTAATAGCTAGGGACTTCCATGAGATCGCTAAGCATAGCATGATGAAAAAGACGCCAAACTTGACGAAAACAAAATTTTATCGTCTAAATTGTTTTTGGATATTTATCACGGAATTTGCATTTTGGGCTAACAATTGATTTTGTATCCTCATAGATGCTTTGACTGGTTGACAATCTTGCCTCATTACCTACGCGTAGTTTAGAGACAACATTTTTCTCCACACAGGAGCGCTTTCAAACAGCTCTGCTTGTGAGAAATTTGCAATTTAAGCTCCTATTGGCTAATTCATGACACACAGTATTTTGTACCGACCAATCTCATTGGTTGAATTTGACTTTGCTTTTGGCGGGCATTTCAACGGCCCGTGCCTTTTTTTCAGTTGCTGCTAAACCTTCAAAATGACAGGAATCATATTTCAATCACTTTGCAGAGCCTTTAGCGCCCAAAATTAAGCCTAAATAACTAGGCAATGATTCATTTTGTTTCAGCAACCAAAATGGTAATGCTCTTGCGACGACGTCATGTTCCAGCTTCTACGATACTTTCAAGGCTGTATAAGTCAGTCAGTTTATTGAATGTCGTCTAATATGTACTTTCAACATGAAGAACTTTTTGCATGCACTCGACAAATAGCCGAGTTTTAACTTCAGCAACCGAAATGGTAATGCTTCTGAAACGACCAGCATGTTCCTGCTTCTTCAAATCTGCGTAGAGACCAATTGAGTCCTACAGAAGAAAAAATTACTACCTCTTCTTTGAGGAAACTACCCCAACCTAATCACAGGGGCAAAAAAGGGCATAATCTTTTTTTGCAAAGAGGCAATAAAATTTGTTTTAAATTTTAAGGTAGCCTTTGTTAATTGTATGTCTTTTCTTGTCTCTGCCAAGGGTTAAACTGTGTGAGAAGAAATTCTCACATGCTATTTGATCACTTTCAACCAGTTCAGGTATCCCCAAGGCATCAACTTCAAGATTCCTAGAAATATATCCGGATGTGCCAACCACAACAGGGACAACGTTAGCTGATGCTTCTACGTTTCTTCGATTTGCCCTGCCAGGTTTTCGCGTCTCTGTATTCGGTCACTTTCCAACGTAACGTTTCCTCTCTGCTACCTAGACTTTATAGATTTCCTCTATAGATTTAAGCGCAGTACTAGATTAGCGGCAAGGTCTCATTATTTTACAGTTGAAATTGTTAGATGTTACCGGAAGTTCTATGATAACAGTTTCTGCTCTCGCACTTTTCACTTGTAGAACACTCTTTCCAGTCAACTTTGACCTTCAAAAATATAAATGTAAGGTCAATTGGCAACTTCTGTCTCCTTAATTTCTCTTCTTTTATTGTCCTATCCCTATAGATAGTACTTTTGTGTTTTTTCTCATAATCTTTAACACCCAGGTACCCCTTGCTTCTTAGAGCCTTTATTGCTTTGCATGTGGTGAAATTATTATAAAACATTTGCCTGCTCTATCTGCACGATGTTCTTATCCCAAGGTACCACTACGTCTATCAAGATGTATTCATGACTGCTCTTGTACACATCAGGGATACCAGGGAATATTTCTCTCCAAGCGATTGTTTGCCAATATAGTCGTATTACACATGAGCTCCACTTGTTTATTCACAGCTAAAGATGGCGGTGAATTCTTGTATTTCTTCTGTGCTTTTGAGGTTGAACTTCTTACATAGTTTCCAATTTATTCTGTGGGTAATTAAGTCATGTAATCTTTTTGTGCTAGGCGAGGGTAATCACTGTATTATTATTACTATGCTAATACGAATAGGTAGGTTGGAGCAATGGATAGCGGCTCGGATTGAGGAATCGGAGAGCCGAGTTCAAATTCCAGTCGAAGCCATTACATTCACTGCTAATACTCTTGCGAAAGGCATGAATCCTTTTCTTCTCCCCCCAGCTTAGGATAAATAGCAGGATAGACTGGGTTCTATAGCCTTGGATGGAAACTGGTCTACCGCAGAAAGAAATGGCGACCTACTGCGAGAAAAAAATCTGCCTCGTCTGTCATGTATCAAAAGATACATGATCGCCTAAGCGTGTATCACGCATGGCACATAACTGACTGATTATTATTATTTATTTATTTATGTTTCATTACGCCTTTTCATTTAATTATCTTTGAATTCATTCCAGAGTTGAAATCATTCAAAATTAACCTCACAACTGACTGATGAACGTCCTTTAAAAATTTCTAGTTTCTTAAATATTTTCCCCATTATGGTAGAACAAGGGTTGGAAGAAATAAAAGAACAAAACTTATTTAGTGCTAAAAGGACAGTCTTAAATAATAGTCTAGCAGACTATTATTTTTAGAGAATTGTATTTCGCCTCTGACTTCCTCATTTTGACCTCCGAGGTCTGATACAAGAAAAAAAAAGGAAGTCATTTTTGATTTGCTAAAACTAGCGTGGGAATGTTAGAGATAGATAGGGATTTAAGTTAGGGAAGTTTTACATGTCGAACAATGTAGACGTGTTAAAATCGTGTCTGGAAACTGCTCCCCAGTGGGTGGGATAGCACCCCTACTGTCTAGATAGAAAACGACACGTCGCCTTGTTAAATAAAATATATAAGGTTTAAAATTGCTCTTTTGAAGTTCTCTTTTAACTCCGAACTAAAACAACCAGCGATCAGCGGCCGGCAGAAGATGAGAGAAGAAAGACATTTTTATTATGGACTCGAACCCGTCAACCAAAACCAACCCCAGAAGAGGGGACAATACAACAACTGGAAAATGTGGAGGGCCATGATCGCCTGAAGGGACACTATTCATAAAAAGAAGAAAGCAGATGTTCCGCTTTTGCATTTTTCTAATAAGTTCATTTCGTATCAGCAAAATGATTGAAAAATGATTATCCTATTAAAATTTTTTTTTATTTTTCGTGTATCGAACAAAAAGAAAAAGATATGTGCTTGAAAGGGAGGAATAGAGTAATGGATAGCGGCTCGGATTGAGGGAACGGAGTGCCGAGTTCGAATTCCAGTCGAGTCCATTTCATTCACTTACGTGCCAATATTCTTGGGAAAGGTATGAATCCTCTTCTTCCACCCACCAGAAAGAAATGGTAATACTGCGGGGAAAATCTGTCTCGTCAGTTATGTATCGAAAGATACATGATCGGCTAAGCGTGTATCACGCATGGCACATAACTGGCTGATGTACTTGAAACACTAGATTTATGCGAAAGTCACTTACGTAGATGACGAGGTTAATCTGGTCGATCATTACGACTGACGAGTGAGTTCGATTCTCACTGGGTGTCCCATATGAAATTCAGCATTAAATAGTCTAAGAACCAGTCCTATAATCAACCAACGAATTAGTAGTTGAGGAGACAAAGTCAAAAATGTCTAATCAAAGATGCGTTTCGACGGAGAAAAACAGATTTTCTTTGGCGTCACCAGTTCCGCTAAAAGAAGAAAGTAAAAATCGTGTTTTAGGAGAGTGTTCTTAGTATCTCTGAGGATATGCCAGTTTTCGTAAATCCCACGAATTATTCTGGCTTAGTATGGGGATGTTCTGGCTTGACCTTTGAAGACAGTCTCTATGTCACTGTGCTTTCTTTGTTTCACCCATATCTGTTTGTATATACATATATACCTACATACACATAGAACCATGCATACAAGCATGTACATACACACGGACACAGTATACACACACACATACACACACACACACACCACACACACATATATATATATATATAGGTGTGATGTGATGTGAAAATTTCTCAGAGTTAACCTGTAGAAAAGGCAATATTTTTAAATATAAATGACAATAGGAAAACTGTAATAGTTACCGACGCGTTTCGTCCAAGGTGGGCTTCCTCAAAGCAAAAAACGAAATGAATTTAATTATCCTTGTAGCTATTAAAAACAAGGATCATAACATTCATCGAGTGATTTGTAGGTTAATGTAACTTTAATAAATTTGTTTGCGAAGAGATTTCGCCACTTTATATCATTAACTTTACTAATCTACTTTTTGTATGAATGATTCATTGTAATATCAATTAAACTGCCCCATATATTTGATATATATATATATATATATATATGTGTGTGTGTGTGTGTGTGTGTGTGTGCGTGTGTGTGTGTGTGTGTGTTGTTTAAGAATAATATAAGCATTTTTTCCCTAAATAAATCTAAGATTCTTCATTATTTGATTTGTTCCTTACCTCCTCTTCTAGCTCTTGTAAAGCATCGCAAATCTACCCCCACCTAGGCAATTCGTATCACGCTGTAGTATCTATTGATATTTCTTTTGAGTCGTCTATTAGCAAGGAACTTCCTATTCACAAAACTTCTTTTTGTTACCAGCGTGCTGATTGGGATTAATTTCGTGACTTTATTCGAGACGCTCTTGGGTTGATATTTTTAACCTTCCTATTGAAAATTGTGTCACAGAGATTTCTTCTTGGGTTAAAGCCGGCATTGATTTATTTATATCGTCTCGCAAATACCAGGTGAAATCATAATCTTCTCTTTGGTTTATACCGGCCTGTTCAGCTGCAATAGCCCACAGGAATCATTTTTACCAAGTATACCAGCATGAATATTTCGATCACAACAGGCGCCAATTTGTGTCTGCTCGAAATGATTTAAACATGTCCTCAAAGAAGCTAAGTCTTTGTTTCCTGATGGGATGAGACGCCGTGTAAACTGTAACAAGTTTATTTCACGCGACTACTTGTGGTTCTGTGTGTTAAATAAGAGTAAATCTTCTATGCCAACTTTTTCACTAAATCTGGAGTGTTAACATCTTCTGTTAATAAAGCGGAATATTTTGCATGTAAATTCTCTTCGAATTCTAATCTTGACTCATCTGGAGTATATTTACGCTTAGAACGGAGTCCCTATTGAAGTGATATGCATATAACTCCATCAATGGTGTCTACTATCATCACTAAGCCGGATCCTTCCAAAACATGTGGACTTAATGCAATAGTCCTTAAAAATGTGCTTCTGAACTGACTCCTGTCCTTTCCCAATTCTACAATAAATATCTTGCTGCTTCTTGCTTTCCTGCTTCTCTAGTTCCAGTCTTTAAGAACTCCGGTGATCCGTAAGATCGTTTTAACTATTGGCCTATTTACCTTCTAACCACTTTTTGGCAAATAACTAGGGGCAGTAATAAACTATGAATGGGGTTTTCCTTAAGCAATATGGTTTTTCGCTTCTTTAGGTCAACAGCCTATATGATAACGATTATTTGACATTCGGATCTTCTTTAAAAGTTATGTTATTTCTAAACGAATGTTTTTTGAACTGATTCAGTCTTTTCTTATCAGTTCACAAAATGAATATTGTCTTCAATGTTTTTCGCTTCTTTAAACCAACTGCAGATGTGATAACGATTACTGCAGAAAGGGTCTCTCAAAACTTAGCTAAGAATGGTGAAGCTTTGGGCGCCTCGAGGCGGTATAATGGTTAGCAAGCTTGTCTCGCTAGAACAATTACGACGGTGTAGTAAGTTCGATCCTCTACCGCCGGTAAAGCGGTGGTCTGGGCTCAAAGGGTCAATGAAGTTAATCATTATAGTTCGTGATTTTAATAATTCCACAAAAATTACATTTCTGTGCTTGCCACAATGTCCGAAAAGAATAAAGTAGCGAATAAACTTCAAACTCACTTCTAAGATTTCTCGAAGATGCTGAACTCATTTTCCTTGTCTTTCAATCTTTCCTGTCCCCCCCGCTACCGAGTCCAATAAATCGTGATGAGGGTTGAAATATCGTGTGAATTTTTATTTTGGGGTGGAGTCGAAATATGTTAGTACTTCCTAGCCCCTTCTGCATTGCCACATAAATCGAAGGGGTCGGTATGAATTAGATATACATTTAAGCTTCGTGGGTCATACACCCTTGTGCGAATTAATTGAAACAACCTCTTTAGTTTCCTTTCTGTCACCATACGGTCAGTTTTAGACCCACTGGAGTGACAGGGTGTAATCGATTTCTATTTTTTCCTCAGATTAGATCATTTGCAGTGGTGTGCAGTAATATGAATCTATTTTCGGGGTGTATGATGAAATTTGTTTGGTCTAGAAAACATTGCATCATCCGTGATTGCATCATCCGTGATTGCATCACCCGTGATTGCATCAGATTTTCATCACGCCCAGACACTATTGTCTTGACTGTCGATTAGTTGTCCCGTGGCTATTTTCATGCGATGGACATTACTCCAAGGCAGTTTGCAAAAATTCTAACGCTGCACGAACACACTGGTATGTCTTATCAGTCATCACATCAAAGCATAGTGGAACCTCGGTTGACAAATTTAATTCGTTCCTGAAGGCCGTTCGTAACACGAAATGTTCGTAAACAAAATTCCAGTTTGGTTCGTTACCTTCATCTATGAAAATATTTTTTTAAATATGCCAAATATTTTTTTTAAATATTTAAAATACTTTTTTGTTGAAAGAAATCTGAGATATAAATAATTACTCTACAAACAAGTGGACGAAACGGCAAAGCAAGATCTCTTTGTGTCTGTCTTTAACTTAAAAAAAAATTAATTAAAAAAATTGTCTGTTTGAAGAAAGTTAAAATAAAAACACTTACTGAATAAGCAGCTCATATTTTAAAATCTTATTCATTTAAATCAGATTAGCTTAAATCATTATGCACCGGACGAACGCACCACACAAGCGCGTATGCAATCACAGAGAGGTGGAAAGAGAGAGGTGTAAATAGAGGGGTGGAAAGAGAGAGGTAGAAAGAAACTTTATTATGCGCCGGATGGACGGTGCATGCACGCAATCACAGATTTTTAGTATTATAGAGATAGATATCCTCGGTAAATGTATGACGCCATAACACCCCACTCCCGCCAACTATGTGATTTTCATCTTTTATATGCCGTGTCCGTTCAGGACAAAGGCAATCATGGCTCTTCACTTCCCCTTATCTCTTGTAGTTCTCAATATGTTTTGTTATTTTGCTGCTTTTCCCAGACACTCTTCTGCCATTCATTTCTTAAGCCTGCTAAGTATGTCACGTGTTGTTTTCCCTTTTGTCTCTTTGCCTCAATCCACCCTGTGAGTATCAGATTCTCCAAGCCTTCTTTTCTCATTACGTGTCCCAGAAATTTAAGCCGTCTCTTCGCGGTGTTAAGTAAAAGCTTCCTCCTTTTTTTTATCCTATCCAAAATCTCGTCATTGCTCACATGATATCCTTAGCATCCTTTTATAGAACCATACCCCCGTTTCCTCAAGTCTCGTCTTCATCTTTGAGGAGAGCGTACAACATTCGCTATCGTAAAGGGGAGACAATATATCACGTTGCAGGCCAGTACTCTTTTCATTGTTAGCAACGTAATCCTTCTGCCTCCTAATACTCTGCCTAGCTTTTGGAATAAGTCTTTGGCCATCCCAATATGTTCGGTCCATGGTATACTAAGCATCCTTCTCTAGAGCCATACCTCCGTTGCCTCTAATCTCTTTATCATCTTTGAGGAGACCGTTCAATATTCACTGCCGTAAGAGAGGACAGATATCACGTAGCACTCCAGACAACATTTTCAAATAGACAGATCAACAAAGGAAAAAGAATTAGGAAGATAGAAAATAACGATCGATATTGATATTTAAATTTTTAAAGATCAAAGTTGACTGGAAAGCAAGACGACAGAAGACAGTTCTGCACGCGAGAAGAAATTGTTAGCATAGAACTTACGGTTACATGTAGCCATATGATAATCAGTGTAATTGCTATTTTTTTCAGTGAAATATCCTGAAAATGCTGATTCTAACTTCCAGAGAAAATATCTTAAGAACACTAATTAAAACTTCACCTATTTTTCTACCGACACGTCCAATGCACGTAGCAACTATTAAAGAGAAAATATGTGACATAATTCGTTAATCTAATTTCATTAATCTAAGATTGTCTTTTTAAAGGAGGTAAACATTTAATTAGATTTGTTAGGTCTGGCTCAACACCGGTTCCTCGGATTTTGCTGTGATGTTAATATTCTTTCTTTTCTTTTTTTTCTCACTAGAATTTACGTCAATACGCCGCCATCTTGGATTTGAGTATTTTTTACATGAACATTATTAAATGTAATGATATTTGAAGTTTTATATTGACCAAATTATTTGTCACTATTCATTTTTAACTAGTATTTCTTTCATTTTGTTTCTCTTTTTTTCATCTTCATTCCCATATAATCATTCTACAATCATTATTAACTCAAACTATATTCTGTTTATAATTCATTGTCTCCAATTTCTTTCTTATTTCTCTTACCTTTCATTGCAACTCCCAGGTTGTCATTCTAATATCGTTAAAGAAACAATGCCACTTAAACTTCAGGCTCCGGTGAGATTTGAACTATTACCCCTCATTCCTAGGTGCCTGACTTTGGCATCTCTTGTGCTGTATGAAGGCTAACACGTAAACGACATCTAAATTTAATTATCTAGCGATACATATTATTTATTTCTTCGAAGAACCATATAATTATGTTCGATATCTGTCTATATTTCTGAGATGAGGTATTATGTACACTATTTTCTTTTTCGGATTATTGTCCTCATCTATGTCGCCATATTTATTACAACGTTTCGGCAGTTGTACGCTCAGTCCTTCTTCAGGTAGTTGGAATGTCGAACTGAACCCTTTATTTCGCTCACCGGGGTAGACTGTTCTAGTTTAACGTGCCATGTTTAATGGATGTCTGTTATAAGTTATCTCCTGTTAATTACACTCTGAAAGTTCTACACTACCTTAACCGGGTATTGAACTCACACTCTTTGGGTCCTGTCACTGGATCTAACTAACGACTTCAATACCCATATTTCGTGAATATGAAAGGATTATGATAAAAATAAGCAGACATAATGTTTGTAATTTATAGAGACATATATTATGAAGCGACATGTTTAATTAGTTTTGGCTAAACGTTATTTTAGATTGATACTCATATTCTAGTAAATACTCTGGTTTTAGTTTGCTTTGTTTTACGCCATACCTCAATGTGTTATTTAATGCCGACAAAATTTATATTACAGTTAATATTTTTTCTTCAAAAATGTATTGGTGGTATTAAAACCTATTTTTACACTTTCATAGTGATTTGACATCAGTTTGGAGGTTAACTATTTACCCATAGCTGGGACCCTAATAGGAGCTAGCACCTCGGGTGAGGGTGGATCTGGGAACACCAGCAATTAAGAGGTGGTACTACGCTCCTCAAAACCCCTGATCAGAGGCCTTGCTGCTGGATGTAGCTTATCGTCTTACCCAGGACGCAGATGTAGTTTATTGTCATACCCAGGACGCGGAAGAGAATGTGAGTTCAAAAGCACCATTTCGGGCTTTGTTTAACCGGAAGTCCTACGTCGCCGAATCGCTGAAGCTTGACATATCTAATGACGGTCGCCCATAGCGGAAGCCTGCTGGAGAACATGGGGTTAGGGTTAGGATTATGAAATATTCAAGCCGATAAATGTAATTAAAAAAGTACTGTTTAATTAAATATACAGCGCATTTATTCGAATGTGAGTAACCGTCTAAAATAATCTATAAGCAGAATATATATATATATATATATATATATATATATATATATATATATATATATATATATATATATATATATATATATATATATATATATATATATATATATATATATATATAGAGAGAGAGAGAGAGAGAGAGAGAGAGAGAGATAGAAAGAAAGAAAGAAAGAAATAAATAAATAAATAAATAAATAAATAAATAAATAAATAAATAAATAGAGACAGAGGCACGGTGGAGTAATGGTTAGCGACATGGGTTGACGAATCGGAGAGCCGAGTTCGAATTCCAGTCGAATCCATTATATTCATTTACGTCCCTCCAGCTATGGGTAAATAGTAAGACAAACTGGGTTCTATAGCCTTGCATAGCAACTGGTCTAGGAGAAGGACAATTCTGAATTCAAAACCTGCGGAGGCTCGTTTGGGGACCTTGTGGCACGTGTGGATGGTTCTGCACAAAAACATCCAACGCTAAAATCAAATATCATGTGCTGGTTCCTAGGAACTGATCTGCTTGACCCTCATACGTCGAATTTGACGGGAGAGTGGGGCATATATATATATATAGTTATTTATTTGAAAATTATATCATAAACATGTTATAAAATCACTACAAAAATACCAATTTTGTTTCAACACTTCTGGTGTTTTATCAAGTGATGGTGTTGAATATATATATATATATATATATATATATATATATATATATATATATATATATATATATATATATATATATATATATATATATATATATATATATATATATATATATATATATATATATATATAAAACTAGTTACATTGTACTTTGGTAGAAAGGGAATGCGTCAGTTGGTGCAATTAATGCTATAAAGCCCCTCGCTATGAATTGAGCACACTGGTAGCCGGTAATGCTTATCTCGTATATAAAGTGTTAAAAATTCCCTTTCTCCGCTGCGTGTGCTGATGGTGAATGTCTCCGACTGACGTCAAATCTGTGGGATTTCGATCCCGGATTGAAGCAATCGCATGTCTAGCCAAACTGATGAGTTGTGATGCACCGAAACAGTCTGTTTGTGGATGCCTTATATATATGTGTGTGTGTGTGTAAATTACAATCAATGAAACCCAATCAAAAAAAAATTCCTGGACTTGTCAATGCAAACTCATTGATTATATATATATTTAAATAAATTGTCGGAGGTACAGAACAGTAATATTGCAAGGAATAGATACAAATTATTTCCTAAAGGCATTATGAAAAATAAAAAATAAGAGATGAAAACACTTACAGAACAGACCAACTGGTTTCGTTCCCAAGCTCATCAGGGTCGACTGGGAACCATTTACCACTTATTGCAATATATATTGACTCACACAAACACCTTACATACAATTAAAATATTAAAAAATGAAATGATTAATGGTATGAGGGGAAAAAATTCAAACCGCGCGAATTTGCACAGCAAAAAGGAAAAAAAAAAACTGGGGAAGTGTGATACACACTAGAGTCTAATAACGTGAAGCCTAAGGAGGCAGTCTTTTTGCTTGCAAAGAGACGGCTCCCTGGACCGAATATACAGAGACACAAGTGCCCGCAAATGAAATGGAGAGTGCGAACTGGACAGTACAGTAAACCAATTCGGACTGAAATCCTTCGCACAATCCCTGCAATTTATCAAATGTTCTGTGATCGCTGACCCGGAAGTATTAACCAACTGGCTCTTACGGGCGTCCGGATTAAGAACTCGCAATGGGACATGCTGCCTGATCCTACAATCTAAACGTTGGGAAGTCCTTCCTATGTAGTTGCTACCGCAACCACATTTAAATGAATAAATCACGGAAGAGACATGATGGGGAGAAAGAGGATCCTTACGCATAGAGGAAAAGGCAGAACGAGTCGCAAAATGAATCCTAAGTTGAGCCGAAAAATAGCACAGATGGACAGCAGACAAGACCAATAAAAGGAAGCCGCAAGTAAACAGAACATTTCTGAACTAAATATTGTTTTTCCTTTCGAAAATTAATAATTTTATCACGCATGACACTATGAAGAGTATCACTAGGATATCTATTTTTGAATAGAGTGCAGCGGATAAAATCCAATTCTTCATCCAAATATTGTTGACTGCAAATCATCAAGGTCCTATGAGTTAAGGTCTTGATGAGATTAATTTTTCTCTTTCTGGGACAAAATGAGTCCCAACGCGTATACAAACCAGAAAACGTTGGTTTGCAAGATACCGTAGTAAGAAATTGAGAAGGAGCCCGATGCACAAGGACATCAAGAAAAGAGAGACAAGAATTAGACTCCTTTTCGATGGTAAATTTAAAAGATGGATGAAGTTGGTTCATAACTGAGAAAGGAATCAGCTTCCACTTCACTATTAAAAAGACAAAATGTATCATCCACATACCTACGGTACATAGACGGTGCATTGTCATAAGTGAGGAGGGACGACTCATAAAAGCCCATAAAAATGTTGGCCAAAGCGGGACCCAAAGGAGAGCCCATGGCAACCCCATCAATCTGTCTGTACATAAAATTGTTAAAGCTAAACTCCACAGACATAGTGGCGAATTGCATAAGCTCAACAAACACATTTCTTGGGATATCCGGAGGTGACAAACCACTTCGATATAACATGTTGCAACAAATATCAATAGTTTCCATTACTGGAACACAAGTAAACAGAGAACATACGTCAAAGGAACACATAAATTTATTTTTAGAAGGAGTATCACGAATAAACTGAACAAATGAAAAAGAATCCTTCATAGTATACGAGCTAAAATGTTCAACAACAGGTTCAAGAAGGTCTAAAAGAAAACTCGCAACCTTATGTTGAGACGAGCCTGACATGGACAGGATGGGTCGAAGGGGTACATCATCCTGATGAGTCTTCGGAAGACCATACAGACGAGGGCGAATAGACCCAACAGGTCTAATATCATCAGTGACCTCACGGGATATGAAGCCACGTTTAGCCCAAGATAAGAGTTTCTTTTGAAATTTAATTTCTATAGGAATTGTGCGATCATGTGTCTCTACTGGACCAAGAGGAAGAAATTTTGTAGTGTCACCAAGAATTCTTTGCATTTTGGAGACATAATTAGAATGGTCCAATACGACAATACCAGCCCCTTTATCAGGACGAGTAATAACCAAGTTATTATTTGCTTTTAAAGTCCTGACTACGGACCGGTGATGTTGACTCCACTTAGACTCAGATTCCTTGCAATATATATATATATATATATATATATATATATATATATATTACATAATTTTTATTATAGTGCATATAAGCTCCGTAATAAAATTATAATGAGCTCTCTGTTGTGTATCAGTTTTAATATTTCATACTAATAGGATCTACTTAGATTACTTACCCATAGATTTTATATATATATATATATATATATATATATATATATATATATATATATATATATATATATATATATGTGTGTGTGTGTGTGTGTGTGTGTGTTTGCATACTTTAAAACAATTTTCTGTTTTAATGTTCACTTCAATTGTGTTTCGGGCTTAATAAATTATGCAATATGTAACTAAATTATATATATATATATATATATATATATATATATATATATATATATATATATTTGTGCGTGGGTGTGTACTTTAAAACAATTTTCTTCAAAGAAATATTCTGTTTTAACATTCACTTTAATGTTGTTTTGGCATTCTATAATTTTGGGTGCTTTCCTTATTACAGACATTTTATTACCTTTTTTTTTTATATCCAAAAACAATCCACAGTTCAATGACCGACGAACAGATCCTGCTGTAGACATTCTGATAATATCAACATCCTCCCCGCAAAATGACGAAGTACCTTGCGTTTCTATCATTTCTTGTAGTGATTCCAATATTCGACATGTAACCTGAGCTTGTTCAAATACTAAAAATAAATTGGCGCGCGTACGACAGTATTTCCAACAATAGATTCTTCAAAAGTGATTTGCGTTGTTGATATGAAAGAGGTCGCTGGGAGTTTATCATAAAGCGTAATGTCTGCCAATTCTGCAACTAGTAGAGTTTATCATAATGTATATTTGATGAGTGCCTCTGTATTACTATTGATGTTGCTAGCTTTGTCGAATTTGTTTTTCAAACTTATACTTCGAGGATATTATATATTTTACAAGCACTGGAGACTGATTGCATAGAATATCGATTACGATTAACTTAATTTTCAATTATACTTTGTCATTTTTCAAATTCTTTCAGGAATTCGGCGGTCGTTGCACTCTACAGATTCATTTTTATCAACTGTAAATTGCCATGAATGATGAGAGTGCTTTCTAGGATTTTTAGACGTGATTGTGATCTGCCAAAAACGACAGCGAATGCTTCCTTCAATGGAATCAGCGCTGTTCTCTTGTAAATTGTGTTCTACAGAAACAAGATTGAGAACGATCTGTCTATAGCTCTGAGATGAGGTATTATGATTAATTGCATGATTTACATTATTCGGACTGTTATCCTCATCTTCATTGCCATATTCAACAACGTTTTGACATCTATATCTCTGAGATGAGGTATTATGATTACTTGCATGATTTACATTATTCGGACTGTTATCTTCATCTACATTGCCATATTCACAACGTCTTGGCCTCTATATCTCCGAGATAACCCTCAATAACACATTGCACAGTGAATAAAAGGGTTGATTAGATCCAGTGACTAGACCTAAGGAGCTGTGAGTTCAACACACCTCCTAAAAATTGTGAAAATCAGAATTCCTTCAAGTGACATAGAAATTATCTGTTATGCCAATACAGGTTGACTGCGCCGATTGTTACTTAAACCCAGTCGGAAACAAATATTTGGAGGTCTTTTTTTTTCCCATATCCGGTTGTATACTGGCGCTAATGCTTCAATAAATCCTTACTTACATCAGCAGTGGTGAACCAAATAACTTGGAGAGTTGAGTTAAAGGGAATTAACCGAGACATCCGGAAGAGGCATGTCACGTGGAACTAGAACAGTCTACCTCGGTGGACGAAATAAAGAGTTCGGTTCGAAATTCTAATCACCTGAAGAAGGCCGGAGTGTACAACGGCCGAAACGTTGTGAATAGGACAATAAAGATGAGGATAACAGTCCGAATAATGTAAATAAGGTAAGTAATCATGATACCTAATCTCAGAGATATAGTGGTTGAAACGTTGTGAATATGGCAGTTGATGTAATGAATCTGCATACACCCGGGTTCCCTTTTTATTGGCTGGTGCCAGCCATAAATACAGACTGATGTGGAGGTACAGGGGGACGCCTATTGCCTACCACTTCGACGAGGACCAGTCCATTACGGTTACCTGCTAGATTGCCCAAATCGGTTAGAATAGGCCAAAACCACTTTGCTACTTCGAACAAATATATGCCTTTTCGGGACATTTCAACAATCAAGATAAAGATAACAGTCCGAATAATGTAAATAATATAAGTAAGGTTTGGACGGGAACTTCTAGAGGCTTGTTCTGAATCTGCTATTTTCAAAAAATTTTAGAACGTTGGGTATTCCATATGTTGACAGGCGATAAGCCTTAAATTAGATAGATTTAAAAAAATGTTTAATTCCTTCAAGTGACCTAGAAAGTATCTGTTATTTCAATATAGGTCGATTGCGTCGATTTTTACCTAAATCCTGGCGCAAAGTGTTTTTTTTTTTTTTTCGGAAGTCTTTTAGTTACATATCCGGTTATATACTGGCGCTAATGCTTCAATAAAACTGATCACTGATAGATTTTTTTTCGCCATGCATGAAAGCAGATATTCGTCTTTGATTGAAAACTATACAATATCCCAAATCTTAAGTCACACATACACACACACACACACACACACACACACACACACATATATATATATATATATATATATATATATATATATATATATATAAATATGTAATGAAAAACAAACCACTTTAATGTACCATTACGATAATTTATTTCACCTAAATCCTTTTTTAAGGATTCAGGATCATCAGGTAAAACTTCCAACAACGAATTGAGAAAAAAAAATTTTTTTTTCTCAATTCGTTGTTGGAAGTTTTACCTGATGATCCTGAATCCTTAAAAAAGGATTTAGGTGAAATAAATTATCGTAATGGTACATTAAAGTGGTTTGTTTTTCATTACATATTAGCTCTGTCCTAACATTGAGCTCTCAGGATTTCATCCTCTTTGGATTTACCAATTCGGTTTACCAAGTTCCTTATAACTTAAATATATATATATATATATATATATATATATATATATATACACACGTACACACATGCACGAACACACACACACACGTTCATGTCGATACTACTAGCCCCCCCCCCCTAACTTCGGAATGCTCCTCTTATTAACATGCATGGCGAGATTTCCCCGTTGGTAGGAATACTTTAAAATGGCGAAAACCACTGCTCTCACCACAGCAAAAAAAAAAGTTCCTTCCTTAATGGATAGCACGTCGCAGCAGTCATCATTACAGTCAGTTAATTATGTACCATGCGTAATACACGTTTAGTCAATCATGTATCTTTCGATATATGACAGAGGAGGCAGATTTTTTCTGCAGTAGGTCGCCATTTCTTTCTGCGGTAAACCAGTTCCCACCCAAAGCTAAAGAACCCGGTTTGTCCTGTTATTTACCTAGAAGGAAGAAGAAAAGGATTTTTACCTTCTCCAAGGGTATTAGTATGTAAGTGAATGCAATGGATTTGGCTTGAATTCAAACTCCGAGCTGCTATCCATTACTCCAACGTGCCTCCCCTATCATTACAGACCCCTTCTGATAACTTATTAAAATATTAGCTTACAAGAAGAGTAAGTTGTCAGAAAATTCTTACCGCTCCGCAACGAGACATTAATTGTCTAGTTAAGCGATTCAATCGCAGTCGAAAATCCGCGTTGTCTGGCTTTAGTCCTTTTAGGGCTTTGCATTGCTGTATAAAAACAAAAAAGCGGGAAAATAGGTTGTTCACCCGCAACGATATTTTGCTGTACGCCATTTCGTCGACCAGGACAATATTTTTGTGAAACACCTCAAAAAGTCTTCGATTTATTTTGATCGTGGACAAGCTTAAAAAAGAATGACCTGGTCGTGCTGTAAGATAGTCACGACATCATATGCAGTTAAGTATTTGCTTCAATTTAGTATTTGACGACTACCCTCGTAATTTTGTAGTGGGTCGTATCAGAAGTGTAGTCGCCTTAGTCTCTACAAGCTGTCTTCAGGCCAGTACCCCAAAATTGCAGTCTTTGTTTCTTATTGAAAGATAAATCAGTTCTCTTTACAGTAGCAAACATGATTCTTTGCATATGGTCTGTATTGGCTGTTTTTATTGTCCCCAGTAGAGAAATTTTATCGACCACTTGACAGAGGAGGTGAAGTAAATGAGTGAAACTCTCAAATCTTTGCAGTTTCAAACTACTACTAGAGTAAAATCCCCACCGAATAATTTTTGATGAAGAAACTACAATTTTTTGTTGTTTTTTTTTCTCGCTAGTTGATGATTCGTCATTTCACGGGTTACCGAAAAAACACCGTCACATACTTCATTTTCATTTTTTGCTAGACTTGTGACCATCCACTGAACTTATTAAACAGATCGTATTTCAGAAAAGCAATATATTTCCAACAAATTTGTGATTTTTTTTTATTTTAGGAAATTCCATTTCTCTGTCAAATACTTAACCTATTTTCCCATATTTTGTATATACTATGTTACAGAACATTTTAAATTACCCAAACGCGTTAAATTGCAATTATGCTTGAGCCTGCATTTTGCAAGTTTTCTTTCTTGTACTCCTTGGGTATTGGTTGGTTAACTTTCCTTCCTCATCACTAATTATTTGAACCCAAACAGCTAATCAAGAGAGCCGCATCTAGACCTTCTTTGGGTGAACGCTGCTAAGTAGAAGTGTCATTCCTGGGGCGCAATTAGAGACAGTCTCTTACAAGATGACTTCCCGGACTTGTGAGTAAAGACAGCTTTTGTAACAGCCATATCTTTCCATTTTAGGATCGGAAGAGAAAGTATGTAACACATGTCTATACCTTCATAGCATGTTCTATTTTTTTGGTTTGAGGTGGGGAATAAAAACTTGATTTCCTATCTTCCTACTTCTCCACAAACTATTGGGCGAATATGTTGCAGTTTTTGTGTATATATGTACTAGTGAGCTAGCCCAAATGACTTGACTCATTTTATAGTCCACCAAGAGAAGGGTTAACCAATCAGAAGACGTAAAATATTCAATCCGTCGTGTATAAAGGCGGCCATTTTGTTTACCCTCTCCGAATGTCCAGTGCCAACTTGTCAGGCGAAGAAGAACGGAAGGAAGAACGACTGAACTACGCTCTGCTACTTTTACCGGGATATCCACTGCTAACCTGAACTACGCTTCCCTACTGTCTTCGAAATATTCACTGCTAACCTCTGGATTCTATACTCAAAGACGACCGTCATCATGAACAACAGAATATACTACTATCACCACTCCTTTATTTCAGTTAGAAACCCTTTCTAGAAAATAAAAAAAAACTTCGTTTACGTTTTTCCAAATTCTCCCTTACCCTCTTTATTTCTTTACTTTAAACTTTTGGGTAAACAGTCTACATTTGACGGCAAAATACTACCAAAGCCGCCTACATATATTTGATACGTATGGGTATGACGATAAACTAAATCCGGCGGTAAGTCCTTTGATTAGGAGAGTGGAGGTTTTGAAGAGCGTGGGACCACCTCTTAACTGCTTTTGTTACCAGGTCCACAATGACTCGAGACGGTAGTATCTGTTAGGGTTCCATCTATGAAAAGTGAATCACCAAACAAAGATCAACAGTACATTCTTATAATAAAATGACCAAAAATACATTTCTATAGCAAAATGACAATAAATACAAGATTGAAGTGTAAAAATCCATTTTTATAACAAAATTATCAGCAATCCATTTTTGTAGTGCAATTACTATCTAAACATTTTTTAAATTACCAACAATACATTTGTATAAACAAACTATATATCTGAAAACATACCTTTAGTCTGAAAGTATAAATTATGTACAAAATATTTGTAGTTGAAAGCATAAAATTGTGTTCAAAATATTTAGAATTTGGCATTAAATCCGCCATGGAGGTTGATATGTTGCCAAACAAAATCAACCAACCAGCCTTAAAGGTGTTTTAATTTGACTTTCTCGCAGTATATTCTCATTATCTCGAAATAATAAATGTATATTGGTAAATACTGATTCCAGGAATTAAATATTAAACTATGAAAAGCCGTGCGAAACTTTTATGATAATGAAATATGAAAACCAGCTGATATTAAATATAAAACGTCGCCCTGGGCATGACGGTGAACTCCATTCAATAAGGCCCCTGATCGAGAGATTCGAGGTTTTGAGGAGGGAACCATCTTTTAATTGGTGTTGTTTCCAGGTCTACACTGACCCAGGGTGGTAGAACCTTCTTGGGTTTCAGCTATAGTCAAACAATGAACCCTCAAGCAAAAAAATCAAAAGTACATTTTTATAACAAAATGACGAATACATTTTTATAGTATAATGACAATCTATGTAACACTAATAAATATAAAAATACATTTTTATATTAAAATTACCAACAATACAGTTTATAACCTTCAAACTATATATCTAAAGAAATACCTTTACTCTGGAAGTATAAAATTATGTACAAAATATTTGTAGTTGAAAGTATAAAATCGCGTTGAAAATATTTAGATTTTGCAATTAAAGATGGCGAAATAGAGATGTTGATATGCTGTTAAATAAAAAAAAAACCAACAACCAACTGGAGCGGTACAAAGAATCGACTATATTTTGGAAGAGTGAATGTTTTGCAGAGTTTGGAACTACCTCTTGATTAGAGTTGTTCCCAGCTCAACCTCGATCCAGAGTGGTAGCACCTGTTAGGGTCCCAGTCATGGGCAAACAGTGAACCCCAAAGCAAAAACAAAAGATTATGAAAGTATAAATATTCATTTTTATAATAAAAATACCAGCAATACATTTTTATATTAATAAATTTACTAACAATGACTATTGATAGTATAATTACTAACAACACTTATTTAAAGTTAAATGACCAACAATGCATTTTATCTGTAGTTGAAGGTGTATAGTTCCATTCAAAATATATTTAGTTGAAGCCATATAATTGTGTTGAAAATATTTAGATTTTGGCATGAAATAATCCACAGAAGTGGATATGGCGCTAAATAAAATGTACCATAAAACTAGTTTGATTTCGACTTATGATTGCTGTTTTCTCCCAAATGACTTTTACTCTCATTGCAATTCAGTCACGTCAATATTCTGGCTCAGTTTAGTTACATTTGTGTTTCCCTCTAAGTGACACTCTTCACTTTTCGTAGGCCGTCGTGGGTATGACGATAAACTACATCCAGCAGCAAGGCCTCTGATGAGGAGGCTTTCAGAAGCGTGGGACCACCTCTTAATTGCTGGTGTTCACAGGTCCACCCTGACATGGGGTGGTAGCACCTGTTAGGGTCCCAGCTACGGGCAAATAGTTAACCCCAAAACTGGGGTAAAAACAAAATGAATGTGTAAAAAAGGATTTAATACCAGAAATATTTTAAAAAATTATTACCAGCAATAAGTTTTTGAAGAAAAAAAACAAACTATTACCAGCAATATATTTTTTGTAAAAAGAATATTACCAACAATGTTTTTAAAAATTAAATTATACTAGCAATACCTTTTTGTAAAAAAAATATTACCAGCTATACATTTTTGAAGGAAAAATATAACCAGTAATAGATTTTTGACAAAACAACATATTAGCAGCAATAAAAATTTTGTTGGCATTGAGGTTGATATGCTGTAAAACAAACCAAACCAAAACGTTTCGTAGGAGATGAAGTAACGGTAAATCATCCAATACACATTTATTCTGTTCGTTATAACAACGACTGGAACTGAGAAACCTATTTTTCTGAAATATTGTTTTAAGAGAAGTATTTTCTAAATTTAAACCGACAGAAGCACTGGCTGCTCGGTTAATGAAGGACGAACATTTCCTTATAAACAAACGACTACTATTAAAACCAAAACATTAACTTAAAACCTCGATATATGTTTTTTAAAATAGGTTCATATGGGTGCCAGGCATGACAGCAAACCTTTTCAAAAATATCTAAACTGCCAGATGTACACAACCGCTTTCTACGATTACTTCGAACATTTATTGTAATGTCTACGAACACTCATTTTCACTTTTGCATTGCCAACGTTAATACTTATTGTCACTTTTGTAAGGCTCTTTGTATTAGGTTGGTGCAAAAATAATGACGTATTAATGTCGTTTTTGACGTATTTTTTAACGTCAAAAAACGACATTACTACGTCATTGTTTTTGCACCAACCTAATAGTAGAGACTTTGTAATCGCAGATTCAACTATAGTAACGCCGTTGAACAATACTGGTGCCAGACGCCTTCGAATAATCTCACACTAATAGTACTTGCTCGATAATACTCGATCGAAAAATTAACCACGGAGTAGTAATCCGTATAGTGATCAGTATAAAGAAATAATATAGGAAATATATAAAGAAAGAGGATAGTGTAGAAAGAGTAATCAATATAGTAATAGAGGATAGAATAGAAATGAGGATCTACTTTCTTCCAAATGGGATCACCTGTGTTTGCTCTCGGGTGATCTGTGTTCAAAATCCAATGTCGGCAGCAACACTTTAATCCTATATGACTACACAATGAACTGCACCAGACAGTAGAAACGATCATCTGAGGTTATTAAACAGAAGAAGCGGCTAAAGTAGATATTCAAAGGGAAAATGATGACATAATCAAGATGCTGACTTTCCATACTACATCGAACAAAAGGTTAGGAAGGAAAGTCCCATCAATACTGGAAAGAGTCTTGAGAAACGTACTTTCTTAAAAGAATTGTTTTCACAGACAGATTATATAAATTTCAACCGACCGGGCTACTGGGGGCTTTTTGAATATTCAAATGTTTCCTTATAAGGAAATGGCTGATATCACTACTTCCATTTGTGATGTTAAGATGGCTTCAATTTATAATCGAATTTCCAACTCTGCTTACTTTTTCAAAAAATCTCTTCCGGATTACGAAACACATCAAAACCGAAGGATAGAATCTTTCCTTTCCCATGTAGCATGAGTCTCACGCCTCTGGCAAGACGCATGAAAATTACCAGCATTTCACTCT
>OZ010596.1:11989903-12064903 GCA_963932145.1 Acanthosepion lycidas
AGACATTGGTTGTCTCCTCAGGATGCTGTTACTCACACCGCAAGACCGCCTATGCACCCACACAAGATTATGCTTTGTGTCTGGTGGACAGGTCGTCAAGTGGTTCATTATGAACTACTACCAACGGGCCAAACGGTCACCGGAGACCTATACTCACAGCAATTGAAACGTGTGCAATAGGCTTTGCGCCAGAAGGAGCCAGCACTGGTGAATCGCAAAGGTGTGCTTTTCCTCCATGACAACGCCAGGCAGCATGTCGCGCGAGTGGTCAGGGGTACCATATAGCAACTTGGGTGAGAGACTTTGTGCCATTCACCTTATTCACCTGACCTTGCGCCATCCGATTACCACCTCTTCCACTCCCAGGATAATCATCTTCGTGGGAAATCCTTCACTAATGAAGCAGACTTGCGCAAAGCCCTCACGGACTTCTACTGCAAGGGCATTGAACAGCTGGAGATACATTGGCAGAAGGTGCTGGATGCCGATGGCGATTACTTCGAAGACTAAATATAAGTTACACATACTGTGAAGCGTTTTCATTTTTTTCCTTGAAAAACGGACAGAACTTTTTGGGATACCTTGTATATATATATATATATATATATATATATATATATATATATATATATATACATATATATATATATATATATATATATATATGAACATATTAAGATAGTTTGATAGATATGAACAGATTAAAAGAGATGAATAGGCTGAGATAGATAGATAGATAGATAGATAGATAGATGAAGAGACTGAGATAACCAGATATAAAAATATGCAATATATATGCACAGATAGATATTTACAGACTGAAATGTAGACAGTGAGAAAAATATTAAGACTGATATGAACAGAAAAAGATAGATAGATAGATAGATAGATAGATAGGTAGATAGGTAGATAGATAAATAGATAGATGGAGAGACTGAGATAGCCAGATATAAACAGATACAATATGCAGGTACAGATAGATATTTACAGACTGAAATATAGACAGTGAGAAGCATATTAAGACTGATATGAACAGAAACAATATAGATAGATAGATAGATAGATAGATGGATAGATAGATGGAGAAAAAAACGAACTTTAATAGAAAACAATTATAGATTAGAAAACGAATTAGATAGACGGATAAGAATGGACTAATAAAATAATCATCTTTGATAGATATATAGATAGATATTTGAATATTTTGTGACCTATGATAGCTTCCTCGCTAAGTTTTGATAATCATATGATATGAATGCACGACGCCTACACTTCTTGCTTTCCCATTCCTAGCAACAGACCAAATTTACTTCTATTCCATGCATAATGGAATGGATTACTAATTGTCGCTTATGCATTACAGAGTCTTGAAAAATTTAAATTCTTGAGTTCACTTTCCACGGCAATAAAAAGTTCAGACTCATTTGAACTGACAAAAGCAACCCCCCATCTTTCACTCCCTCTTCCTCTCTCTCTCGTTGTTAAAATTTTATCTGATTTTTAATGACCGTCTTCTCTTTTTCTCGAGCGTTTCTCATCTCAATGAGTTCAGTTGTTCATATGTTAATACAGTAAAGATTTAAATGATATTACCACAGAGACACACACGCGGGCGCCCAGATAAATCGAAACACACAAATGTAAAAACCACTGCGTCCAGTCAGATATTTTGAGGTTAAGAATCGTTGTTCCTCATGTCGAAATATCGTCTGCCGCTGTCATTTGAAAACCTAATGATTGGGAATCACACAGATTGTCATAAATGACGTTTTGTTTTTCCTTACGTTGCACACACGCGGATGCGTATCTATAAATGTAGAAGGAAGTACAGGAAGAAAGGTCACTTTTTAAATTGATGTGTAAGATGGCAAGCGAAATTCGATATAAAAAATCCCCTAAAAACTGTCGCCCTCGATTCAGAGAAATGAAGAGTAATGACTTATAACGTACATTAAGAAAGCGTTGTGTAACGCGAGTCAACAAAATATATTCTTGTATGACATTCGAATTCAGGGTTGTCCTTCTCCTTGGCCAGTTGCCATCCAAGGCTATAGAACCCAGTCTGTCACGCTATTTACCCATAGCTGGAGGAAGAAAAAGAGGATTCACACCTTCCCAAGGGTATTAGAATGTAAGTGAATGTAATGGATTCGAACTCGGCTCTGCGATTCCACAATCCAATATCCATTACTCCATCTACATATATATATATATAACGTCATCCACAGACAGACTGTTTCACAGCTCATCAGTGTGACTAGACATCCGGTTGCCTCTAGCTCCGATCGAAACCCGACTGTATGGAATATTCGTGTTTGAGCCTTTATTATTATATATATATATATATATATATATATATATATATATATATATATATATATATACATACACACACACACACACACACACACACACACACATATATATATATATATATATATATATATATATACGAGTATAAAGTTGATATAGATGGAATAAAATTCCGATAACCAAAAACACTATTTTTAAAAAACAGTGTTCAATACAAAGTAGAGCAAATAATATTTATTAAAAATTAACATAAGCATGTTATAAAATCCCTACAAAAATAGGCATTTTTCGCAATCGACACCATCACTTCATAAGACATCAGAAGTATTGAAACAAAATTGCTATTTTTGTAGTGATGTTATAACATGCTTATGTTATAAATTTTGAATATA
The DNA here is from genome assembly GCA_963932145.1 of Acanthosepion lycidas. Classification (NCBI taxonomy): domain Eukaryota; kingdom Metazoa; phylum Mollusca; class Cephalopoda; order Sepiida; family Sepiidae; genus Acanthosepion; species Acanthosepion lycidas. The sequence continues at coordinate 11,992,609 of OZ010596.1, forward strand.
TATATATATATATATATATATATATATATATATATGTATATATATATATATATATGTATATATATATATATATATGTATATATATGTATATATATATATATATATATATATATATATGATTGTGTGTGTGTTGATATAGCCATTTCCCTACAAGGAAACATTTGGCATTCATTGACAAACAGCTAGTACTGCTTTCCGTTAAAATTTATAAAATCATTCTCCTGGAACAATTTTTCAGGAAAATAGGTTTCCCAGATAGCTGTTATCACTCTTTCCAGTATTGATGGATGATACCATCCTAACCTCTTATTTGACGTAGTGTTGAAGGTCATCGTCTTGATTGTTTCATGATTTTCTCTTTGAGTTAGATATGCTATCAGTGTTTGTTGTTCTTGCTGTCGGTAGTTCGCAAGTGATATTCTGTTGTCTCGTACATTTCTCTGTGATTCTGTAACGCCAATCTACAATGTTCAAAGAAGTATAAATTTCCGTCACTCAAAGCCATTTCAACCAATAATCTTAGAAAGTAGCTGCGTACAGCCATCAATATATATATATATATATATATATATATATATATATATATATATATATATATATATATATATATATATATATATATATTAGTGGTAGAATCTCCGACTGACGCCGGGTTTCGATCCTAGCGGTTGAGCTCTCTGGAGGAGGAAGTGTGGGTTTGTAAACAGTGAGTATTATGGCTAATATAGCAAGATTCTTCGATAAAGCAAATCGAGTCCTCTCAGTTACTGTGTGTTTATCTAAAAATAAATACGCTAAAATTCACTTTCGTCCCTGACTTTCGCCGATGGCTTAGTGGTAGAATCTCCGACTGACGCCAGTTTAGCCGGGTTTCGATCCTAGCTAGAGGCAATGGGATGTCTAGCCATACTGATACAGCGAAACAGTTTGTCTATGGATGAATATATATATATATATATATAGCCTGACGATTGCATATAGCATGAAACAGACTGTCGCCTCTAAGTGTTGACTTTTCATATACTTATATATATATATAAGGTTAATAGTTAGAGCTAAATCAGACCAGGAAAAAGAGGTATTAAGAAGTGCTCATTACGCGTGTGAAGAAAATAAAATCTAGAGCTTTTAATATCTGTCTATATTTTTGAGATGATGTATTAGGTTGGTGCAAAAATAATGTCGTTTTCTCACATATGTTACTTTTATATATGATATCTGAATTAATTCATTGATATATATATAGCCATATTGTATATCATTTTGAAGCGCGTTTTTCGCTCGATCGAATCGTGTTATTCGTTACCGTTCTCAATCTCTTCATTCATTTTTTGCAGGCTTTTCGACAGCATGGACAAAATTCAAATCCGCACGATTTTCCTGTTCCAGTTCAAACTAGGCCGAAAAGCTGCCGAGACAGCTCGTGATATCAATGATGCGTTTGGCCCAGGAACCACTAACGAACGTTTGGCACAACGGTGGTTCAAGAAATTTCGCAATGGTGACGAGAACCTCGAAGATGAAGACGGTCGCGGCCGGCCGACTGCGGTTGATAACGAACATATGAAAGCCTTAATTGAAGCCGATCCTCGCAAAACCACACGAGAAGTTGCTGTTGAACTCGAGGTCGACCACTCAACAGTTGTTCGCCATTTAAAGCAAATAGGGAAGTCAAAAAGTTGGATAAATGGGTGCCGCATGAATTGAACGATAATAAAAAAAATCGTCGTTTTGAGGTGTCTTCTACGCTCCTTCTGCGCAACAAAAACGACCCATTTCTCGAGCGGATTGTGACGTGTGATGAGAAGTAGATCCTCTGCGACAACTGGCGACGTTCGGCACAGTGGTTGGATGCCGGAGAAGCTCCACAACACTTCCCGAAGCCGAAATTGCACCAAAAAAAGGTTATGGTGACTGTTTGGTGGTCTACGCCCGGTCTCATCCATCAAAGCTTCTTGAATCCGGGCGAAACGATTACGGCGGAGAAGTACTGCCGACAAATTGACGAAATGCACCAGAAGCTCCAACGTATGTGCCCGAGATTGGTCAATATGAATGGACAAATTCTCCTCCATGACAACGCTCGCCCGCATGTCGCTCAAATGACCCTGCAGAAGCTGAACGAAATGGGCTACGAGACTCTGCCTCGTCCGCCATATTCACCGGACCTCTCGCCCACCGATTATCACTTTTTAAAGCATCTCGACAACTTCCTGCTCGAAAAATGCTTCAAAAGCCGAGATGATGCCGAATCGGCCTTCAATGACTTCATCGCTTCCAGAACTCCGGATTTCTATGCTAATGGGATAAATAAACTTGTTTCTCGTTGGCAAAAATGTGTCGATTCTAATGGTTCTTATTTCGATTCATAAAGTTTATTATGAGAGGAGTTATGATCTTTTGAAGTTGAACGTCAAAAAACGACATTATTTTTGCACCAACCTAATATTATGTAAACATATTACATTATTCGGACTATTGTCCTCATCTTTGTCGCTATATTTATTACAACTGGGGTAGGATGTTCTAGTTCCATGGATGTCAGTTATCTCCTGTTAATTCCTCTCTCCAAGTTCTCCACTGCCTTACCCAAGTATTGAACTGACACTCTTTGGCTCCTGTTACTGATCTAACCAACGCCTTTATCCAATGTGCCATTTGTCCTTGAGGACATATGTGTATGAATTTCTGGTTATTATAAACCTAATGTCTTCAGCAACCAGAATAGTCTACCCCAGTGACCGAAATAAAGGTTTTCGTTCGACATTCAAACCACCTGAAGAAGGCTGGAGCGTACAACGGCCGAAACGTTGTAATAAATATAGCGACAAAGATGAGGACAATAGTCCGAATAGTGCAAATAGTGTAGAGCTTTTAAATTTGAACAGACATTTCCGGACCCAAAGGACCTTTTGAACAAGAAAAAAGAAGACTTGATTCCTTGCATACACATTAACAAATTCCTCTTAAGTACATATGGGGCTGGATATAAAAAATGTACATTTAAATTAATTCCACCAATCCTTTTATAATACTATTGCCTTCTTCTTCTTCTTCTTCTTCTTCTTCTTCTTCTTCTTCTTCTTCTTCTTCTTCTTCTTCTTCTTCTTCTTCTTCTCCCAACGCCGTGCGTTTGTTTATTTATTTTTAAAAAGATAATATACGATTTATTTGATTTTTCCTTTTTCCTTTCTTCCCTTTTATTTGCCTCTTTCTTCTGTTCCCCTTTAAAGATATTCTCTCTAACTTTCTTCTCACATCCGATGAAAATAGGTCAACCTGTCTTTTCTCACCTGAAATGGTTTCCTTTTCTATATTACTCCCATTCCCCTATTTAAGTAATCGCAATATTTATATATTTATATTAAATTTGTGACCTGCAGTCGATATTATTTTGTCAAATTTTCTTGATTTCACAGCGCTCCTTTTAAAAATGCCCTTCGATTTTAGCTGACCGCCCCCGTATCTTCCCCAACCCCAATCTTTTTTCCTCCCCCTCTCATCTTCCGATTTTTAAGTGTAGATTATATCGTCTATTGTGTGTGTGTCACCACAATATGTATACTCTTTTCCGGTGTCTATCTTTAATTTATTATATATATATATATATATATATATATATATATATATATATATATATGAACTTCCACAAATATTTGATAGATAACTAGAAACTTTAATTGGATGACTGTGTTATTCTATAGACGCACACATTCAACTATGCCAGTGAATTCAAGAACCATTAGTTAACAGCATAAATGATAATATCCAATTCCCTAATGGTATACAGTGAAGACCAATTTCCATTCCTGGACATTCTAATAAAAAGACACAAACATTGAAACTGATGTTCACCACAAAGCAAAAGATTCTCAACAGTACTTGCTAGTCCCCTCAAAACACACGAAAATGGATATTCCATTTAATCTAATTTGAAGATTTTTCACCATTGTCTCAATTTATGGACTTCATTTAAGACTCCATGAATTAAATGAAATTCTACCTAATACGCAATATCCATTGTTATTAATAGATTATGGAATATAGCGTGCCAAAGCAATAGATGTTCAAGAATTTCGAAAAGAAATCTCTGGCTATGGCCAATATTATATGCTATATATTATATTCTATCCTATATCTCAACACAGAATCCAAGAAATACAAAAACATGCAACACTATTCCCTATTGAGACCCGGCCCAAGAATGAAAAAGCACATAAAATAATCCCGAACAAAAGACAAGCAAAATTCATAAGACAATACTGGCCACTGCCAAATTACCTACCATAAACCCAACGCAAACTGTTAAAAAGTGGGGTCGCTGTAATTGCTGGACTTGTATTAATCTCATTGATGACATGATGTATAAATTTAAATCAGGGCAGAAATATTTTTTGCAAAAAATAATTAAATTTATTCATCAAAAATTTAATATATCCTATTAAATCTAAAGGACGTAACGAAGATTATATCAGACAAACGAACTCACCCTCAGAAACAGAATGACAATTCATTGCCAACAAATTTGAGACCCTACCACAAGACAGATAGATATCACTTAGTGGACATTTAAACTTATGTGCACCAAATAAATTCTCCAAATTCAAAGTTTTACCAAATTATATTTGCCAAGGCAATACCGCAGTTCAAACATAAATAAATAAAATTTATTTATTCAAACATACAAACCAATCTTGAACAAACTTTAACAAAGCACATTTACTAAGGACTATTTATGCACACAAATAAAAATTACTGTGGACCTGGCTATATACAGAACTCTTTTTTTTTATTTGCCATCACCGTCATTATTATTATTATTATTACTATTTTCGTATTGATTTGTTGTCACGTTATTCTCCACCTTCCGATATAGTAGGAAAAGCTAAATCTATTTCCAGACACACAGACACAAATAAAATTCATGTACATTGACTTTTCTGGGATTGCCATTAAGGTCCAAAACAATTCTTAACGCTTTAAATACACCCTTGTGCAAATTAATTGAAACAAAACGAATAATTCCGTTATTAGCTAATATTTTCATATTTTTGCAATGAAACCATCACCTGCTGCTCATGTTAGTATTTCGTATGTCCATTCCACAAAATATGATTTTCTCTCATTCATTCATATCTGCTCAATGCGTATCCAAATGTAAACAAATGACGTCACACATGAAATGGACAAAGTCCGACAATTATTTTTTAAAGATATTTTTTTATGTTTATACGTTCTTTTTATAGATACAAATATTTAAGTAAATGGTCTGTTTATAATAAACAGTATTAACAACATTTACCGGCCTGAATGTTCGAGAAATTTTCAGAGAAAATATGCGTCCTCCGACAGGAATCGAACCTATAAAAAGAACGTATTAAAATAAGACATTTTTGTCTTAAAAAATAATGGTCGATCTTTGTCCATTTCATAATGTGTGACGTCATTTGTTTACATTTGGATACGCATTGAGCAGATATGAATGTATGAGAGAAAATCATGGAAAATTGTGTTTACATACATACATATATACATACACACAAAGACATATATATATATATATATATATATATATATATATATATATATATATATATATATATATATATATATAAGTTATAAGGAACTTGGTAAACCGAATTGGTAAATCTAAAGAGGATGAAATCCTGAGAGCTCAATGTTAGGACAGAGCTAATATGTAATGAAAAACAAACCACTTTAAGGTACCATTACGATAATTTATTTCACTTAAATCCTTTTTTAAGGATTCAGGATCATCAGGTAAAACTTCCAACAACGAATTGAGAGGAAAAATGGGATTAGAAATTGGTGGGTAGTGTAATTTTTGTAATTTAATAGAGGGGGTTGAGAGTGGTAGTTAAACAGACAATATAAAGTATAGGGGGGGTAATTTTATATCTCTCTTAAGTATGTTTTATATTGGAGTAGGAGGAGTGACAGAACCTTGACCTATTTAGATGGTTAATAAAACGGAAATGAATTGTAGAAAATGTATACAAGTGAGTCTTACGGTAAAGAGAGAGATAGGGGGGAGGGGGAAAGAGAGATGGAGTTGTTATAATTTTGTTTTAACAAAATTATGTAAAAGATAGTTTACAATGTTTGATAGAAAATTCGATGTCTGAAAAAAAAATTTGTTATTAACTTAAATCTTTAATTTTTTAAGTAAATAGTTTCAGGACTAAATATAACTATTATTGTAATAAACATATTTATCTAGGACATAAAGAAATATTTAAAATTTTAATAGTTTATTCACATATATATATATATATGTGTGTGTGTGTGTGTGTGTATGTGTGTGTTCGGAAAATTAATATATAGAAAGAGTAAATTCAACATGGACAGAATATAATGCGCCCTGTGTAATAATTGCGCAAATACGTTTCTTTGTATGTGTGTATGTGTGCGTGTGTGTGTGTGTGTTTGTCTCTGTGTGTTTACATGTAATTGTTGCAATCCATATTTAAATGTAAATATGTTTTCATAATTTCAATATATATATACATACACATATATATATATATATATATATATATATATATATACATACATACATACATATATATATATATATATATATATGTGTGTGTGTGTATGTGTGTGTATGTATGAGTATGTGCGTGTGTGCATCTAATTCAAGTATATTTTGCAAAATATAACTAGCGTGTTACATCTATTATAAACTTAATAATTCCTTTTGCTGGTTAACCAACATACGGACTTCGATTTTCACCTAATTTCGTTCTTTTTCGGAATGAATGAAGCCACTCAAAAGCCTTGAACCTGAAGGAGAATACCGAACTTTAACACCAAAGAGAAAAAACAAGAACTTATTACAAAATATAAGGATAATATATTTATTAGCTGTAATAAAACACTTACAAGCTATATACACCCAACACACTCACACACACACTGTTATAAGTAAATTTTGATATGTATATCTATATTAATATATTAGATATATCAGCTTTAGAAAAAAATCATTTTTAACGCCAAATTGTTTCTAGAATTCTATTTATTGTCAAATTTATAAGACTGTAATGTAATATCTGTCTATATTTCTCAGATGAGGTATTATGATTACTTGCGTTATTTATTGCAATATAAGCTCTGGAAAAAAATTAAATAATAATAACAAAAATTGCAATATGAGCACTGTTAAAAATTGTTGCTAAGATATTAGGTTTATAACTCCCAAAAATTCATGTAAAAAAATCCTCAATGACACATGGCCCAGTGGATAAAGACGTTGGTGTGATCTGGTGAGTTGTGAGTTTAATGTCAGGACACAGTGGTGAAGCAAAATCTTAGAGTTGAGTTAAAAGGGAAATAACCGAGACACGCGGAAGAGGCATGACACATGGAACTAGAACAATCTACATCAGCTCGAAATTCCAATCACCTGAAGAAGGCCGGGGCGTACCATGGCCTAAACGTTGTGAATATGGTAATGAAGATATCCTCATCTTCATTGCCATATTCACAACGTTTAGGCCGAATAATGCAAGTATAATGAAATTTTCAACAGTGAATTTTTATTATCACAGATACAATATCTGAATATACCATTTCAAAATTGCACATAGCAAATGCATATTTTTAAACCAATAAATGAAATTAAAATTTACGTTAATATTTTATGTTACTTTTTATGTTATTTTCCTGTTATTTTTGTTACTTTTTTATGTTATTTTTATATTACTTTTTATGTTGATTATTTAGGCTACATTTTGAATTGTATTTTTTAAGTAGTCCGACAAATCCCTTGGCTTCCAGTCCAACTTCGCAAGCGGAAGAATACGTACAAAGACAAAAGATTAGCAGCACGGTATACGTCCGCGTCTGGAAGTAGTCATGAAGACTGAAGTGTCCAAATTAGCTCTGATATAAATTGTCCAGCCAAAGGTCATGCGTCTTTTTCATTTCATTGACCAAATCACTGATCTATGTTCTAGATATAAAATGTTATGCACAATCAATGACTTTGAGTCCTAATCCCAACAGAAGCGTGGGCGGATAGTATGCCATTTACATATTGAGAATCAAAGAAAACGGATATATATATATATATATATATATATATATATATATATATATATATATATATAATATGTGTATGTGTATGTGTGTGTATTTGGGCAGCATTCCCACTTTTATACAAGTCTCACTAAAAGCGGCTGACCAGGTACTGCGGTAAGTTTTTTATTTATTTAAAAAAAATATTTTTTAGATGAATGTTCGAGAAATTTCGTAGAAAATATGCGTTTCCTTCTCTGTAGCTAAATAGTATAGCACGTCAGATCAAATGACGGTTCCGTACAGGAATACAGGTTCGAGTCCTGTCGGTGAAAGCATATTGTCTACGAAATTTCTTGAATATTCATGCCGATAAATGTAATTAAAACTGTTCAATTAAAAACAGAGCATTTACTTAAATAAATTGTATCTATAAAAATATCGTTGATAAAATATATATATATATATATATATATATACACACGCACACACATAGATAGATAGATATACTCATAGATAGAGAGATAGGTAATGACAGTTGCTTTCTGTGTAGCGACTAAATACGACTTTAAAATAATATATATATATATATATATATATATATATATATAAAGTCATATTTAGTTGCTATACACAGAAAGGGACAGTCATTATCTATCTATTTTATTATTTTAAGCGTTATATTAGTGGTTACACGTAAATATTCATTTTTTAAAAACATCTGTTCCCCTGTACTTTTGCGATAAACTCCCTTTCTCTCTCTCTTTCACTCTTTCTCTCTATTCTTTATATATATATATATATATATATATATATATATATATATATATATATATATATAGACAGCAAGTATTTATTACAAGTAGTTTTATTAACTTCAACAAACAAATTTTGTCTGTTTAACTGTTTTATTGTACTTTTTTAATTTTCGGATATGGTGTTGTATATTTGAATCAAATCGAAATTCTACATGAACTCCTCGAAGGCTTGTCTTTCCATATGTGTACTTTTGATCGTTTCAGTTATCAGCAATATCCATATGATGACAGTGTGTCGTCTTTACTTAAAACTGGAGGCATAAAAATGAAACTATAAAAGAAATTTAGCCAAATTACTGGGACAAACCTATAAGGTACATAAAACAACAAAAACATTGTCATTCGGAAAGGCGATAAATTCAACGCTTTCATTATCTTAAGCTCGACCGACTGCAGTAAAAAAAATAACCTGACTTTATCCTCAACATCAAAGCCAAAAAATAAATGAATAAAAATACCACCAACTTCTTCAACATACATATAAACAATCTTATTAACGCGGAAATCAGATCCCTTAAAATCCCCCAAATTTAGGGTGTCTATTTTCCGGGCGATCTATATGGAAACGTAAGAAACACGTAAACCTAACATCTACGTTCCAGAATTTACCAACATTCCCAACAACTGCATATCCCTTAGCCAAAAAGCCAAACCACCTGATACTGTTTACCTAGAAAACATAGCGTTGCCTTTAATAACGAATTTCTATAACTACGGCCTAGTTTCCCTAGACTGTGAAAGTCTGTTTACCAGTTTTCCATTTAATGAAACGCCAGACATAGCAATGCAGTACATATACGATCATGCCTTGTTTCCATCCATTAAAGTTAGAGCAATAATTTTGCGTAAACATCTTTCTTGTACGATGCAAGTATTATTTAGCGCTATTATGACAACATCTACATACAGATTGTTGGTGTGCCAATGGGTTCACCTTTCGGACCTACTTTATGTACTGCCTACACGAAGCATGTAGAAAAGAAAAGTATTTAATACTTTCGTCAAGCATTTCATATATGTTTGATTTATCGACGACATTTTCATACAAGCGAAAAGCCGAGAAAAAGAGAGAAATTTTGAGAATAATTCTGTTCTACACTTTATTTATGAATTCAACATTAATAGAATCTCGTCGCTTAGGATATCAATTGACGATAACATTCATAAGTTTATTATACCGCTATAATGAAAGCTCACATAGACTGTATGTCCTCGCAGATGCAAAATAGCGGTTATACAAAAAATGATTAACCATTTTAAAACCGTATCTTTCGAACAAGCGGAATTATGGCAACATCTACACACAGATTGGTGGTGTGCCAATGGGTTCACCTCTCGACCCTACTTTAAATCCTACGTTTATTACATCACTATATAAAAAAACCCCACAAACCTAAATTTGTCTCTTCACGAATACAAATTTATCATCTCGCAGATGAAATATAGCGTTTATACAAAAAATGATTAAACGTTTTAATACCGTGTTTTTCGAACAAGCAGAATTATGGCGACATCTACACACAGATTGGTGGTGTGCCAATGGGTTCACCACTTGAACCTACTTTAAATCCTACGTTTATTAGATCGCTACCATAAAACCCCACGAGCGTAAATTTGTGTCTTCTCAACTACAAATTGTATGTCCACGCAGATACAAGATAAATTATGCAAAATATGATTAACCTTGTCAAAATAAACTCTTCTTTGAATAAATTATTATATAAAGAACTAAGCAACATAAAACAAAAAAAAAAACTTATCAACAATAATTTCCACAAACATGTCGTTGAGGAAGAAATACAATTGGCTGCAATGATATTTCGAAAAAATAAAAACAAACTCACTGATATAAACAAAACTAGACACAAAATTATTCTGTCATAAACAGATTCACCTTAATTATAAACAGCATACGGACACATCATGATGAAACACCGGTTTTCCTACGATCACCGATGATAAGCAACGTCAAGCCTGGGAGTAACTAGACGGGTGACAGCTTGGGAATACCAGGTTCTGTAAGCTTGGATGTGCGGTCGGTGTAATGGATAATGGCTCGGAATCGTTAATCGTAGAGCCGAGTTCCAATTCCAGTTGGGTTCGTTATATTCATTTACGCGCAAATACCCTTGGGGAAAGTATGAATTCACTGCTTGCTCCAGTTATGGATTCGATATTAAAACCCGTATCACTAATCCGTTAATATAAAAGCAAAAAATACTTACAATCTAAATCAGGGGTCAGCAACCTTTTGCAGTGTGCCGACTTAGGGCTTTAAAATCATTCAGTGTGTCGACAACATATGTATTTTTATACAAGTCAAGGTCAATATACCTGTTCTACAATATATTTTATATAGTAATATATAGTAAATATACTTTAGTATATATTAAAATAGAAACCGTTAAATAACATTGTAACGTTATTGGTCCGGACTTCGTGATGTCATTTGCGGCTGCGTGCCATTGGGAATTGCTTGACGTTCTACATGTAGCAGGCGTGTCGTAAGTTGCCAACCCATGGCCTAGTGGATTAAAGACTAGAGAGCCCAATGGTCTAAACGTCATGATACTAACAATAAAGATGAGGATATTAGTTTTTCTTCCTTTCTTCCTCCTTGTCTGTTTTTTTAATTTTAATTTTTTTATTTAAAAAAAATTATCACCCATTGACTGAAAAATCCTGTCATAATTCTTGCCTTTAGTTCATCTTTGGTGTTACGAAGAGATTTGTTGGTCTTTATCTCAACTACAATCAGTTGCTGAAAGCTTCTGATGAGAGGGTCGAACGACTATAAAAAGTTTCGTCAAAGAAACACAGGAGTCGATGTGCTAAATATTAAAAGGTTCAAACACTAATATTCCATGGTTATAATTTATTACATTGGAATCGTAATCACGATCCAAATCATCAGGTCTACAAATTCAAAAACAAAGGATTTGAATTTGCAGGTCTGATGATTTGGATCGTGATTTTATATTATATTCTTACTCTGTCCTTGACATTGATTTCTACCTGGATTCTATCCTTTTGTAAATATATATATATATATATATATATATATATATATATAAATTGGCCACTAATATGATCTCTCTCTCTCTCCCTCTCTCTCTCTCTCTATATATATATATATATATATATATATAAATTGGCCACTAATATTATCTATCTCTCTCTCTCTCTCTATATATATATATATATATATATATATATATATATATATAAATTGGCAAATAATATTATCTATCTCTCTCTCTATATATATATACATATATATATATATATATATATATATATATAAATTGGCCACTAATATTATCTCTCTCTCTCTCTCTCTCTATATATATATATATATATATATATATATATATATATATATATATATGTATATACACACACACACACCCATATATAGAGGGTGAACTTAGTAAAATGATTATCTATATATATATATATATATATATATATATATATATATATATATATATATATATATATAGACTACTATGTTCATCTCTGTTGTCCCTCTCACTATTTTGGAATTTCTACCCTGTTGATCCAGGTAACGTTCAAGATATTTAAAAATAATTCCTCTATTCCATTTACAAGAGTAGTTATTTTTTTAATAATTTTGTTGCCCTTATCTTGGGATATGTAGGATTACCCGACGTTGCCTGACAGGAGTTTTCTATTAACGCCCAGTAAGGTGCACTCTTTATCTTCTTTAACGCTTCAAAAGCAGAACATGGACAAGACACGTCTTATTTCCCCTTCCAGGTTGCATATAACACAATAGTTTCACTAATCTCTCTCCTGGTCGGAATAAATCTCATGCTACCATATAATCTCTCCACTACAATCTATTACATATGTCGATCTCCCTCCAACACAAAAAATAAATTGTCAACGGAGTTAACAAGCTGATGGCGCATTACAGTTTTGCCGTCTTTGTTAATTGTTCAGTTATTGCTTGTCCTGATTCGACTAAATCAGATTATACCTGTTCAACCTGGCCCAGTGATTAAAATCGCAATCAATTTACTTTTTCTATGTACCGTGTCCCTTCAGCTTATGGAGGTTTATGACTCTCTACAACTTCCTATCCCTTAGACCTCTATTGTCTTATTACTATTCCACCAGTTCACTAATATACCATCCGTTTATACCAGCTCGGTAAGGAGGTTACCCTGCTTCGCCCTGCACTTCTTGCCATGAGTATTTCTTGTGAATATCAAATTCTCCAAATCTTCTTTCCTCATTATGTGTCCCAGAAATTTCAACTCTTTCTGATATCCGTAAAAGAGTCCTTTTTGTTTCCAGTTTCCTTAAAACCTTCTCGTTGCTCACACGTTCCTACCATTGCATTCTCAGCATCCTTCTGTAGAACCGAATTTCTGTTGCTGCAAGTCTCTTCTTCATCTGTGAGGAGTTGTGCAACATTCACTACCATATAGGAGGACTGATATAGCATAACACTTCCGTAATCTTTTCTTTCTTTTTGGTTTCTAACAAAATTTTAATGTGATTTTTAGATTGTTCTTATTCTATGTGCCGCATCCCTTTAAAATGTTGGCGATCATGGCTCTCCACAATTTCCTGATCTTTGTATCACTTAATAATTTTTTTCTTTTTGTTATCTTTCTTAAACCGTGCTGCCAGACATTTATTTAAGCTCGCTACGTAGGCTATACTTTGTTTTCCTCTGTCCCTCGTGCCATCAATCTGTCTTGTGAGTATCAAATTTTCCAAGCCCTTTTTCTTCATTATGTGCCTCATAAATTTCAACTCTCTCTTCCTAATGTTAATTATAATTGTTTTTTTGTTTCCCTTTTCTCAGCATCCTTCTGTAGAATCACATTTGAGTTGCTTCAAGTCTCTTCTTCATCTGTGAAGAGATTATCCAGTATTCCTACAGAAGCTCCGATATTTCAGTAATCTTTTCTTTGTAACGAAATTTTCCTGTTTCTTTGCTTATCTTTAGGAAAGCATCTTTCGCTATCCCAATGCGTCTTCGGATTTCAGTGTCACACTTTCCGCCCTCTATTACAACTCTTCCTATATATTTCAATTACTGCACTTGTTTCATTTTGGTATCCCCAATTTGTAATTTGAATGTAGAGCTGACCATTTTGCTAACAACCATGCATCCTGTCTTCTTGCAATTGAGATTAAATCTTTTCTTCTCGCTTTCCTTCATTACCTTCTGTAGGAGTTCTTGTAGTTTCCTTTATGCGCCTGCTGTCAACACTATTTTTATAGATTACTACCCGTAAAAAATGAAATTCGTGTATTACAATTAACCATAAAAAACAACTGCTGTGTTATTTCTGATCCCGCTCACGGAATGTGTGATATCTATTTTTAGCTGTAGAAAATGGAGTTTACATATTAGCGCTTATAAAATCAGAAATACACTTGATTTATAAATACCTATCATACGTTAATTCATCTTGACATCTATTCAAAAATCAACTCTAAAATACTCATATGAATACCCCTGCACGCACAGAAACCATTATATTCATTTGCGAAACACCGAGAAACAAAGGTTCCGGCAAAATTATTTACCGAATAAATGTCGTAAATCGATTACAATGCCTTTTCGCTTTTGAAATGTATGCACATAGCAAACAATGTAGATGCCAGTTTGTGCGAAGGATTACGTTAATCTCTCGTTTGAAAAGACTGAGTCGACTATTATACAAGCCGTCGCAAAATCAAGGGAGACAATCGTAAAATTGTCCGGCTCAAGCCTGAGCCCAGCCGATGCTGACTTTATGACTCTGATTGACTGAAAACATGGCGTCGCAGGCATTCGCTTTATTAACATAGATGAGCGACTAAAGAAGTATGGACGCGAACACAATAGCTTATCTTGCCAATCAAGATATTTACGCAAGTTTTAATTATCGGTGGTGTTTCGTTTGGATTTGTAGATTTGGCACAACTCTTGATTGGACAGAGAGGTGCAGGGCGGATATAATGACCCTTCTAATGAGTTAGTGTCTGGATTCATTGTATTTTCTCTTGAGAACTCCCTACGGACACATTCTATTCGAGTTGCACAGTTAATCTCACTATTTACATAATTCGGACTATTGTCCTCATCTTTGTCGCTATATTTATTACAACGTTTCGGCCGTTGTACGCTCCGGCCTTCTTCAGGTCGTTGGAATGTCGAACTGAACCCTTTATTTCGCTCACTAGTGTAGACTGTTCTAGTTCCACGTGCCATGTTTAATGGATGTCAGTTATCAGTTATCTCCTGTTAATTCCCCTCTCTGCCTTAACCAGGTATTGAACTCACACTCTTTGGGTTTCGTCACTGGATCTAACCAACGCCTTTATCCATTGTGCCATGTGTCCGTGAGGATATAACAGCACGCTTGATGTTTCAGAAATTAACCAGACATCTTCATGGCAAAGAGTCTACGCTTTATTTTTACTTAATTTTAATTTTGGTGATTTATTTTTTATTTACTTTGTTACACAGCTTTAGTAAAGATCTATGTAAATTTTATTAGTGTATCTTCAAAAACCAGGCTGATCTCTTATCTGATCTTCATCTAACAGCTCTGTTGGGAAATGACTTGTAACTTTCAACCACTTCAAAACCAAACTAATTACGTTGAGTCCTTATTAGAGATTTATCCCTTGTTTTCTGTTTAGGGTTAAGGTTGCCAGTTCCTTCTTATACTTCTAGCTGAACTCTAAAATGTTATTCACTAATAAAAGTCTCAAGTTAGTTGTTATCTTTCTTGCATAGCCCTAAGAACTTCTTGTCCGTTCCTACACTCATACAACGTCATACAGTAACCCTCTGCATTGAGAGGCTCTTGGGTCTTGTACTGAGTGAACATGAGTAAAAAAGAAAGAAAGAAAGCAGACACTACATTATCTCCAGCCATGATCAACGGTTACACTCTCAATGGGACTTCTTGCTTTGAACATTTCTTGGGATTCAAAGTCACCCCAAACCTTAAGTGGAACTCATCTATACGATCCATCGCTAAAGATGCTGGAAAAATGATCAGCTACAACAAAGACCTGACCCCTCTTGTTGCGTTTTATCTTTGCAAAGAACAGATTTGACCAAAATCTGTAGAGACCGTCCTGGGCAATTTCTACAGTTTCAATCAAGATCTTCGAAATTCTTTTTTCAGCCTCCCCTTTGCGAGGATCTTTCTTTTTTGCTTTTCTTTTCTTTTTCCTTTTATTTTCTTTACTTTTTCTTTTTTTTTTTTTCTTTTTTTTGTTTTACTTTTTACATCTTTTCTTTTCTATACTTTTTTCTTTCTTTCCTCCTTTCTTTTTCTTTTCTTTTTCTTTTCCTTTCTTTTGTTTTACTTTTTCATCTTTTCTTTTCTTTCTTTCTTTCTTCCTTTCTTTTTTCTTTTCTTTTTCTTTTCCTTTTTTTTGTTTTACTTTTTACATCTTTTCTTTTCTATACTTTTTTCTTTCTTTCCTCCTTTCTTTTTCTTTTCTTTTTCTTTTCCTTTCTTTTGTTTTACTTTTTCATCTTTTCTTTTCTTTCTTCCTTTCTTTTTTCTTTTTTCTTTTCTTTTTCTTTTCCTTTCTTTTGTTTTACTTTTTTCATCATTTCTTTTCTTTGCTTTTTTCTTTTCTTTCTTTCTTCCTTTCTTTTTTCTTTTTTCTTTTCTTTTTCTTTTCCTTTCTTTTGTTTTACTTTTTACATCATTTCTTTTCTATACTTTTTTTTTCTTTCTTTCCTCTTTTCTTTTTCTTTTCTTTTTCTTTTCCTTTCTTTTGTTTTACTTTTTCATCTTTTCTTTTCTTTCTTTCTTTCTTCCTTTCTTTTTTCTTTTCTTTTTCTTTTCCTTTTTTTTGTTTTACTTTTTTCATCTTTTCTTTTTTACTTTTTCTTTTCTTTCTTCCTTTTTTTTTCTTTTCTTTTCTTTACTTTCACTTTTTCTTTTTTCTTTTTTATTCTTTATTTTTTCTTTTCTTTACCTTTTCTTTTTACTTTTTCTTTTTCTTTTCTTTACTTTTTCTTTTTTTCTTTTCTTTTTTCTTTCCTTCGCTTTAATCTTTGTTTTTTTTTTTTTTTCCTTTTTCTTGTCTTCTCCTCCGCCCGCCCCCTTTCCTTCTTTTTTCTTTTTTGTCATTCAAGGAACTCCCTCCTCCATTTTCATTTTCTTTCTTTCTTCTATTTCTCCTGTTTACTCGTGCATAAATCGACCCTTTAAATAACTTTTCTTAATTGCATGATGTCATTTGGATGTATCTGGTAGCTTAAACAATCATTAAAATATATATGAGTAGGTACAGATAAAATTTATCTTTAGTTAGAATGTGTAAACAGCTTAATTGGAGAGTAAGAAAAACTAAAATTATGCCACAAGTGTAAACTTCGGTAAGCTCATAGAACCTTCAAACCATGAAATAGAAGTCAAGTTATTATAAGACGTGAAGTCTTCTGTGAATATATGGGAATTCAAATTCCAGTAGTGTAGGTCGTAACCTGCAAGACTGGGGAAATTTTTTCTGAGAATGCCGGAAATACCGATGTGCGCAAAATCTTTTTGGATTTCACGTTCTGCCAGGCAATCGAGAAATATTTTTCCTGTAATTCCGTTATGGTTCTTTTGTCCACAAATAACCAACTGGGATTGTCTGAGAAAATGAAATCCAGAAGATGTGGCATTACAAACAAAAGCCACATCTTTTTTTTTTATTTCAATTTCGAAATCCTCCTATTTACTTTGTGTGTTGAACAATTTTTTGCGTCAACGGGGATTGTTGCTTCAATGAGTAAGCACTTTTTACCGGCGAATATTCCAGAATTATATCCGGCTTATTGGTTTGTGTTTGAACTGGAAATTTCCACAGCACAGGGACGCTTTCATTAGATGTCACAGAATTTAGTCTGTGTTCACGCCATTATTATTATTATTATTATTATTATTATTATTATTATTATTATTATTATTATTATTATATTTCCTTTGATTTCTGATGTGTAATCTTTTCTTTCCGGTTCCCGCTCAGAGACCTAAGGTCAGAAATGGCATCATGACATTTTCCACTGAGGAATTTACAAAACAAAATACAAAAAAACAAAAAAACACGCATAATTTACGTAGATAAAGCCCTTCGTAAGCTGTGCGCTGTACTCGTGAGAACAATTTTTTTGTATTTCTTTAAGGCATGGGTTACCAGGAATTCCTTCAATGAGTCTATTGGAATCTTTTCCAATCAATCCGAGGGCTCCAACTACAAAAGGGATTGCAACATTTTTGACATTTCGATTTCAAGGTATTTTGATAGCTTTTTGAAGATCTTAAATGTATCTTTGATATTAATAAGGACCACTTTTTTTTTTGTTTGCGGTGTCTAATAACAATGTCAGAGCGGTTAGCTTTGATTGGTCTATCTCTGCGCATTATGTAGTCCCATAAAATTGTTACAGGTCCTATCTCCGTCACCGGGTCTTGGGTGTGTGTGGGGGGGGGGTTCATACCAGTTTCTTTCAGTTTACTTTCCGTAGAAGTTGTAGTTTTTCCAATGCAAATATTGGCCCACACTTTCATGTCTTGTTTTATATTCAGTGGGTGACAATACCGCTCAACCTGATACCTGGTATCTGGATTTTTATTTTTTATCACAGAATCTGCATTTTGGGCTAACACAACTTTTTAGTTTTGTGCTTGATAATTTCTAGTTAACAAGCATTGGTTCTGTGCAGCAAGGGTAAAACCTTCAGTATTATTATTATTATTATTATTATTATTACTTGTGAATGTTATGTTTCCTGTTAGTATCCTCTACAGCCGGACCCAAACTAAGGTCCTTAGGCCCTATAGAATAATCTTTATTTAATTGATAGCACTTTTCTCAGTATATGGGATGTTACTAGTAGAACCATCTTCTGGGCAACTTGTATGTTGATGTTACCTGGGACAGTGTTAATAAAATTGTTCATTCCTTTTCTCACGAGGCCCAGTGCTCCGATTACTATTGGTACTGTCTCAGTCTTCATTCCCAACATCCTGTTAATCTCGATTTCTAGTTCCTTGTCTTTGAACAATTAGTCGATAATTTTCATGGAGGTGTTTCTTTCAGATGGTACTACTAAGTCAACAAGCATACACTTCCAGAATTTCTTGTCTTTTATGAAAATGTCAGGTCGGTTGGCTTTTATTTCCATGTCAATTTAAAGTGGCGTGTTCTAGAGGATAGTTACATCGTTATTTTGGGTAACTGTGTTTGGTTGGTTGTCATACCATCTTTTAGTGTTTTCGATTGTGTGCTTCTTGCATAACTCCCAGGGCACATACGTCGCTATCTTGTTATGTCTCTGGATATATTCATTTTTGCTAGTTTCGGACGTCCTAAGATAATATCGTTGATAGAACCTGGTTGCGAAGTTTTGACCCTTCTGCCTCAGCGTTCAACCCGGTACTCCTCAGCCACTGGTGTGGTTTCTGTGGGTCCACATCTGCTTCTTGTTCTTTTTAGGTATTTGTCATGCAAAACCTTGTTCACCCAGTTTTTTTTTTCTTGTAATTTGAGTTGGCTATGTTCTGTTGCTTTCTGTTTTACTCCTTTGTCATACGCTTCGTTTTATGTTGGTAGGGTTTCAGGTATATTAAGCTGTTTCTTGAAAAGTGCAGTGGAGTGGAGTGGATTTGGTGTTTTACTATTTGTAGGAGAGGGTCATTGGTTTTGTGAGGTATGTTTCCAATCCGATTGTTAAGTTATTTCAAGTTAGATTAGATCTCAGCCCCGGAAAGTTCTTAGTATGTACACCCTATCAACATCTGATTTCTGGCAGTGCATCTCATTTGGGTAAGTATTTTTCTAATCTTGGCGTCCAATCTTTTAATATCATTCAACTTCCATTTAATAATGTTGAAGCTGTATGTTTCTACGGGTATAGCTAAGGTGTTGGTAGCCATCATTTTTATGTCTGGGTACTATTATTATTATTATTATTATTACATAATTTTATATTATAGTTTAGCCGTATCATCAAAAATTGCTGGATATATTTAATTTTACATTTTTGTTAGTTCTATTAACTGTAGGAATGCTTTCAGAATTTCACATGTACAATTAACTCTATTGTCGTATATAAGAAAGAATTCTACTTTTTCATAAAAAGCAGAATTCTTTCTTTTACTGAAATAGCGGTAAAAGTAAAAATAGTCAAAGAAAAACTAACACGACTCGTGCCGTCAAAAACTACCGGTCGTATTTAGGTAATTTTGCAAATGCATTTCGGATTATATTCTGCTGAGGTAATCTCGGATTTTTATTGATGTAATGAACTCTATTGTCGGATTTAAGACAGACTTTTGCTTTTTAAAATCATTAAATTAAAAATAGCCAAAGAAAGCTTACGAATCAAAAGAAATAAAAAGCAACGTCTTAACAATCTGATCGCCCCTATTTTCTAAGGAGATGCTTATTTTTGATAACATATAATTGCTCTTGTCATCGTCACATAAGGATATTTCAGTGCTGAAAAAGGAAAAATCAGGTTGCGTGACTTATGTAAAGTCTCATTATGTTTTGCATTATAGATTAAATCATATGCATTTTGTATAATATCTTATAACGTTGTTCTATTCATTTACGTTGAGGTTTTACAGTTTACTTTGTATGTATCTACGTATTAATGTGTGTGTGTCAACTGATATCGTGCTAAGAATATGTATATACTAATGTATATAATATTAATGTATCTATAATAATGTATATATATGTATATTAATGTATATATATATATATATATATATTTATATATATATATATATATTTATATATATATATATTTATATATATATATTATATATATATATATATATATATATATATATATATATATATATATATATATATGTATGTATATGTATATGTATATTAATGTATATGTATATTAATGTGTATTAAACTACTAGTAATACTTGGTTGGAAAAAACCTCGGATAGCACAACTTGTAAGTCTCTCAAAACAAATTGGTAGTCGAGGAGAAAAATTGGGGAAAATAGAAGAAAGAACTAGAAACATCCGAGCAGGGCGAAATAAATCGTCCAGTGCCTTAAGTTTTTAGTCCAAAGAAAAAAAAATACCCTGGCGATTAATAAAGCTAAAACGTAAAATGCTCAATAGGCGAAGTAGAGCAGCGATAAATGGAATAAATCCTAGGAACAATCTACCGAGGTTTCACCTAAACGGAACTTCAGGATATGCTAATATATATATATATATATATATATATATATATATATATACACATATATTTATATATATATATATATATAATGAAGAAATATAGTCTTAAGGTGTGCTATATTTATGGGATAATGTGCTCAATATCAGAGATAGAGCGTGTGTAAATATAAAAGTGAATATAGAAGTCAACACTTAGAGGCGACAGTCTGTTTCATGCTAGACGCAATCGTCAGGCCACTAGGGCAGTTTTTTTTTTCTCGGCTATTTATATATATGGGTCAGTGGTGCTTTGTGGGTAGCCTATTTTGGCGGTTATTTTGCCGGAAGTCGTTTCTTTGTTTATTTATTTATTTGGGTTAAATTATTTTGTTTGTCTTTTTTTTATTTATTTTTTTATTTTTATTTTTTATTTTTATTTCTTATCTTATATATTTATTTTTTTTATTTTTATTTTAATCGGTGTTTTACTAACATAGTAAAAAATTGTTTATATCGCTTATTTAATAGTTTTGTTTTGGTTTCAGAAGATAATTAAAGCTATTTATTCAATTTTGGGGTTGATTGCTGTAGTTTATTCTAACTATTATTTTGGTTAGAGCAGTTTTTAATTTGTTTATTACTTCATGTATTTATTTGGATTGATTATGTTTATTTGTTTTTTCTAAGGGTTAATTTATCGGGATTGGTTTGTTAGTTTGTTTATTTATTTCGATTAATTTAGATTAATTTATTTTACTTGTTTTTTATTATTTATTTATTATACTATATATATTTTTTTCTCTTTTCGGTTCTCGATTTTTAAGTATTTTTTTATCGTTATATAACAGTTACAGCTATGTTTTTCGTCCGGTTTTTGGTTTGATTTTTATAGTCTAACTAATGTTTTGGTCATAATGGTTTGTTAATTTGTTTATAATTTACTTTATTTATTTGGGTTCATTGATTTAGTTTTTTATTTTATTTTTATTTATTCTATTTCGTCTTTTCTAACGGGTGTGATTTGGTAATTTGTTTGGGTTAATTTATTTTATTGTCATTTTGTTTATTTATTTTATTTTATTTTTTTCAGTTTTCGATTTTTAAGTAACGCAGTGAAAATTTGTTTTCACGTCTGCATTTTGAGATGAGCTCGGATCGTTTAATTAATAATTTAATTTGGTCTGGGAAGGTAATGGTAGCTATTTTTCCCTCCAAGCAAAGTTTTGGATTGGTTGTTGCAGGCTGATGATCTTTTCCGTGTTTTCCAAGATATTTTTGGTGTGATGTGCGTTTTGTTTTTAATTTCCCAGATATACTTAAAAAGCATTGGGCTGTTCGCATACTTACTATTTTTGAAATATATTCTGTGTGCATAATTTCCTTGTTTCCAGGGTCCTTCAGTTACTCCTATGTATACTTTTTCTTCATTATCTGGTGATTTTTTCGTGGCTTGGTATATTACGTTGTTTTGTAAATAATTACTGTTTAAGGGACATTCGTTCTTTATTCTGCAGTTACGCGTAGGTTTAATTTCTTCGTGTGGTTTGTTGATAATTTCCCTGCTGTGCTTTTTTATTTATTATTTGTGCCATTTTCTCGGTGCATATATATATATATATATATATATATATATATATATATATATATATATATATATTAATGTACTCGCTTAAAAACTACCGGGTGGCAATTAAGCTAGATCCTGCGGAGGGCTCTTAATTGGAGCTTTGGAATGTTCAAGAGTTTGAGAGTCTCTAAGTCTTTGCATATTTTCAGCATTGGAAACTCTCCTGGCTGCCGTTTGATCTGGGTTTTTATTTGCATGAGACGTTCTTTTCCTCGATACTGTCTTGGCTCATTTGATTGCAATCTGGTCCTCGGTTGGCAGAGATTGCTTTTTGCCGTATGCGATAGGCAACAATAAACTACAGAAGAACGCAAAATTGGTCGCTCCATTTAAGTATTGCATTAATAATTAATCTTACCTTTTAAAACTTCAACGATAATTCTTCTGCCGCCATTTAATTTAAATACAGTTTAACGTACGTAGGTCCTTACTTTTCTTACAAACAATAATTTTTATTTCATGGTTGACTTTCGTTCGATTTAGCAATTAATTTCAATTATTCCCAAATTTATATACAAGTTATAAGAACGGTTATCGTACAAAAAATTCGTCGCGAAAAACATAAAAAAAAACATAAAAAATCACGCAAAAAATTGCCGAAAACAATTGCAATTGTGAAAACTTGAGAATCCAAAATTTCATGACTGCGGGTAAGGATCCGGTCAGAAATGTTTTTAATTTGATCAAGGATTCCAAAATGGTATATGTTGGGTTACGGACTCTAGGAATAAAGTTGAAAAGTGTGACACACTGACATTCGCATTTATTTATATAGATATATATATATATTAATGTATGTATATATTAATATGTGTGTTAAGAATATATATATATATATATGAATTAATGTATGTGTGTCAACTGATATATTGCTAAGGACCCACATGCAACGGGCCACAGTAAAGGCTTTGACAATTTTCTGTCTTGGCAAAGAAGATCATCTCAATAGAGTGAACTTTGCATGAACCACCTGAAGCGGATACTAAAAAAAATTGTCATTGAATGAAGTCAGTTCCCGAGTTGTTGAAAAATAACTATTTTAGACAAGATTAGAAGCTTTTCACACTAGGACTATGATTCCTAAGAGCAAAGGTCAGATACCCAGGGCCCCAACTACAAGTGGAGTTAGTGATGTCATCACGTACCACATTTTTGTTATTATTATTATTATTATTATTATTATTATTATTATTATTATTATTAGTAGTAGTAGTACATTTTTGGTTTCTGTTCAGAAAAGAATTCCTTACCAGAAACATATTATAAGGCGATTTGTTTGACCCCTCTCCACGGGGTCTGGTTGTGACACAAGGTCGATTTAATGTGGGGAAACCGAGCACGTACACTCGGGCTAAGTAAAAAAAAAAATTCCCCGAGCCTCCGCAACCGTCGGTTGCGCTGGTATCGGTGCTCGCACCGATCCCCCTCTTTAACGCAATAAGAGGGTGCAGCCTTGAACATCTGTTCCCGAGGGCTGGGCACCTCATAGTTTGATTTTCCTATTTGCGCCTCTGTCCTCAGACGGAGCTGCAACGCATGACATATAACTGACTGACTTATCATTCACTTAGGTGCTAATTCCCTGGGCAAAGGTTTGAATCCTCTTCTTCTCACCCCCTCTATGCGTAAATAGCAGGACAGAGCCTTGGATGGCAACTGGTCTACCGCAGAAAAAAAATGGCTACCTATTGCCGGGAAAAAAATCTGCCTCGTCAGTCATATATAGAAAGATATATGATCGCCTAAACGTGTATCACATAACTAACTGACCCTTGGGAAAGATATGAATCCTCTTCTTCTCAACACCCGCTCGAAGCTATAAATAAATATTACCACAGAAAGAAATGGCAACCTGCTGCGGGGAAAAATCTGCCTCGGCAGTCATATACGGAAAGATATATGATCGCCTAAGCGTGTATCAGACATGACACATAACTGATAGTAACAATACTCTCCTGAACTGATTAGGAATTTTGCACAGTGTAATTATTTTCTGATATTTTGAAACTTTCAGGAATTTTTTTAGTGTCCTTGTGCGTACATTTCTTGATCCTAACCAGGGCTCCGTTTTTTTTAGACGTATAGCAATGTTTTTTTTTTTTTTTTTTGGTGCCACATGTTTTCAATTTCAAGTTCTTATATTGACTTATCATATTTTTTATAAATAAATTTTTCTCTAATGACCCTTCTCTGTGAGAAGTCATTTCTTTGTGTTTGGGATCTTTGTTAAACACTGCTTGATCCATTAGCTTTCATATAACTGTCTGTATGAATTGTACACTTCCAAAGAATAACAATCTCATAGCTTTCTTGCTCTGGCCATTTTCCATTGTGTAGCACTGTGATATTGAAATATCTTTCAAGAATATACTAACTTAATCACGTTATCCTTTGAAATCCTTTGGTGTCAAAATTTTTATTTTTATATTTCCACAAGTAGGATTTTAATATCTGTCTATATTTCTGAGATGAGGTATTATGTACACTATTTACATTATTCGGACTATTGTCCTCATCTTTGTCGCCATATTTATTACAACGTTTCGGCCCTTCAGTATCTGTCTATATTTCTGAGTTGATGTATTATGTACACTATTTACATTATTCGGATTATTGTCCTCATCTTTGTCGCCATATTTATTACAACGTTTCGGCCCTTCAGTATCTGTCTATATTTCTGAGATGAGGTATTATGTACACTATTTACATTATTCGGACTATTGTTCTCATCTTTGTCGCCATATTTATTACAACGTTTCGGCCCTTCAGTATCTGTCTATATTTCTGAGATGAGGTATTATGTACACTATTTACATTATTCGGACTATTGTTCTCATCTTTGTTGCCATATTTATTACAACGTTTCGGCCCTTCAGTATCTGTCTATATTTCTGAGATGAGGTATTATTTACACTATTTGCATTATTCGGACTATTGTCCTCATCTTTGTCGCCATATTTATTACAACGTTTCGGCCGTTGTACGCTCCGGCCTTCTTTAGGTGGTTGGAATGTCGAACTGAACCTTTTATTTCGCTCACTGGGAAAGACTGTTCTAGTTCCACGAGCCATGTTTAATGGATGTCAGTTGTCAGTTATCTCCTGTTAATTCCCCTCTCCAAGGTTATTAAAAATTGAACTCACACTCTTTGGGTCTTGTCACTGGATCTAACCAACGCCTTTATCCACTGTGCCATGTGTCCTTGAGGACATCTGGGTATGAATTTCTGGTTATAAATCTAATGACTTCAGCTACTATTTTTTAACAGTGTTCATATTGCAATTTTTTTGTTATCAAATCATGTTTTTATCAGAGCTCATATTGCAGTTTTTGTTGTTATTATCGCTTTTCTCTGGCAATAATGTCGTTTTTTGACGTTAAAAATACGTCAAAAAACGACATTATTACGTCATTATTTTTGCACCAACCTAATATTTTAAGCAGTAAGGGGGTACAAATGGAAATATTTTAAGCAGTAAGGGGGTACAAATGGAAAGATTTTAAGCAGTAAAGGGGTACAAATGAAAATATTTTAAGGAGTAAGGGGGTACAAATGACAACTTTCACTGAAACGGGCATCTATCTTCCCTTCTTTCTTTCATTCATTTTCTTACTGAAACAAAGTCGCATCTCTGATGTTACAGAATAGTCTATTATTTATGAGGCATTGGCAGGGCGAAGCGGTCGTGTGAACTATCTAAGTAACTAACAAACGAAGGGGATTATTATATGGAAGTAACACTAAGATCTCATTTTAACAGATATATTTACCAAAATGGAGTTCTGGCGGTTTGTGTGCTTCTTGGCGGTTATCTGCTATGCGCGTCAAGTTGATTGGGGCAAGACGCAGAGGCCACACACAGAATTTCACGATCAAAAACACATCCTTGACAATGGTTAGAGAAGTATCCGAAAGCGCTCGGAACAATTATAACTGTGGACAATTCCTATATTCTTTAAACCCTGAAAACCCTAAAAATGTTAGATTGTTGGAAAAACTCAATAAGTTAATTAAATCTTCCTTGTCAGCCGTTTTCAATGAAAAATGCACACACACACACACACACACACACACACACATATATATATATATATATATATATATATATATATATATATATATATATATATATGGGCTGGGCATGTCATCAGAATGAGTGATTATCGGATGCCGAAAATTCTCATGTATAGCCAACTTTTTCATGGTAAACGTAATGTAGTGCGTCCTTGGTTACGCTTCAAGGACAAACTTAAATACAATTTAATTGCTGCAAATATCGCTATAGAGGAGTTCGAACTTGTTGTTGAAAACAGTGCAAAATGGGGAAATACCTGCTACTGATGTGTAACTAACTTTGAAAAGAATCGTCTCAAGCATTGGAGAGAATTAAGAATTAATACTAAGTCTTGGGCCCATATGACGGTCAACCCATCAGTATGCCCTTCGTGTGGGATTGGTTTGCAAATCCCGTGAAGGATTGTTGTCTCATACGAAACATAAACATAATAACTGAACTGAAAGACACTCATACGTAAAAACGACGGGAGAGTCCATCATATATATATATATATATATATATATATATAATAATAATAATAATAATAATAATAATAATCTTATAAATATAAGTAATTACACTCGTCTTGAAAATCCTTAGGTGTTTTAGGTTGTAAATGAACCGACCAATACTCAAGGAAAAATAAGGAATAAAAAAGAGAAAGAACTAAGAAAATGTAATTCTCACGAAAACAATCGTCCAGAATCCAAGAAAAAAAAATCTCCAACACGAATAAAGCAAAAATAACTAAGCAAAGTGCTCAATACACTAAGGAGAGTAAATCTATGAATCTAAAGAGCCTTATGTGTGTGTATATATATATATATATATATATATATATATATATATATATATATATATATATATATATATATATATATATGTGTGTGTGTGTGTGTGTGTGTGAATATATATATATATATGTGAATAATATGTTATATTAGGTTGGTGCAAAAATAATGTCGTTTTCTCACATATGTTACTATGTGAGAAAACGACATTATTTTTGCACCAACCTAATATATATATATATATATATATGTGTGTCTGTGTGTGTGAATAAACGTGTAAATATATATATATATATATATATATATATATATATATATGGCTTGACGATTGCATATAGCATGAAACAGACTGTCGCCTCTAAGTGTTGACTTCTATGTTCACTTTTATATTTATATATATATATATATATATATATGTGAATAAACATTTATCCTCCTTAGGTTTACCCATACGGATTACCTAGTTTTTCATAAACTATATATATATATATATATATATATATATATATATAATAAATATCATATGTGAATAAACGTGTAAATCATATATAAAGAATAAATGTAGTTATACATATGCGTCTGGAGAGGTACGACTAAGTTTTTCTGTTTCGAAGAAGGTAGTATAACTAAAAAGTGCTCAATGGAAAAGAGGCCAGTATAAAATCCTAATTAAGAATATGATCAAACAGGTCGCTTACTCACTGCTAAATTTTCATTTCATTAACCAAACTGGTAAAACTGCAGTAGTGAGGACGAAAGAGGCTTCTTGTACGGCGACCGGCCATATATCGTAGGTAGAGTTGATGGCTTTCTAGACTGAAGTCAACGAACGGGGCAGAGTGATGGTATTCTTCCGAATGGTATCAACATCCCAGTGCTCGTTACCAAGACGAGCCTTCAAGTTGGAGATTACCTTACTGTGATAGGAACGGTCCAAGACACACTATGCATGACTAATGACTTCCTCCGATTTTCTAATCCGATATGTGGAAGGGACGGGCCAGATGCGTTGCTACCCTACGACCATACAAATCCTGATGATGAAAAATTCCGCGCGGAATCTTTATTTGAACATTAAGAGGAACAATGCACACTAGCCAAGAATCTTCCAGACTCTTTTGTGCTTGGTACAAAAGAGGAAATCGAAAAATTCCCGCCAGCACGACTATTCCAGACAAGATTTGTATGTGGGACAAAAAGGAGAAATTGAAAAAAATCCTTGCCGGCACGACTATTCCAGACAAGACTTGCATGTAGGACAGAAAAGGAAATTGATAACATCCTTGCCGGCATGACTATTCCAGAAAACACTTGTATGTGGTACAAAAAAGTAAATTGATAACATCCTCACCGGCACGACTATTCCAGACGGTACTTGTATTTGGTACAAAAGAGGAAGTTGAAAAATTCCCGCCAGGACAACTATTCCAGACAGACTTGCATGTGATACAAAAATTGATAAAATCCTTGCCGGCACGACTATTCTAGACAACACTCGCATGTGGTACAAAAAAGGAAATTGATAAAATCTTTGACGGCACGACTATTCCAGACGGTACTTGTATTTGATACAAAAGAGTGTGAATTATTCGTTGGTTGACCGCGGATGACTGAAACCACGGATAATATGGAGACTACAGCAGTTATATTTTCTCCTGACGTATTTATCATCACCCTTGATTGCATTGGTCATTGGTCATTTGTCCAATGGAGGATGCAATCGAGTTTCAAGCATTGTATTCTGATGGCGCTGAATCTTTTTGAGCTTTTTCGATAATGAAAGAAAGAAAGATATGAAATGGCCATTCCAGTATTGGCTGCTAAAAAAAGAAGAAAAAAAAGACTTGTCTAAGTTCCGGGTTGATCTATCGATCTGAGGTTAGGCGTAAGGGTCGGGTGTAGAGCTTATAATTACAAGAAATGAGTGGGCGGACTGTTGATTATATCTCATATGAACATGATTGATACGACGGAAATTCATTAGATTATTTCCCCAAATAGAACTATTATTACTATTGGATGTTCGAAAAGCGAAACTGTTATTTTTTAATCATTTCACTCCAAGCAAGGCAATAAAGCCACTAAGACCCAGGAGGTTACTAAATGTGAAAACAACTGAAAAAAAATGCTATCGAAGAAAGAGGATAATAAAAAAAATGGATTTAAGGACAAAGATGACGATTTAGATTTAAATTTTGAATATCGTAATTGAAAGTTCAACAAGTTCTCAGCTCGAGAGAAGAAACTGGTAGAATAGAACTTACGGTTACATCTAGTAGATTTAAACAGTCAAATAATGAAACCGAATCTAGTACTACGCTTAAACCCATGAAGTCAAAGGAAAGCTCATCAGAACGTTATCTCTTGTCTTTGATGGCATACAGTCTAGGAGAAAGAAAACTGAATTCAATTTGCCTTTCACTTGCAACCATATCCGGACATGGAAAAGTTAGAGCAGTGAAGTAAAGCAAGTCTGAAGTTCAGTCTTTAAGGATCTCGATATCCAGTAATTCCTGTTGGTATTATCGGCTCTAAACATACATTACATTCCCTTGGATTGCCTCAATATGACTGAGGCAGGCATATTGCCTGAGCAGAGCAAGGGCTCCATGCTTAGTCATTCAGGTCTGCGCCTTGGAAAGGTCCCCATCGGAAGATCTTAAGGCGATGCTGTTTAATCTAGCCCCTACCCTTAATTGTTTAAGACAAAAATTATGCATGTCAATACCTCTACTTAACATCAAAAACGATGACAATTATTATTATTCTGGTGTTGCACAGTGGTATAGTCAACAGAAATTATATATATATATATATATATATATATATATATATATATATATCTTAAAGACATTAATGTCCGTTAGATTTTAAATCAGTCCACCGAAAACAGAGAGCGTTTTTAATATATCTTTTATGTATATGGACACAACACTTACAGATATGTATCCCCTCATATACACCTGTGTACACGTATACGTACCTACACACGCACACACACACACACTCAATGCCCACTTATATATATATATATATATATATATATATATATATATATATATATATATATATATATATATATATATATATTGGATTGAGTCCTCTAGGTCAATGGTGTGTTCATGAAAAAATAAATGCTAAAAAAATTCGCCTCTATCTCTTTACCGAGCGTCGATAGCCTAAGGTGTTAGAATCTCTGACTAATACCAAATCGGTCAGGTTTCGGTCCCGGCTTGAAGCGATCGGATGTCTAGCCACGCTGGGGAGCTGTGATACAGCGAAATAGTCTGTCTGTGGATGGATCTATATATATTGCTGGTATTTTTACTATACTTTCTCATAGTGTTTTAACATTTGGTGGGGTCACTCCTTGTCCATAGCTTGGACCCCCTAACAGATGCTCGAGGTTAAGGTGGACCAGAGAAAAACTGCAGATGTGAGTCAACTCTCCTCTGAACCTCTAGTCTCCCAATCATAGGTTTTGTTACCGGTTGTAGTCATTGTCACACCCAGGATTATAAAATTCATTAAAGTAAAGACTGAGGAAAGCATGTTTCTAATCAACTCTCGCTATGGGGGTAAAACTAACTAAAATATTTTATCAAGGTGGCGCAAAAGCTTTGATTTTTACAGCTTATCTCTTTGAAGGTTATATAAACAGATTAAATATTGGCAGTTTTCTGGAGGGCTAAAATCTTGGTCTCAGTTCCAATTTTGCTTCAGTACCCTTTCAATTTTTTAGGACAGGGATCGGCCACCTACGGCACACGTGTCGCACGTGGCACGCTAAGCAATTTCCAATGGCACACAGACGAAGTCCGAACCAATGACTATTACACCACGAAGTCCGAACCAATGACTATTACGACGCAAAGATATTTAGCTGTTTCAATTTTAATATATACTAAAGTATATATACTATATATTACTATATAAAATATATTGTAGAACAGATATATTGACCATAACGTGTATAGAAATACGTATGCTGTTGGCACTCTGAATGATTTTAAAAACCTTAGTCGGCACATAGGAAAAGGTTGTAAGGGATGACGTATTTTCTTGCCAGAAAGTGGAACTCGTAAATACGATCCATTGCTAAAATGGCAAAATGTTCGGCTCATTCTATCGTCCCAGGAGCAATGTAACTCCTTCCGTTATGCTTTATTTGAACAAGATTCGAATTCAACTAAAAACTGAGTTGATAAAATTCAAGGTTCTTTACGTAGTCTTGTTGGGCAGGGGTCGGCACCCTACGGTACGCGTGCCACACGTGACACATCAACCAATCTCCAATGGCGCACTGAAAGATTTTAAAACCCTAAGTCGGCACATAGTTTACATAAGATTGCCGACTCCTGCTGTCCGAAGCGCACTGAGATAAGGAATTACGTTAACATACATGTTTCATTGCCATTTCAACTTCCTAACCAGATCCTGGAATTTCTCAATATTTTCAGTTTCTTTGGCGTCTGCTCCTGTATTGTATGGAACAACATAGCCAATAATTTAAAACTTGCTACTCTCCTTATCTATAACAATATGGTCAAGTCATTGTGCTTCAATTTGTATTGGCCGATAAATCCCATACTTTATTTGTTGCTGCCATTTTATGACTGATATTAATACCATCTCTCTTTCAGATTGACTCCTATTATTATTATTATTATTATTATTATTATTAGTAGTAGTAGTAGTAGTAGTAGTGTCTCAATGGTTGTTGTGATGCGTTTAGTGTGGTAGTGCTTGTTGCTTCTCGCTTTCAGTTACCGCTGCTGGCTAGCAGCAATGCGAAAAGGGGAGCCGAATGTGTAAGTCCTCCCCTTGCCAGTATATAGCTTCTCCTTCAGCAAGCCGTATGTAGTGCCTCCTCGTGGCGACACATAGCAACCGAGCACCTTGCGGACTCGGGCTAAACTACAGGGGACGGGTGGAGCCCCTAAGGCGGATGGACGGCACTCTGTGGTACCTTCCGGCAACTCCTGCAGCCACGCTGGTACCAAACTGTATTGATTCATCTTTTCCTTTGGACTCTGCTAGCAAGGCCGAGAGGGGGAACTGGACGTCTGGGCAGCCCTAGTTCTCCATTCATCCCGCCCAGGCTCGTGGCGCACTGGAGAGGACATTAGTAGCAACAGCATTATTTCTCCCTATTTGCTATTTTTCTCTTCTTTTCGACCTTAAGATGGTCGTCAGCAAGAGAAAAAGTTCAAGATGAAAACTACGGATTCGAGATGCCAACATAAACAAGAACAAAAGCTTAAATATATAGGAAATGTTCTAACAGCGGGTGGAAAATGCGATACAAAAAATGAAATTGGCAAAACATGCTTTCAAAAAGCTAAGCCAAGTACGAGAGAACCGGAAACTTTGGTTAGAAACGAAGAAAAAATTATTACTTAATATCTGTTATGTGGTATCAATCTTCTTATACATCTGTGAATGCTAAACAATCTCTTCACAAATGAAAAGACAACTGGAACGTGATTCTACAGAAGGATGCTGAGAATAAAATGAACAGAGCATGTAAGGAAAATGGAAGCAAAAAAAGACACTTATACCCAGAGTGAGGAGAAGATAGCTGAAATTTCTTGGACATAATAAGGAAGGAGGGTTTGGAGAATCTGACACTCACAAAACATATCAATGAAAAAGGGAAAACAGCGGCACACCTATCTGACGAATTTGTGCAAATGGATGGCGGAACATATTTTGGGAGGTTTTTGCTAATGGTATTCAAAGTATTGGAGGCAGTGGAGAACCATGATCACCCACGTTCTGAGAGGAAATGGCAATTAGAAGAAGAAGATTCCATGTCCCATGCCTCAAGGACTCATGACCAAGTAGAAAAAAGCATTGGTTAGATCCAGTAGCTTGACTCAAAGAGTTGTGAGTTCAAAAACTTGGAGATTTTAGTTAAAGGGAGATAATTGAGAAACCAGGAAGAGGCATGGTATGTGGAACTAGAAAAACCTACCCTGGTGGACGAAATAAAGGGTTCATTTCAAAATTCCAATCACCTGAAGAAGCACCCGAAGCGTAAAATGGCCGAAATATCGTGAACATTGTAAAAAAGATGAGGGCAACAATCCGAAAAATGTAAATAATTTAAATAGTTACAATGCCTCATCTCAGAAATACACTGCGTGCCAAATTATTATCGAGACTTTTTTTCTAATATTTCAAAAACCGTCCAATCAATTCACACAAAATTTTCACACAACGTTGGCAATACTGATCTACGCAATCACTGAATTTTTCGTACTGATCTGCGCAATGTAAACAAACTGGCGCCATATTTGTTATCAGCACGGTGATTTGAGAGTGCCAAATTATTAGAAAGATTTAGTAAAATTCCCAGAATTGAGCAAACAAAACGTTTATTAATGTTGCACGTGAATGTTTATGACCAAAAGAACCTAATAAATAAGATAATCAAACAAATAACAGATACAAACAAAGGCACAGTTATAAACAAATTAATAGGGAATGTGTTTTCCCTGTTTTGAAATTACTTGAAGAAGTCGTCGATCCATAGAATTTGTTAATTGTAGGATGTCATCTGCTGTAATGCCGCGAGATATGTTAAGAATTGCTTCACACAACTCAGCGTTGCTCCTGAATTATCGTCCGTTGGCGTACAGTCTTCGCTTCATGATGCTCCAAAGGTTTTTGATTGGGTTCAAATCCGGAGAATTTGCTGGCCACTTCATTTTTCGAGGTCCATCGAAGCCTAACTGTTTCAAATATTCAGTAGTCTTGTGAGCAGCATGTGAGGGAGCATTATCTTGTATAAAAACAATTGCCCTTCTGAAGGCAAGTCTTTGCCTTTTCATCTACGGTACAAGATGCTCCTTCATCAGCAGTCATTTTGACGCCATCTGGTACTCTCCATGGGCCCACTAATGTTTTTCCAATAATACCAACCCAGATCATTATGCCTCCACCGCCTTGTTGGTGTCTCAAACGCTAATGGCGATTCTGTCCATTCATTACCCAGCCTTTGCACCATTTATCTGGCCCATCAAGTGTTGCTCGAGTTTCGTCTGTGGACAAAACTTTAGAGAAGTCAATCTTCATATTGTCCTCGGCCCATTTCAATCGATTTTGAATGTGATTTCTCGTCAACGGAGGCTTCGATACAGGTTTGACTGTTGTTGCTATTTCCCTCATATACTAACACCGAGTACTTTTAGACACAGTAGGATCCCCAATGCGACTGAAAAGCTCTTCACTTGTAAGTCCAGGGTCCTTCGTGGCCTCTCGTTTAAGTCGTGACATGAGACGACGTGAAATAACCTTCGGCTCGCCTTTATCTGCCCTTTTGAGTACTTGTGTAGGGTCGGCGGTGAACTTTTTTTTGATGACACCTCACTATCATTTTAGAAATTTCTACAGTAGATTTACCTTTTGAGAGTTCTGAAGTGATAATTTTCTTTTCACCATCACTTAAACTGCTTTTACGACCCATCTTTTCACTAAATTCTTACACTTTTCTAATAATTTGGCACTCTCAAATCACCGTGCTGATAACAAATACGGCGACAGTTTGTTTAAAAATGCGCAGATTTCAGTGATTGTGCAGGTCAGTGTTGCCAACATTGTGTGAATTGATTGGAGGGTTTTTGAAATATTAGAAAAAAAGTTATCTCGATAATAATTTGGCACACAGTGTATAGACTGTGAATATGGGAATAAAGATGAGGACAACAGTTCAAACAATGTAAATAGTGTAAATAGTTACAATACCTCATCTTAGAAATAAAGACTGTGAATATGGCAATATAGAGGAGTACAACAGTCCGAACAATGTAAATAGTGTAAATAGTTACAATACCTCATCTCAGAAATAAAGACTGTGAATATGGCAATAAAGATGAGGTCAACAGTCCGAACAATGTAAATAGTGTAAATAGTAAATACCTTATCTCAGAAATATAGACTGTGAATATGGCAATAAAGATGAGGACAACAGTCCGAACAATGTAAATAGTGTAAATAATTACAATACCTCATCTTAGAAATAAAGACTGTGAATATGGCAATAAAGATGAGGACAACAGTTTGAACAATGTAAATAGTGTAAATAGTTACAATACCTCATCTTAGAAATAAAGACTGTGAATATGGCAATAAAGATGAGGACAACAGTTTGAACAATGTAAATAGTGTAAATAGTTACAATACCTCATCTCAGAAATAAAGACTGTGAATATGGCAATAAAGATGAGGTCAACAGTCTGAACAATGTAAATAGTGTAAATAGTTACAATACATTACCTCAGTTATATATTCTGTGAATATAGACAGAAGCAAAAGACTTGTGCCTGTTAAGTTTCCATATGTGTTATCTTGTGACTTTAATTGGAAATCAAGAAACAGCAATTAGCTTATTTTATTAACACCCTTTGTAGAAGTTTTTGCTCGGGTTTCTAGTTTTTCCGACATTTTTACTAGTTACTTTGAGTAGGATTGGTTTCCACCATTAATCTCTTACGTTCCACAGTTTCTTGTGAGTTCAAAATATTCGCCCTGCCTTTCGCATTCATTCAATTTTATTTGGTGGCCTGCCGAAACATTGAAATCTACAATCTGATACGTTTCTCATTTCTCTACGCTAACTA
Organism: Acanthosepion lycidas; assembly: GCA_963932145.1. NCBI lineage: Eukaryota > Metazoa > Mollusca > Cephalopoda > Sepiida > Sepiidae > Acanthosepion > Acanthosepion lycidas. The sequence continues at coordinate 12,028,750 of OZ010596.1, forward strand.
GATCGAGTCTTCTCTCTTTTTCTTTTTCGTCTTAATCGGGAAATAACAAAAAGAATGAAGGAAGAAAATGGTAAAAGGATACAGTGAGCGAGAATGAAAGATTAAAGAAAGAAGGAAAATGATATAGAGAATGAGAAGAAAAAATTAAAAAAAGAAAGAAACGGTTTATAGAAAAAGAAAATGAAATGGTAGATAAAAGGTTAAAAAAGGAAGAAATATCAGGGGGAGAGAGAGAAAGAGGGAGAGAGAAAGGGAGAGAGAGAGAAAGGGGGAGAGAGAGAAATGGAGGGAGAGAGAAAGGGAGAGAGAGAGAAGGGAGGGAGAGAGAAAAGGAGAGAGAGAGAGAAATAATGAACAAATGAAGATTGCAGAAAAAATATTTTCCGTAAACAGCGAAATCTACGATTTCTTATTTCTCTTCGTTAACTGGATCTAGTTTTCTTCTTCTTCTTTTTTTTTTCTCCTTCTTCTTCTTCTTCTTCTTCTTCTTCTTCTTTCCTCTTCTTTTTCTTTTCTTTTCTTTCTTTCTTCTTCTTCTTCTTCTTCTTCTTCTTCTTCTTTCTCCTTCTTCTTCTTCATCTTCTTTTCGTTCTTCTTTTTCTTCTTCTTCGTTTTCTTCTTCTTTTTCTCTTTCTTTTCTTTCTTTCTTTCTTTCTTTCTTTATTCTTCTTCTTCTTCTTCTTCTTCTTCTTCTATTAGTTGTAGTATTAATTTTCCCACTTCCCCATTTTTTAATTTGCTTTCTGTTTTTATGACGAGCTAATTTAGATATGGTTCGGTTTTGCTAGAATCCTAGTATCTGTGTGTCTTGAATCCGAACAAAGTGTTACTCTCCAGCATTTCTGATTAGAACATAATACCCGTGAGAAAAAAAGTTATATACACACGTGTACGCACGCGTACACATGCACTAACTTACACGTACAGACACACACACACATATATAATATGTCTGTATCCATATATATATATATAATTTATTTATTTATTTATTATGCAGTGTTACATTAAAACATGCACATATCCACTACAAAACTGTACATCTTGTTTCAATGTTAAAAAATCTTTTTTAACATTTTATCAGGTGCGGAATCACGAAACTACTTTTTTACGCTGAAAATCTTACTCTTCGTTCTTTTACATTTGGATATATATATATATATATATATATATATATATATATATATATATATATATATCGAGTCTTTAAGGATATTCATTTATTCAGTAACTATCATAGTTCTATTTAAAAGTAAAATTTTTCAAAGGTTAGATTACGATGGTGAACGTGTGGATATATATATATATAAGCGCTTAATTTTACTGAGCAGGTAGGTGTGTATGTCTTTTTCATTTTTCTTGTTTTCTTTTTTCTCTCCTTGTTCGATATTTTCTCTTGATTAGGGTGTTATGTCTTTGGCAACGCTTTTGGTATTTCTTTTATATATACCTTGTGTGACAGCAAAATTGTCGAAATCCTGTAACAGCATGGGATATTTGTCCATCCCACAAAATGTTCAATATCTAAAAAAAAACACGAAACTAATTGATTTTCTTTTTTCCGGGTTTTCAAATAAGACGCTTAGCCATCTTGATACCATTTGTCCTAAGAATCCACGAAACCGCTTTTGAGTTTTTCAGCTAGAAACAGAACAGGTTAAAATATTTTTGTGTCAGCTTCACTATGTCTTTCCAACTGAGCGATGATGAGAGGAAAAACTTCATTCAGGCCTTCAGTAATGCTACCAATATTTATACACTGGCTTCAAATCTATATCAATAAGAAGGTAGATTTTGTTTTTGTGGTCTCTGATCACTACATGTAGCCAATTAGTTTTGATAGTTCTATCTCTGTTTATTTCTTGTGGCATAAAGAGTACATTTTAGGTGGCTCTGTAAACTCAACCAATACAATAAAGAATTCCATAGCGTGAGGTTAGGAGTAATTGTCCAGGAGTGAGTCTTCATACTAACTATACAGGAGTTACGGCAACAGCCGAAGCATTACGCATTGAGAATTACTTTATACCAAGTACGAGTGTGTGTTAGAACAATAAACTTTCAATAAGGCAGTTATAATATTTGGCGTCGAGGATACTCGATTTCAAGCGCGGGACAAATTTGCAGCATTATAACTGGAGTTATAATAGTGAGTGACCAGATATTCGAAACTCATATCTGTGCAACAGGAGTTACAAGAGTTTCAATCACGATGGTTAAAAAATCTTGCAGATATTGAGATCATTTTTGTCTTCAATAGTTGAAATTCAACAACAACAACAGCAGAAGCAACAACAAAATACCCAATAGCTTGCTACATTTACAAAAACAACAAGAGTTTTTGAAAGTGGTTTTGAAAAAAAATGCTTCAACCTCTCTTACGTCAGACGTAGTGCAATACACCGTATCAGGAATCGTATACAACCCTGATGATGAACTGACTTTTGCTGCGTATTTTCGCAGACACGAAGAAATATTTAGTCAGAAATCCACCGACTGGGAAGAATATAAAAAGACAGGTTGTTGTTAAGAAAAAATAACTCCAATAGACAACAAAAAGTACTGCAATTATATTTTACCGAGAAAACCAGGTGGAATAGGTTTTGAAGACACAGTACACTTTCTGACGAAAACTTTTAGCGACAAGTGTTCTCTGTTCCATTCTCGATAGAGGTGCATTAATTTAACCAAAAAAGAGGATGAAGATTTTGTCACGTATGTAGGTGTCGTCAACAGAGAATGTGAACAATTTAAACTAAAAGGAAATGACTCTGGATATGTTTAAGGGATTATTTTTTCTTACAGCGAAAAAGGTGCTGAAGTTCGAACGAAAATCTTATCAAAGATTGAACATCGATTGCTAAACAATGCTAAGTCTAAAACATGTGTCTGAAAAACTTCAGAATAAAGAATGTGCATTGATAAAATCTAAGGAAAAATACACAAAAAAGGAATGTAAAACTTTGTTTCAAATGTAGAAAATTACATCTTGGAAAAGACTGTCCATGGAAAAATGAAGAATGCTATAACTTTGGTAAAAAACGTATATATCAGATCACATTGCAGAACTAAAGAAAAAAACATTTTCGCAGGAAGAAATTAATAAACAATATTGCAACGGAAAAATAGTCACACGAAACAAAAGGAAATTTGTTAACATGCAAATCAATAATATGGGAGGAAAAATGTTACTAGATAGTGGTACTGACATTTCAATAGTAAATGAAAACACATGGAAAGAAATTGAAAATCTTTTATTAAAAAGAACTTACAAAGTCGCAACTTCAAATTCTGGCGAGAAATTATTTTGCGGGGTGTATTAATAGGTGATGTTTATTTTTTTAAATAAACAGGTAAAAACAAAAGCTTATGTTCTAAGAAAAGCGACAAATATTTTCGGTACGGACTGGATGGAACTATTCGAACTCTGGAATTTGTCGATAAGCGCTTATTGTAAACATGTAAGTGGACAAGCGACAAATTTAAAGTCACGTCGAAAAACTGAAGGAAGAATTTTTTCTGATGTTCTGCTTAATGAACTGGGTCGGTGTTCAAGATTCAAGGCAAATTTTCAAATAAAAAAGAATGTTCGACTTTAGTATTTGAATCGAAACAGATTTTTCAACTGCATTAAACAGTTGTCTTCAAAAAACAAAACTACTCATTACGAAGTCCATAAAAATCTTTTTTCGAAGATGGACAGCAGAAAAATTTCAACATAAAATACATAAAAATCCGCTGAAGAAAAAATTCACTGATAAAAGACTTGAAGATCCGGTTAAAATGCTGTACGACATTTTTGATGTGCCAGCACCAAAACAAATCGGGGAACCTAGGAGGGTAATTTCAAAGAAAAGAAAACGCTACAAAGTCTGTTGGCGATCTCTTGGAGAAAGAAGACGGGGAGAACTAACACTAAATAAAGAATATTATTTAATAAATTAGGGAGGGTGTTCTGTCGTAAAGATTACAACCCTGTCCAATAATATAAAGAGTTCCATGGTATGAGGTTAGTGTTAGTCGTCCACGAATCAGTCTTCATAATAACTATAGAGGCGTTACGGCAAGGACCGAAGAATTACGTATAGAGAATGACTTTGTACCAAGTACGAGTTATGTTATATTATAACAATAGTCTTTTAATAAGGAAATCAAAATAGTATTGTCCCATAACACTGGTACAGGACCAATCTCTGTAACCGAGTCTGGGTGGTGTTCATACCAATTTCTTAGAGTTTCCTTTCATAAAATTTGCGTATTTTCCCATGCAGATATTGGCCCACTCTGTTATGCCGGATTTTATATTCAGTGGGTGCCAATAGCGTGCAACGTAATACAAGATGGTCAATTGTTTCTGGATATTTAGCACAGAATCTGCATTTTAGGCTACCACAATTTTTCAGTAGGTGTGATTGGTAATTTCTAGTTAGCAAGTATTGCTACTGTGCAGCAAGAATAAAACATTCGGTTGCAGTTTTTTACCCTTCACCACGTAGCCACTGAAAGTTACGGGGTTTGTCTACGTCGGCTTGTTTGGGATGGGTTGAATATTGACGGTGGAGAGGTTTATCCCGCCATCGTTCTTGTGTTTTGGTCGTTTTCATTTGGATTTGCTTCCCTTTTTAAGTTTTTTTTTCCAGCTGCAGCATGTGTATAATATTTAACTTGCATTCCTTAACCAATTTGAAATTCCATTTTGAACTTAAAGGCTTCTTATTGAATAAAAAAGGGGGATGTGGAAAAGAACAGTCTTCTGTCTTAACGTTAAATATTGCTAGCCATAAACACTGACCCAAACATACAATAATATTCCTTACACCAAAACAACGCATTCTTACTTACCTATTTTACCATAATACCACATTGTCTCTATGAAAGTCCTAACTAGTTCCCATATGTACAATTCATTGTCTGTGGGGGGACGGGAGATGAACGAAGGAGGAGAGCGATATTTATTTCTGGTAAGTACAGAAAATATGGCACAAGGCCAAAAATGGGGAAAAGGACGGTGTTTATTGAATAAAGTCGCTTACTATTTTCATATTCTTTGACACAGATCATCATCCAGTCTTCTGTAGTTTCTAGGTATCTTTCAAGGCCAATTGTGGTAGTTTTGTAAAACAGTTCTAGTTCAACTAATCCTGTGTCTCCTTCGAACTTATATAGCAGCCTTATAGTTTCCTTCAGGACACATATAGCAGCCTTGAGATGATGCATGTTGTGGCAAATGAGAAGCTTTCTCGTTTTGGCGTCCATTCGCTTAATGTCAGCTATGGTCCAATTAAGGATGTTGAAACTGTATTGCCCTACGGGAACAGCCAAACAGGTCATTTCTACTGTATACTGATTTCAATCCAGGTCCCAACCAGAGACTGGAGGTCTGAAATGGAAACATGATATTTCCACTACATTTGTGCGAAAATAAATTAAAACTACCTAAAAACAAACACATATTGCACAGATAAAACCATTCGTAGGCTGTGCTTGTGGGGAGAAGTTTTTTTTTTGTTTTTTTTTTCTTCAAGGCATGGGTTATCAGGACTCCCTTCAATGATTCTATCAGAACTTTTTTCCAATCAAATTTAGTACCCCAGCCACAATTGGAATTATTCATATCCTCATGTTTCACATTTTTTTTTTAGATTTCCCCTTCAAGATCCTTGTATTTTGATATTTTTTGAAGATCATTAAGTTATTATTATTATTATTATTATTATTATTATTATTATTATTATTGCTGTTGTTGTTGTTGTTATTTTAGAAAAAAATACTTCAAACTAAGTGAATTTTAAAACCGAGTTACTGACATTTGACAACAGAATTTGTTTTGGCTATTATCCAAGCAAGGGATTAGAATTTAATCCTATTTTTAATCCTGCAGTTTCTATGCCGCCGCGCGTGTGTGTATGTGTGCGTCCTGCGTGTGGGTGTGGGTGTATGACCAATATTATTATGTTCGTTGCGTCCTTTTTAATTGGTGCAACGAATTAAAGTCTTTATATAATAGTTCTTCCTTGGATAGCCTGATGTTGCAGACAGTGGGTAATATTATAAGAATAAGGCAAGGAATGAAGAATAAAAGAGTTGATGTGAAGAAGTACTGATGAGATAAGAAGAGTAAAAATGGAGCAACAGGCAGCTGGAGATGAAAAGGGGGAAAATAAAAGACAGAAAATCGCAAAATATGGAAAAGTTGAATAAATGAATGCAATGTCACAAGAAGATAGAAAAGGACTGAGAAAAGATTAAAAGAAAAAAGAATAAAATGCAAAAGAGAGAAAAAAATAAACATAAAAAAAGCAAACGAGAATGAAAAAGAAAGAAAGAAAAGACATATCAAAATGCAGTATAAAAGGCATATGAAACAGGAAAAAAAGAAGGAAAGCAGAAAGAACGACCAAAACGAGAGTGAAAATGAAATAGCATAAAAGAGAAAGAAAGAAAAAGTGAGCAAAAGGCGATGAGAATTTAAAATGAAATAGGTAAAAGAAAGAAAGAAAGAAAGAAAGAAAGAAAGAATGAAAGAAGGGTAAATATGAATCGAGAATGAATACGAAATAGGCAAAAAGAATGATAGAAAGAAAGAGGAAAAGCAATCGAGAAGGAAAATGAAATAGGCAAATAAATAAATAAAAAGAAAGGAAGAAAGAAAAAGAAACAGTAACAGTAGGGAGTGAGGTGGAGTGAGCGAAAGAGAAATTGTATACGAAATGATAAACAATGAAAGAGAACAAAATGAAGAGAGAAATTAAGTCTTAAAGAAAAACAAAAATGTCTTCCATGATTGTCTTATTAAAGAAAGAAAGGCGAATTTTGTTAGGTTTTCAGCTGAAATAGAATCCCGTAAAGAAAATGTCTGCGTTCGTATTTGGGAGCGTGACATCAAACCCATCAACCCCAACTGAACACTGACCTCATTGTCATCTATTGTGAAGATAATCAATTCTCTAAATCTTTTCATTCATTTTCTTTCTTTGTTTCTATCTTTCTTTCTTACATTTTAATTTCTATTACGTCTTTTTAATATCTTGCAGCATTAATAATGACGATTCTTTCTTTCTTTCTTTCCGTGGTTTTTTCTTTCTTCGTCTTCTTTTTTCTTCTTCTTTCCCATCTCTTAATAATTTACGTTTTCCTAATTCTTGTTTTCTATTTTCACGTTCATTTTCTTCCTTTCTTTGATTTTAATTTCTGTCATGTCCTTTTAATATCTAGTAGCATTATTAACTATTCTCTCTTTCTTTTCCCCTTTTCTTTCCATCTTCTTTCTTTTCTTTCATTCTTTAAATTTTCCCGTTATTGTTTAGTTTTTCTTCTTTCTTTCTTAGTTTTTTTATTTATTTATGCCATGCCTTTATAATATCTGACAACATTATTGATGACAATTCTTTTTTGCTCTTGCTTTTTTTTCTTTCTTCAATTTTTCCGTTGTGGTTTCTTTCTTCTGTTCTTTCTTTCTTTTTTCCTTGTCCATCTCTTAAAAATTCGCTGATTTTTGTTTTCCATTTTGGCGTTCTGCTTCTTTCTTTCTTTATTTCATTCTCTCATTATTTCTCGCTTTCTTCCTTCTTTTCTTTCCTTCCTTTTTTCTTAGTTTATAATTTATGCAATACCTTTTTAATATCAGTATTGTTAATGATTCTTTTTTCCACTTTCTTTTTCTTCTTTCTTCAATTTTTCTGTTGTTCTTTTTTATTTCTTTTTTCTTTCTTTCTTTCTTTCTTTCTTTTTGTTGCTGTTGTTCTTCTTCTCCATTTCTTAATTTCCGTTTTCTAATTTTTGTTTCCCATTTCGTCAATCTTTCTTTCTTTCTTTCTTTCTTTCTTTTCTTTCTTTCTTTCTTTCTTTCTTTCTTTCTTTCTTTCTTTCTTTCTTTCTTTCTTTCTTGCACCCAATTCCTTCCTTTCTTCCTTCTTTCTTTCTTTCTTTCTTTCTTTCTTTCTTTCTTTCTTTCTTTCTTTCTTTTAGTTTCTAATTTCTCATGACTTTTTAATATCTTGCAGCATTATGGATGACGATTTTTTCCTTTTTTTCTTTTTTCTTTCTTTAATTTTTCCGCTCTTGTTTCCTCCTCGTCCTTTTTTTTCTTCTTCTTCTTGTCCATTTCTTAATAATTTCCGTTTTCTTAATTTTTGTTTTCTCTTTCGTCATTCTTTCTTTCTTTTTTCTTTCTTTCTCTCTTTTTTCTTTCTTTCTTTCTTTCTTTCTTTCTTTCCTTCTTTCTTTCTTCGTTTCTAATTTATGTCATGTCCATTTAATATCTTGCACCATTATTGATGACGATTTTTTCCTTTTTTCTTTTTTTCTTTCTTCATTTTTTTCGTTGCTGTTTCCTTCTCCTTCTTCTTTTTCTTGTCCATCTCTTAATAATTTCCTTTTTTTCCTAATCTTTATTTCCCCTTTCATCGTTCCTTTCGTTTCTTTTCTTCTACTTCTCTTTCCTTAACTTCTTGTCTATTTATACTCCTATTTCTTCCATCCCCATATTTTATTTCCTAATAATCCTCATTTACCTTATCCTCATCCGTTCTATTGTAGTTGTTGCTATTCGCCTCATTCATCTTTTTATTCATTTCCTGGCAACCCCCTCCTCCCCTCCACTCTTCTTTTTCTTCTTCTTTGCAGTTATGATAATGTTCTTCGGGGATTTGTCTTAAGCATTTTATAGCCATTCTGTGATGATTTTACTTTTTGGGGTTGTTTTTCATCAAGGCGAGGCTATTCCCATCTTTATTTTAATGGAAGAGAAGATAAAAAAATAAAAATAAATCTCAAACGCAGGGTCTTGTATCGCTTCCATCTGTATGGAAAGCGTAGGCAGTCGAAGAAAGATGTAGAATCAGGAATTTTAAAACAGGCACTTGTGCAAGACTCATGTTCTTTTTCTTCTCGATGCCGGGTCAAGAGATCAGAAGCAATAAAATATCCAGTGGACAGGAGAATTTTATTGTTTTCTAAATCATCGATCATCATCGTTACTCACTCCTTCATCTCCTTGCCATCCCTCCCTATCCTCATACTCTCCATCCTCATACTCTACATCGCCATACTCTCCATTTTTTCTCTACTTATTACCCGTGAAATAAATTCATAGATATATTTGAATGTCAATATTACTTTTTTCTGTTTAGAAAAGAAACTAAATAACACATTTACATCTATTTAAAGTTTAGTATCATTTAATACATATATTTGTGCATATATAGATGTGTGTGTGTGCGTGTGTGTGAGTGTGTGCGTATGAGCGTGTAGATGCATTAATTTTGAACAATTCCATCGCGATGTTAGCAGAACCCTAAGTTGACTTGCTTGGCGCCGAACAGACCTCGTGTTACGATAACAACGGAATTTTATAATTGCAAACACACACATACACACACACACACGCACACATACATACATACATATATATTTATATATATATATATATATATATATATATATATATATATATATATATATATATATATAAACTACAAGCAGAATTAAAATTAAAATATACAGTAAATGCAGTGTATTTGCTTTTATTTTTCAGTCGTTCTTCCGACTCTTCTTACTACGAATCAGTTCAAATTTAGATCCTGCTGTCCACAATATGTTCTGGGTATAATATGTAGCAGCAAGACCAATGGTTGGGAGATTTTGAGGAACGTGTGATCCCCTTTTAATTGTTGTTGTTTCAAGGTCCACCCTGACTCGGGGTAGTAGTACCTGTTAGGGTTCCAGCTAATACAGTACCCCACCACAAACTTGGGTCAAAAACATTATCACTTTTGTAAGAATATCAGCAGAACATTTTCGCAGTAAAAAAATTACCAGCGATACATTATTGGAAAAGGAAGAGAAGATTACGATCACTATATGTTTGAAAAATAATTACCAAAGCGCTCAATTTTGGCATTAAATGACCCCTCTGGAGTTGATACGCCGTTAAACAGACCAAACTAAACTGTCTACAACACATTTTGCTAAATTATGAATATTTTGTTTGAGAAACATATTTTATTTTCATCATTAACCTCTCAGCAGACATTTTGAGATTACCAAAGTTTTCAACTAACTTAATGAAGGTTGTAAATGTTAACTCAGCACAGACTAACGTTATAATGAAAATATATCTCGCTGTTTCTGCTTGAAGAAAAAAGACTGCCATTATGACAGTATGTTCATAGTTTTTTTTTTAAGTTTGAAGTAATCTGCACAAAATAGCAAAATCAAAATAGCTAAAGTGGGAGCACAAATGAAAATTTTATTCAAAGAAGGCTACTCTTAAAGACAAATTACCAAGCAGTTAAAAATTTCTAAATATGGAGGGCAATGTGCGATGCAAATGTAGTTCAAAAGTAGCGCAAATACTAAGAGAAAAAAGAGCTGGAATGAGTCAATTTTTGCTGAAGAGAAACACTTGATCATTGCAATCAAAATAAATAAAAGAACTACTCCACTGTTGGCAGTTGAACTTAATTCCCCTCGATAACAATCGGTGTTACTGCCAATTATGAAAAACTGGCTTAGATCAGTGGAGCTCAGTAGGTTCATAGCCATGAAAGAACCACTATAAAGAAGTAGAATAAGCAGACAAGACTGTTATGGACAAAAATGCAAGAGAACTGAACATTGATGCGTCCAAATTTGAACTTTTCAGTAGTAAGAGGAAAGTGTCCGTGAGAAGAAATCCAGGAGAGGGACTGAATGATGAATGTATGGTTCCAACAATTAAGCATGGTGATAGGTCTGATATAGTGCGGTGTGTTTTGGTGAAGAGTGGCGTGGAGATTTGATTCGGGTCATGGAAATCAAGAAAAAATGAGCACTATCATTCGATTCTGCAAAGACATAGTATACCATCTGGTTTACTCATAAATGAAAAACAAATGTAATTTCAACAAGTCAATGATGTAAAACATTCTTCTACATTACGTCAAAATTACCTGAGCAAAAAAAGGACATAATTTTCGAAATTATGACTTGGTCGCTTGAATCGCTCGACTTCTCTCGCATTGAATTGGTATTGGATTAATGAGATGAGAGAATTCAAAGAGAATACTCAAAGAGCTTTTTCAGTGCTTAAAGAAACTACTGGAAAGAATGAAAAAAAAAAAAAGACATAATTAAGGCAGGTGGTGGTTTTATTGACGAAAACAATATATGCTGCAATCGTATCGTTTATAGTTAAGTGCTTAATTTTTTATCAGAATAAGTGCAAATACATTGTAGTTACTGAAAATTTATCTTTTACTTTAAGTAAATACAAAAATATCTCATTGTAAGGTGTGTTTTAAAGTCATGGGTGGCCCCCAATTTTTTATCTGTAGTTGATATATATATATATATATATATATATATATATATATATATATATATATATATATATGTGTGTGTGTGTGTGTGTGTGCGTGCACTATTTGTATTCGGACTATTGTCCTCATCTTTTTTGTTGTGGAAATGGGTTAGTAATAACTGAACAGTACAAAAAAAGGAAAAAAAGAAAAGAATATGATGATATGGGTAAGATGAAGATGATACAGAATGAGAGAAAAGTATAAAGTAATTGATATTCGTTGTTATCATCCTTACAAATCTTATTGGTTTAGCTATATTCGATGAAAATAAGGATGGACAAAGAAGATTGAAAGGGATAAGGGTAAGATGAAGATGATACAGAATTAGAGAAAAGTATAAAGTAATTGATATTCGTTGTTATCATCCTTACAAATCTTATTGGTTTAGCTATATTCGATGAAAATAAGGATGGACAAAGAAGATTGAAAGGGATAAGGGTAAGATGAAGATGATACAGAATTAGAGAAAAGTATAAAGTAATTGATATTCGTTGTTATCATCCTTACAAATCTTATTGGTTTAGCTATATTCGATGAAAATAAGGATGGACAAAGAAGATTGAAAGGGATAAGGGTAAGATGAAGATGATACAGGCAAATTTTCAGTGGAGAGCAAGAGGCATGAGATAATTAATATTATTAGTTGACAACACACGTGGAAGTTTCATTGATCTAGCAAATTTACATGGAAATTTAGACGGACAACGGCGATTGAGAAAGCTAATTTTAAAGTGTCAATGAAGAGTAGAGTCATGCGGTAATATATAATTTTAATTGTCAATACACGTGGAAAGCACACATATTTAGTGGGAATTCGTCTCTGCTAACAGTCTTTTCTTTGTTACGTTCCCTCGTCATTTGTTATGGGGTTGTTCTTTGAATTCTAATTTTTGGTTCGGAATCCAGGCTTTCGTTTCTATTGATATCAAGTATCTTTCTTGCTATCTCGCAAATTACATTTTTTTATGAGTTTTTATTGTTTTGGCACGATTGCTCTTCTTTATATAGGTTGGTGCATAATTATCAGGCGTTTTTTGTAGGCGAGTTATTTGTCGATTAAATGTACTGTTTTGTATACTTTTTTTTTTTTAAAATAAAAATATTATTTTACTTTCAGGTTATAAAAATGCGGCTACTCTCCGGAATAATTATTTAAATGTTATTGTTGAATTGTTATGTTTCTTTTATCATAATAAATATTGTTTAAAAAAAAAACAAAAAAAAAAAACGCCTGATAATTATGCACCAACCTAATATTTTGTTATCTATAATTTTTTAACGCTTCTTCGTTGTATAAAATTTGATGATTCAAATCCACGTCACAAAAAGTACAATGTTGTTTATCTTATCCCTGATTAGTTTGTTTTTCTTATTGTTAATTCTATTTCTATTTCTTCTCCACTCCCGTTCTCGTCGGAATTATTATTAACACGCCACCGACTTGGCATCTCGAATATATTAACTTTCCAACTACCGTGACTTGGCTTTCTTTTGTCTTTTCTATAAATATTTTAAAGGCGAGTTGTTCTAGTGAGCTCTCCTCCTTCGTTATTATGATGAATGTAAAAAGAAAGGTAGGTAAGAATGCATGACTTTGCTGTTAAGAATATTGTGGTATGTTTGGGTCACTGTTTGTAGCTAGATAAGTTTAATGTTGAGACAGATGAAGACCGTCCTTTTCCCAATTCCCCATTTTTGGGCTTCTGCGATATTTTCTGTACTTACCAGAAATAAATATCGCTCTCCTCCTTTGTTCATCTCCCCCCCCCCACAGGCAATGAATTGTACATATGGGAACTAGTTAGGACTTTCATAGAGACAATGTGGTATTATGGTGGCTGTAGTAAGAAAGTTAAGTAGGAATGCGTTGTTTTGGTGTAAGGAATATTGTTGTATGTTTGGGTCAGTGTTTATGGCTAGCAATATTTAACGTTAAGAAAGAAGACTGTTCTTTTCCACATTAACCTTTTTGGCTTTGTGCCACATTTTCTGTAAATATCACAAATAAATAATGCTCTCCTTCTTCTTATCTAGACCGCATGAATTGAAGCGTACTATTTGATTGGCAATTAGGTCTCATAGTTTTATTATTGAACTAGTTATATGCCAACGTAAGTTCTATTCTAATAGTTTCTTTTCTCGTATTTTTAGCCTGTGGAAGTCTCTTCCGATTTCTTGCTGTCACCTACAATCTCCTAAAAAGTAAATGCAACGCCAGTCACCATATTTGATGTTCCTGTAACCTGTTCTTTTATTAACCATTATTCTCACTCACGTCTTCGCGTTTTCTTTTACTTGGAGTAACCCATTGCATGGTAATAGGCATATCGCCTTGTGTAGGTTTAAACGATTTTAAAAAAATGTATGAATCAACACTGTATCTCTTAACTGTTACTTTTACCTCTTCAGTGATCATCTGCCCATTAATTACTTTTCTTTGAGTGGTTTATATATATATATATATATATATATATATAGGGTCTCCATAAAGCTATTTGCCATAGCAATAATTTGTGAAAAGGATTAGAAAGAAGTAAATCTATATTTTTTAAGGTTTTATTGAAATTTTTTTAAAGTTTCTACATGTCCTCCATCATTAGCAATACAAAGGGTAATACAATTTTGCAGTTCACGGAAAATATTTGCCAAATGATTTACAGTAATGCCTGAAATCATATTAGTTATTTTAGCTAAACTAGGTAAACTGAAATTAATAACATTTTTTACAGTTTATTTCTATCGCGAATTTCAAATAAAGTTATATATGTTTTAAAGTGAACACGAACTTTATGGGCACCCTGTATATATATATATATATATATATATATATATATATATGCGTGTGTTTTTCCCTCATATTTGTATCTGTTTATTTTGAATACATTTTTTTTTAACATAAGCTACTAATGGCTTATATATATATATATATATATATATATATATATATATATATATATATAAGCCATTAGTAGCTTATGGGGAATTGTAAAGGTGGAAATCATTTATTTTTCCAGTTATTAGTGACAAGATTGGTATAGAATCAGCAATCTGATGTCACCCATTCTCACAACTCTATCTATTGTCTTCCCGATTATCAGTGATTTACACATTTGATAGATTTATGTTAAGAATGGAGTAAAAATGGCGGCGTTCCTATGTTTTAGTGTTCCTAAACGATAAGCTTATTCTATCTTCCTGAGGAATGCCTCACAAATTATTCTTGGATATTTTCTTCACAATACATTGGTGTGCTTGTAAATCGGAAAAAAAAAGTTTAATTTGTTTGCGATTTTTTATTGTATTTACATCTCTTTTATTTACATAATTTTCATTCATTTTTTTTTCTTCGACCTTTCATTTGCGATTATTTCTAAAATTCTGTTTGTGGAGGAGGATTTCATTCAACCAAATTTGCCTGACTTCAAGTTCTTAATCTTGTAAATATGGATACCTTAAAAAACAGTAAAAATAACAAATAAATATCACGAGCAGCGAACAAGTCACGTGGCAACTACGTCAGCCATATTACATATCCTAATTTTGCTAACCAAAAAGATTCTAAATAAAGGCAAAAAAACAAAAAACAAAAAAAAAACAGCTTTTTGTTCGCAAATGAACGTTCGTGACTTTTTCAAGGGAAAAAAGAGGGAGAGTGACTTTTCTTTTTAAGGTAAAAACCAGACTTCATTTCTTAAATGAAAAAAGTCTGCAGAGGAGATTTAAAAGGAAAAAAAAAACACTTGTCAATGGAGAAAGATATCAAAGCTCATGTATTAATAAATGCACACAGGATATATATATATATATATATATATATATATATATGTGTGTGTGTGTGTGTGTGTGTGTGTGTGTGTGAATGTGTGTGTGTGTGTGTCTACATTTGAGTAATCATAGTATCATAATATCGCCCGGAACAATTGTGGAGCGCACGTAGTGATCAATTTCACTACAGCAGGGAACACTTCTGCTAAAAAATCTTGCTTACGATAGCATTCCAACGGCCGACAATTATCTATATAATACACATACATATATATATATGTATGTATGTATAATTACATATTATATACTATAATACTGCTCATCTCTCTATTAGTTACTTAGATGGCGCGTACATACATTGCATCCTGTTAATACCTCATAAATAATGGACTATTCTGTTTTGATCGCATGAAGAAGACGGATATAGCATCTCAAAGACCCTACTTGGTTTCTGTAAGAAAAAGAAAGAAAGAACGAAAGAAAGAAGTTTTAAAGGTCTGTTTCAGTGAAATGGAAAAAAATGACAATTTCAAAACTTTTCATTTGTGCCCCCTTACTTCTCAAAATAATGACCAGCATTCATATTTCATGATCTTTATTGCAATATTTTGTTGCTAAACTCAAATATTTAACGATGCAATAGGAGAATTGTTACGGACATCTTATAGTCGTCGAACTCGCCATTAGCTTAATAAATTAAATAATTTAAATATTATGGTTCATCAAATAAATCCTTAAATTTTCACGGTTATTTATGGCACACACACACACACACACACACACACACCTACCAGCAAGCAGAATTTTGTTTTTCTTCTGATGATGGCCATGTTGGCCGAAACTAGTCGAGGAATCTAAATGAAATAATAATAATAAAAACGAAAGAATATTAATCTACAACCCAGTGTGTCTGAAGATTTTAATTTTTTAAATATTTTTTATTGTCCAATATATATAAATAACAATATATAAAGCCATACTTTCCCTGACGATCCGTTTAGGTAAACATAAGAACAAAACTTATCCAAACAGATAACTGAAAGTTTTATGATCAGCGTTTCAGTTATCTGTTTGGATAAGTTTTGTTCTTATATCCATCGTCTTTGTCATGTTAAATTGATAATGTTAATTATATTTTATAAATATGTCCTGAAGATGGTTTATTAGACCGAAACGTCCGACGTTGACATTATATTAACATTAAAATAATGATTTTTGTTTGTTTTTTCCGTATATTTTTCTTCATACTGCCGGATTTATATCCATATATTTCCGTACATATATATATATATATATATATATATATATATATATATATATATATATATATGAGAAGAAATATAGTTCTAAGTTATGATATATTTATAGGATAAAATGATCAATATCAGAGATAGAGCGTATGTAAATATAAAAGTGAACATTGAAGTCAACACCTAGAGGTGACAGGCTGTTTCATGCTAAACGCAATCATCAAGCCACCTGATGATTGCGTTTAGCATGAAAAATTAAAAAAAAAACAATAACATTTCTGTTCGTGTATGATGATGAAACCCGCCGGCTAACAGAAGTGTTTCTATTGTTTTTCTTTAAATTTCTCTTTTCTAGTTTTTAGTATCATTTGAATAAAACATAGGAACTGACTCTTTTAATTTCCTAATTTTTTTCAATTTAATAATTGTTATCAATTATATTAATTTTATAGCAAGTTATAATCCCTTTGATGATTTTTCTGTTATTTATACACGAATTTTTTTTGCTTAATTTCTCTATTTCATATTTATTTTCTGATAATGAATATTGCCTGAAAAAACATTCAAATTTTCAGTTACTTTATACCCACTCATTTCTCTTACATTTTTCATTATACTATTCACTTCAAAGTGACAGTTGTATACTACTCTCTTAATTATATATATATATATATATATATATACATACATATATATATATATATATATATATATATATATATATATATATATATATATATATATATATATAAATTTCTATGCACAGCCAAAAGATGTAATACAGACACGTGTAGGCACACACACACACACACACACACACATATATATATATATATATATATATATATATACATATACAAGAAACAACGTCGGAATTTTCTTCCAGTTTGGATGTTGAAGGAAGGCCGTTTCTGTGGTTATCTATCACTGATCCTGTACTTATCAGCTTGGAGTAATATTTTCTGATGGATTTGAATATTAGTGTTTCAGCCTTATATATATATATATATATATATATATATATATATATATATATATATATATATGGCAACATTTCTTTTAAACATGTTTCATTGAATTTGGCTAACAAGGAAAATTTGATGAATTTTTTCATTTAGTTTTTCTAATATTCATGCATTTTTCCGTTTAGATGGGGTAAGTGAATGTAAAAATTGTCCGTAATCCCTAGTGTTGTTGAGTATATTTAGCTTCTTTTTATGGTTGTATGTTTAAGATGTAGTAGGTGATACGTTATAGTGGTAGTGTTTATTCCGTGTCCAACGAAAGGAACGTAGCGAGAATACCAAGGCGTATTTAGGCATATAAATATATATTTAGCAGTATTTATATATAAACACTCAAATCTCGGGAGAACGTTTTTTTTTTTTCCTATTTGTGAAAATTATTTAAATATTCATTCCAAACATATATATATATATATATATATATATAAACACGCATATGGGTAGTGGGGGTAAAAGTATTTAAAATTTGCATCATTTTTCCGCGTATTTCTACGTTATTGCCCAAACTTTTCTGGCACGATTTTTCTGCAAAGCATTTTTCAAAGTCGTGCATTCGACTCACGATGAAAATTTTGCACGTATATCTTGCGATATTTACACCCTCCAGTCGATAACGAGTTAAAGATGGCGTTTTTCTTTTTCTCCTTAGATGATGAGAAACTTTACAGAACTTTCATTGTTATCAAGATTTATTCTCCTTTTATTATGCTTGTAGCCACAAAAGAAAAAAAAACCTCACTCGAATGTTTTGTTTCGTTTTTCTTTTAAGTCATATCTTGTCATCTATTTATCCATTTAAGATCATCTCGAAACAACCGATTTCTGTGTTGAATAATAACAGTGATAATTTGAAGGAGCCTATAGAATTCTTCAGCATATTTTTGCAAATGAAGAATTGATCACGAAGTCATTCGTCTATTTTCAAACAAAAACTCTTACAATTTTAAGCCGTGTTTTTTTTTTTCATTTTTAATCGAGAAATATATTATTGTCAATTTTAAAAAACTTTAAAGTCATTTTTTTTTTAGGAAAATTGTTCCTCTTTTTCGATCTTATACAGAGTGTCCCAACAATTACCAAGGTGTCAGGAAGTTTAACAACTTTTTTGTTTATTAACTTTTTGTAGTTTTTTTTTCATTTTATAAAGAATTTGTGGACTCTTCCACAACAAGCCAATTAACCCTGCTAGGAAATGCACTATTCCTGTTATAATTTTTACCATCACAATCTTGCAAAATATATAACAAGCTTTCATTAGTTAATCACCTTCAATCTACTCGCTGATTGGTCAGTTCCGACCAATCAAACCGCCTGCACGCGACAAATCTGTTTTACCGCGTTTTCCATCTGAGCCAGTCACGTGATTCACGATGATATATAAACAAAACACGTGTAAGCTCCCTGAGTAGTTTCTTTTCATTCATCTCTCTCTCCCGTCTCATTCCTTGCTACCAAGTACCAAGATGTAATCTTCAAGAACTCCCGTCTTGACTAATGCAGTCAGACGCTAAAGACCATTACCAACATTCACGCAAGTACGAACTCTGAAATCTCTTCTGAACTTTTACCAACTTGTACAATGCACAATACCAAATATGCTAAAGAAACTTTATTCTTCTAAACAACAGTTTAATAATTACTTTCACTTTATGAACTTAAGTACAAATATTTACCTAATCTAAGAGACATAACTCTGTCTAACTTTTCAGTTCACATGCATGTATATCAATATTAATAAATTCAATTGTTATGTTTTGAAACAAAATGTTTATGAATCCTTATTTCTCTATCTTGTATTAATTGTTGTGGATAGAAAATTATTGAAGACACAAATTTAAACCTTCTGATAATTCAAACCTTCTAACACACATCACAGATCCGCAACAAAGTCTTTCGATATTAATCCTGTAAAAATGACTGGGAAATGAAAACAAGTCGTGAGATCTTTCTAGCAATGTGAGGTATTCTCTAAAGTTCTTAGTTTTGTGCTTTTTAAATATTACAAATGTTGTGGGATGGACAATTATCTCATGCTGATATACAATTTGGACAATTTTACTGCTACATCCGGCATAGTAGAAAGTCAACATGTTAGAATAGGAACGCTTCCATGATTTTACTCTAGATTTCCTTTCCGCTTTGGTTATTCATTCGTCCGGTGAATGATCTACATTTCAAGCCACAGGTTTTAAATCTAAGTCTCGAAACACACGAACAAACACACACACACACACACACACGCACACACGAACACACACACACACACACGAACACACACACACGAACATGTATAATGCTACTACTACTTATAATATTACTACTACTAATACTACTACTAATAATATATGCTGAAAGGACACTCAAAAATTCACGAAAAGAAATTTAATGACAACAGAATCTATGTTTCTCATGTCTGCCAACATTGTGCCAGATGTTTTTAATGTTTATTCACTTTAAAGAGGCTTCCCTGTTCAAAGCAAAACCGAGTCCTACTTAAGGTTAAGTAAGTGACTTTCCCCGTAATGACATAAAACATTCGGTTAGGGAAGGAGTATTTGAGCGAGTAAGGGAGATTATCGAGAAGATTCGAGTACATCAACACGAAAGCGGTTTTAAAGGTTTGGATCTCTCGGACGTCACACTAAAGGATTTTTAAATGCATTAACCTGTCTCCGTATAAGATGGGTCAACAGCTTATAGAACAAGGGCCTCAATCCAGTGTCTCGGGCAAATTTTGGAGAAAAGGATTTCTCACGGTTCGCCATAAACAGGCCATCACGGTCCCCAGATCTGACAATTTTACGTCAACGTGCCTCAGACCCTCCAGCAACTGAAGCACAAGATTTAGACATACATCAAACCGACCCTGAAACACTGAGAGGAGTTGTAGATAATGTCTTAAAAGTGCTTTGTATGAAGCTGAAAATAGGCGCCATTTAAAAGATGTGATCTTTCTCAACTCCCAGAGATGTATTTTTCATATCTATTTTATATAATACTCAGGAATTGTGAATCAAAATAAAAAAAAAACATAAAGGTCTTATTCAAATTCGAAATTATTTGGTGACATTTGGGACACCCTGTACTTCTCTGCCTTTAAACTTATGATGGAAAAACATGTATAAAGTCTTGCTGCTGTATATCTTAAGACATAATAATTTAAGTCTATTTGAGTATTTCTGACTGTAATGTCTGTAACTATTAATCTTGCCAAAAACTTTGCATTTTGATATGTCCCAGAAATGTATATATTTGTTCGAAGTAGCAAAGTGGTTTTGGACTACTGTAACCGAGTAGGACAATCTAGCAGATAACCGTAATGGACTGGTCCTCGTCGTAGTGGTAAGCAATAGGCGTAGGCAATAGGCGATGGCAATAGGCGTCATCCATGTACCTCCACATCAGTCTGTATTTATGGCTGACACCAGCCAATCTTATTACTGTGAGGGGGAACCCAGGTGTATGCATATTCATTACATCACCTTTAAACTTATGATGGAACAAAATGTATAAAGTCTTGTTGCTATAAAACTTAAGATATAATAATTCTATTTGAGCATTTCTAACTAATGTCTGTAGCTGTTAATCTGGCCAAAAAAGTAAATATCTCATATGCATGGAGTTTTCTTTCAGTCATTTTATAAAGAAATGTTAATCATGTAAAAATACACGACTGAAAAAATGGAAAAAAGTGGTGTAATCGTTCTACCAAAACCAAGGATCAATAATTCAATCACAACGAGCATATCGTTGCAATTACAAAGTAAATATCTCATATGCACACATAGTACGTGATTCATGTCAGGAATAACATCATTCTGTTGGTAGAAAAATAGACATTGTCAGACTAGACAATCAGAGAACTCAGGTGGAACAGTAGGTTGGCCTGGAAGGTGCAGATCTGTGCCTGACTGGGCTAATGACAAACTAAATCCCTAAAGCCCAATATCCATCGGTGACATTCACTTGTATATCCGGAGTCTACGGGCAATTATTGCCCCAGCCTACGGGATCGGAATCGCCCCACGTAAAATAACCGGCCTTATGGCACATCGGCCTTGTGGGGAGGTCTTGGGTAAATATCGAGATAATAGGAAAATTTCTAAGTAACGCGTTTCAATAACCAGAAGTAACTTCTTCAGACTAATAATACAATCATACAATAATGGATAAGTTATTTACGAGATAGAAAGCTGAATGAAATTATACATGTTAAAAACGTCCCCATATTTTAACGTTTGCTATGTAAATTTATAACCGGTTTTTATTAGATCTTGTATCCATCCTCTAATATAAGACTGACTTCATCGATACAAGTCCTGGGTATGACGATAAACTAAATCCGGCAGCAAGGCCTCTGATCGGGATATTGGATGTTTTAAAGGTCCTACAACCACTTTTTAATGGCTGTTGTTTCCAGATCCCCTCTTATCCAGGATAGTAGCGCCTGTTATGGGAAAACAATTAGCCTAAACAAAAAAGAATGCATATAACTACATTTTAATAGTAAAAATAACAATACATGACCTGCAATACATTTTATCTGTAGTTGAATGAATGCCATTGCGTTTAAAATATACTTACTTGAAGCCATAAAATTGTGTTCAAATTATTTAAATATCGGCATTGAATAACTGTTAGTGGGTGATATGCCGCTAAACAAAATCAACCAAGCAACTTCACCGATAAAACTGTTATTATTCAGATGAAGTTCCTTCTGGTGGAGAAATATGTCACTTAGAAGTTTCTGTTTTCATTTTGTCAGAGATCGTTGATAGAATTACATTACGCTTAATAGATCTTAATATTAACGGCAGCGACTAACATCCATATAAAAATTTAAAATAAATAAATACTTACTTTAAGAATTAAAATATGGTGGTTTTATTTCATTTTAATCCGATGATTTTTCACGCACGTGGACAGCAGCGACTCCATCCTCTTCTTCATTCAATTATCCACACACACACACTTATATATTTTAAGACATTTTTATGTTTATACATTCTTTTTATAGATGGTATTTATCAATCCACCCACGAGGAGTGAATGTGGCACAAGGCCTTTTTAATGTGGGTATCTCCAAGCCCGTAGGCCCAGCCAAAAATAAATAACCATCAAACCCCCCGAGGGGGGCCAGTTCCGTCAACCTCCCCCAACGCAACCCTACCCTTCGGCGGGGCTTCGTCCGGGTTCCTCCCTGCAAGCAGAGAGTTCGACAGACACCCGACCCGGCAGCTCACAAAGCACAGATACTACACTTTGATCCTAGCCACCGGGCCGAGCGGGTATTCTTTTTAGAGATGGTATTTATCAATCCACCCACGAGGACTGAATGTGGCACAAGGCCTTTTTAATGTGGGTATCTCCGAGCCCGTAGGCCCAGCCAAAAATAAATAACCATCAAAACCGCCGAGGGGGGCCAGTTCCGTCAACCTCCCCCAACGAAACCCTACCCTTCGGCGGAGCTTCGTCAGAGTTCCTCCCTGCAAGCAGAGAGTTCGACAGACACCCGACCCGGCAGCTCACAAAGCACAGATACTACACTTTGATCCTAGCCACCGGGCCGAGCGGGTATTCTTTTTAGAGATGGTATTTATCAATCCACCCACGAGGACTGAATGTGGCACAAGGCCTTTTTAATGTGGGTATCTCCGAGCCCGTAGGCCCAGCCAAAAATAAATAACCATCAAGCCCCCCGAGGGGGGCCAGTTCCATCAACCTCCCCCAACGAAATCCTACCCTTCGGCGGAGCATCGTCAGAGTTCCTCCCTGCAAGCAGAGAGTTCGACAGACACCCGACCCGGCAGCTCACAAAGCACAGATACTACACTTTGATCCTTGCCACCGGGCCGAGCGGGTATTCTTTTTTGAGATGGTATTTATCAATCCACCCACGAGGATTGAATGTGGCACAAGGCCTTTTTAATGTGGGTATTTCAGAGCCCGTAGGCCCAGCCAAAAATAAATAACCATCAAACCCCCCGAGGGGGGCCAGTTCCGTCAACCTCCCCCAACGAAACCCTACCCTTCGGCGGAGCTTCGTCAGAGTTCCTCCCTGCAAGCAGAGAGTTCGACAGACACCCGACCCGGCAGCTCACAAAGCACAGATACTACACTTTGATCCTAGCCACCGGGCCGAGCGGGTATTCTTTTTAGAGATGGTATTTATCAATCCACCCACGAGGACTGAATGTGGCACAAGGCCTTTTTAATGTGGGTATCTCCGAGCCCGTAGGCCCAGCCAAAAATAAATAACCATCAAACCCCCCGAGGGGGGCCAGTTCCGTCAACCTCCCCCAACGCAACACTACCCTTCGGCGGAGCTACGTCAGGGTTCCTCTCTGCAAGCAGAGAGTTCGACAGACACCCGACCCGGCAGCTCACAAAGCACAGATACTACACTTTGATCCTAGCCACCGGGCCGAGCGGGTATTCTTTTTAGAGATGGTATTTATCAATCCACCCACGAGGACTGAATGTGGCACAAGGCCTTTTTAATGTGGGTATCTCCGAGCCCGTAGGCCCAGCCAAAAATAAATAACCATCAAAACCGCCGAGGGGGGCCAGTTCCGTCAACCTCCCCCAACGAAACCCTACCCTTCGGCGGAGCTTCGTAAGAGTTCCTCCCTGCAAGCAGAGAGTTCGACAGACACCCGACCCGGCAGCTCACAAAGCACAGATACTACACTTTGATCCTAGCCACCGGGCCGAGCGGGTATTCTTTTTAGAGATGGTATTTATCAATCCACCCACGAGGACTGAATGTGGCACAAGGCCATTTTAATGTGGGTATCTCCGAGCCCGTAGGCCCAGCCAAAAATAAATAACCATCAAGCCCCCCGAGGGGGGCCAGTTCCATCAACCTCCCCCAACGAAACCCTACCCTTCGGCGGAGCATCGTCAGAGTTCCTCCCTGCAAGCAGAGAGTTCGACAGACACCCGACCCGGCAGCTCACAAAGCACAGATACTACACTTTGATCCTTGCCACCGGGCCGAGCGGGTATTCTTTTTTGAGATGGTATTTATCAATCCACCCACGAGGATTGAATGTGGCACAAGGCCTTTTTAATGTGGGTATTTCAGAGCCCGTAGGCCCAGCCAAAAATAAATAACCATCAAACCCCCCGAGGGGGGCCAGTTCCGTCAACCTCCCCCAACGAAACCCTACCCTTCGGCGGAGCTTCGTCAGAGTTCCTCCCTGCAAGCAGAGAGTTCGACAGACACCCGACCCGGCAGCTCACAAAGCACAGATACTACACTTTGATCCTTGCCACCGGGCCGAGCGGGTATTCTTTTTATAGATGGTATTTATCAATCCACCCACGAGGACTGAATGTGGCACAAGGCCTTTTTAATGTGGGTATCTCCGAGCCCGTAGGCTCAGCCAAAAATAAATAACCATCAAACCCCCCGAGGGGGGCCAGTTCCGTCAACCTCCCCCAACGAAACCCCACCCTTCGGCGGAGCTTCGTCAGAGTTCCTCCCTGCAAACAGAGAGTTCGACAGACACCCGACCCGGTAGCTCACAAAGCACAGATACTACACTTTGATCCTAGCCACCGGGCCGGGCGGGTATTCTTTTTATAGATGGTATTTATCAATCCACCAACGAGAATTGAATGTGGCACAAGGCCTTTTTAATGTGGGTATCTCCCAGCCCGTAGGCCCAGCCAAAAATAAATAACCATCAAACCCCCCGAGGGGGGCCAGTTCCGTCAACCTCCCCCAACGAAACCCTACTCTTCGGCGGAGCTTCGTCAGAGTTCCTCCCTGCAAGCAGAGAGTTCGACAGACACCCGACCCGGCAGCTCACAAAGCACAGATACTACACTTTGATCCTAGCCACCGGGCCGAGCGGGTATTCTTTTTATAGATGGTATTTATCAATCCACCCACGAGAATTGAATGTGGCACAGGGCCTTTTTAATGTGGGTATCTCCGAGCCCGTAGGCCCAGCCAAAAATAAATAACCATCAAACCCCCCGAGGGGGGCCAGTTCCGTCAACCTCCCCCAACTAAACCCCACCCTTCGGCGGAGCTTCGTCAGAGTTCCTCCCTGCAAGCAGAGAGTTCGACAGACACCCGACCCGGTAGCTCACAAAGCACAGATACTACACTTTGATCCTAGCCACCGGGCCGGGCGGGTATTCTTTTTATAGATGGTATTTATCAATCCACCCACGAGAATTGAATGTGGCACAAGGCCTTTTTAATGTGGGTATCTCCGAGCCCGTAGGCCCAGCCAAAAATAAATAACCATCAAACCCCCCGAGGGGGGCCAGTTCCGTCAACCTCCCCAACGCAACACTACCCTTCGGCGGAGCCACGTCAGGGTTCCTCTCTGCAAGCAGAGAGTTCGACAGACACCCGACCCGGCAGCTCACAAAGCACAGATACTACACTTTGATCCTTGCCACCGGGCCGAGCGGGTATTCTTTTTTGAGATGGTATTTATCAATCCACCCACGAGAATTGAATGTGGCACAAGGCCTTTTTAATGTGGGTATCTCCGAGCCCGTAGGCCCAGCCAAAAATAAATAACCATCAAACCCCCCGAGGGGGGCCAGTTCCGTCAACCTCCCCCAACGAAACCCTACCCTTCGGCGGAGCTTCGTCAGAGTTCCTCGCTGCAAGCAGAGAGTTCGACAGACACCCGACCCGGCAGCTCACAAAGCACAGATACTACACTTTGATCCTAGCCACCGGGCCGAGCGGGTATTCTTTTTATAGATGGTATTTATCAATCCACCCACGAGAATTGAATGTGGCACAGGGCCTTTTTAATGTGGGTATCTCCGAGCCCGTAGGCCCAGCCAAAAATAAATAACCATCAAACCCCCTGATGGGGGCCAGTTCCGTCAACCTCCCCCAACGAAACCCCACCCTTCGGCGGAGCTTCGTCAGAGTTCCTCCCTGCAAGCAGAGAGTTCGACAGACACCCGACCCGGTAGCTCAAAAGCACAGATACTACACTTTGATCCTAGCCACCGGGCCGGGCGGGTATTCTTTTTATAGATGGTATTTATCAATCCACCCACGAGGATTGAATGTGGCACAAGGCCTTTTTAATGTGGGTATCTCCGAGCCCGTAGGCTCAGCCAAAAATAAATAACCATCAAACCCCCCGAGGGGGGCCATTTCCGTCAACCTCCCCCAACGAAACCCCACCCTTCGGCGGAGCTTCGTCAGAGTTCCTCCCTGCAAGCAGAGAGTTCGACAGACACCCGACCCGGTAGCTCACAAAGCACAGATACTACACTTTGATCCTAGCCACCGGGCCGGGCGGGTATTCTTTTTATAGATGGTATTTATCAATCCACCAACGAGAATTGAATGTGGCACAAGGCCTTTTTAATGTGGGTATCTCCGAGCCCGTAGGCCCAGCCAAAAATAAATAACCATCAAACCCCCCGAGGGGGGCCAGTTCCGTCAACCTCCCCCAACGAAACCCTACCCTTCGGCGGAGCTTCGTCAGAGTTCCTCGCTGCAAGCAGAGAGTTCGACAGACACCCGACCCGGCAGCTCACAAAGCACAGATACTACACTTTGATCCTAGCCACCGGGCCGAGCGGGTATTCTTTTTATAGATGGTATTTATCAATCCACCCACGAGAATTGAATGTGGCACAAGGCCTTTTTAATGTGGGTATCTCCCAGCCCGTAGGCCCAGCCAAAAATAAATAACCATCAAACCCCCCGAGGGGGGCCAGTTCCGTCAACCTCCCCCAACGAAACCCCACCCTTCGGCGGAGCTTCGTCAGAGTTCCTCCCTGCAAGCAGAGAGTTCGACAGACACCCGACCCGGTAGCTCACAAAGCACAGATACTACACTTTGATCCTAGCCACCGGGCCGGGCGGGTATTCTTTTTATAGATGGTATTTATCAATCCACCCACGAGAATTGAATGTGGCACAAGGCCTTTTTAATGTGGGTATCTCCGAGCCCGTAGGCCCAGCCAAAAATAAATAACCATCAAACCCCCCGAGGGGGGCCAGTTCCGTCAACCTCCCCAACGCAACACTACCCTTCGGCGGAGCCACGTCAGGGTTCCTCTCTGCAAGCAGAGAGTTCGACAGACACCCGACCCGGCAGCTCACTAAGCACAGATACTACACTTTGATCCTTGCCACCGGGCCGAGCGGGTATTCTTTTTTGAGATGGTATTTATCAATCCACCCACGAGAATTGAATGTGGCACAAGGCCTTTTTAATGTGGGTATCTCCGAGCCCGTAGGCCCTGCCAAAAATAAATAACCATCAAACCCCCCGAGCGGGGCCAGTTCCGTCAACCTCCCCCAACGAAACCCTACCCTTCGGCGGAGCTTCGTCAGAGTTCCTCCCTGCAAGCAGAGAGTTCGACAGACACCCGACCCGGCAGCTCACAAAGCACAGATACTACACTTTGATCCTAGCCACCGGGCCGGGCGGGTATTCTTTTTATAGATGGTATTTATCAATCCACCCACGAGGATTGAATGTGGCACAGGGCCTTTTTAATGTGGGTATCTCCGAGCCCGTAAGCCCAGCCAAAAATAAATAACCATCAAACCCCCCGAGGGGGGGCAGTTCCGTCAACCTCCCCCAACGCAACAGTACCCTTCGGCGGAGCTACGTCAGGGTTCCTCTCTGCAAACAGAGAGTTCGACAGACACCCGACCCGGCAGCTCACAAAGCACAGATACTACACTTTGATCCTAGCCACCGGGCCGAGCGGGTATTCTTTTTATAGATGGTATTTATCAATCCACCCACGAGGACTGAATGTGGCACAAGGCCTTTTTAATGTGGGTATCTCCGAGCCCGTAGGCCCAGCCAAAAATAAATAACCATCAAACCCCCCGAGGGGGGCCAGTTCCGTCAACCTCCCCCAACGAAACACTACCCTTCGGCGGAGCTTCGTCAGAGTTCCTCCCTGCAAGCAGAGAGTTCGACAGACACCCGACCCGGCAGCTCACAAAGCACAGATACTACACTTTGATCCTAGCCACCGGGCCGAGCGGGTATTCTTTTTATAGATACAAATATTTAAGTAAATGCTCTGTTTATAATAAACAATATTAAAGAACATTTACCGGCCTGAATGTTCGAGAAATTTTCATAGAAAATATTCGTCCTCCGACAGGATTCGAACCCGTATCCTATACGGGGAAAAAAAAATTCTGCCTAGCTTTTAGAATGAGTCTTTGGCCATCCCAATACATCTTCGGATCTCAACGATGCATTTCTGTCCTCTGTCAGAACAATTCCCAGATATTTAGATTTCCGCACCTGCTTGATTTTAGTGTCCCCGACCTGTAAATCGCATCCAATTAGCGGCTCACCTTTTTACTGATGACCATGCATTTTGTCTTGTAGTTTGTGCTTAGTCCCTCCTTCTCGCTTTCTTTCGCTACTTACCGTAGGAGGTTTTGTAGTATCTTTTTCCATGTCTGCTATCAGCACCGTGTCATACAGAATTGGAACACCCACCTTATTCTCCTGATTTGACTTCTTCAGATTTTCATTTGTTCCGGTCTCTACAGAACAATTTAAATGGCAAAAAATTGGATTATCTGCAAATCAGTCGAAAACTATCTCACCATTAAAAAACGAAAAATCAAAGTTTGTGTCAACGTAAATGTCACTAAAATGTTTGAAAAACGAAGGGAAAATTGTTGTATGAAATGGAGTTTATTTAATTGAATAATATGTATTCTTTGTGGGTATGTAAAATTTTGTTTTTAATTTTCTAGTCGGGCACAAACTTTTGTATTGATGTAATATATGTTCGTCAGTCTTTTCTTTTTTGCATTTATTTCAGATAGAGATAGATGTCATTTCTCGAACACAATGAGGAAGGAAGGATTGGAAAATTTAACACACACAAGACATTGTGGACGGAGGAAAACAGCGAGCAACCTAAGTTGCTTGTGTAAATTGATAACAGAACATGTACTAGGAAGAAAAAAAAAACAAACACAGCTAACATCAACAAAGGATAGGACGTTGTGGAGAGCTATAGTCGCCCACGTTCTGAAGGACATCACTCAAAAAAGAAAGAAATGGGATTTTTTCGAACAAGATTTAGGAGAGATAACATAGAAAGACAAAATTTATTAAAAGGACAAAAATTTTGCGGAGAGTCATAACCGCCAACGTCCTGAAGGGTCACGACACATAGACTAAAAATTTGTCCTTATTTTTTAAAAATAAACTTTATCTCTTTTTGTTTATTTATTACATGCTACGTCTTACTTCGTATCTTTGTTTTTCCTTTTAAATATCCGTAAATTGTTCTGTATATTATTTGTTTATTTCTTCCGTGTTTTTATTTGTTCTAATTTTTGTCTTTATTTAGTCTAACTTATCTGTTTTTATAATTTTATTTTCATATTTCGTTTTATAAAAGCTCTGTTTCAGCAGATCGAGCCGTTTATTACGACATCTCGTTGGGTAGTTTTAGCCGCGGATTGGAATGCCGTCGTTGACCTCGACACAAATCATATAGGGCCAAATTCGGGTACTAACAACCCAGACGTGAAACCATTTCGGGATTTTATCGATAGGTTTGATCTTTTCGACGAGTACTGGGATGAGCACTCTCGGGAGGTAATTGGGACTTGGACAAGTAGTGGCGGCTTGGCTGCTGGGGTGCGTTCTAGGTACCTCCACCGAGTCTTAGTTAGGAGTGTCGATATAGGGCTCTTAGGGTGTCCAAGTTTTCATTATATAGTTTATTCGGATCATAGGCATGTCCGGGTCCGTGTAGACTAAGGTTAGGTTGGCTGACTACTGGAAATTAAACTGCTCATTATTTGGCGAGCAGGATTTCCAGGACCACCTGTTACTAATGATACAGAGGGAATTGACGGGGGTGATTGTTGGGAATGCCTGGTGGGATAATTTAAAATAAAATATTTCAATGTTTGCTGCTGATTTTAGTCGTCGACTCAATCTAGATAGATTAACGACGCAAACGGCTTTTGAGCAAAAATTCGATCGGGCAGTTAAATGCCGTGATAGTGGAGAAATAGCTTTAGTAAAGGCAGAGTTGTCCTCCTTGCTTATCAAAAAGGATCAAGATCTTGTAGTTATGGCTAGGTTAAAAAGAATGTCCTCTGAGGCGACGAATATGGCCGCTGAATTGCGTGCAGAGGAAAATTGGAGCACGTCTCGGCGACATATCGCGTGCGTCACATTGCCGGATAAGCGGACCGTCAACTTAAACGCGGGCATATGCGAGACTTTTCGGGATTACTTTCAGGAACTTTTCACCAGGGAGCCCGGTCTGATCCCTACTAAGTTCGACGCCTATCTGGCCGATTTTCCTTGCCTTGAGGCAGCTGAAGTGGCTGGGTGCGAGGGTCTCATCACAGAATCAGAAATCTGGGAAGTCTGGTTAGCCTGGATAAATCTCCGTTAGATGGTCTTCACTACGAAGTTTACTTGAGGCACTCGCCTGTTTTTTTGTTTCTTTGCTGGAACTGATTTATAACAACGGAATGACGCAGGGGTCTATACCCCAGCTCTTCACAAGTTGCTGCGTAAGGACAAGAACAGTTGGGATGGGTTAGATAACTTTCGACCTTTAACCATGTTAAATACAGAGTTAAAGATTTTGGCGAAGATCTTAGCCAACCGTTTTCAGACGTGCGCTGTGAAGGGCAGGACTATTCAGGGAAACCTTCATATATTATGCTTGATCTTAGAACAAGTCGACAGTGAAGCGGCCCTCATCAATTTAGATCAGTCCAAGGCCTTTGGGTTTGATCATCTTGTTTTGGTGGCTGTTCTTTCCGCGTCCAGTTTCGGGTCGGACTTTCGCTCCTGGATCCGACTTTTGTATGCGACTCCCGGTGCGCTGGTGGAAGTGAATGGGGTAATATCGGAGCCTTTCGTATTGTCTCGCTCCATTCGTCAAGGGTGTCCACTTTCGCATTTGCTTTACGTTCTTGCGTTGGAACCTTACCTTCGCAAATTAAAGACGTAAGTTCCCTACTTGGTGCTACCACCTCGGCCAGGTATTCTTCCTATGCTGATGACATTTCGGTTCTTGTGTCGAGCCGAGCCGATATTGACGAAGTCAACAAAGAAATCAGTGGTTATGAGATGGTGACAAAGGCCAAGATCAAACGCGATAAGTCTGTTGGCTTGCGGTTGGGTGCATGGAAGGGAGTTTCTCTTCTCGGATCTTTTCTCTGGACGGATGGGCCGGTCAAGATACTCGGTGGCTGGTTCGGTCCCGATCTTCAGTTGGATATGAATTGGTCCGAGGTACAAGGGAAGACCGAGATCACAGTTAATCTGTGGTCTTGAAAGAATCTTTCCTTGAACGAGAGGGCAGAAGTATGTGTTTCACACGTCTATCCGATTCTCGTTTATTGTTTCTCTGTACTTTCACTTCCGTATGAATGGTATCTCGGAAGATCCGTATTCCACACTATGGTATCTCGGAAGATCTGTTGCCTTCATCCATCTGAAGGCGGTTTGGGTATGCTTAGCCTTGAGATTCATCAATATATGCTTCGCATCAACTTCCTAGACCGAATGTGTCGCGAATCAGATGAGGAGGGTGTCTTCTAGAAGGAAGACGCCTGTAAGAACTTCCTATCTCTGAAAAGGGTGCTCGCAAAAGAGGAGGAGGCCTACCGTTTACCCTAGGCCGAATGCTCATTCTACCGCTAATGTCTTCGTGCGCTGAAACGCCTCTTATGGGCGCCGGATGGCCTCTCCAACGTCCAGGCGTTCTCTCGTAGGGTATTATATCAAGTATTAGTCAGGGAGTCCGTTCATGATGAGCTGATGGATGAGCTCGGCCTAACGAAGCAGGAGGCTCAGTCAATATGGCCTTGGGCGCCTGGGTTGAAATGCCTGAATAACGCTGAGGCATCACTCATCTGGCTGATGATTCGTGGGGCTCTCTGGGTCGCCAAAAGTCCATGTTTAGCGGGCTTGGAGAAATCTCCAAACTGCCGACGCTGTGATGGGGAAGTCAAGACCATTGGTCACGCCTTTTTTTCATTGCAGGGTGGTAGCACTGTTGTGCAAGTTTGTTGAAGGCCTCATGGTCAGCATGCTGCAAATAAAGTTCTTTATCTTTGAACCCGCTTCTGTTTGTAGCAATGTGGTGCCACAGATGACGAAGGCTGAACAATATGTGTTCTTTTGCTTACTAGGTGTTATAAGAGTCGTGATTTGGACGACGCGTCAGATGTAATCCTATGATGGCGAGAGGTTCACTTCTTCCCAACTGATCTTGTTCTTTAAGCATCAGCTTAAAGCCAAGATTAGGACGGAAAAGCGGCGGCTCACCTCATCAGAATTTGGCAAAAAGTGGGTAAATCTTGTGCGTTTGTGTCTAGTAAAAGGGGGCTGATCTAGAGTGGCATTTTGATGCCGGTTAGGAATCAGAATTTTGCACTTCCTTGGTTAAACTTTGGCAATCCATCCCGAATTTAGGTTAGTTTAGTTTTTTTTTTTTTAATCTTTAGTTTCTTTTTTTCAAGTTAACTTTGCTAGGGTGTGTTTGCTCATTGGCCGCTTTTATTTCTGTCCCTATTTTTCTTTAGTTTAACTCCCCATCCACTCCCTCGTTAAGTGGTCAGTGATGTCAGTTCTTTGGTAGATGCGGGGAGACTTTCATTTCGCGTGTGTGTTTTTCGTATTTGTTGTTGTGTCAAAATGAGTGCTTGGGATGAATGAATGTTTCTATATTATTTATAGTCCCGCATCGATTTCGTCCACATTCAAGGATTGTTTGAGGTGGGTATTACTAACATGATTTTGTTTAGTTTCTTGAAAATAGATATTATTCATATTGTACATACCCATTTGGGATTTTTAACTTGTTTTTATTCCTCCCCCCAACCGCTTAGGATTTTCATTGAGACCATGCGGTATTTTGGTAGGTGTAGTAAGAAAGGTAGTTAAGAGTGTGTTGTTTTGGTGTTAGGAATATTGTTTGTATGTTTGGGTCAGTATTTGCGGCGAGTTAAGTTAAGTCAGATGAAGACCGTCTTTTTCCTCATCCCCTTTTTTAAGGCTTGTGCCATATTTTCTGTATTTTAACCGAAATAAATATTGGCTGTCGGAACGCAGTGTAACCAGCCAGTTCGGACGGACACTTCTATCTGTTGACTAATAACACTCTTTTTTATATATATATGTTCTGTTATTTCAATATACTTGTTTAACCTACCTTCTTCTTTCTGTGTCTTTCTTTCTGGCCCCTAACAGGCCACAACCGAAAGGTTCGCACATGTTAGCTAGAGTTTGAAGTTTAAATTGGATGAAGAACATTTGAAAGAGAATACTGAATTGGAGCCAAAGAGAATATTGAATTGAATCAGTGAGTCATGTTCAATTGCCTACGAATATCACAAGGAAATAGGACAAACTTGCAAAGAAGAAACATAGGTTGCTAATGAGCTTCTTTTTTTTTTTTTCGAAAACCGAGTAGAAAGTTACAATATCTGCAGCAGTTCTTTAACGGCAATCGTTTAATTTTTGAGTCATGGGTGATGAAAAATGAGTTTTGCATGTCAACAGACATCGAGAAAGACAGTGGTTCTCACAAAGTAAGAAATCAATGCTCACAAAAAGAATCAGTGATCCACGCTCAAATGTCGTTGCATTGTGTCTGCTGGGATATGGAGACGTCCTTTATGAACTAGAGTAACATAACCATTACTTTAGGCGTTTATTGCCAGAAGTTTCTTTGGGGTAAACATGCCGTTAAATCAATATTTCCTGGTTATTCCAGCCAATGCGAGGGTATACTTTGTAAGTTAAACCTAAGTAAAAGGTATTCTTTCACATCCTGTATAGTCCCCAGTTTTAGTATCTACGGATTTTCATTTGTTCGGTTGCAACAACATTTCCTAGGGTGTAGAATATTCAAAAAGAAAAAAGTTGAAAAAAAAATCTTTAAAGTATTTCTTTAAACGTATCTAAAATGTGACTTCCCCGTTGGGCAGCGGTCATTGTAAAAAGAAGGTGATTGTATTTTTATAATATTCTAATAAATTTAAATTCCATTTGTTTTTATATCATTTTTGCTATAATAAAATTACTTCATGACTATTCTAATATTTAAAATAAATCTAACTTTCATTTATTTTTATGAAGTTTCTGGCAAGACGTAACTACTTTCCAGACGCCATAATATTTTAGTGATTTAACTTTCATTTGATCTTGTAAGTTTATTTAGAGGCAT
This sequence comes from Acanthosepion lycidas, assembly GCA_963932145.1. NCBI lineage: Eukaryota > Metazoa > Mollusca > Cephalopoda > Sepiida > Sepiidae > Acanthosepion > Acanthosepion lycidas. Next base: position 12,063,331 of record OZ010596.1, read on the forward strand.
ATCAACACATTATGGGTCATTTGATGCTGAAATTTTATTTTTCTTGTGAGCGTTAGTATTTTTTCCTCTGAAATGTAATGTTGATAACATTTTTTTTCAAATATGTACTGCTGGTAATGTTTTTGTGTTTTTTAAATGTGTTCCTGGTAATATATTTAAAAAATATATTGCTGGTAATATACTTTTGTTTTAAATGTATTGCTGGTAATATATTTTACTTTTAAGTGTATTGCTGGTAATATATTTTACTTTTAAGTGTATTGCTCGTAATATATTTTTCTTTTAAGTGTATTGATGATAATATATTTTTCTTTTAAGTGTATTGATGGTAATTTATTTTTCTTTTAAGTGTATTGATGGTAATATATTTTTGTTTTAGTATTGCTGGTAATATATATTTTTTAAATGAATTGCTGGTAATATACTTTTGTTTTAAATGTATTGCTGGTAATATATTTTGGTTTTAAATGCATTGTGGTAATTTTTTTAAAATTTTTTATGAAAAAGTATTATTGATATTTTTTTAATATGAAAATGTATTGCTGGTATTTTTACGGTAAAAATGTATTTTTATGCTTTCATATTGTTTTGACCCCAATTTTTGGATTAACCATTTGCCCATTACTGGGACTCTAATAGGTGCTACCATCTCGGGTCAGGGAGGATTAAAAAGCGATTCCTTGCTCCTCAAAACCTCCCGATCAGAGGCCTTGCTGCCGGGTGTAGTTTATCATCATACCCAGGGCAACATTTGCTTTTCTGATATTTCTGATATCAACATAATTACTTTTCAGACATCCTAATATTTTCATAAATTTACATTACATTTGTTTCTATAACTTTCTGATAAAACGTGATTAATTTCTGGACGTCTTCAACAACTTCTTGAAAGATCTTAAAAAGGATTATCTGTTAATTCTGCTATTAAGTACAATAGAGTCCCTCATATCCGGAATCCCGCATATCCGGAGTGCCTCATATCCGGAATCCCGCATATCCGCACATGATTTTGATGTGTATATTTGAACTATTTGGGTGATATATAACTGACTTGAAATTTCTTTTTTTCATGAAATTTACTTTGGATAATTGCTTATGCTTATTTCACCCTAATGGCTTGTTCAAAAGATGATGGGAATAAGAGGAAAAGAACAACTTTGGAGTTATCGCAAAAAGTGGAAATTTTAAACAGACTAGACGCTGGGGAAAGGTCATTGTAATTAATGGCTGGGTTCAAAAAAGGAAAGTCAACATTGTATGATATAAAATCTTCCAAAGAAACTATTCTCCAGCGTTCACACTGTCAGAATGAACAAGGAAATAAAGAACATGATTGTGATGAAACCTGGACTGAAATTGAAAAAGCTATTGAAAAGGTTGTCAGTTTTATGGAAAGAAAGCCGGCGTTCAGCTGTGACGACTGCAATAACGCACGCTGAGTTAAAAAGTGTCTTTCGTTTAAAAAATTTCAAGAACAAAACGAAATGCGGAAAAAATTTGAGAATGACATTAAAAAAGAAAGAATCATCATGCAACAGAGATTAAAAAATCCTCGTTACATTATTTGTTTTGC
>OZ010596.1:12074903-12089903 GCA_963932145.1 Acanthosepion lycidas
AGATATCTGTTTTTATACGCCTGGAGAGTTCAACGGCCGAGACGCTTTAAGCATAATAACCAAGAAGAGATGATATGAATAGAAAAAATATATAGTAATGATAAAGATTTTTCTGAAAAATTCCGATAAAAATCGCAGAAATATTTGTACTGAACAAGAAAATATATACCAGGTATATTTTTGGGGTTCTGACTGAGGGTAAAGTGGCAACAAGAACCCTTACTATTTTCCGAAGCCTCTTCGGTTTTCTAGCTCATATCCACGATCTGGTACATTCTTTTTTCCATGTTTTCATTTACTACAGGTCTTTGATAGAAGTAAAAAATAATGGTAATTCCTAATAATACGAGGCGAAAAAAAAGACCTCTTTCAGTCGAGAAAAATAGCTTTTACTAAGTTAGTTATACCCAAGCGGATAATTCGTAACAAAAATTACTAAATGCCATACTTTTTTCTCTGTATTCAGGTATAATATTTTTTTAATCAATTCACCTCAAGTAAGGGGATATCGTCACAAGGACTCAAGGGGCTACTGGAAGTGAAAGAAAATTAAAAGATTTTAGAAGGAAGAGCAAATCAAATAATAATATAAATTTCAAAGTTAGAATATAGAGTTTAAGTAGACTTTAGAAGGCACTGGAAACCCAATCCTAAGCAAGAAACAAGCGATAAACCTCTACTCCGCTTTAAAGCCCAGGAAGGAGTGTGAACCTGACGATAGGTCAACGTATCTATTTCTACTGTGGAGAAGAAATAATATAAAAAAATAAATAGTAAAATATTCTGAGTTTAGGCGGAGGCGTTAGAAGTAGACGTAGATTTTAAAAGGGATGAGAAACCCAATCCAAGACATGATACAAGGGATAAACCTCTATTCGTGTTCAAAAGACCGAGAAGGGGCGTGAACCGGGCGATAGGTGAAAGTATCTATTCTTATAGTGGAAAAAATAAAATTAAATTAAATGAATAGTAAAAAAATTCTGAATTTAGGCGGAGGCGTTAGAAGTAGACGTAGATTTTAAAACGGATGAGAAACCCAATCCAAGACATGATACAAGGGATAAACCTCTATTCGTGTTCAAAAGACCGAGAAGGAGCGTGAACCGGGCGATAGGTGAAAGTATCTATTCTTATAGTGGAAAAAAATAAAATAAAATTAAATGAATATTAAAAAAATTCTGAATTTAGGCGGAGGCGTTAGAAGTACAGAGCTGAAGAGATTTTTAGAAGCGATGAGAAATCCTATCCTAGACATGAGACAAGGAATAAACCTCTGTAATGTATCTTTGAAGATCTTCAAAGAAATATCAAAATACAAGGAACTTGAAGTAGGAATTTTAAAAAATGTGGCACATTAGAACATCAATACATGCAGTTGTAGTTGGAATTCTCGGCTTGATTCAAAAAAGGTTCCAATGGACTCATTGAAGGGTTTCCTGATAGTCAATGCCTTAAAGAAATACAAAAAAATGGAACTCGACTCTCTAATTTCAAATTCCATGTCGTTATCCAGCCGCACATCCAAGCTTACAGCCCCTGATATTCCCAAATGATCACCGATCTATGTACTGACCAGATTCAACGTTGCTTAACTTTGGTAATCGTACGAGAACCGATGTCTCAACTTGATAAACCCCTCATACATCATAGATATCTGACTATATAGCAAATTCAGATATCTTGGTGCCCTGGTAAGACGATAAACCACATCCACGTCCCGGGTAAGATGATAAACTACATCCGCGTCCTGGGTAAGACGATAAACTACATCCGCGTCCTGGGTAAGGCGGTAAACTACATACGCGTCCCGGGTAAGACGATAAACTACATCCGCGTCCTGGGTAAGGCGATAAACTACATCCGACGGCAAGGCTTCTGATCAGGAGGTTTTGTGGAGCGTGTAACCACCTCTGAATTGCTGGTATTCCCAGGTCCACCCTGACACGGAGTGGTAGCACCTGTAAGGTCCCAACTATATGTTTGAAGGAAAAAATATTATCAGCAATACATTTCTGAAAGAAAATCATATTACCAGCAACACATTTTTGAAGGAAAAAATATTACCAGCAATCTATTTTTGAAGGATGATAAATATTACAAGCAATATATTTTTGAAGGAAAAAATATTACCAGCAATACATTTTTGGAGAAAAAAAAATATTATCAGCAATATATTTTTGTAGGATAATAAATATTACCAGTCATTCAATTTTAAATAGTTATTAGCAGCAATATTTTATTTCTAGAAATTTGTTTTTGAAAAAATATATATTACCAGCAATGCATTTTAGGAAAAAAATATTACAAGCAATGAAAATCTTGTCGGCATTAAATTACTCACTGAGGTTGATATGCCGTAAAACATACCAAAACATAGCAAATCAGATATCTCGAGACTATGGGTTGTGGAAAAGAAAATGGGCAATTGAATATTTTGCTAAGTAATTCTCCGATAACCAACTGAACCGCCTAGTCTGTCGCAATAATATTAGGTTGATGCAAAAATAATGTCGTTTTCTCACATAGTAACATATGTGAGAAAACGACATTATTTTTGCACCAACCTAATAAAAATATGAAACACCTCATTGTCAACCCTGAAAAAATGTCAGTCCTTTCTGCCAGTCATTGAACATTATCGGAATTATCCTTTTTAATTATGTTTCAATCAGTTTCCACCCTGTATTCTTGTAATGGTCGATTACTTTGACCATTCGTTTCATCTTAGGTTATATCGATTTGAACTTCTCGACGACGTAAGCTACATAGCATGAAAGTTTCTTGGATTACTTTATATCTATAATTCTTAAAATGTGTGTGTGTCGGTATGATCGGATGTTGATTATGCATTTCCACAGTTTTCACCCGATTTCGATGAAATTTTTTTTGTTTGATAGATAATTGTTCAGTGCCGGTTTTGAGTCCAAATTGTTGCCGACAATAGCTCTCCACTACTTCTTGTCCATTATAACTCTCAGCAACATTTTACTATTTACTATCTGTTCTTGGATATATATCTTTCATAAAAACTTTAATAAAAATAGTTTAAATTATAACAATATTATTTATTATTATACAGTTCTTTTTTCAGCCCCCACCCTATTCAAATTGTTACCACACCCCATTAGCGGATGTGCCTCAGTTATACCCAAATGTTGTTACTAAAAAATTCCCAGTATTGAAAGGCCCAGTCAAAGACGGGTTATACTCCTAGTATATAATATTTCGTTGTAATGGGCACATAGCCGAATGGCTTGCATTCTGACTATAAGACTAGGTTTCGAATCTCCAGATGTTATCAGACTGGAGGGTGTTAATCCCAGCGTTTGGCATCTTTGGAAAGTGCTTGAAAACCATACCACGGGTTGACCCAAGCCTTGTGAGTCGACGAAACCGTCGGGGGCCGTCGATAGCTGTGCTTGCACGAAGTCACAAGTCATTGTGACCGAGTGCTTCAGCGTGCTGTCCTTGGTCAAATTGTTGGCCACGTTAGATAACACGTTCTTTCCGAGAAACTAACTAAGGTCTGCTCATCATAGTTGCAGTATAAACCGCAGGCGGGCTCTGTGGATGTTGAATAAACAGCGTCTGCAATAGGGATCGGTTAGCCACCGTAGTAGACGGGTATCCTCGAATACGAGTGGCCAGCTATAATATTTTGTTGTTATCGTTGGTTCCTCGCTTGCTAAGAATGTATATTTATTGTATATATAAATAAACAAATCTCAAATCTTAGCTAAGAATGGTGAAACTTTGGACACCTCGAGGTGGTGTAATGGTTAGCAAGTTTGTCTCGCTAGAACAATGGCGACTGAGTAGTGAGTTCGATCCTCACTGGGTGGCCCTTACTTTCGGCCCCGTGCCACATCTAAGCTACGCTTGGAAAATTACAAGTGCACCTCGAGGTGGTGTAATGCTGAGCATGCTTGTCCCGCTAGAACAATGGCGACTGAGTAGTGAGTTTGATCCTCATAGGGTGACCCATACTTTCGGCCTCGTGCCACATCTAATCTACGCTTGGAAAATTACAAGGGCACCTCGTGGTTAGCAAGCTTGTCTCGCTAGAACAATTACGACTGAGTAGTGAGTTCGATCCTCACTGGGTGACCCATACTTTCGGCCTCGTGTCACATCTAAGCTACGCTTGGAAAATCACTATAAATAAATACAAATGTGGCACAAAGCCAAAAAATGTTGATCAGTGTTTTTAAGTTAAGATGGAGTGCGTAGTTGTTAGCAAAAGGAACAGCCCCCAAAAAGTAGATTCAAAATTGGTCATACCAAAATCAAACAAGTACAGCAATTCAAATATCTAGGAAGTGTTTTAACAGAGAACGGAAAGCATGACACTGAAATCCGAAGTACTGAACTGTGACGTAATATCAGTCATCCTGTATATCAGTGAATGCTGTACAATCTCCTCAAAGATGAAGAAGTAACTTGAAGGAAGAGGAATGTGGTATTACAGAAGGATGCTGAGAATGCCATGGACCAAACATGTGAGCAACGGTAAAGTTTTTGAGAAAATAGAAACAAAATGGAAACTTATACTTATCATCATGAAGAGATGGATGAAAATTCTAGCGCAAATAATGATGAAAGAAGGCATGGGAAATCTGATACTCACAAGGCAGATAGAAGGCAAGAGAGACAGAAGAAAACAATGTAGAGCATAGTGAGCTTGATTAAATCGATAACGTGACACGTTTTATGAGAAATGACAAAAAGTTATTAAGGGCTACAAAGGACAGGAAATTGTGGAGAGCCATGATCGCCCACGTCCTGAGTGGACACGGCATATAAAGAAGTTACATTTACTGGTGTAATCAGGCTTTGATCCTTGCACCATAGTACCATATGTATATGTACACCATGATACCATATGTATATGTACACCATGATACCACATGTATACTAAATACATACGTGACACCGTTATCAAAAGATATGTGGCCTCTCTAGGAAATCCTAAGCTAATATCCCGTATTTATAAAAAATGTGGAGAATGGGAAAATATACACGAGACTTACATAATAATAATAATAAACCCCATGATATAAATGAAAAATATACAATGAAAAATTTTTAGTATGGGATTCTCTCCACGACTAACACATAGCAGAAAATATGGCTGGAGAGTGTAAAAAATAAAAACATAAAATAAAAAAAAATATTCCGACCGCACCAGAGAACTGTACTTTGGTTTGGTTTGTTTGGGTTTACGGCATATCAATACCTCAATGGGTTATTTAATGCCGAATTTTTTTTTATTGCTAGTAATATTTTTTTTTTCCAAAAATGTATTGCTCTTCATAATGTTTTTATTCAAAAATTTATTGCCAGTAAAGTATTTCTGGTATTAAAACCTATTTTTACACTATCATAGTATTTTGACAGCAGTTTGTGGGTTAACTATTTCCCATAGCTGGGACCCTAACAGGTGTTACCACCCTGGGTTAGGATGGACCTAGGAACACCAACAAACCAACAATTAAGAGGAAGTTCCACGCTCCTCAAAACCTCCTGATCAGAGGCCCTGCTTTTGGACGTAGTTTATCGTCTTACCCAGGAAGCAGATATTTATCGTCACACCCAGGACGCTAGAACTATGCTTACTTTCACTTGTGGGTGGGAGAAAGAAAAATTGAAAACGTTGAGAACTAAGAAAAACAAGAAGGGAGGTCAACCAATTTCAGAGAAAAACTAAAATAACATTTTTCTACCCTAGCCTAACTGATTTGGGCATTCATATCCTTCCTAGGAGAACATGTCCAACCAGTCAGCTTGAAATGCCACTCGAGGTTAGCATCATTCTCTCACCCCAGTCGTACTCCAGATTTCAACAAAGTTCTCGGGTGAAAGTTTCTCCTTCTCCAACATGGTCTTGTCCTTTAACTGGTGCTTGAAGAACGCAATCAGATTGTGGGAAGAGAGAGACAATCCCCCTTGGAATTCTTTCAGCCTTGTCGCCCATACCGAGTTTCGCATCACGGTTAGCAAGCACTGAATAACGCAGTGCTTCCCCCTCTCCGACAACGAGCTCACATTGCTATGAACAGAACTGGCATCCAGGACAAAGAACTGTTCTTGAAGCATGCAGACCATGTAGCCTTCTTCAAATCTCACAGTCGGCGTACAACCAAGCGGTGAAAGGAGGCGTGCTTGGTAGGCTTCATCCTACTGCACCGGACCGTATTCTGGTGAAACAACCAGTCTTGTTGTGAAAAAACCTTTTTGCCGAACCCAAAGTGTTCATCAGCCAAGTGAGTGATGCCTCGCCGTTAGTGAGGCATTTCAACCCGGGCATCTAAGGCCATATGATACGTAACATCCCCATCGGACGACAGAGTACCGCGATCGGTTTGTCCTGAACACCCGCCTCCCGACAAACACCCAATACAATGACTTTCCACGAACCCAACCGCAAGCCAACAGACTTGTTGTTTATCATGGCCCCTTTGATCATTTCATACGTCCGGATTTCTTCGGTGGTCTCGGCACTGCTGGTTACAAATGTAGTCGCTGTAAGTGACTGAAATGGTAGGGGTATAATTGTCCAGTGTTCCCTGCCTTATAAAAGGATTGACATTACATAGATGTTCAGCTCAGTTTTATTTATTTCTGTTTCATCAAGTCTTCACTTCTGTGAGGGAATTGCCCAGTATTCCCTGCCATCTACGAGTATATTATTACACAGCGTTCCATTACCATTTTCTTTGTTTCTAATGAATTTTTCTTTGAGTTTTTTTCTGATAATTGATCCAGAACTCAATAATGGTGGTTCTGTTAATTCTGGTTTGTCAACGAGGATCTCTGAAGTGCTTCCTTTGAATGAAAATGTAAACATTCTTAAATTAATACGATAAGAAAAATATATATGCTTAACAAATTTAGATCTGCTGTAAAAAGCCAACCGGAAGCCAACAGACGTGTGGTTCATTATGGCCCCTTTAATGTAAAATGCAAATATAAGCACAATAGACAATGCAGATAGTGTAACATGCTTTAGACAAATCCAGTGCATTAAAGTAAAACAAAATAAATAAGATAACATCCCCTCCTAAGAAAAATAATAAAGTAATAAATCAACCGAATATCAAAATAAATAAACAAATTAAGTAAAGTATAGAGAATTTAACAAACTACGTCATCATCATGTCGAGAATTCTTCTCGGATTCGCCTGAGTTGTTCCTTCCAACCATCTTTGCTGGCAGTTCCTACAAACTACGTATGCACACATAAATGCAACAAATGTAATAATAATAATAATCAACAGCAAATAATTAGGGTCTGTCTATATTTCTGAGATTAGGTATTATGTACAGTATTTACATTAGTCGGACTATTGTCCTCATCTTTGTCGCCATATTTGTCACAACGTGGCTGACCACATATGGAGAGAGAAGGGAGATCACCGTCCCCTGTGGGATCATGTTGAGATCATAGACAGGGAACACCATTGGAAAATTCGTAAACTTAAGGAATCAGCACATATGCTAGGCCACAACAATCTCCTGAGCCGACCAAGCATAGAAATACAATATGGGAACCAGTAATAAGGAGTGCCAGAGAAAAGCAATGATAACAAAGTTGCAATATGAGCTCTGGTAAAAACATGTAATGATAACAGCAAAATTGCAATATGAGCATTGGAAAAAAATGGTTGCTGAAAACATTAGGGTTATAATACCCAGAAATTCATACCCAGATGCCCACAAGGATAAAGGCGTTGGTTAGATCCAGTGACAGACCCAAAGAGTGTGAGTTCAATACCTAGTTAAAGGCAGTGTAGAACTTTCAGAGGGAAAATTAGCAGGAGATAACTGATAACTGACATCCATCAAACATTGCACGTGGAACTAGAACAGTCTACCCCAGTGATCGAAATAAAGGGTTCAGTTCGAAATTCCAACCACCTGAAGAAGGCCGGAGCGTACAACAGCCGAAACGTTGTGACAAATATGGCGACAAAGATGAGGACAATAGTCCGACTAATGTAAATACTGAGCAAATAATTAGGAAATCAATAATAAATAACGAGTAAAAAGTTAACAACAACATTATATAATAGATACAACTAACCGTATTCGGATCCACAATTATATCCACTCAGTAACCTCTAGAATGAATTGAAACATAACCATTACTGCCTACTATATATATTATGCTTTTCATCGAGGCTCTTACAATATATCACCATTCTTGGTAGATATTCTTTTATCACAATGTGGGATAGCCTGGAACAAAGGTGATACAGAGATAAAGAAAAAAGAATACAGATAAATTTCGCTAGATTGAAAAAATATTCTTTCAAAAATATTCTTTCAAAAATATTCTTTCAAAAATGTTTAAACTACCAGCGTCCGTCGTTTCGTCCGCATGTGTAGAGGTGGCAACATCAGCAAAGAAAGGACGAAACGCGTCACAAATATTTTTTTCAATTTTTCACACACACACACACACACACACACACACACACACACATCTATATCTATATATATATTTATATATATAAAGAGAGAGGGTAAGGGAGAGAGAGAGTTGGTTTTACAACCTCCTACCTCGCGTCGATTTTCATTTTTCCTCCATATATGGTCAGCCAAGCCTGATTTTTCTATTTCCCCACTTGTTACTTTACAGTTTTCCTGCAGTTTTATCTTAACGGGGCGGCCTGTTTCTTACCACAGCTGCATGGGATGATGTACACACAGTGCTTCATCATTTTTCTCCTCTTCAACTCGAAAGTGTTAAACCACTTTTGAAGGCCGACCTGATGTTATATATACCACAGATCTTTTGTATTTTTTCTGATAATCCCTTCATATAGATTAGGCAGATCGAGGCTGTGTGTTGTTATATTCTTGCACCCCCCCCCATCACAGTTTCACGTGCCATGCCTCTTCAGGATATCTTAGTATCAATTATCTCGCTTTTAACTCAATTCTCCAAGTGTTTTATTCCTCTCTGAATTGAAACTCAGAACTATTTGGGTCAAGTCACTGGATTCAACCAACGCTTTTTACCACTGGGTCATGTGTCCTTGATGACATAAGCGTATGAATTTTTGGGACTTATAATCATAATGTCTCAGTTAACATTTTTTATCAGATCTCATATTACAATTTCGTGTTATTATTGTTTTTCTCTGGCACTTTCGTTTTACTGATTCACATATTGTATTTATGTCTATGTTTGGGCGACGACTTTTTGTGGCCTTTTACATGCGCGGATTCTTTACGTTTTCGTATTTTCAGTTTTGTCCTCTGTCTATTATTTCAACCTGATCCCACGGGGGGGGGGATGTTCTCTCTTTTCCCTCTATATGTGATCAACCACGCCTGAATTTTCTATTTTCCCTCGTGTTACGGCTTTACGTTGTTTCTGTAGTGTTATCTTAAGGGGGCGGCATGTTTCTCCTTTATACTTCTTACCACAGCTGTATGGGACAGTGTACACGCAGTCCTTAATCATGTTTTCCTCTAAGAGGTGTTTACAAAGTGTTGAACCACTTTTGAAGGTCGTCCTGATGTTATATGGGCCACAGATCTTTTGTATTTTTCCAATGACCCCTTCACGTAGGGTAGGCAGACCAAGGCTGTTTTCTGAGTGTTGCCCCCATTCTGGCTCTGTTTGTCGGTGCTGCTGTCGCGTACCTAGGGTAGTTGTTATGTTTTAGGGTACTGCTTATACTGACTATTTCTTGATCATATATCTCTGGGTCGCCACTCATGACTTTTGTTCGATATTGCAGGCCGTGGACGATCCCTTTCTTGACACTGTATGGCTGATGGGAGTTGAAGTTGAGGTATTGTCCAGTGAATGTTGGTTTGCGGTATACGGATGTCTTGAATCTATGCACTGTTCGAGCTATTAGTACATCCAGGAATGCTAGTTTGTTGTCATTTTTTCACCATACTGAACTGTATCGATGATCTTATTGAGTTCACATGGGCCAGTAGTAACTGGATCTCTTCTTGGTATGGTCAGGGTGTCAAGGTGCCTCTACGTATCTCATACGGTTGGCTTTAGTAATATGGATTCTGTTGGCATTTCCTCGAAGTATTCCATGCATATGTTACCCATTACCGGTGATAAAGGTGAGCCCATTGTTAAACCTCCATTCTGCAGATATGTCTGATTCTGAAGTGTATTGTTAGTAGGTCAGCATCTCAGACATTAATACAATATGGGAACCAGTAATAAGGAGTGTTAGGGAAAAACAATAATAACACCAAATTGAAAAAATTCGTTACTGAGACGTTAGATTTATAAATCCCCCAAAACTATACACTGATGTCCTCAAAGACACAGCGCCCAGTGGGTAAAAGTGAATCCAGTTACTTGACCCAAAGAGTTGTAAGTTCAATATTTCGCTACAGTAGAGATGAAAGAGTTGAATTAAAAGGGAGGTAATTGATACGGAGATATTAGGAAGAGGCATGGAACGTGGAACTAGAACAATCTGCCCCGGAGGACGAATTGAATGGTTCGGTTAGAAATTCCAATCTCCTGAAGAAGGCCGGAGCGTACAACGGTCGAAACGTTGTGAATATGGCAACAGAGATGAGGACAATAGTCCGAACAATGTAAATACTATAAATAATTACAATACCTAGACAGATATATAGACAGATACGTAAATATTCGTTGCTTATATCTGAGAATCTGAGCATTTAATTGGTTCAGGGATAGGAAAATATTGGTCATTTACATTTGAGCCAAGAAGTATTTACATGGTTTTGAGGATATGTAAATATTAGTAATATTTGAGTCTACAAATAGCTGTAAAAACTGGTCTAGAATCTTTACTTCTTTCGTTTGTAGGTAAATATTGTTTATTTATATTTGAGTCTGTAAGCATTGACTCGATTCGTGGTGGAATTTAAATAATGGCTCGTCTCCACTTCTTTAAGCATTTACTTGGTTTAGGGATAGGTTAAATTTTGGTCTTTTATATTTGATCTTACAAGCATTTTTTTTGGTTTGTGGTTAAGTAAATCATTGCCGTCTGTGAGTCTGTAGTATGCATGGCGGTCTTATCCTTCTGCGAGTGATAGAATCGTCTTGCTTAATGCCCTGATGTTAGGATGTTCGTTAAATAAGTTACTGTAGCGAGGACGAAATGTAGACTGAGCTGCCTACCGCCACTGATAAACGGTAGCCGACCCCGTCAGCATCTAGTGTGCTGTCTTCGTCAAAAGAAAGAAAATGCCTGCCTGCCTAGCCAGAACAGAGCTGGTACGAACAGAAGGATGTCTGGATACGAAAAAATAAGATATACACCAGCTCCCCAACGAAATAGTCTGGACGGTGAGCTTGTTGGGGTGTTAGTTATGCAAATGATTCGTTCTGGTAGCCAACAGCTAATGTTTGGGACTCAATAAAAGCAGGTACATTTTTCAGAGAAGCGGGTGAGCCCTGCTGGACGGTATATTGTATTGTATTGTATTTTTTTTTTTTTTTATATTAAATTATTTTATATTTTTGGGTTCATGATTCTTATGGTCAATGAGTAAATTGAATGAATGGGTCGTGAATCGGATTAGTTAAGTATAGGATAGTTAATGTCGACCACCCTTAACCTATTCTCCTATTTTAGGCCTTGTGGGTCGCCTATTCATTGCCGATACCCAACCAATAAGAAAGAAAAACATCAGTTACTAGCAGTTTCCCTATTTCTTTGCCATTCAGTATGCCCTGTGAGTGTTAAATTCTCCAAACACACTTTCTTCATTACGTGTCTCAGAGATTATAACCATCTCCTTTTCACTGTAGTCATCCTTTTTTTTTTTTTTTGTAGTTACTATTTTGTCATATGGACCGAGTGGTTAGAAGGTTCACATTCTGAGAATGAGACCCAGGTTCGAATCACACCATGGTCAATTTATCAGGAAGGTGATATCCAGTTATCAGACTGGAGGGGGTTGATCCCAGCATGTGGCACCTTTGGAAGGTGCCTGAAAACCATACCCCACGGGTTGACCAAGGTTCGAATTACACCATGGACGATTTGTCAGGAAGGAGACTTCCTGGTGTTATCAGATCAGAGGGGGTCGATCCCAGCATGAGGCACCTTTGAAAAGTGACTGAAAACCATACCACGGGTTGACCCGAGCCTTGTCAGTGAAATTGGGTAGACAGAACACCTGGGGACCGTCGATAGCTATGCTAGCATGAAGTCACGAGTCATCGTGGCCGAGGGCTTCAGCGTGCTGGCTTTGGTCAAATTGTTGATTACGTTAGATAATACGTTCTTTCCCAGACACTGTAACTAAGGTCTGCTCATCATAGTTGCAGTATAAACCGCAGGTGGGTTTTGTGGATGTTGAATAAACACCAATCCGCCTGAGCAAGCGTCTGCAATAGGGATACGAGTAGCCAGCTATACTATTTTATATAATAAATTATTTCTGACAACATGTTGAACTGATGAGAATATTTCCTCATTGTGGGACGTTTTGTGCAATGTTAGGGAAATCCTAGAATAGTTTTTTTAAAACTAGAGCTCTTTATTGTTCGTGCAGTTAGTCAGTCATAATGTTTGGCTTGGTTTATTTTGTTTTACGGTATATCAACCTCAATGGGTTATTTAATGCCGACAACATTTTTAGGATAGATTTGTATGATTAGAATATGTATTCTTTGGTTTAGATTGGATTGCTTTATTTTGTTTTACGGCATATCAACCTCAATGGGTTATTTAATGTCGACAACATTTCTAGGATAGACTTGTATGAATAAAATATATATTTTTTAGTTTAGATTGGTTTGGTTTTATTTTGTTTTACGGTATATCAATCTCAATGGGTTATTTAATGCTGACAAAATTTTTTATTGCTGGTAATATTTTGTTTTTTTCAAAAATCTGTCTTTGGTAATAATTTTCCTTCAAAATTGTATTGCTGGTAATAATTTTTTTTCCAAAAGTATTGCTAGTAATAGTTAACTATTTGTCCATAGCTGGGATCCTAACTGGTGCTAACCTCCCGATCAGAGGCCTTGCTGTTGGACGTGGTTTATCGTCTTACCCAGGACGCGGATGTAGTTTAACGTCTTACCCAGGACGAAGTCAGTCATAATCCGTCGTATAGAAACCTTAAAAATTTAGTTTGTAGATATTAAGAGCATCTTAGAAGGGTTTGATTTTTTTTTACGTCATACTTTATTGTTTTACAGTCAGTGAACATTTTTACTTTGAAAGTTTCAGGAATAAATTTCCCATATTAGGGTAAATTCAGAAATATCTGATGTTTACGCATCTTTTTATTGCCTGGCATCTCGTCTGCAGTCGCTCTCTCACAGACGTGCCGTCGCCTCCCTCTGTCATGTTTACAAATACTTTCATGGTAACTACTCCGATAAGCTGCTTTCGCGGGTTCCCAGACTTTATGAATTTAAGCGTTCTACTAGGCTGGCATCTCGCTCACACTCGTTTACTGTCGAAACTGTTAAATGTAGCCGTATCTTCTACTCTAATAGCTTCATGTCTCGCACTTCTCGCCTGTGGAACTCCCTTCCCTTTTCCTGTTTCCCTGATAGCTATAATCGCCAACTATTCAAATGTAATGTCAATCGACGTCTCCAGATGCCTTGATCTATACCCTGTCCTTCTCTTCATCCTTTCCTCTATCACTCCTCTTTGCTCTTGCTCCAACTCTCTGTAACCCCTTGCGTGCTAGTGGCTTCCAGCCTTGCTTGGGGTGAAACGCTTAAAAAAAAAAAATAATTAAATAAAACAGTTAGTCAATTGTAGTCTGCTGGTTTCAAGCTACGTAAGAAATTCCCAAGCTTGAAAAGTCGGCTCTGTTTGAATTTATGGTGACAAACATTCGTCGATATTTAAACTAAATTTTTGTACATCTTAAGTTGAAATGCGTAGAAATGAATAGGTTGATTATCTCCCTTTTTGTTTGAACGAATTCACGAGGTTCATATGACGGCTGGTGAGTGAAGTCAGCTTGTGGGTGAAGAGAGCTTGCTGGGTGATTAACGCCTGTTTCTGTGTTGACCGCAATGTTGATAGTCTTGACAGCCTGCTGTGATAAGGAGAATGAATGAAAACCAAGTGATCCCAACAAAGAACATGAGACACCACCAGCCTCGGTCGTTTTCCTCCGGGAAATATTACATGTGGGATGTTTTCTATCTTCGCCGTCTTCCCTGCTTGTTTTATCCATATGCGTAATAGCTTTCATCAGTAAAAAGATGATCCCGAAATGCGATTTACAGGTCGAGGACACTAAAATGTAACGGTTGCGGAAATTTAAATATTTGGATTGGGTTTTGACAGCGGTCGGCATTTGCGACGCTGAGATCCGAGGACGTATCAGGATGTCCAAAGACGCATTACAAAAGTTAGGTAGTGTATTACGCGACAGGAGGATATTGTTGGTAACAAAGAAGAGAGTACTGAACTGCTACGTCCTCCTTTACAACAGCGAAAGCTATACGGTCTCCTCAAAGATGAAGAAGAGACTCAAAGCAGCAGAGGTAGGTTTTTACTGATGCTAAGGATACAATGAACCGAGCGTGTGAGCAACGATGAGTTTTTCGTAGGATGCAAATAAGAGGGAAGCTTATACTTAACATCAGAAGAAGCAGCTAAAATAACTGGGAAACGTAATGAGAAAGGAGGGCCTGGAGAATCAGGGGTCGAATTGAGGGAAAAATAGACAAGGGAAAGCAACGCTAAATGGTGGGTTTAAGCAAGTGGATGATAGAACATGGCCTAGGGGAAGTAGCGAAGGGACGAAACTTATTGAGAGCTACAATGGATAGAGGGAAGTGGAGAGTCATGATCGCCTACGTCCTGAAGGGATACAGCACATAAAAAGAATGAAAAATAGATTCTCTGTGTGGGACAAATAGGGAGAGTTATTTAAATAGAAGAAATTTTAAAGAAAGAGGGCGAAGAAGAAATTTTAAAGAATGACGCTGAAGAAGAAATTTTAAAGAAAGACGACGAAGAAGAAAATTTAAAGAAAGACGACGAAGAAGAA
>OZ010596.1:12092403-12104903 GCA_963932145.1 Acanthosepion lycidas
TTCTACAGGTTAGTTCTGAGAATGTTTTACAAAACCTTCTAAATCTAAATGCAATGTCCATCCTTTTGTCTTCCTGATTACTGTTCATTTGTTTTCCTTTCTCCTAAGTATAGTCTTTTCCTCCTTTTTCACTTACAATACCCCCTGACGTCTTAGTGGCATTATCGCCTTGCTTGGGGTAGAATGATTAAAAAATGAGATCAGTCAGTGGGAGAAAATCACACCAAGAAAATAACGCCACAGTAAAAATATACGAATCCCAGTCTGATAAGGTTGTACAAAGCACGTCCATGACAACCAAATGTATGCGGTATGATGACGAGTCTCGATGAAATCAGCGCATAACCTTGGGGCCCAGTTAGAAATACCTTCATGTCGGGTAGAGCAGATGTGTTCCAAGTGAGAATATTCTAAAGGGTCTAGATGTATCTCCATGTCGCCTTGGCTGCTTCATCCTTCAGGCGTAAAGAAAATAATACTCGACAGAAATCCACGATGCTCCTCTACTATACCTTCTCCTGCACAGAGATGTGGAACGCCTCTGACCCTAGGGGATAGGTCCAAATGGTTATGGTGAGGCAATTGACTAACAAGTCTATGGTAATGAACGAGATATTTACTGTGTCTCATCTTATTTCACTCGGAAAAAAAGCATGTATATGATAACACTTAATTCAGATCAGAAACGATATGGGTCATACGTAGTGTAGCATCTAGCCTTTTTTTATTATTATTATTAGTAGTAGTAGTAGCATCAGGCTTATGGCCACATCACGTGGAAACACCGGTTCCCGTGCGATCACGGAGTTAAGCAACGTCAAGCCTGGTCAGTATACCAAATGTTGTAAGCTTTGATATGCATCTGATAATGGAGACCCGAGTTCCAATTCCGGTTGGGTTTGTTATATTCACTTACGTGCAAATAATCTTGGGAAAAATTCACCTCTTCACCCTTAACTAGAAGAGACGTTTATTGTAAAAGAGAACACACTACTGAAAGAAAGGGAATCGGGTGGCAGGCTAGTAATTTCTGAAGCAAGGATATTTACCTTACCCCCCACTCCGAGGCTCCGGCAAAAATTCCCCGTAGACCTCGCATACACGGGATCGGGTGGCTGTCTAGCATCCCAGACGAGACTCAGCCCTTCAGCATAGGCTCGTGTGGGTCCCTCTCTGCGCGAAGGCAAAGAGTTCGATAAGCACAGTTGGAGACGAATCTCCAACTAATTGCCGAAACAAGGTTATTTATTTCACCACTCTGCGAGGCAGAATCTGGCACAAGACTTTTTTTTTAATGCGGGGCAAAAACGAGCCCGTAGGCTCGGGCAAAGATTCCCCGTAGACCCCTCAAAAAGCGGAGTCGATTAGCTGTCTACCTCTCAAGACGAGAATCTGCCTTTTGGCATAGCCTCGTCTGGGCTCCTCTCCGCCCGAATCTCCAATTAATTGCCGAAGCAAGGGTATTTGCCAACCGCCCCACGCAGTCAGATGTAGCACCAGGTCGAATATAACATGGAGTATCCGAGCCCGTTGGCCTGGGAAAAAATCCCCGTAGACCCTAAAATACGCGATCAGGTAGCTGTTTCACACCCCAGACGAGACTCTGACCTTCGGCATAGCCTCGTATGGGTTCCTCTTTGCACAAAAGGCAGAGAGTTCGACTAGCTTAGCTGGAGACGAATCTCCAACTAATTGTTGAAGCAAGGTTATTTACCTCACCTCCCTGCGAGGCAGGATGTGGCACAAGGCTATTTTTAATGCGAAGTTATAACCGGGTCCATGGGCTCGGGAAAAAATTCACCGTAGGCCCCATAAAAATGAGTTCGGGTAACTGTCTACCACCCCAGACGAGGCTCTGCCCTTCGGCATAACCTCGTATGAGTTCCTCTCCGCCCGAAGGCAGAGAGTTCGATCAGCTCAGCTGGATACGAATCTCCAACTAATTGCCGAAGCACGTCCCCAAGTATATCCTCTGCTCACCATATATAGCTGCTGATATAGTCAGTCCACATAGGCGATAGGGAGTGTGGGGCATTCCATTACAACATTTTCAGTTGATCAAATGCATATACAATCGCGTTTCTAAATTCTTCTATTTGCTAACGTCATTTTGTTTGTTGTTTATGAATAATTTGTTTCAATAAATTCATTTTTTTTTTTTGCCTTGAAAAAATCCACATTGAACGAAACGCGTCGGCTAAAACTACAGTTTTCCTATTGTCTTTTTCCTTAACACATTTAGAAGATTGTAGGCGTCACGGAAGCAAAAAACCGGAAGTGAGTTCCATTGGGTGGAAGTATGGGAAAATAAAGTATTAGAATAGAATATATGGTTGCATCTAGCTATCACAACATTAAAACGATTATATCTATTTGCTTATTTAGTATTACTGTTAATTCCCATGGGGACAAGGTACCAAGGATGAAAGCTTATTAGAACAGTTGTCATGAAAATATTAAATGGCTCAAAAAAATTACAATAAAGTCACGTAATGGCACCTTGGAAAGTGAATGAATTCGAGATGTCAGGTAAGGAACGCACCAGTAATAATTAGGAAGAGAGAGAGAGAGAGAGAAAAAAAAGAAGAATAAAGAATTAAAGAAGAAACTAAGAAGGATAAGATAAACAGAGCATCTTGCTGAAGATCTGTTTCCTCATTAAATTTATTTTGAAAAGATTATTTTGAAAGAATTTGCCAAACGCTTCGAAGGTGTAAAAGATTTTACAGTAAAAAATAAATATATTTTTTTATTTATTTAATTATCAGAATTCACGCTCTGAGCGTTTGATGAGAGATATGATAACTTCCTTGATAGTCATCACTGATAATGAGTTTTACTCCACAAACCCAGTTTGTCATTTGAACTGAAAAGCGACATCAAGACCTATTTCTCATCTTGTTAAATCGACGCCTAATTTTTAATCGTATTTTTATATTATTTATTCTTATTTTATTTATTCATTAGATTAAAACCTTTTCTTCATTTGATATGAGATAAAATTTTACCTGTAATTAATCATTAATTAATTCGCACACAAATCTTAATGACTTTCAGTTGTTTTTTTTTTTTATCTTTCGTTAATTAATTCTACTTCATTAATAAATCTAAATCTATATAAGCAAAAAAGTTTCGATGAAAAATTATCAAGAATTTAGTAGCTCAAAATTATTTTATTTAAAATTCGGTCCAAAGATGCATTCTGTCATTTTCAGTTAGGCCATCTGTATAACACTAAAAGTCAGTGATTGCGTGGTGCGTCATCCGTCCAGTGCATAATGATTTACGTTTCTTTCCACCTCTCTCTTTTCACCTCAATCTTTCCGTCTGTCTTTTTCCACCTCTCTCTTTCCACTTCCATCTTTCCACCTCTCTTTCCACCTCCATCATTCTACCTCTCTCTTTCGACTTCCGTCTTTCTACCACTCTCTTTCCAACTCCATCTTTCTACCACTCTCTTTTCACCACTCCATTTACACTTCCATCTTCCCACCTCTCTCTTTCCACCTCTCTCTTTCCACTTCCATCTTTCTACCTCTCTTTTTCAACTTCCATCTTTCCACCACTCTCTTCCCACCTCTCTCTTTCCACTTCCATCTTCCCACCTCTCTCTTTCCACCTCCATATTTCACCCTCTCTCTTTCCACTTCCATCTTTCCACCTCCATCTTTCCACCACTCTCTTTCCAACTCTATCTTTCCACCACTCTCTTTCCACTTCCATCTTCCCACCTCTCTCTTTCCACCTCCATATTTCACCCTCTCTCTTTCCACTTCCATCTTCCCACCTCTCTCTTTCCACTTCCATCTTCCCCCCTCTCTCATTCCACCTCCATATTACCCTCTCTCTTTCCACTTCCATCTCCCCACCTCTCTCTTTCCACTTCCATCTTACCACCTCTCTTTCCACCTCCATATTTCACCCTCTCTCTTTCCACTTCCATCTTCCCACCTCCGTCTTTCCACCACTCTCTTTCCACCTCTCTCTTCACACCTCTCTCTTTCCACTTCCATGTTCCCACCTCTCTCTTTCCACCTCCATATTTCACCCTCTCTCTTTCCACTTCCATGTTCCCACCTCTCTCTTTCCATTTCCATCTTACCACCTCCGTCTTTCCACCACTCTCTTTCCAACTCTATCTTTGCACCACTCTCTTTCCACCTCTCTCTTCCCACCTCTCTCTTTCCACTTCCATCTTCCCACCTCTCTCTTTCCACCTCCATATTTCACCCTCTCTCTTTCCACTTCCATCTTCCCACCTCTCTCTTTGCACTTCCATCTTCCCACCTCTCTCTTTCCACCTCCATATTTCACCCTCTCTCTTTCCACTTCCATCTTCCCACCTCTCTCTTTCCACTTCCATCTTCCCACCTCTCTCTTTCCACCTCCATATTTCACCCTCTCTCTTTCCACTTCCATCTTCCCACCTCTCTCTTTCCACTTCCATCTTCCCACCTCTCTCTTTCCACCTCCATATTTCACCCTCTCTCTTTCCACTTCCATCTTCCCACCTCTCTCTTTCCACCTCCATATTTCACCCTCTCTCTTTCCACTTCCATCTTCCCACCTCTCTCTTTCCACCTCCATATTTCACCCTCTCTCTTTCCACTTCCATCTTTCCACCTCCATCTTTCCACCACTCTCTTTCCAACTCTATCTTTCCACCACTCTCTTTCCACCTCTCTCTTCCCACCTCTCTCTTTCCACTTCCATCTTCCCACCTCTCTCTTTCCACCTCCATATTTCACCCTCTCTCTTTCCACTTCCATCTTCCCACCTCTCTCTTTCCACTTCCATCTTACCACCTCCGTCTTTCCACCACTCTCTTTCCAACTCTATCTTTCCACCACTCTCTTTCCACCTCTCTCTTCCCACCTCTCTCTTTCCACTTCCATCTTCCCACCTCTCTCTTTCCACCTCCATATTTCACCCTCTCTCTTTCCACTTCCATCTTCCCACCTCTCTCTTTCCACCTCCATATTTCACCCTCTCTCTTTCCACTTCCATCTTCCCACCTCCGTCTTTCCACCACTCTCTTTCCACCTCTCTCTTCACACCTCTCTCTTTCCACTTCCATCTTCCCACCTCTCTCTTTCCACCACTCTCTTTCCACCTCTCTCTTTCCACTTCCATTTTCCAACCTCTCTCTTTCCATCTCCATCTTTCTACTTCTATCTTTCCAACTCTCTCTTTCCAACTCTCTCTTTCCAACTCTCTCTTTCCACCTCCGTCTTTCCACCACTCTCTTTCAACCCCTCCATTTACACTTCCATCTTCCCACCTCTCTTTTCCACCTCCATCTTTCCACTTCTCTCTTTCCGACTCTTACTTTCCACTTCCATCTTTCCACCTCTCTCTTTCCACCTCCGTCTTTCCATGGTTCTCTTTCCACCTCTCCCTTTCCACCTCCATCTTTCTACCACTCTCTTCCCACCCCTCCATTTACACTTCCATCTTCCACCTCTCTCTTTCCAACTCTCTCTTTCCACTTCCATCTTTCTACCTCTCTCTTTCCACCTCTCGCTTTCCACCTCCATCTTTCCACCTCTCTTTTTCAACTTCCATCTTTCCACCTCTCTCTTTCCACCTTTCTCTTTTCACCTCTCTCTTCCCACCTCCATATTTTCACCTCTTTGTAATTGCGCGCATGCTTGCGTCGTGCGTCTATCCGGCGGATAATGATTTAAGTTAAACTGATTTAAGTGAATAAGATTTAAAAATGCGAGTTGTTTATACAGTAAGTATTTTTTAAACTTTTTTCAAATAATTAAAATATACAGATCCTCCTTTGCTGTTTCATCGATTTGTTTGTATAAGTAGACTCTTTATATTTTAGCTTTCATTAAACAAACAAGATCTTATATATTTCAAAAATATTTTTGGCATATTTAAAAATATTTTCAAATGAATATGATTTAATAATATTTTTTGCACATTAAAAATATTTTTAAGTTAACCTGATTTAAAAAAAAAAGTGAGTAAGATTTAAAAATACTAGTTTTATACAGTAAGTATTTTATTTTAACTTTCTTTAAGTAGACAATATTTTAATGTTGGAATCACCTATAAAGCTTTATAATTTAAACCGTCATTGACCCAAGGGGTCACTGGTAGAATAGTTATTATTTAAAGGTGTTTAAAAGTGTTCTTCTGACTTTTGACCGAATTCTTTTTGCTCCTCTTGTTACGTCAGCGTTAGAAGTAATCTATTCTTCAGCTTTCTTCATGTACACTATCTACAAAGTGGTTCGGAAGAAACTCTATCTTGAAAACTACTTGTAACTTTGGTTAATATAATCACATTTGCATGAAACCAAAATTATATTACGAACCCTAAAAATTGTTAGAATCTCATTGCTAATTTCTGTTTTGATTTCAGAGTGAAAGATGCAGCCCAGAATAGAACAACACCTGACACTGCGTAAGAGTGCTCAGATAGCTTCCCGTTAGGAAGTGTTGTAGTCCATGGTATGAGTGCTGAGATGGTGGCATAGTCCATCATGGATCTCGTGCTTTAGTAGATACCAAAACCAGAAGAAGTTGTCATTCCAAGCTGATGAGTATGGAATCTGTGGTAGATACTCACAAAAATAGCCATCCTTAAAAATCCAGACTGGAAGAAAATGTGCAAAAGATACAAGAAATAATGAAGTTGGTCAATGATATACCCAGATGATTACAAACACTACTGGACAACGCTGATGCCTATGTAGAATTTTTACACTGTACTTCTACCATTCTAATGTTAAAAATAAAACAGGTTTTATGAAAATCAACCAAATGATTCATAAAGATATCAATATTTTTAAATAAAGGCCTTCTTGCCAATCACACACACACACACACACACACACACACTATATATATATATATATATATATATATATATATAAAGACATTTTTATGTTTATACATTGTTTTTATAGATAAAAATATTTAAGTAAATGCTCTGTTTTATAATAAACAGTATTAATAACATTTACTGGCCTGAATGTCCGAGAAATTTTCATAGAAAATTGTCGGACTTTGTCCATATCAAAATGGGTGACGTCATTTGCTTACATTTGGATACGTTTTGAGCAGATATGAATGTACGCGAGAGATTCATGGAAGATTAAAGTTTAAAAACAATAAAATCGACCTTGCCAATCGAACGATTCTCCGTGGCTCGTTCGATTAAGTCACGTCAGGCTAAATGACGATTCCTTATAGGATACAGGTTCGATTCCTGTCGGAGAACGAATAATTTCTTTGAAAATTTCTCGGACATTCAGGCCGGTAAATGTTATTAACACTGTTATAAAACAGAGCATTTACTTAAATATTTGCATCGAACAAATTCATACTCGCTCGGCCCGTTGGCTAGGATCAAAGTGTAGTATCTGTGCTTTGTGAGCTGCCGGGTCGGGTGTCTGTCGAACTCTCTGCTTGCAGGGAGGAACACTGACGAAGCTCCGCCGAAGGGTACGGTTTCATTGGGGGAGATTGACGGAACTGGCCCGCCTCGGTGGGTTTTGATGGTTATTTATTTTTGGCTGGGCCTACGGGCTCGGAGATACCCACATTAAAAAAGGCCTTGTGCCACATACAATCCTCGTGGGTGGATTGATAAATACCATCGAAAAAATTAATACCCGCTCGGCCCGTTGGCTAGGATAAAAGTGTAGTATCTGTGCCTTGTGAGCTGCCGGGTCGGGTGTCTGTCGAACACTCTGCTTGCAAACAGGAACCCGGACGAAGCTCCGCCGAAGGCTAGGGTCTCGTTGGGGGAGGTTGACGGAACTTGCCCGCCTCGGCGGATTTGGATGGTTATTTATTTTTGGCTGGGCCTACGGGCTCAGAGATACCCACATTAAAAAGGACTTGTGCCACATTCGATCCCCGAGGGTGGATTGATAAATACCATCTATAAAAAGAATGTATAAACATAAAAATGTCTTAAAATAATTTCCGGACTTTGTCAATTTCATCATATATATAAAATTAGTGGTCAATATATATATTAATTCCCAAGAGGATAGAATCCAGGCATATTTTCCGATTTCTTTTTGAATTTGTAGGTCTGATTATTTGGATCGTGATTACGATTCCAATGTAATAAATTATAACCATGGAATATTAATGTTTGAGCCTTTTATATATTATATATATATATATATACATATATATATATATATATATATATATATATATATATATATATATATATATATTAGTTTGGTGCAAAAATAATGACGTAATAATGTCGTTTTTTGACGTTAAAAAATACGTCACAAAACATTATTACGTCATTATTTTTGCACCAAACTGATATATATATATATATATATATATATATATATATATATATATATATATATATATATAATGTAGATATCGGGTGTGACAGGAAAATTGTCCAAATTGTGTAACAGCATAATTAGCCATCCTACAAAATTTTTAAGACCTAAAAAGACACTAAACTAATTGAGTTTCGTTTTTCCAGATGTCATCTTGACACCATTTTTCGCAACAATTTTTAATAGGGCGTTTCATTCCACCCCCCTCCTACCTTGTATATAAAAACCCAATGATACCCTTTCCTCGGTTATACTATTCAGCAGATAGTTGTTTTAGCTGTCTTTCGACTAAGCTAAAATTATATACAAACATATGCAAAATCTTCTTTTATGTGCTGTGTCACTCCGGGATGTGGTCAATCATAGCTCTCCACAACTTCCTCTCTTTCGTAGCTGTAAGTAATATTTGCCTATTTCTATCAATCCCAGTCCTTTTATCTCATTTATCTACATTATCTTATTACGTGTGTCACTGGCTGTTACCATTTGCTCTTCTTGGCTTTCATATGTCTTGAGAGTATCAAGTTCTCCAAGCCTTCTCATTATGTGACTAAGAAATTTCAACTACCTGTTTCTGGTTTTAAGCACAAGTGTCGTTTTTGGTTCCTTATCTTTTAAAATTTGTTTGCTGCTCAAATGTTCTGTCTATGGAAATCTCATCGTCCTTCTGTATCACTACATCTTTCTCGCTCAAATTTCCTCTTCGTATCTGAGAAAAGTGTTCAGAAGTTTTTTCTATATAGAGTAACTGAAATCACATAGCACTCTTTTCTTTGTTTCTAACGATATTTTCTTGTTTCTTAATACTTTCCCGTCTTGGGTATGTTGCATCCAGCAGAAAGGCCTCTGATCGGGAGATTTTGAGCAGCGTAGAACCAACTCTTATTTGATGCCTTCCTCGTCTCAAACCTGGTTGAACATATGAAAAGTATCAGTTATGGCCAAAACACTATGAAAATATTAAAATAGATTTTTATAGTAAAAGTATCAGCAATACTTTTATTTAAATGGGCTGTGGAATGTCAAGATCTTTATTATGTCATTATTTTCTCTTCGAGTTACGGTGTGATATCCATTTTAGTTGCTACTATTGTCCTCAAGTGATTTAGTTTTATTATATGATCCAGTTCTTTGTGATTCTGTAGCGCCAGTTCACAAGGTTTTAAAAAGAAAAAGAACGACAAAGATAAATAGATAGAGAGTGAGAGAGAGATCTAAAAGACTCAGACAGACAGATAGATAGATAGGTAGATAGATAGACAGACAGACAGATCTAAAAAGAAAAATTCAGATAGATAGATGTAAAAAGAAAGACATAGATAGATAGATAGATAGATAGATAGATAGATAGATAGATAGATATAAAATGAAAGACTCAGATAGATAGATATAAAATGAAAGACTCAGATAGATAGATAGATAGATAGATAGATAGATAGATAGTGAGTGAGTGAGTGAGAAATCTAAAAGACTCAGACAGACAGGCAGATAGATATATAGATAGATAGATCTAAAAAGAAAAATTCAGATAGATAGATAGATAGATAGATAGATAGATAGATCTAAGAAGACATAGATAGATAGATTTAAAGAGAAAGACATAGATAGATAGATAGATAGATAGATAGATAGATAGATAGATAGTAAGTGAGAAATCTAAAAGATTCAGACAGACAGACAGATAGATCTAAAACGAAAAATTCAGATAGATAGATCTAAAAAGAAAGACATAGATAAATAGAGAGACAGAGAGATAGATCTAAAAAGAAAGACATAGACAGACAGATCTAAAAAGAAAAACTCAGATAGATAGATAGATAGATAGATAGATAACTCTAAAAAGACTCTCATCGCTCTTTCCAGTAATGATGGCGGCTTCCTTCCTAAACTTGTATTTGAAGTACTGTGGGTCGTCAATGTCTTGATTGGTATTATTTTTATTATTAATTGTATACAGCACACAGTTTAGTTATTTCTGAATTAGGTTGGCACCATTCATGACATTCATATGAAAGTCTCGATCTGCCAAGCTTATTTAAGAACATAACTCGAATTTTAGTTTTGTAGCAATTTGAGATATTGGTCGAAACTATTTCTAGCGTGGCGTATTTTATGTTGAATTTCCTTATTTCTTATACTAAATTTGTTATAACTGATTCATAGTCAGAGGTATTTGGATTAGTATTTACTAATTCCAATTCCTGAATTTCGGCATATATGCTATCACAGCTTTTATTTTAATTCCAGATCATAATTTCTGTTTTGGAAAGGTTTATCCTGAGTGTTATTTCTTGAAACCCTTGATAGAGGATATTGATTTTCTGTTCAAGATCATTTTTATCCTAACAAGGAATTCCTATGTCATCAGCATAACCTCCTTCAACATTAGCTCATTGGCCTCGGGAAGGGAAGCAACATCGTTGGCTTTTATAATTAGATCGGTTTGAGATGTGTTATAAAATGCTTGACTGATTAGTGCCCATCTCTTCACATCTGTGCTTGTATATGCGCAGGCCATAGTCTAGGAAAAGGTTAGACTACGACTTTCGTTTTCACCTTCTCGTAATCCCGATGAGGTTTGAAATGCTTTCATATTGGGATCTTCAGCAGGCATGTAAGATCTTGTGTACCGATAATGTGCGGCTATTAGAGCGATTCATTCAGTGGGTTCGAAGTTTGAAAGCTCGTTTCTAATGGATAAGAAACGGAAGTCTCTATTGATGTGGTTATATACTGCTGCCACATATGGTTTACAATGTTCATTTTGAGTGGTATGCAATTTCTTGGAGTTGTTCGATATCTAATGATGCCATTACTATTAGGGTGGTGCAAAAATAATGACGTAATAATGTCGTTTTTTGACGTTAAAAAATACGTCAAAAAACGATATTATTACGTCATTATTTTTGCACCAACCTAATAGAACGAAACCCAAATTGGATCACGTGGAGTTGACTTTCATAAGACTAGTTAATACACTGTTCATTAGTATTTGCACGATAATGAATTCAGTTGAGTTACCTTTGTACGTATGAGGGTCTTGAGGTCTAACTTTTCGTTTCTGAGGCACGGTAGAGTAATGGATAGCGGCTCGGATTGAGGAATCGGAGAAACGAGTTCGAATTCCAGTCGTAATCCATTACATTCACTTACATGGTAATATCTTTGGGAAACGTATGAATCCTTACGGGTAAATAGCAGGACAAACTGGGTTCTATAGCCTTAGATGGCAGCTGGCCTACCTTAGAAAGAAATGACACGTTACTGCGGGAAAAATCTCCCTCGTCAGTCATGTATCGAAAGGTACATGATCGCCTAAGCGTGTATCACGCATAGTACATTACAGCGTGATACACCCTGCTATTGAGGGATGCATTTTTAAGTTTAGATTTGGAATAAGAAAGCTTGTTATTGAATTCGGGTCTAAAGTAAACTATTGTCAAAATAACAAATGATGATTTGTTGTTTCTGAGAAAGGTCTCAATCCATCTCATCCCGCTCTGAACTTTACTCAAGAGTATTTGTGTGTATTTGAATATAACAGATAGCATGAATTAATCCGATAACTAAATCTGCCACCAACCTATTAATGAGAAGATTAAGAAAGCGATTAAAAAGTAAGGAATAATAAAGCATAATCACCCAGTATAGATCTGAACGTGTTATAGAATTCTTTGATTAGCCAGGAAACTAATTTATTGACTGATTTTTTTTTTATGGCTTATCTAGACTTTCTGAGTTATTTAAAGCCGAAATATACTTTCGATTAAAGAATAACCTTTTTTTCGAGTGAATATAGCATTAACAATTTGATTGGGATAATAATGTCATTTTTTTCTAATACAAGGGTAATAAGCCGTAAAAATCAATCTATGAATACATTACTTTCCTCGATAATTCAAGAAGTTTATAACGCATTAAGACCCATTCTGACTGTATTTATATTATGCATTTCCTTGCAAGGCTAATATATTCTGTTTCCTTCACGTTTCTAACCTCTCTGTTTATTTTTCTTACAATTGAATATCATCCGGAAAAGAGAAAAGCGATCCCTCTTCTTTCAGATATGATCAGCTATACCGTATTTCTTGGTTCTACTTTGGATATCACTTTCTTATGATCTTTGAGGCTGATCCTAAGAGACCGCATTCTCTCTTATAC
>OZ010596.1:12112403-12304903 GCA_963932145.1 Acanthosepion lycidas
GAATTTACTGCTTATAAACTTGCCTACCGAACGCTTCTTTGTACCCTAACGGTAAGGCACGTCAGCGTAAATGACGGTTCCGTATAGGATGCAGGTTCGAATCCTGTCAAAGAACGAATATTTTCTATGAAAATTTCTCGGACATTCAGGCCGGTAAATGTTATTTAATACTGTTTATTATAAACAGAGCATTTACTTAAATACTTGTATCTATAAAAAGAACGTTAAACATAAAAATGTCTTTAATAAATAAATTGTCGGACTTTGTCCATTTCGTAATATATATATATATATATATATATATATATATATATATATATATATATATATATATATATATTATATGCACGGTACTTATTAGAAAGTGCTCAATATCAGAGATAGAGCTAACATATTTGCTTGGATTGATGTGAGTTTGCGACCCTGGGTCACAAACTCACATCAATCCAACCATATATATATATATAATTTCGGCATTTAATAACCCATGGGGGTTGATATGCCTTTAAACAAAATCTGCCAATCAACCAACCAACCAAGGTATTAAATTCTTCGATTGTTAAAATAATTATTGTGAATGAAAATTAAAGAAGTAGCCACCGACTTGAAGTTGGTGTCGAAGAATAAAATAAAAATATACTGTCATTATATTTGCATGTGCGACTGTTACATTTTCGTATCAGATTTTCGTCATTTCTGAGATAAAATCAGTTACACTATTTAATTTACTATGTATAATAGTATCTCACTTGTACAAATATTACACTTTTCTACATTTTTAAATCATGTGACCCCATGCAAGGCAGTAAAGCCACTAAGGCACACAGGCTCACTGAGTAAGAAAGAATAAGAAAAAAGAGAAACATTATTAAGCAGAGGGAACAGATACTCTGCTTTAAAACCTTGAGCTCCTTAGCGATGTGGTTAATTGATTTCTGCGAGTTTCCATAGATAATCTTTCTTACAGATATATGTTGTTATAACTCTTAGCAGGGGTTTTAAGTTTGGCTACTGTTATAGAATCTCTCTCAGCGGTTTCATGTCTTTGGGAACTTTGCCAAGAAACAATGGTGAAACTTTCAGGAAGCGAACAATCTGTGAACCACTGTGATATTCTTTTAAGACAATTGTAGCATGCATTTCCAATTGCTGAGTTCGTGTGATGTTTGTCTTAACAGAAATGATAATCATAAGTTAGACTAAGGTTAGATTTATTTAAAAAAAACGTGCCCTCAAAGAAGGGATGAGCGCTGTAGGATCAACATGAACAGTCTTAATATACTTTTAGAAAAACATGGAATGAAATAGAGCGAAAGTAATACACAGAAAATCCATCCCAAGCTAAATTCAACTGAAAACAAAGAATGCACTCTGCTCAACATATATTGGTGCCAATCAATTTACTCCACGTTCCGACAGCACTTGGGAGTATGATATGGCGATAATTGTAATCATGAGAACGGTTAAAGAAAACTGTAAAAAACAAATGACAAACCTTTAGCTTGATTCCTGGCAATAACTCGAAGATGATTTTAGTGTGAATAATAACAATGAACTATTGATCAGCATAATGAGAAAGTTGCCACTTAGTTTCCAAGGAAAATTATCAAATCCCACTGGTATGCAAATCCCAAGAATAAGCAAAATTATCAAACCGATCTTCTTTTATTTACATTATTCGGACTTTTGTCCTCATCTTTGTCGTTTCAGCCGTTGTACGTTCCGGCCTTCTTCAGCTGGTTGGAATGTCGAACTGAACCATTTATTTCGCTAACTGGGGTAGACTGTTCTAGTTCCACGTGCCATGTTTAATGGATGTCAGTTATCAGTTATCTCCTGTTAATTCCCCTGTTTTAAACGGGTATTGAACTCACACTCTTTGGGTACAACGGCCGAAACGTTGTAATAAGTATGGCGACAAAGATGAGGACAATAACAAAACATAAGGAATTTATTTGAAAATTTACACATTTGAAGTTTTCACTATTAGTCATTATTCGGAAAATTGTCCTTATCTTTGTCGCTATAATTATTACAACACTTCGGTCGTTGTACGCTCCGACCTTCTTCATGTCGAACTGAACCCTTTATTTCACTCACTGGGTTAGACTGTTCTAGTTCCACGTGCCATGTTTAATGGATGTCAGTTATCTCCTGTTAATTCCCCTCTCCAAGTCCTCCATTGCCATAACCAGGGATTGAACTCACACTCTTTGGGTCCTGTCACTGATCTAACTAACGCCTTTATCCACTGTGCTATGTGTCCTTGAGGACATCTGTGTATGAATTTCTGTGTATTTTAAACCTAATGTCTCAACAACCATTTTTACCAGTGCTCATATTGCAATTTTTGCTGTTATCATTGCATGTTTTTACCAGACAATAGTCCGAATAATGTAAATAATGTAAATAATACCTTATCTTAGAAATATAGACAAATACAGATCTACTTTTATGTGCAGTGTCCCTTCTGGACCTGGAATATCATGGCTTTCCCCGAAACGCTATCATTTGTTGTTCCAAGAACTTTTCATATCTTACGATGCCTCGTGGTCTTTGACTATTTGCACAAGCTCGTAAAATAGGTTACAGATGCAGACAATCATCATACTTTATGTGCTGACATTAGGGAATATGGTTCACCAAAACATCCTGTCGTTTGTAGATCCCGTTCTTGGTATGATGATAAACTACATCCGCGTCCTGGGTAAGACGATAAACTACGTACAGTAGCAAGGCCCCTGATCAGGAGGTTTTGAGGAGTATGAAACTACCTTTTAATTGCTGGTATTCCCAGGTCCAAACTGACCCGGGGTGGTAGCACCTGTTAGGGTCCCAGATATGGGCAAATAGTTAACCCCCAAACTGTGGTAAAAATGGGTTTTAATACCAGGAATACTTCGTAAAAAAAATTATTATCAGCAAAATATTTTTGAAGAAAAAAAATATTACCAGAAATACGTTTTCTTAAAAAAATATTACCAGCAATACATTTTTGAGGAAAAAATATTACAAGCAATATTTTTTTGAAAAAATTATTACAAGAAATAGATTATTGAAAGAAAAAAATAACCAGCAATAAAACCTTTGTCGGCATTAAATAACCCATTGAGGTTGATATGCCGTAAAACAAAACAAACCAAGCCAATAGATAGGTAGATAGATAGATAGATAGATATTAACAGATTAAAAGGAAGACATATATACAATTCAAGAAAGAAATTCGGATTACAAACACAGAAAATGTCTCATATCGAGAATATTTAACATTGAAAAACAAAAGAAAAAATTAATTATTTTTAATAATATGTGGAAATCTCCGCTTTTACCTGAAGACGGTCACGAGACCAGAAACACGTGTAGTGTAACATTATGTAAAACAAAGCATAATATTTTTTTCTAAATAAATCCACATTACAACCAAAAACGTTTACGGCACCTCTCTTCTCTTCTTTTTAATATACATACTTTTCTCCCACTACAACCTCTTTCTTTATATATATATATATATATATATATATATATATATATATATATATATATAGAGAGAGAGAGAGAGAGAGAGAGAGAGAGAGAGGGAGATAGATAGATAGATAGATAGATAGATAGATAGATAGATAGATAGATAGATAGAAAATATTACCAGCAATAAAAATCTTGTCGGCATTAAATAACCCATTGAAGTTGATATGCCGTAAAATAAACCAAAGTCAATATATACTGAGATAGATAGATAGATAGATAGATAGATAGATAGATAGGAAATATTTCCACCAATAAAAATCTTGTCAGCGTTAAATAACCCATTGAGGTTGATATGACGTAAAACAAACCAAACCAAACCTTTGTAGATCGTTGCAATGTTTACTATTTTGCCCTACCTCCCACTCTGCTAGATCTTTACGAAATTTTATTAAGTAGGTTAATCACATTTTTCACCTTTCCTTCAATATGTCCTTTCTAATATGAATTACAAATGTCCTTTTCTTTTTATTTAAAAAAACAACAACAAAAAAACACAACTTCCTTGTTGTTCACATGTTCTACCCATGATATTCCAATCATTCTTCCGTAGAACCTCTTTTGTGTCAGATTTCCAAATTTGAAAAAGTTCTGTCTTTCGAATTTTCTATTAACTATTTAAAATAAGTATTTATCTTCAAACGAAACAAGTGTTTACTAATATTTACATATCCTGAAAACCGTGTAAATACTTCTTGACTCAAATATGAACGACCAGCATTTCTCTATCTCGGAGCCAAGTAAATGCTGAGAGTCTCAAAAACAAGCAACGTATATTTACGTATCTGTATATATTTCTGAGATAAGGTATTTACTATTTACACTATTTACATTGTTCGGACTGTTGTCCTCATCTTTATTGCCATATTCACAGTCTATATTTTTGAGATGAGGTATTGTAACTATTTACACTATTTACCTTGTTTGGACTGTTGTCCTCATCTTTATTGCCATATTCACAGTCTATATTTCTGAGATGAGGTCTTGTAACTATTTACACTATTTACATTGTTTGGAATGTTGTCTTCATTTTCATTTCCATATTCACGACATTTCGGCCGGTGTAAGCTGCAACCTTCTTCAGGTCAATTGGAAGTTTGAAATGAACCATTTATTTCATCCACCACGGTAGATTGTTCTAGTGTCATATCTCGGATGTCTCAATATCAGTTATCTCCTTTTGACTCAACTCTCCATTTTTTTTTTCTTGTTCACCTTTTGTTGCCAGTTATTGAACTTACGAATTGGGTCAAGTCACTGGATTCAACGAACGCTATTATCCACTGGGCAATGTGTCATTGAGGAAGAAGGCTCGCGTGTACAGCGGCCGAAATGTCGTGAATATGGAAACGATGATGAGGACAGCACTCTAAAAAATATAGATAGTATGAGGAAATAGTTCAACATTCACGACCATATACAATGTTTATGTAGTGATTCAACAAAATTTTCTTTGATTCTAACGAAATTTTCCTCTCTCTTAATACATAGTTTAGCTTCTAGAAGGTATTTTCAATGCTCCTTCTAATAAAATTATAACATTTTATGTCGCCAGATATTTAAACATCTGTACTTGCCTCATTTTGACATAACTAATTCGAAACTTGGTTTGACCATCTTTTTGATGACTATATATTCTATCTATATTTTTTAATATTTGGCTTAGTGATACTAGTGCTACTATTTAATCCATAGCTGGGGAGAAATGATGTGGCTTCCAAAGGGTCAGTCACTTATGTGCCATCCGTGATAGACCCTTAGGCGATCATGTATCTTTCGATACATGACTGACGAGGCAGATTTTTTCCCGAAGTAAGTTGCCATTTCTTTCTGCGGCAGACCAGTTGCCATCCAAGGCTATAGGACCCGTTCTCTCCTGCTATTTATCCATAGCTGTGGTGGAGAAGAGGATTCATATCTTTCCCAAGGGTACTAGCACGTAAGTGAATGTAATGTATTCGACTGGGATTCAAACTCAGCTCGAACAATTCCTAGCCATTATCCATTACACTGTACGCACAACCAAGCTTACAGGCATTCTAAAACGGTCGCCCATCTAGCTACTGGCAGGGTCCAACTTTGCTTAACTTCGGTGATCGTACGGTAACGTAATATGGCCGTAAGCATCTAATAACTGAAATATATCGTTTAAGGCAATAAGAAATAATTTCAATTTCAATATAAAATACATTAATTCCTGAGAAATTAGTATTTATTCGCATGAAAATACTGCACAATTACCAGTGTCTCTATAGACGAGGGGGTCCTGAAATTTTCCAAGGCCCCACGAAGAAGCCTTAATAAATACATGCTGTTTGGTCAGATTTTATGACGTGTGACGAAACGAAAACTATTAATCATTTTCTAGTATATTATATTTATTAGGTTGGTGCAAAAATAATGACGTAATAATGTCGTTTTTTGACGTTAAAAAACACGTCAAAAAACGTCATTACCGGGATAAATGTTTGTATTTTAAAAGAAATCAAGCATGTTGATCCCGGACCTGTTCAAAACTGTTCTAGACTTTCATGGTTTCTTTGTACATGGATACAGAGAGACCTTTTCTTGTATTAATTACACTAGGCGAAAAGATATTTGTTTGCGACTCGGACAAAGACTAACTTAAGTACGCTGGTCTCAAATTCGTACTCAGAGTCTTCGAAATATGAAGGTGTTGTAGCATACCTACGGACGGTAATGGCCCCATTCAAATAGATACATTAGTAAATACTGTATGTTGGTCTACAGTTGGAGATTCGTCTGGAGCTGTGCTGGTCAAACTCTCTGCCTCCGGGTATAGCGGATCCCCGGACGAGGCGGTGTCGAAGGGCAGAGTCCCATCTCGGGAAACAGCTACCCGACCCTGTTTTATACGGGGCCTACCGCTAATTTTTGGCCGAGTCTATGGGTTCGGATACCCCACATTAAATTCGGCCTTGTGCCACATCTGACCTCGTGAGGCGGTTGGTGGATATCCTGCAGTTGGAGATTCGTCTTCAGCTGTTCTGGTAAAACTCTCTGCCTCTGAGCAGAGAGGGTCCCCAGATGAGGCTATTTCGAAGGGCAGAGTCTCGTCTCGGCAAACAACTACCCGACCCCGTTTTATACGGGGGATTTTTCGGCTCGGATACCACACATTAATTTCATCTGACTGCGTGGGGCGGTTGGTAGATATCCTGCAGTTGGACATTCATAGTGGAATTCACTTAACTCACTTCTAGCCGTTGACTACTACTTCTACGCGCCGTTGGCGAATCTTATATGTGTTGTTCATGTCCTAAGTATTATCGTTCATTACCAAACTTCATGTGATTATTCTATTCAGTAACCTTCCCTAGGTTACAAGGGAATGTTTTTCTGATATGTACAAGTTCAAGGTAAATATATTAATAGTATTAATTGGTCTGCTGCTAGGAAATTTGGTTCAGTGGTACTTTACACTTATGCGTCTATATATCGATTATTGCTGCCAGATATGGTCCGGTGTTCCTACATATCTAGAGATTCTTGATTAAATCCAAAGAAAAAGCTGCAATGTCATTAGTCCTGTCCTGGCATGTCGGCTTCAATTACTTTCCCGACGCTGTAATGTATCTTCCCCGCGCCTTCTATGAATACTTTCAGAGTAATTGCTTTTACATGTTCTTTTTTTCTGTTTTTATTTGGTTTATATTCTTTCACATTCATTAAATCTCTACTCGCGTCTTAGTGGATTTGATGCATTGCTTGGGGTGAAGTAATTTTTAAAAATGTTTTTGTATGTGTGCGTAGCGTTGCGGTTATCAATGCGGAAAGTGGGTTTTGCGTGTTGAGTTCAAATTCCAGCCGATGACGTTGATTCCTTTCTCGCACAAACACTTGGAAAAATATAAATCCATCTCTTCTTCCTGCATATTGGGTTCTAGCCTTGGTTGGTCACCAGTCTAGGAGAAGGACAACACTGAAAATGGTTGTGTGCAAGAATAGCAAATATACCTCATAAAAATCAACTTGCTACGGGAACGACAGTAGCAACAACTACTGATGTGGGGCTATAGTCATATACTCTATTGGGGGTTGATAGGGCTAAAATTCTTTACCACGACACAGTAAATGAAGATTCTTTTAGGAAAGTTGGTTCATTGTGTCGTGCCAGACAATTTTCTCGCCAGAATCTGTCATACACATAAGTCTACCATTCGTCCATGCATTGAATATTTCTGTCACAGCTGGTCTGGTGCTTCTGCTATGTATTTGAAGATTCTTGATACAATTCAAAGACGAATCTGAAATCTTATCGGTCTTGGCCTAGCATCTCGGCTTTAGTCACTTTTCCACCGACGTAATGTAGCTTCTGTGTGACTTTTCTACATACATTTTTATGGTTATTATTCTGATGAGGTTGCTCTTTTGTCTCTCGATTTTAGAAATTTAAACGCAGTACTAAATTGTAACCGTAAGTTCTATGCTAACAGTTTCTTCCCTTGCATTTCTCGCTTGTGGAACTCCCTTTCGGTTTCTTCCTTTCCAGTCAACTTTGAATCCAAAGTTAACCGCCGTCTTCTTTGTTCTTAATTTTTCTTCTTTTCATTGGCCTCTTGTCATAATAATGTTCCTTCTATCTCAAATGCTTTCATACCCAGTAATCACTTGTCTTAGTCGATTTATCGCCTTGCTTGTGACAAAATGATATATATATATATATATATATATATATATATATATATATATACGTATGTGTGTGTGTGTGTTCAAAATATGTTTGGATGAATAACATCAGCAAGTTCTGTCTCACAAATTTTTAGTAACTTTTTAAAAATTATGATATACTTGTTTTATATAATCAGTAAATTTATCAAAGTTTCTATTTATTTTATTTTATTTCGCCGAGTACTTTCGGATGTTGCTACATTCGACAGATTTTGAAAACGAATGCAGCACCAACATTGGAAAATACTCTGGGAAAAATAATGTAAAATAAAATAGAAATAAAAATAAACTTTGGTTAAATTACAGATTGTATAAAATAACTAATTCGTAATTTAAAAAAAATAATAATAAAAATTAAAAGACAGAACTTATCCATATTATTCAATTAAAAACGTTTGAAAGAATTCTTGCAGCTCTTCATTGTGACTAGATCTCCGATTGTTTCAAGCCGGGATTGAAGCGCGACCAAATTGGTATCGGTCAGAGATTCTACACCTAGCCTATCGTCGTACGGCAGAGAAATTTTAACGTATTATATACGGATATATACAAACGCCAGCAGCCAAAGGGCTCAGTTCATTAATGAAGAGCGGTGATGTATGGGTGTCTGTGTAAAATGTCAGATAGAATAGAAAGGAAATTTTAACATTATCTATGGTAAATACGTCAGTGGCCTGGAAAGCTCGATTCAATTCGGTTGAACAGCAATGCGTTATATATATATATATATATATATATATATATATATATATATATATATATATATATGGGGGTATATGTGTGTGTCGTTATATATGTGGGTGGGTGTCTGTGTACACTCTAACTGACAATATTAGAAATAAAAGTCTTATTTTATAATTATTCGATGACTTTCCGTGATCAAAATTTGCTTTGAAGATAAATGAACTATTAACTATATAAATCTACTATTTACTAAAATAATAGGAATGTTTTATTTACTGATATGCTATATATGTATTATTTACTAAAATAAATGTACTATTTACTAATATACTGGAAATGTACTATTTACTAATATACGATAAATATACTATTTACTAATATAAATGTACTATATACTACAAATGTAATATTTACTAATATACACCCTTATGCAAATTAATTGAAACAACCGCTTTATTTACCTTTCTTTCACCACACAGTTTTAGACCCTCTGAAATGACAGGGAGTAATCGATTTCTATTTTTCCCTAGATTAGTGTACAGTAATATGAATCAGTTTTCGGCGGGTATGATGAAATTTGTTTGGCCTTGAAAAATATTGCGTCATCCGTGAATGTATCAGATTTGTAACCCGCCCAGACACTATTTTCTCGACTGTCGATTAGTTGTCCTACCACCATTGTCTGTGATGGAAGTTTCTCTAAGGTAGTGTACGAAAATTGTAACGCTGCACAAACACACTGGCAAGCGTTACCAGTGAGCAAATCAAAGTACTATAGACTGGCCCGGAAACTCTCTTGATTTAAATCTAATCAAGAATCTGTGGTTGATCTGGAAGGAACGCCTTCGTAGATTGGACATACGAAGTAGCAACATGTGCGTGCACTGGGTCATGTTACATTGGAAAGATACGAAAAAAAGTAAATAATAACGGAATTATTGGTTTTGTTTAAATTAATTTGCACAAGGGTATAAATGTACTATTTGCTAATATACTTTAAATGTACTATTTAGTAATATAAATGTAATATTTAGTAATATAAATGTACTATTTACTAATATATTATCTGTTTTTAGCATAAATATATTATAAATATTGCTAATAATCTATTAGGTTTACGAAATTGTTTTGTTTTATTGATGTGCGGGTGGGAGCGGGAGCAAGAGCAATTTATCAGCGTAATGGCTGACCCTAAATTTGAAGTGGTTATGACTGGGGTGTTCGTTGAAGTTTTCTACTCTGACGTTTTTTTCTCTAAGTTAGCGACTCTTTTAAAGAAACTGTTCGGATTGAACTTCCTCCTTACTAATGAAATACGAAAATAATTTGAATGGTTCACTCTTGTGTATATAGCATGGCGAGTCTTAACTGTAAATATATGAACGCGTCTGAAAATTAAATGGCGGAGGTTGCTTGCGATGTTGTATCTGTGGTTGATTGATTTATTCGTTGTCTGCGGCTTATCGGCGTTTTTCAGGTTATTTAAATCCAGAAATTATTTTAAATTGTAAGATTTTTTTTAATTTCATTTTGTTATTTTTAGATAATAATGGTCTAGCGATACAAGGCTTACTAATTAAACCAGAGCTTGGGGAGAAGATGTGTATTTATACCTTATTTGTGCGTAAGTGAATATAACGAACCCAACTTGAATTCAAACCCGGTTATCAATAATTCCGAGCCATTATCTATTACACCACCCGTACACCCAAGCTTACAGTACCTGGTATTGCCAAGGGGTCACCCAATTAGGTACTGACCATCCTCGAAGGTTGTTTAACTTCGGTGATCGTATGAGACCGATATTTCATTGTGATGTGGCCATAAGCCTCTATCAAGACTGGGAAAAGAGGATTGCCAGATCTGGCAGCAGTACTCCATTTTTGGTCAGGACTGACTCTTGTAAAGATAGAGTGAATATGTCGCCCAAAAATAACCAGAAGTATGTCACCAATTTTAGATTCTAGGGAATTGTTTTTGAAGTTTTGTCACAATCATATTTATCAGCGATTAGCATAACTATCGATATATTTTAAAACTATAATTCCTTAACGAAGCAGGAAAATAAAATTGCACTGTTTTTAATATAACATAAAAAGTAAAAAAAAAAAATCTAATTGTATGACGTCATCACGGAAAAATGTTTTATCTTTTTCTCCCCAGGAAATGAGTGACAAGATATTTACGTTAACTAATTATATCATCTTGCAAGAAAATAATGTAAAATTTTATGACTGTTTTTTCGTTTGCAAAACAAAATTCATTTAGTTTTTTTATTTAATAAAGTTCTTTGTTAGTTGTGTTGAAAAATGTTTTAAACAGTCAATTACAAAAGCGTACATTCCAGTCTTGACGTCGACTCGTGTCAAAAGAAAGATGGCGTCCAAATATGCTGTTAGAGAGTTTTTTTTATTTGTTTTGCGATTGCTTGTGTCGACGGCGATTAGCCACATGGAATCTCAATAGGTATTTTGCCGCCAATTAATTAGATTTTGCCCCCAAAAGGCGCCAACCAATAAAACAATGTGCTTAACCCGTCTCTTAGTCGATGTCAACAAGCCGATTTAAACTTCCGGCGACATTTTGTAGAGGTTACCCAAGACGGATTTGAGTTCTAAATGACTAAAAAGTGTTTGTTATTGCGACAACATATTAAACAGACATTAGAGTTAACTAAATTCAGCGCTGGAAGTGGAATCGATGAAACGTGTTCGAATTTCAGCGAAGGTACTTTTGTATTAATTTTTGCCCTTTGGGGAGTCATGACCCCAACTCAATTAATAGAACAGGTTGGACATTGTTTTTAGTGTCCACCCAATAGAAGACTCGAGAGCCACTCAGGGTAGAGGATTACTGAATGATTTAAATGTAAAATTAGGAAGTGAGTTTTATGTGGATATATAGCATAAGTAACGATTAACTTTGAAATGTGGTGATTGTATCGTTCAGGAAAACACACCCGCGGGAGTCAGATCCATAAAGCATCAGGGAAAAATCTGTCATTCGAACTTACTCTTTAGAATTAGAATACTGTGGGTGATGGTGGCCATATACTGAGCACTTCTTAGCTGTAAAAGTTTTAATTAGTGGAACTAAATATTGGATCTCATCGGAACATTTGCATGGGAAATATCAATAGAGTAGCGACAGGTTTGCATCTGTTGGAAAGAAGCAGCAAGGTAGAAAAGATGCCATCTCCCATAAGTCTGTATAAAGAACTTTGGACTATCAAACCCGGAGGATTGTGAAGCTCCAGCTTAGATATAGCAGAAATACTCCATCTATCATCTAATCTGACACTTTTAAAGATAAAACAATTCTTCGTTTATTTACAGTAAGGTTCACCCTTTACAAAGACCAATTGATGTAGAGGGTTATGTTAAAGGTTATTGTATATAAGTAGGAGGGGAAGATAACGGTTAACTCTAGACTTGAAAAGATTGTGATTGTAGTCATCTAGGAAGCATCCTTTTGTGAGTCTGTTCCACAGGGCAGTGGTTCTCGGGAAGAAGCTGATGGAATACGGGGTTGTGGGTGATTTGATACAATGTAAGTGGCATGCCGTGAAGGTTAGGACTGGCGGAATCAAGGAATGTAGTTCGTCCGAGAACTTTTCATTATAGCGATAGAGCAGTGAAAGGCTTTCCACATCCCCCCCCCTGTGAGAGAGAGGTTGAAGGGGTGGAAAATAATTCTTCTCAAACAAGGACTCAGAGACGTTTTTGAATTCTATCAAGACTGAAAATGAGGACTGGGCAGCTCCCGCCCAAATATGACAACAATACAACATTTTTGTCCTCATCTGGCACTTATAAAGGTAGGTATGAAGAAAAATATACGGAAAAAACAAACAAAAAATCCTTATATGCAATTATGCTGTTTTAATGTTAATATAATGTCAACGTCGGACGTTTCGGTCTAATAAACCATCTTCAGGACATATTCATAAAATATAATTAACATTATCAATTCAACATGACAAAGACGATGGACATAAGAACAAGACTTATCCAAACAGATAACTGAAAGTTTTATATGATCAGCGTTCCGTTTGGATAA
The DNA here is from genome assembly GCA_963932145.1 of Acanthosepion lycidas. NCBI lineage: Eukaryota > Metazoa > Mollusca > Cephalopoda > Sepiida > Sepiidae > Acanthosepion > Acanthosepion lycidas. The sequence continues at coordinate 12,125,361 of OZ010596.1, forward strand.
GTCTTGTTCTTATGTCCATCGTCTTTGTCATGTTGAATTGATAATGTTAATTATATTTTATGAATATGTCCTGAAGATGGTTTATTAGATCGAAACGTCCGACGTTGACATTATATTAACATTAAAACAGCATAATTGCATATAAGGATTTTTGTTTGTTTTTTCCGTATATTTTTCTTCATACTGTCGGATCTATATCCATATATTTGCTTACAAAGGTAGGTATATAGCATTAGGAGCCAGGTACTTGCTGAAGCGTTACAGGTAGCCGATTATCTTATCTGCATCTAGAGCGGTACAGTGAGCAGCCCATTTCTCCAGGATTATTGGCAATGAGTTCTACTTGATATCTGGAGTGAACTTGAGTCCAAAAAGACGCTCGAAACAAGTAGATTCATTAAGAGAAGAGTCGTTCATCAGGATGTGATCAGGAATAATGAAAGGATTCTAGACTTTTGATGCATTGACATTTAGAAGCCAGTTTTTTTTCCCATTGAGCTAAGCCAATGGTTGGCTGCCAGTCTCGAGTAATGTCCACTATTGATCTGGGAATGTTCCTAAGAATTTCATCCCAAGCAAGGCGGAAGTTTTACTAGTACGAAAGGGATTACAGAGAGTGAAAATAAGAGAAAAGACTGGATATAGGAGGATTAAGAAAAGGTTAAAAGAATAAAGGGGATCAAGGCAACAAAAGTACGAGGAAGGGAGTTTCACTGTTGAGAAGTGTGAGAGAAGCTGTTGGAGTAAAAGAGATGCTTACATTTAACTGTTTCGACAATAAAAGTGTGGGACCGAGATGCCTACCTAGTAGCACGCTTAAATTCATGCAGTCGGGGCACCAGTGAAAGTAGCTCATCAGAGCAGTTAGCATGAAAATATTTGTAGAAAAGACAGAGGGAAGCCACAGCACGTCTATGAGAAAATGGCAGGTGTTGAGACCCCAAGTCAGGACAGATCACATTGTACATCTGTCATTGGATTTTGTCTAATCCTTGAGATGAACGGCGGGGGCACCAGATCATATATGTCAAGAGTATTCAATGCAAGGACGAATGGTAGATTTGAAGGATGGACTCAGACGAGAAAAACCTTCTGGCGCTACACAGAGAGCCAATTTTCCTTACGGTAGATGCAGCTATTGATTCATTGTAGTTGTTCCATCTCAGGTCAGTGGAAAACGCAAGACCTAGAAGGCACAGTGAGACGCTCTCGTGAAGTTGATAGGGGGCAGGGACGTTTCTCTATAGTGAGTAAATGAGAGTAGTTTAGTTTTGGATGCATTAAAATTTACAAGCCATTTCCTTGCCCCAGTCAATCAAAAATTGGAGTTCCTTTTCAAGACCAACTGTCAGGTTAACTTTGTCAGCAAATCACCGGATGGTAGTGCCGCCTGCATAGATGCCTACCTGCGAACTGATGACATCAGGAAGATCGTTAAAAGACAAAAGTTAGAAGACCGAGGACGCAATTGCCAAGTACGCCACTACTCCATGAAATACTATGAAGAGAGGGATAATACCCCGAACTACATACATATATATATATATATATATATATATATATATATATATATATATATATGTGTGTGTGTGTGTGTGTGTGTATTATAAATTAACTGATTTTAAATATAAAATTTTCTATGTGTGTTTGTGTTAAAATACGTTTTATTAAACTACAATTTTAATATATTTTTACTCTTAATTACTAATAGACTATATTTCTTTTTAAAAACAAGTAAATGTAATAGAATTACTTACATTATTTAAAATTATTTTTTTAACGTATTTAAAGACAAACACGCATAAAAATCATTGAGTATACAGGAAAAAAATGCCGAAAAACTTTACTGTTAATAAAAATCCAGACGACATCCATTTAATGGATGTCAGAATTCGTTGAAAAATAATCCCCTACCCTCCCTAAAATTAACCTCTTTTTCGAACGTAACTCATAATTGATATAACAATAGTTAATAAAAATGCTACAGCCCCTTTCTGAATAATTGGATTTCTCTGTATCCTTGGAAACAGTAAATTATGAATTTATATGTGCGTTTAAAACTCAGTAAATTTAAAAATAAGTTATTCCAATATTCGCTTGAAGATGAAACGGAACTAATGCTTTTAATTTAATTATATAATTAAATTTAAAGTTTTAGCTTCCATTTTTGAAACATGGTTATTACTGTGTAGCGAAAAATATTTTAAATGAGTTAATTTATAATATTTGTGCTCTGTAAATTTACATTGAGAACCGTTTTGTAAAAATAAAAATAACAAGAACACCGAATTATATATCTTACTGTTCTTTCTTTATATATATATATATATATATATATATATATATATATATATCACTGTTAGATAGATGGATAGATAGATAGATAGATAGACAGACAGGCAGGCAGATAGATAGATAATGCACATACATTGATAGATATTAATTAGGTTGTCAGACATGAATCGACCTAGTTTTTGCTTGGTTGTTGATCCGGTCGTCTAACAAAGTAAACTCTTAAGTATATGAAAAATGTTTACTTATTCCTGACTCCTTTTCTTTCCAGATAATTATTCTTTCAGTATATTGTTAATTATATGTCCACTGAAAATGATTACAATAAAACAATATCAAGAATTCATACTGTATGAGTGCAAACTCTTTCTTCCTCTGAAGTATTTCGAAATATCAAGACGGGCTTAGGTAATGGTGCTGTTAAAATCAAAACTGTACAGAGATGGTTTCAGAAGTTTTGTTCGGGAGATTATAGTCTTGGAAATAAACCAAGGGAAAGACCACGATCGGTTATCAGACATGATCAATTGAATGCTTTGGTTGTTCAAAATTCGAAAACTACAGTCGGAAATCTTGAATCAGAAGTCGACTGTTGCTCGGGAAAAATAAAGAAATTGGATAGTTTTGTTCCGCATTTACTGAATGAAACTCAGAAAACCGTCGATTTGAGCTGTGCTCTCCTTTCTGACTGGAAAAAGAACCATCTTTGCATCGAATGCAATGAGAAAGAAATACTCTTTGACAAGAGTAAGAGAGTAAGCCAGTGGTTAGATGTAAGTGAATCACCAAAACAATACTCGAAAACCTCCACTGCAACCTAAAACATTAATGGTTACTACGTATTGTAGAATCAGATTCCTACATTTTTTTTAAATCTTAAATTTTGTGCAAGTTAAACACACAGAGGCTCCCAACCAAGTATAACAACTGATGTATTTTGATTGGTTGTAAAATATTAATTAGGTGTCGTCAACTACGTCCGAAGGTACCGACCCAAATTTTGACCTCTAGTTGACGCCATAAAATGTAAACATGTTCACGAGCCTCACCACGTGACCAAGAGAACTAATAAAAACGAAACTTCGACGCGACTTGGTCAGTGGGCACTTAAAATATTGAACCAATTCACTTGACTTCATTGGAAATCAACATAGCAAAGGAGCCGAACTTTATCTTCAATACAACAACAAACCTTGTCAACCATTTCCAGGCTTAACACTCACTCCCACAAAATATTCTATTCCACAAGAAGAATCTCTGGTTAATGACCGATAACTCTATAACAATCAGTGAGTTAAGAACAATACTTTTTTCTATTTAATACAAAAACAAAAACAACTGTTTAATTTTCCTATAAAAACAAATATAGCTAACTACACCTTCTTGTTTTCACACATACAGTACAGTAACTCAAATACTTTCAGTAACACACACCAAAGAACTCTATTGTGTTTATCAACTTTTGAATTATATATTATGTATTTGTTGTGTTTATAAAAAAATATTTACTTTTGAACAAATTCATAATTTCTTCTACTTGATTATTTCTCTTGTTGTCTTTGTTACATTTGATATTGTAAAAATTGTAGAGGGTCAGTTTTTATTTCTATTTATAACCAATACAAATTGGCTGACCCACTATAGTATTAATAAATAATTTTTAGCCGCGTTCCTAAGTATCCCCTCACCTTTCACTATTTTTTGCTTTTCCTTGAACATCGCCTCGTGTCTCGTCTTATTTATAACAAAGGTTTCCTTCTGAAGAAGTGTTGGTTATAAGAATCTTAAAGGAAATATAATGAAAATGTTTATATGCCTTTTCAAGTATATGCTCTGTAGTATCAGGTCTTTGTTCTAAATGATAAATATTACATTGCATTAGTTCTAATTGTATTATGTTTAAAATATCGTAAAAATAAAATTATTCTTATAAATAAGCACTCTAATATTTAATGTTTAATATTTTTTCTTGTAAATTCTCAAGAACAAAAAAATGAATAAATTCACTTTCATCGTATGTGGAGGTTTTATTCCAACTCTATAAATCGCTTTTTAAAACAATAAACCTTGCCAAAGAGTGAAGGTATTTAAAAAACGGTGTCATGTGAGAAGCCGTCCTTTTGATACTATGTTCTATTGCGGGCACGTTTCTCTATGCTTGCCCTTAATTCGATAGAAATAAGCAAAATTTATAGGGCATCTTTAAAAAAGCTAAAAAAGAATAAAATCAAAATTCAATCACAATTTTGATTTTATAAATCCTATACTCATAAATAAAGAAAATAATTTATACACAAGGAAAATCCTCAAGAGTCCCTTCATTAAATATTATCCAAATATTAATCTACGCCTAGTTTTTTTCCCAATATCATCTTTTCTAACAGAATCACTATTCTCCCAAGTCAACGTACACAACAAATATATCAAGAAATCAAAAGAAAACGGTTGAATCTGTCAACAGAACAATATTTCTGCACGTGAAAATATTCTCTTCAAACATATAAAGTAATTAACGTAATCTTTCAGTTGACCAAACGAATATGAGTTTCTAAATTCTTCTAGTTACTAACGACATTTTGTTTGTTCCTTATAGATACTTTGTTTTGAGGAATTACTTTCGTTTTTTTTTTTGTTTTTTTTTTTTTTGTTTTTGCCTTGAACAAGTCCACATTGGACGAAAGGTGCCGGTTAAAACTACAGTTTTCGTTTTGTCTTTTTTACTTTATACATACATGCATATATATATATATATATAAATATAAAAGTGAACATAGAAGTCAACACTTAGAGGCGACAGTCTGTTTCATGCTATATGCAATCGTCAGGCCACGTGTGCTGTTATTTTTCTCGGCTATTTATATATATACGGGTTAGTGGTGCATTGTGGGTATTCTATTATGGCGGTTATTTCACCGGAAGTCGTTAGTTTATCTATTTAGGTCAAATTATATTGCTTGTTTTTATTTTTGTTTCTTATTTTACTTATTTATTTATTTATTTATTAACGTAGTAAAAATTTGTTTATATCACTTATTTAACAGTTTTGGTTTGGTTTGGGAATTTAATTAAAGCTATTTGTTCAGTTTTGGGGTTGATTGTTGTAGTTCATTCTAAGTATTATTTTGGCGGGAACAGTTTTTAATTGATTATCTTTATTTGGGATTGGTTTGTTTATTTATTTACTTGGATGAATTTAGGTTAATTTATTTTACTTGTATATTTTCTCTTTTCGGTTTTCGATTTTTAAGTAACATAGTATTTTTTTATGTTTTATTTCTATTTTTTTTTTTTTTTTGTTATTTTGTTATTTTTGCTTATTAGTATATTTATTTGATTTGATTTGATTTTTTTCGTTTTTAATTTTTTAGGTTACGTAGTAAAAATTTATTTTCATGTCTGCATTTTGAGATGAGTTCGGATCTTTTGTTTAATAATTTATTTTGGTCGGGGAAAGTAATGATAGCTATTTTTTCCTCCGAGCAAAGTTTGCAAGTTTTTGATTGGTTATTGTAGGCTGATGATTTTTTCCTTATCTTCCAAGATATTTTTGGTGTGATGTTCGTTTTGTTTTTAATTTCCCAGATATACTTAGAAAGCATTGTACTGTTTGCATATTTACTATTTGTGAAAGATGTTTTGTGTGTATAATTTCTTTGTTTCCAGGGTCCTTCAGTTACTCCTATGTATACTTTTTCTTCATTATCTGGTGATTTTATCGTGGCTTGGTATATTACGTTGTTTTGTAAACAATTTCCGTTTAAGGGACATTCGTTCTTTATTCTGCAGTTGCACGTGGGTTTAATTTGTTCGTGTCGTTTGTTGATAATTTTCCTATTGTGCTTTTTTATTATTTGTGCCATGCTCTCGGTGCAGCTGTAGCTGATTTTTACAGTGTTTTTGTTGAATATGCAATACACAATGCACCACTAACCCGTATATATATAAATAGCCGAGAAAAATAACAGCACACGTGGCCTGACGATTGCATATAGCATGAAACAGACTGTCGCCTCTAAGTGTTGACTTCTATGTTCACTTTTATATTTACACACGCTCTATCTCTGATATTGAGCACTTTATTCCATAAATATAGCACACCTTAAGACTATATTTCTTTATATATATATATATATATATATATATATATATATATATATATATATATATATATTTAAATAGCATTACAAAATTTAACGATAGCTAGGAATAAGCAAAATTTATATGGCATCTTTAAAAAAGCTAAAAAAGAACAACTGGTTTCGTCCCAGCCTTATCAAGTTTATTTTCTGGGATATAAAAAAATATTTAAGCGTGTAAATTAAATTAATATAACGAATGCAAGGAAAAAAATATGAATTTCAACAAAACTAGAGTCCAATAACATTCAGATCCAGTAAGCATTCCCTCTGCTTACAAAGGGAAGGCCCACAGGATCTGATATACAAGGGACCTAGATAGAATCAAAAAACGGTCCGCACTAAAATCAAACATACAATTGCTGTTATTTATTACATGCTCTGCAATAGCAGAGCGGGAAGTGTTGGTTAGTTGTTTTGTTTTTTCTGGCATCCGGATTCAAAATCCTTGGGGTGGGGGTAAGTGTTTTTTGATTCTCAGATCGCGGACTCTCCTATCGCAAACAATAAATGAGGGTCAGCATTGGATGGTGCCTTTTGTTTTACACTTATGCATGCTAGCAGGGGTTAGTGTTGAGAAAATCAGGTAAGGGAAAGACATATTTCATTTGTGCTTTCTTAAGTGTGATACTAGCCCAGACTTACTGTTGGCGTCAAAGCCACACTGACAGATGACATTTGTTAAAGCAGGATTTTGGTGACGTCTCTGCTTCAGAGCTTGACGAAGCCGATCACCGTGCTTCAGTCTACTATCTTCAAAACCCTTTAATTTAATGAAACATGTCTTACGCCATTCCTTTCGGTTTGATGCTTGGGCTTCCCAGGTTTTCAGTTGAGACGTTTCAAGATGTCTTTCAATTTGTCTTTGTAGAGTTAGAGTAGACGTCCAACAAAACGGTTGGAATTTGGTAGTTGTCCATACAGCACCTTTTTTGGAAGCCTATTCTCACCCATTCTCATAAAATGCTAGAATGGTTTCAATCCCTTTCATGTTACATTTCTTCAGTATTGCACTATTCTTGACCTAGTCATCCCATTTTATATCACATATTGCTAGAAGACGGCGCATGTGAAAAGCGTCAAGTTAATGTGCTTGCGGTACGGGTTTCAAGTTTCAACACCATAGAGAATGAGAGAACGACTGATCTGTATATGTCGATCTTTACACTGAGAGATTCGTATTTGCTGTTCCATAACCTATGTTTACCGAATGCTGTACTGACTTTGACTATTCTAGATTGGATTTTTCTGTCCATTTTTCCATCAGAAGAGATTGTTGATCCAAGATATGTGAACGCCCCAACAATTTTTTAATGCCGCACCTTCAATGAACGGAAGGATTTGTGAGAGATGGATTACCTGGTACTGGCTGGTACATTAGCTCACTCTTCTTTATGTTGATAGTGAGTCCAAATGATTTCTCATGTAGCAGCTGCAGACAAAATTTCAATTGTGCTTTAAAACATTGCTGATTGTATAGAACTCCACTGAATTCAACATTGACTCTTTCACTTAAGTCAGAGAATGCTTTTACAAGCATAGAAGAAAAGAAAAGTGCAAAGAGAAGAAGAGCAAGAAAGCAACATTGCTTTGTACTGTTGGAGACAAAAAGGCGTCCGATTGCTTACTTCCTGACCTTACAAAAGGTTTCATTCCTTCGTAAAAGCAGCTAATAATAATAATAATAATAATAATAATAATAATAATAATAATAATAATAATAATCTCCCAAAAGTTCTCCATCGCCTTAACCAGGTAACTCACACTCTTTCATCGGATTAACTAACCACCTAGCCATGTGTTCTTGAGAATTTTTTGCGTATCAAAAGATTGGTGCCACATTTGTATATTTCAGATGGAATTCCATCTTCACCGGGCGCTTTTCCATTCGAAAGCTGTTTGATGACTTTTTTGACCGCGAAGGTCGAAGGGTTAGCAGAAAGGCTTTCTAAAACAGGTCTCTAAGGAATATTGTTTATTACTACAGCATCAACAGACGAATACTGATTTAGGACCGCGGAGAAGTGTTCGGCCCTGCGTTTGATAATGTGGCTTTTGTCTGTCAAAAGAGTGTTATCTGAAGAAAAGATTGATGATAGACCGCTGGAAATGGAACCAAAAACATCATTCTAGTTTTGGGAGAATGATTTGAAGTCACATCTGTCAGCAGCCTTCTGCAAAGCTTTAGCCTTTGTTATCCACTAGCCCCACTTCATCTCTTTTAATTTTGCTTGAGACTTTTCCTTGGCTGATTTAAAGGTCCGTTTTGTTTTTGATAGGCATGCTTTGTCTTCCATCCAGACCTGATGGCATTTATGCATGATTTCAAGGAGATATTTAATTTCAGGATCGTTTGAATCAAACCAGTCTTGAGGTTTTCGCTGAATATGCCCTAGTGTTTCTTTTGCCCAGTCATACAGTAAGTTTTGTAAGGCAGACCATGCCAACTCAACTTCATTACCTACAGCAAGAGATGAAAGTTTTAAGTCATACAATGTTTGGAAAGAGTCTAATGTTTCCCTGCCTTTCAGCTTTGTTATGGCTACCTTCTTTGACGGTTTTGCTCAATTGTTTCTAGCAGGCTTCTTCAGATGCATTGCTGTATGTGAGCAAACAATTTTGGGATCTAACATTAACCGATTGACAGTGATCGCGTAAGGGTTTATGTCGGGGCGATCACGACTACGATCACGACTACGAACGATGATATAGCCGTGCCCTGATCTATAGATGGTCTCATATGAGATTAAAAGTACTTGGGAAAATAAAAATTATTTCAAAGAAAATCTTGGAATTTTTCTTAATCAAATTTTTACTGCCACCAAGAAATTAATTCGTGGACTTGAATGGATTAAAACTAAAATAAACAGACGTAATACGTCTAAATTATTTAACCATACACACACATACACACAAACACAGACACAGGCACACACACACACACACATATATATATATATATATATATATATATATATATATATATATATATATATGTTTATGTGATAACGATATGTATTTTTATATATAAAGAACAGTATTGAGGAAACTGCATGACAAAGTGGAAAAACTTTACTTGTGACGCGTTTCGTCCTTCAGGACTTCATCGGACTAAATAGTAACTAACAATAAAAGGCTTAGTCAATACTAAACAAAACAGCAAGCTAAAATCTTAAGAAGGAATTTACTCCATCACCTGTAATAATTGTCAGGAAAAATATATAGGAGAAACCTCAAGAAATCTAAATAGAAGATTATGTTAACATAAAAGAGACATTTTTATAGAATAATACATCAGATACGTTGATTGTGCACTGTTACGAGACTGACCACAATTTTGACATAAAAAATGCTACATTGATGAAAGGAAAATAATTCACTAGGGCGTTAATGCCTAGAGAGCTCCTTAATCGCAAGGATATCTAGAGTAAATTCGCTCCCTGGCTTTTACAACATTTCACCATACCTAGCAGTGCGGAATACCTACTTACAAAAGTGATGGAAAGAAAAAGAAAAAGACTAAAAGAATGAATTCGTCTAGATAAAAAAATCTAAAATTCACAGCAGCTCTCTGTCGTGCGCATGTGTAGTCCTACCAAGATAACAAATTTAGTCCAATGAAGTTTTAAAGGACGAAACGCGTCACATGTAAACTTTTTCCACTTTGTCACACAATTTCCTTCATACTGTTCCTGATATATAGAAATATACATCGTTATCTAATATATATATATATATATATATATATATATATATATATATATATATATATATATATATATAGCGTTGGAGTGGGTACACGCCTATATGTATGTATGTACGTGTATATTTTATTGTGTATGTATGTATTCGCATGTGTTTTTGAACATAAAAATATAGGTCCTTCCTAGATTAGATAATCGTTATATTTATTTTTTATATGTTTATATTTGATTTGTAACCTGTAGTCGATATTAATTTTATCAAATTTTCTTGATTACACAGTGGCCCTTTCAGTAAATGTCCTTCAGTTTTAGTTTCCCTCACTCCATCTCTCTCCCCCACCCCTTTTTCTTTTCTTTTCCTCCCTCTTCTTCCGATCTTTAACATTAGATCGTCTATATTGTGTGTTTATGTATATTTAATGTATTAGACGTCCGACAACATTCATTTTTCTCTCACTTAAACCTCTTCCACTTACCTCTCCTAAACTCCTCTCTGTTAAGTTTTAATCTCCCACCTTCTCTCGTCTGTTACCCCTCTCTTTACCTCTAACATTCGTCCCACACTCTCATACTTACACTCTCTCTAAATTCTATTTTTATTTCCGGAGTAGTTTTTTTCTCAGTTTTCTTTTTGAATTTGTAGGTCTGATGAATTGGATCGTATTTACGATTCCAATGGAATAAATTATGACCATGGAATATTAGGAATATTAAGCCTTTTTATTATATATATATATATATATATATATATATATATATATATATATATATATATATATATATATATCCGTTTGTTTTATTTTTAGATTTATTATGATGCCGAAAAGAAGTTATTTCGAATGGATTACGTGGAACCCGTGGAAGGAGCTCCTGGTTACAACAAGGGACCTCTGACTCAAATTCATGATTTCAATTCGGGTAAGTCAAGCAGAGAAAAACAAGTAAAATTACGGTATTAAACTTGTCAGTACTTTGTTAAACTGACACATCGTAATATCCCCCTCCTTCTCCTCCTTCTCCTTCTTCTTCTCCTCCTCCTCCTCCCCCTTCTTCTTCTTCTTCGCTATCCACCAATCTCCCAGATCTGTCGCGATCATGTGCCAGTGCTTGGGTCTCTGCGAATGGTTTCTCCATCCATTTCTTGATATTGTAATTCCACTTTATCTTCGGTCTTCCCCTCCTCTTATGTCCCCCAACGGCTCCTTGAAGAACTCTTTGCAAGTCCATCTGATCGTGTTACCTGGCCATACTATCCAAGCTTTACTTTCCTTCACTGACGCATCGAAATATCTTCTTCCTCCTCCTCCTCCTCCTCGACAAGTAAACCTTTTCACTTTGTCATACAATTTCCCCAATTCATATATATATATATATATATATATATATATATATATATATATATATGTGTGTGTGTGTGTGTGTGTGTGTGTAATATAAAATCTCAGCTATAACTAAAAGGACAATATGAATAAAGACAAAAGGAAAACTTATCTTAGACATAAATGGAAGTTCCAGATATGATGAAGTTCAAAGTTGTTATCGATGTCTTACGCTTTGCAGCCTCCCTCTTTTCTTACAGACGCGGTGTTGCAAGCTTTTCATAACTTTATCGCTATATCCATGGTAAATTTTAAGATGAACACCATTTTTAGTTCCCATAGTTCAGAATTTAATATCTAGGACAAGCTATGCTAAATTCAAGTAATCAAATCACCCGCATTTCCCCCATATTCTACTTGTAACGAGAAAGCTTTTTTCCCTGGAACTGCAACTTTGTGGAACTGACTCCTGCGTATAGGCTCCCCTAAACACTGCAATCTTAACCTCTTCAGTCAAAGGTCAATAGTTGTCTATACTCTTTATCCTCATATTGTTCACTTTTTGCGACCTAATTTTACATTTTTAGCACACACTTCATTCAGTAACCCTGTGCCTTGAGTGACTCTTGAGCCTTGGATAATGTCTAGTATAAAACCATACCTGCGTTAAAAATAGTAATTGTACTGATAATATGAATGTACAATTTCTGCCTTTCTGAGGGACACAAAGAAGAAATCTGTCCCTCCAGAACGTAAGTGACCATGGTCCTCCACAAGTTCCTTTCTTTTGTAGTTCTTCGCAGTTTTTACTATCTCTCCTAATACCTGTTGCGCCAACCATTTACATAAGCTCGTTAGGTAGGTTATTAGATACTTTCCCCTGCCCCTCTTGAGTGATGAATTTTTCAGGCCCTCTTTCCACATTATATGTCCTAGACATTTCAATTGTCTCTTTTTGATTCTATCTATGACATTTTTGTTATTATTTCTATAGTTTAATTTCTGCCTTCTTGTTCAGTCCATAGTATTCTCAGTATCCTTCTGTAGAACCACATTTCTCTCGCCTCAAGTCTCTTCTTTATCTGTGCGGTAATTGCCAAGCATTTACTGCCATATAGGCGAACCGATATTATATAACTTTCCAACATTCTTTTCTTTGTTTTAATGAAACTTTCATGTTTCTTAATACATTCTTTGACTTTTGGAAGGCATCTTCCTCTTCTGATTTCAGTATCGTATCTTCCGTCGTCTGGTAAAACACTTTGTAGATATTGAAATTTCATACTCGCTAGATTTGAGTGTCTTCAATTCATAGATTTTTCTTTCTGCTGATAACCATACGTTGTATTTTTTTATAATTTGCGGTTAGTCCTTTCTTCTCGCTTTCCTTTACTACCTCCTATAAGAATTCCTCTGCACTGCGTCATCTGCAATGCTTAGGTTGTTATGTTTAATACCTGTTATAGTTAGATTCAAATCGCCATGAGTACAGGCTATTCGGCTAATGAATACTGAATGTTTCCTTATAAGGAAACGGCTAATATTACCTAATGGTAATTCCTGCAATTTATGGATTTCTTTGCGATTATTATTCGTATAATTAGAGTAAATTAACCATGGGGTTTAATGACATACCTGGAGGGGTGCCTGCAATTAACTTGCCGTATCTGCTATCGAAAGTGTAATCTCTATATTGTTAAATTTGCTGTCGCCAGCAACGAATCCTCATAGGACTTCTAATTCTCTCAAAATCGACTTGCTTGAATAATCCGGCGAGAAGACACATCCTTGTTTTACACCCCCCTATTATTTTTGTGTATTTCTTTCTTTCTATGTGGCGTGTCCTTTCAGGACGTAGGCAATCATGGCTCTCCATCATGAGAGATTCTACTTGTAACGAGAAAGCTTTTTTTCCTAGAACTGCAACTTTGTGGAACTGACTCCTGCATATAGGCTCCCCTAAACACTGCAATCTTAACCTCTTCAGTCAAAGGTCAATAGTTGTCTATACTCTTTATCATCATATTGTTCACTTCCTGCGACCTAATTTTACATTCTTAGTACACACTTCATTCAGTAACCCTGTGTTACTGAATGAAGTGTGTGTATAAACATAACAACCTAAGAATTCTAATGACGCAGTGCAGAGGAATTTTTATAGGAGGTAGTAAAGGAAAGCGAGAAGAAAGGACTAACCGCAAATTATAAAAAAAAATACAACGTATGGTTATCAGCAGAAAGAAAACGCCCTAACTCCTATGTCCATCTAGCCATCAATCTGTCCTGTGAGTATCACATTTTCCATGCCCTCTCTCCTCTGTCCATCTTGCCTTCAATCTGTCCTGTGAGTATCTTCCGGTATAGTTTCCAATTCTCTCAGAATTGCATCGCTGTATAGGCTGAACAGCTTGGGGTGAGAAAACGCATCTTTGTCTTTACTGAATTAATTTATAACAGTATGAAGGAGGTTTCGCTCCCGTATAAGTGCTGGATTTTTCTAATGCCCTATGTCCATCTAGCCATCAATCTGTCCTGTGAGTATCAGATCCCTTGCATCTCTCAACAAGTTCCTTCCCTCGGCCACCTCCTCCAGACCACGTTCGGTCATCAACCTCCTTAAAGCCGCTAGCTATGTCATGCGTTGTTTTCCCTTATCTCTCTTTCACTCTATTTCCCTGAGAGTATCATATTCTCCAGGCCCTCCTTCTTCACTATGCGTCTCATAAACTTCAACTGCATCTTCCTGATGCTAAATATAAGCCTCCTCCTTGTTTGCAACCTCTCAAAGATCTCATTGTTGCTCACACACTCGGTCCCTGATATCCTTAGCATCCTTCTGTAAAACCACATCTCCGACGCCTCGAGTCTCTTCATCTTTGAGGAAATCGCCCAAGATTCGCTGCCGTAAAGAAGGACAGATGTCACGTAACAGTTCAGTATTCTTTTCGACGTTACCAAAGAAATCCTCCTGTCTCGCAATACTTTGCCCAGCTTTTGAAATGTGTCCTTGACCATCCCAATACGTCTACGGTTCTCAGTGTCGCATTTACCATTCTCTGTCAGAAGGCTTTCCAGATATTTAAACTGCCGAGTCTGTTTCATTCTAGTATCCCCGACCTGAAAATCGCATTTCCGGTTCATCCTTTAACTGATGACCATACATTATTTTCTTCTAGTTTATACCCTTAGTCCCTTCTTCACACTCTCCGTCTCTATTTACTGTAAAAGATTTTATAAATTCTTTTCCGTGTCTGCTATCAGTACCGTGTCATCTGCGTATCTTACGTTATTAAGATTATAGCTTCCAATGCTAAATTCCGGTATGGTTTCCAATTCTCTCAGAATTGCATCACTGTATAGGCTGAACAGCTTGGGTGAGAAAACGCATCTTTCCCTTTACTGAATTCATTTATAACAGTATGCAGGAGGTTTCGCTCCCGTATGTGCTGGATTTTTCTAATATTAGTTTTTTAGGACGTAGGCGATCATGGCTCTCCACATCTTCCTGTCTCTTGTAGTTCTTAATAGATTTTGGCTTTTTTATATTTCTCCCAAACCTTGTACCGCCATCCATTAAGTCAAGCTCACTAATTATGTTATGCGATAATTTCTTCTGTCCATCGTGTCTTCAATATGCCCTGTGAGTATCAGATTTTCTATGCCCTTTCTCCTCTGTCCATCTTGCCTTCAATCTGTCCTGTATCAGATTTTCCATGCTCTCTCTCCTCTATCCATCTTGCCTTCAATCTGTCCTGTGAGTATCAGATTTTCCATGCCCTCTCTCCTCTGTCCATCATGCCTTCAATCTGTCCTGGGTATCAGATTTTCCATGCCCTCTCTCCTATGTTCATCTAGCCATCAATCTGTCCTGTATCAGATTTTCCATGCTCTCTCTCCTCTGTCCATCTTGCCTTCAATCTGTCCTGTGAGTATCAGATTTTCCATGCCCTCTCTCCTCTGTCCATCATGCCTTCAATCTGTCCTGTGAGTATCAGATTTTCCATGCCCTCTCTCCTATGTCCATCTAGCCATCAATCTGTCCTGTGAGTATCAGATTTTCCATGCCCTCTCTCCTATGTCCATCTTGGCTTCTATCTGGCCTGTGAGTATCAGATTTTCCATGCCCTCTCCCCTCTGTCCAACTTGCCTTTAATCTGTCCCGTGAGTATCAGATTTTCCATTCCCTCTCTCCTATGTCTATCTAGCCATCAATCTGACCTGTGAGTATCAGATTTTCCATGTCCTCTGTCCTCTGTCTATCTTGCCTTCAATCTGTCCTGTGAGTATCAGATTTTCAAACCTCTTTTTTTCTCATATATGCGCGCTCTGTATATTCATCAGAATTCGCATCAATTTTGTTATATGGCTCATTAGGCTTCTTTTCCGACGGAGTTCATAGCCAGTGCTATGACAATAGATCTACTTAGATCTTCCGGTATATCAAACTGTTGTACAGGATGGTACGAACGTATTGTCACATTCTACCAAAAAGCGAAGAGAACATTAGAAGAACAAGTAATACAGTAATACAAAACAAATGTACTAGATTCAGTTTATTCATTTTCATTGACGCTGTCACGGATCGAGTTCTGTATAAACAATCATCATTTTCGTGTAGAAGCTCGTGACATCCATCTGAAATAGGAAAGTGTATTATATAGGAGTGACAAGACTTTCGGACCACTCTGTAGATCTACTTTATTTTCTCTGTAATTTTATCTATGCCGAAATCATCTACTGACGATTTATTTTATATTTCTGATAAATCTACTGACACTATCTCTATTAAAATTCCATCTGGCCCCGCTGCTTTGCTTCTGTTCAATTTGGCCAGTGTATATTGCACTTGGGAATTTAATATTTCTAGTCCGACGATATTTCTGTCTATTGTTGTTCTCTTTCGCCATGGAAAAATATTCCGCTATAGTCGTTCGATCTCTGAAGTATTTTTTCTTTCTCAGATATGATCATTCTGTTCTTGGATTTTATGAATCCTCTTGATGAGGATATCTTTTGTCCAGTTCTCTTTTTATATATATATATATATATATATATATCTACATTGTCTGTGATACCCATTCTTTCTATCTCTGCACATTTTTCGTTGTGGTAGACATTGTTTTGTACCTGTATTGCTCTTTCATATATCATTCTGAGAATAAATATCGCATTCCTTATTCCAGTGTCTTTAACAAAACAGGGCTGTTCTTCACCTCTTTCCAGTCTATTTCTCTTGCGTGCTCTATTCATCAGAATTCGGATGATAAGTTTTGTTATGTGGCTGAGTAGGCTGATTGTCCGATGGAGTTTGCATTCGTTTATGGATCTGCTTACATCTTCCGGTATCTCACCGCTGTCGTATATTTCATTTATTATGTTTGTAAGTTTATAAATGTCAAAATCATCTAAAGATGCTTGCACCTTTTATTACACTTCCGTCTGGCGCTTCTGCGTTTCGAAACCGGATCTTTGATGGCATTGATTTTTTATTTTTTTTCACTTAAAAAAATCAGTTTATAAGTTATAATCTGCCAAAATTACTTGTCCTTGTTCCTGACCCCTGGCACATTTTAGAGCTTCATTACATTTCTATAGTAAAATCATTTGCAGTTCATTTTCATCATATACAGCGTGAGTCAAATATAGCGCCCGATTTTTATTTTTACGGTTTGCAATTTACTATATATATTCCTCTTCTATGTTCGATGACTCTTCAGGATATCAGCGATTATGACGCTCCATAATTTCCTTTTCTTTTGTAGCTCCTAGTAAACGTTGACATTTTTGCTTTTTGTACTATTTTCTGCAATCCATTTACACAAGCTTCTTAGGTAGGTTATGCTGTTTTCCTATGTCACTCTTTCTTTCAATATGCCCTTCGTTTGTCAAATTTTTCAGTCCCTCTTCCTCATTATATACCCTAGTAATATCAACTGTTTCTTCGTAATCATACAGGAACCGGTGTTTCAACATGATGTGGCCGTAAGCAATGTTAGGAACAATATATATATGGCAACAAGCAGTACTAGATTATATTTTGATGCCCATCTTTTTGGGTTTTGTTTTTGATAAATTCCAGCCGCGTTGAAACGTTTTTTGAAGCGAGACTTGCCAAACTTTTAATATGAATGATTCGTTCACGGTCGTCTTTCATTTGAAATTCGTCCTCATCTAAATCGAATTTCATCTAAATTACGAGCTGCTGTTGATGACAGGGCTCTCGCGGGAATAGGGAATTTTCACTTGCTTTGCGCCCTGTAATTCTTCAATCCTATTCCCAACATGCATCTGGCGCGTGTTGACCCGTCTTTAAGCGAACGCAATGCCCATCCATCTTTTAATCGTCCGCAACCTTCTCGCCTTGTTGTCCTTAACGCAAAACCTCCTTCTTTTTAACACCCACCTTTTCTATGATTTCTCGTTTTTATATCAAAAGGAATGTTCACATATCCTTCTATTCTAAATTATACGTTACGAATATATTGGATTTTAGTAATACATTAATTTAAGACATTTTTTTTTAATGTTTATACATTCTTTTTATAGATACAAATATTTAAGTAAATGCTCTGCTTATAATAAATAGTATTAACGACATTTATCGGCCTGAATGTCCGAGAAATTTCATATAAAATATGCGTCCTCCGTCAGGAATGACTATTATGACGTCACACATTATGAAATGATGTCACATATTATGAAATAGATTTGTTCATAATGCGTGACGTCATTTTTTACATTTGGATACGCATCGAGCAGATATGAATGTACGAGAGAAAATCATAGAGAATTGTAAGATTAAAAACAGTAAAATCAACCTTGCCAACCTAACCGCTCCTCTGTAGCTAAATCGGTAAAAGCACGTTAGGCTCTATGACGGTTCCGTATAGGATACAGGTTCGATTCCTCTCAGATGACGCATATTTTCTATGAAAATTTCTCGGACATTCAGGCCGGTAAACGTCGTTAATACTGTTTATTATAAGCAGAGCATTTACTTAAATATTTCTATCTATAAAAAGAACGTTTAAACATAAAAAAAATGGGAGGGTAGGGGTGTATTTTTCAACGAATTCTGACATCCGTTAAATGCATGTCGTCTGAGTTTTTCGGCATTTTTTTCTTGTAGACACAAAGATTTTTTTTGTGTGTTTGTGTTAAAATACGTTTTATTAAACTACAATTTTAAAATATTTTACTCTTAATTACTAATAGACTATACTTCAAGGATGATTCGATTACAGAACTACATGCTTATCCAGACGCCTTACGTTACACCTATCTGACTACCGCTCCATTAGAACCCATTCAAAAAAAACTGTCCAAATGTTTTATAGTTCCGAGCGCTTTCGGATAATCTTTAGCCATTATCAAAGATGAGTCGATTGAATGTGTGCGTTCTGTGTATGTCTTAGTGTGTAGGGATGTTTTTAATTTCCGAATACGGTTAGTACATTGTGGCCTTGTTCGTAGTTAATATTGTTAAGAGTTGGCTTTTTCTTTTTTATTATTAAAGCTTCCATTATTTTTAGTCTTTTTTTGCAGGTGGATGAAGTTATTATATTTGTGTTTTCTACTAGTATGTTTTTAATGACGTCTGGCAAATTTGTGCGTGTTTTTAAATAGGTTCTAATGGAGCTGTAGTCAGCTGTAGTCAGATAGGTGCAACGTAAGGCGTCTGGATAAGCATGTAGTTCTGTAATCGAATCATTCTTAATAATGGATAAAGGTATAGCCGAAAGCGCTTCGGAACTCGAAAACATTTGGACAGTTTTTACACACCCTTTGTCCAGAAAAAAAAGCTCTTGTTCGAACACAAGAAAAATTAAATAAAAAGCTTAACCGTAGTACCTTGTCTGTCGTTTTTAATGAAACATGCATACAGGAAAAAATTGCTGCCTAAATATAAAACTATATATATATATATATATATATATATATATATATATATATATATATATATATATATACACACCGAGTATAACTGCATAATTATCCATCCAACATAATGTTTAATGTCTAAAGACCACTAAACTAACTGAGTCTCGTTTTTTCCAGATTTTCAGATAAGACGTTTAGCCATCTTGACACCATTTGTCGTAATAATCACGGAAAAACTTTTTGAGTTCTTCAGCTAAAAGGAGAACAGATTACAATTGTTTTGCGTCAGTCCGATTGTCTTCCCAAATGAGTAACGGTGAGAGGAAAAGCGTCATTCAGGCTTTCGGTAATGGTACCAGCATTCATACTCTGTCTTCCATCTTCAAAGACGATCCAAGAACCTCTGAGAGAACGGTGAATAAGTTTTAAAAAGTGGGAACAGTAAAGAGGAAAACTGGATCAGGAAGTCAGAACAGGAAGAGGGGTCATCATTTCAACTTAGAGCCAAAGGGATCAATTAGAAAAGATCCAACTCATTCCACGATACGTTTGGCACGCGAAAGGAGAGTTACAGCTATGACAGTCCAAAGATTAGTAAAAAAAAATTTGGTAATGTAATCCCACGCCGAACGTATGAGGCACCTTGTTAGTCCAGAACTGAAAGTTAAAAGGTTACAGAGGGCGGGGATCCTCTTGAATAATTTGTATTGTCTATATGGGTGCGTTTGTGTAAACTAAAATGCGTACACCTGTATATATGTGTGTCTTTGTGTATGTGAGTGTCATCCCGAACAAACACAGAAAAAATTCTCACTACCACCACTAAACATAGTCAAACAAGTATGAATAGATCAAATTTTAAAACAGTTTGTCTGATGATCGCAAAAGCGTGAAACATAGGGTCAAAAACTCATATCCATACAATTGAATATGTGAGCTCTCTCTATATAAAATAATATATATATTATTTACATTATTCGGACTGTTGTCCTCGTCGCCATATTTATCACAACGTTTCGGCCGTTGTACGCTCTGGCTTTCTTCACGTGGTTGGAATGTCGAACTGAACCCTTTATTTCGCTCACTGGGGTAGACTGTTCTAGTTCCACATGTTTGATGGATGTCAGTTATTAGTTATCTCCTGCTAATTTCCCTCTGAAAGTTCTCCACTGCCATAACCGGGTATGGAACTCACACTGGATGGGTCCTTTCACTAACCAACGCCTTTATCCACTGTGCCATGTGTCCTTGAGGACATCTGGGTATGAATTTCTGGGTCTTTTAAACCTAATGTCTTCAGCAACCATTTTTACCAGCAGTGTAGAACTTTCAGAGGGAAATTAGCAGGAGATAACTGACATCCATCAAACATGGCAATTTTACTGTCACGCCCAGTATATATAAAGGCTTTCTAGTCGTGTGAAGATCTCAAGGGCGTGAAACTGTCTTTTGTTAGATGTTGATGTTGCGAAGTAACATTTGTGAGAAAACGACATTATTTTTGCACCAACCTAATACTTCACTCTGTAGGTACGTGTTTGTCTTCCGGATTTCCTTTCGTTTCTCTTTCCTTTTTCGGGAATTTTTCTAATGTGCTAGGTCTTCTGGCACTTCTCTGTTGGTCGCCCCAAAGTTCTTAGTCCGCTCAATTTCCATAAATCAGCCCAATCGATCATACATTAGAATGTGTTTTTCTATTTCATTTATCTATTCTTGGTCGAACCTACAACTTTCCAACACGCCCCTTATTTCAACGTTTTCCATTGGTCAATCTCCGGACATTTCATACTATCAAACTGACTACCACTGCTTACATCCGGTGTGTCAATGTCTTGATTCAACTCCTCCGATCAATACACGAGACAGACATCCTGTTTCCTAATACGTTTCTCCAATGGAATCTCACAGTCGTTCTACGTTTTGAATCGCAGAAACTATAGAGTGCGATGGGTAAATTGTCGCCGTTTTATATTTTTAATTACGTGCATGCGCGAGGTTTTATTATTATTATTATTATTATTATTATTATTATTATTATTTTGTTGATTGGACAGTATAGTATGGTCATTTGGGCACCGTTTTATACAATTCACTCCAACAGAAATTTGGAAACATGCTGTACTGTTTTGCGTTCGCGACGGATTCTCCAATACGACCATTCAAGAGTGTTTTGGTTTCAATCTGAGGACATTGGAAAGGATTAAAAAATAGTTGACTGTTCATTAGTGATTACGAAAGTGATGGCGAAGTTATCCCTACATTCATCTTCCCACGGGACCACAGAATTAACACGGAGGCCTACATCAAGTTACTTGAGGAGGTAGTGCATTAATGGGCCAAGAGGGTGGCTGCTGGATACTATATCTGGTAACAGGACTCTGCACCATACCACACAAGCAGAAGAACACAGTCATGGCTGTCAGACAGTTTCTGCGACCAGATTACCCCTTACTTTTGGCCACCTAACTCCCCAGATTACAACCCCCTTGATTATTATGTGTATGTTTCGTGGGTGAGCGAGTGACAAACAAAACTCCTCGTAACACTAAAGATGAACTGAATGCAAGGATTATGCCAGCATTCACCAGCTTAAAGAAGGAGATCGTCCAGAACAGTTGCAGGAGATTCCGAAGTCGTCTGGAAGACCTGGTTGAAACCAATCGCGATTTTATTGAATAAATTTACTCTTCAGTATTTCAAGATTATTTTGTGTAATTTTGCTAAATATGTCAAACTGAGATGTCAGCATTATTTTCATTTTTGTATAACTTAGACGACAATTCATCCATCGCACCCTGTATGCTCTCAAAATCACACTTAGCTTCTTTTTTTAAAGTAATATTCACCTAATTCAAGATTAAGCCTAGACTTGTGTACATGGTGTAGATATTGAACTTTTTTTATATGAAAAGCTATTATCTTGAGTCATGTGTTCTTTTTCTATATCAGTGTTTACCCAATACAAGGCCCAAGAGCCACTAAAGGTAGATGGTTTCAGTGGGGTTTTTTTATCAGTATACGAAACGTCGAAGTGAAGTTCATGGGTCTATGCAGGAAAGATAACGGATAACCCTAGACTTGAAGATGTCAAGATTGTCCTGAATGAGAAAGCATCCTGCTGGGAGTTTGTTCAATAAAGCACCAGTTCTTGGAAAGAAGCTGTCAAAATGGAAATTATTTCTTGTTAAGAAGTGTGCTAGTCCAATAGGTTCGCGAAGAACTATCTTCGCTAAGACCTATAACATTAATTCGCCAGAAGATAATGTTTAATATAAAAATTGTCTTAGGGCGAATTAAGGTTATATTTAAGTAAATGCTCTGTTTATAATAAACAGTATTAATGACATTTACCGGCCTTAATGTTCATAGAAAATATGCGTCCTCCGACCGGAATCGAACCTATATCCTACACAGAACCGTCATCTAGCCTGACGTGCTTTACCGATTAAGCCAAATATTATGGTTAATATAATGTGCCAGCAACACATGGCCTATGAGTCACGAGCGGTATAGAGTTACTGCATTTCATAAACGTAAGCAAGGGCAAGGCTTTAATGTCATCTGGTTATACAGAAAAAGATAATGGTTATCTCAAGTCTTGAAAAGGCCACGATTGTCGTGAATAGGAAAATATCCTACCGGGTGTCTGTTTCACACAACTAAAATTCTTGGGTAGAAGCTGTCTGAATAGAACTTCTTACTAATGGAATGAGAAGGAAATGGGAATAATTTCCTCTTCTGAACATGGCATGGCGATCCCCACATGTTAGGGTTAGGACGGTGGGACTAATACAGCTCGTCAGAACACATGATATGGAAATAGCGATAGATCAGCGAGAGCCTTATAGTTTCTCGTATAAAAGTAAGGTGTTGTGGCGTGGAAGCTTACTGGTCAACCCAAGAATTTGTCTAATTTCTCTTGGCTGATTTGGGAAAATTTTGATGTACTGTATCCAAAAATCACATTGGTTTCGCTCAAGCATGTCAAATTTTTGAGCTTTGGCCACATGCTGATTTTAAGATTTTGCTTACATTATTATACCCATTAAAATATATAAATATTCACAATAAAACTAATTATTATGCTAATTATTTAACTTATTAATTTTAACCAATCAGAAGTATTTCCAGCCAAAAATAGCTTCATAAATATCAAAACACGCCTCCAAAATATTTATAAACCAATAACATGCAATAAAGTGCTTACATCTCAAAACACACCCATTAAACTATGCAACAGAAAAAAAAACAAATAAGAAAGGTTGTTTTATAATTCATTATAATTTAGTAATACCACCGAAATATTGCGCGAACGTAGTAGCAAACATACGACGTGACATTTTAGGGCCAATTAAGAATAAGTAAAATTAAATAATTCATAAGCCAAATTTTCAGGAATAACAGTATAAAAATCACGATGTTTGATCTCAACGACAGAATCTTAGATTCCACTAAGGACCATGTCACTCTAATTGTAGATATTCAAAACCTCAGTCGCTTCCACACACACACTTATCAAGAAACGACTCAGTAGCACTGGCCAAACTTCAAAGGGGACGCCTTCAGATGCTAATAGAAAGATGCAGTGGTCAACAACAAATTTTTTCTCTATTTTTTCTTAGCTAATTTAGGACAATTTTGATGGGCTTAATCCAAAAATCCCATTGGTTTTGCCCAATCACGTCAACCTTTTGAGCTATGTTCATATGCTTTTTTTTTACGTTTTTTCTTTACATTATAATATCTATTTAATACAAATAAGAATGGTTGTTTTATCAGTCATTATAATTTAGGTATACTGCCAAAATATCACACGGACGTAGTGGCATGCACACAGTGTGGTTTTTAGTGTCAATTAAGAATAAGTCAACTTACATAATCCAGGAGCCAATTTTCCAGGAATAACGATATAAAAATCACGACGTTTAACCTCAACGATATGTTCTCTCAGATTCCACTCAGGACCATGTCACTCTTACTGCATATATTCAAGACCTCAGTCGCTTCCACGGACACCATCAAGAAACTTGGTGACCAGGATAAAGCTTGGGTGTAGGTGAAGAATTGTCTGAAATTTGTAATTCCCATGTTTTGGAGGGTGCCAACAATCTATAGCACTGACTGCTACTTCTGTGCTATTGACGAGACTGGGATGAAAAAAAAGAACTAAGGCAACCTCAAGTATCCTGATCTTCAATCAGCACGTCATCTGGTAGCTCACTTTGATGAAATTCCAATACCTGTCTTTGGAGAACTTTCTGACATAAGTGAGGAAGATTTCTGCAGTGTTCAAGAAAATGAAGAGGATGATTCTCCACACCCTTTTCCCCCGTAAAAACGGGGCCGAGTAGCTGTCTACCACCCCAAAAGAGACCCTGCCCTTCAGCATAGCCACGTTTGGGTTCCTGTCTGCCCAAAGGCAGAAAGTTGAACCAGCACAGCTGAAGACGAATCCCCAACTAATTGCCGGAGCAAGGTTTCTTACCTCACCTTGTCGCGAGGCAGGATGTGACACAAGGCCGAATTTAACGTGTGGTATCCGAGGACGTAGGCTCAGGAAAAAATTCTCCGGAGACTCCGTAAAAACGGGGTCGGGTAGCTGTCTACCCCCCCTGACGAGGCTCTGCCCTTCGGCACAGCCTCGTCTGGATTCCTTTCTGCCCGAAGGCAAAGTGTTTGACTAGCACAGCTGGAGACGAATCTCCAACTAATTGCCGAAGGAAGGTTATTTACCTCACTTCACACCCTGCGAGGTAGGATGTGGCACAAGGCCGTTATTTAATGCGGGGTTAAAACTGAGCCTCGTCTGGGTTCCTCTCTGTCTGAAGACAGATAGTTTGACTGGCTTAGCTGGAGATGAATCTCCAACTAATTGCTGAAGCATATCCCCAACAGCAGCAAGCGATACCTGAAAAGTGTTCTGCTGCATAATGGAAAACATGTCACTTCTGTAGCTCTTGTTCATTCGACTACACTGAAGGGGAAATATATAGCAGTGAATTATGTGCTGGAGAAAATTCTTTACGATCAGCACGTGTGGTTAATTTACGTCGACCTGAAGATGGTGAACATTTTGTGGGGACACCACTCCGGATTCGCCAAGTACCCATGCTTTCTGTGCATGTGGGGTAGTACCATCACTGCACAGCATTGCACAAAAGACATTCAGGAGGAATTGGTGTCTTGCATGCAACGAACGTCATCAATAAGTGGATAGAGACAGGATACTTTTCCCACCGCTGCACATCAAGTTCGGCTTGATCAAGCAGTTCACCAAAGCTCTGGATGGTGACTGCTTCGCTTACTTGTGCCAGGCTTTTCCAGGGTTGACGATGGAGAAGTTGAAAGCTGGCATCTTTGATGGTTCTCAAATGCCTCACCTCATCAGAGATCCAATGTTTGAAAACTAAGTGTACGAAGTGGAACTGGAAGCATGGGAGTCTTTTGTTCTGGTCGCGAAGAACTTTCTTGGCAACTACGCAGAACTTGTCATCAATATGCTAACTGCTTTCAGAAACCTCGGATACAGCATGAGCATCAAAATGCATTATTTATTCTTACATACGGATCAATTTCCTAAGAACCTGGAATCAGTGAGCAATGAACAAAGGGAGAGATCCCATCAGGAGATGAAAGAAATGAAGACCTGGTATCAGGGACTATGGAATGCAGACATGATGGTTGATTACTGCTGGACATTGACGAGAGACACCCTGCCGTTGATCATTCTGATCCCTGAATTTTGAACTGATGACATAACCAGCAATTCACATGTACTTACATTTATCAATATATACTATTCAATTTATTGTAATCGATGTTTGTAACATTTAATTAATAAATTATGTTATGGAACAATTTTTTCTCTTAAAAACTAATATTAACAAAATTCAATCGATACTGTCACAAAAATGTAATCGATTTAGTCAAGATCGGATTTTTAAAAATTCAATGTGATGCAAAAACATGACCTGATCGACAGAAACGGATGCCATTTTCGGATTCAGCGGTGAAAAATTGTCATAAATCATTTCGAAAAACATAGACGACTAGAAAGGATGAAAATTCATCATCCACAAGGCCGCGTAGACGGCTTTGAACTCTATCAAGACAGGCAATATTCTTACATTATACATTGACAGTATAATTATATAATTATATAATTATATATTAAAAATATAGATGCTTAATTATATATTGACAGTATAATTCCTTAATTGTATATATTGACAGTATAATTCCTTAATTATATATTGACAGTATAATTCCTTAATTATATATTGACAGTATAAATACTCAATGATATTTAATGACAACATAAATGCTTAATTATATGTTAACAGTATAATTCCTTAATTATATATCGACAGTAAAATTCCTTTATTATATATTGACAGCATAATTCCTTAATTATATATTGACAGTATAATTTCTTAATTACATATTGACATTATAAATGCTTAATTACATTTTGACGCTGTAAACGTTAATTATATCTTGACAGTAAAAATTTTTAATTATATATCGAGATTTTAATTCCTTAATTATATGTTGACAGAATAATTTCTTATTGACAGTATAATTGCCTAGTTATCTATTGACAGTATAATTTATACATTATAAAATGAATATATAAATGATTAAATATATATAGACAGTATAATTCCTTAATTATATATCGACAGTATAAATACTTAATTATATATTGACAGTATAATTCCTACATTATATTTTGATATTATAATTCTATAATTATATAATAATAATATCAATTCTTAATTATATATTGACAGTATAATTCCAAAAATTATGTTGATACTATAAATTTAATTATATATTGGCAATATACATCCTTAATTATATATTGACAGTAAAATTCCAAAAATTATATGTTGTTACTATAATTTTTTAATTATATATTGGCAATATAAATCCGTAATTATATATAGACAGTATAATTCCTAAAATTATATGTTGATACTATAAATTTAATTATATACTGGCAATATAAATCCTTAATTGTATATTGGCAATATAATTCCAAAAGTTATATGTTGCTACTATATTTTTTTAATAATATATTGGCAATATAAATCCTTAATTATATACTGACTCTATGATTCCTGAAACCAATCTGACACAGAATCTTAAGTTACACTTCTCGATTCTATATGAAGGGAAGCGCCAGAGTATTTCCTAATATCTACCTTGAACAATAAAGTGATTCAAACAATATTAAAAATTTTAAATTAACGAATATGCCGTAAGCTGGATACAGGGGTTGCTCTGAAAATAATGTCCCCGATATTATTAACTCGGTCCTTGACGTCGGTGGCAGATGTTGGTGATATCGTCAGACATTTTAATTCATAACCTATAATATTTTCCCTGGTTACAGCAAACTGCCAACATGGCGCCTGACATGAATGTCAGTAAGAAACAAAGGCGTTTCATCGTGGAAGAATCGCAGCAGATGACATTCATCATAGCTTATGGAGACGAAACAATGAATGTGAACAAAGATAGGGCGATAGTGAATCCTGTAATACGTTTTAAGGATGGCACACGGGTTTTCGTTCATTATTAGCGAAAATGTATTACTAATGGTCATGTCTATGCAGACAAATATGCTTTTTATCAATTCACCCAAAGTAAGGAATTAAAGCCACTAAGGCGACATTGTTTTCGAAGAGTGAAGAAGATGAGGCGATTTTAGGGAGGTTAAAGGAAAATAAAATGTTATTTTATCGCATTGAAAGTTTTCATTTTTTTAAATTAATTATTTGTAGTCTTTTTATCAATCCAAATAAGGCAATAAAGCCACTAAGGCACAAGGTGGTTACGGAGTGTAAGAGAATATGAGAAGAAAAAAAAGCATTTAAGGAGAGAGAACAATAAAAGAATTATAGAAAAAGAAAATAATGATTGGCATATTTAATTTTTTGAAAATCAAAGTTGACTGAAAACCAAGAAGCCGGAAGAGAGTTCCACATGTGAGAAGTGCGATAAAAGAAACTGTTAGCATAGAACTTCCGGTAACATCTAGCCATTTTAACTGTAAAATAATGAGACCTTGTCACCAATCAAATACTGCGGTTACTCATGAAGCCTAGTTACCATATAGGGAAGTTCATCAGAAAAAATACCATGAAAGGTTTATAGAAAAGACATATTTCATATTTCTCTTTCTAATTTTGTTCATATCTATCCAGCGATCTACAGGGTGCGATGAGTAAATTGTCGGCATTTTAGATTTTTGATTTTGCGCATGCGCATTGTTTGTATTTGAATTTATTGTAGAGTCAGTTGGAAACGACATACTGTACCGCTTGGCATTCGCGTCAAAAGCTCCAATACGTCAAGGAGAGTGCAGAGGATATGAAAAGTGTTAGATGATATATCTAGTCAACATCATGGTGTTTGGAGTGATCACTGGTGATGGCGACATTATGCCTCCATTCATCTTCCCACAGGCCCACAGATACAACACGGAGGCCTACATCAAGTGCCTTGAGGAGTTAGTATTGCCTTGGATCAAGAGGCTGTCAGATAATTTCTCGTTACATCTGGCCACCTAACTCCGCAGACTGCAACCCACTTCATTACTATATGTGGGGCGCAGATGAACGAGAGACCAACAAAACTCCTTGTAAGACCAAAGATGAACTGAAGGCACGGATTATGACAGCATTCACCAACTTAAACAAGGAGACCGTCCAGAAAACATCCTGGAGATTCCGAAGTCGTCTGGAGGCCGTGGTTGAAGCCAATTCACAAATAAACCCTAATATAATAAAGAATTTGTGAATGTGATAACTTTCCTCAAATGTATGTCGGAGTAATAGTTGAATGGTAGACATTTTTTCTAGATTTCCGATCCAACGATTTTTCCAGATTTCCGATCCAACGATTTTTCCTGGTTTCCGATTCAAGCATTTTCCCAGTTTTCTGATCCAACCATTTTCCCAGATTTCTCATCTAACCATTTTTCCAGATTTCCGATCCAACCATTTTTCCAGATTTCCGATTCAAGCATTTTTCTAGATTTCCGATCCAACCATTTTCCCAGATTTCTGATCAAACCATTTTCCAAGATTTCTGATCTAACCATTTTTCCAGATTTCCGATCTAACCATTTTTCCAGATTTCCGATCCAACCATTTTTCTAGATTTCCCTTCAAACCATTTTCCAAGATTTCTGAACCATTTTTCCAAATTTCCGATCCAACCATTTTTCTAGATTTCCGATCAAACCATTTTCCAAGATTTCTGATCGTGCCATTTTTCCAGATTTCCGATCCAATTGAATTATGAACAAAAATTAAACTTACTTGCGCTAATCGATGGACTATTGGAGTCAAAATCGGATAGTAAATATATTTAAAGATCTGATCAACTTTTATTCAATTAACTCTCTATTGAAACAGTTATATTGATTACTCGAAACAAAAAGTATCTTTAAATGAACGCTTTTGCTGAAATATTTTGACGTAATTTATGTAGGAATAAATGACCTGACCCTGGTGGACTATTTGAATCGTGAAGAAATACTTAATTTATTTAAAATGAAGTGAAAATGAAGGTCGTATTGTAAGACTTTCAGTTGACGTATGGCCCAATCGAATCAAGATCTTAGGATAAAAGTGATTGTAAGGTTTGATCAAATTTCAGTGCCAGGGTAAATGAAGGTCTTGTCAGAGATCTTGAAGCTGAGAAATAAAAGAGAATATTAAAAAACAAATTATAAAATAAAAATTAAATTTCTAACTCAAATGACAAAAAGAATTTTGAGTTAGATGACTTGAACCTGATCCATTAAAGAATGGAATAAAAAGCAGCATTTTAATATTTTAAGTAGTTTTTGCGCTCAGTTAATTGAGCTTAGATTAGATGACCTGATAAAATAAAGGTGAATAAAATCTTTTAACCAAATACTGGTCAAAATAAAAAAAATACGGTAAGAGAATTTCACTTGATGGAATTAGAAATTCAATCATTAAAAAACAAACGGTATATTAAATAATTAGATCAAATATTGGTCGAATTAATATAAGGTCAAAATAGAAGAACTCCCCTTTGAAAAATTGACGAATAGAAAAACAAATAAATAGTTCATTTGAATTAATTCTTTTCGTTTAATTTTAGTCGAATCCAATTTGTTGACTTGAAATATGGCCTCACTGAACGAAAAGAAATACCATAGCAAAAAAATGTTTGAATGCAATGTTCGTTGCAATTGAAGAAGTCGGGACAATAGAAATTATCCCTGAAGTAAGGACGAATAAATAAAAAATGATGAACAAACAAAAAAATAAAATACAATAAAATAAAATAACCTAAGTGGATATCTACGTGGCGTAGCAGCTGTTGGCGGGTAAAAGGCTCCTGTCACACCAAAATCAAATTCCACAACTGCCACAGTTGTGCTCACTTTCACATAAATATTCTTGGAAAGTTAGGAATCTATATTTTCTCCAGTGTAGACTGGTCTCTATAGCCGTGGTTTGCAATTAGTCTGGGAGAAGGACAACATTAGTGGTGGCACCGTGGAGTGATTCGAATTGAAGAATCGAACGGCCGAGTTCGAATTCCAGTCAAGTTCATTACATTCGCTTACGTGAAAAGTATGAATGCATTTCTTCTACCCTCAGCTATGGGTAAAATAGCAGGACACACTCGTTCGTCCTTGCCTGTGCCGCTATGCCCGACGTAGTCATCGTCCTCGCTGTCGTTTTCGCCGGAAGAGAACGCTTATCCACACAAGATTCTCAAGTCGCTTGCGAGGCTTCTAGAAATGGTTATCGAACACACTACTCTCGGAAAAAAAAACACTTGGCTAGCTCCCTCGACGCCTCTGTCTACTTTAGATTTCCCCTTTACCGCTCGCAAATTTAGAGGGGAATCGTGTTTTGGTAGGCAGTGCTGCCACCCATCATTTCTTCGCCATACCTGCCGAAGAATTTCGATACCTTTTTTCTTTTTCTGTTAGCCAGTTAATGGCACTAAAGTTGGATATTTCATCAATGAACATGAACATCAGCAACAGCAGCTGCCACCTTTGACACTGCAAACGTCCAGGCCGCCGACGTAACAGCAGAAGCATCACGTTTCATGACAGGCCGATTGCGCGTGCGTACCGGTTGGCTGCGGCCGTGGTGGTTAGTCTATAGCCGGCTTAGTCGAACCACTCGCCGCTGCCGTCACAGCTCGGTCGTATTCGTCGTGTCCGTTGATGCTGAGGTTGTTGTCGTCGTGGATTCTGCCAGGACAGAATCCTAGATTGGTTGCCACCTAAGGCAACCAATCTAGGAGAATGAAACTGAAACAAAACCGGATCGCACTATCCTAAGAGTGTATATACATGCGGCTTGTAAATCCAGAATCCCCACTGAGACGCCTATGATGTATTTACACGTTCGAATGAATGATCGAAGATACGCTTGCTCAGCTTTCGTTCGGGTTCATCAGGCGGCAAAACAGACCGGGTGAATGGCTCAAAAGTAAAGGTAAGGACAACTTCTTTTTCGTTTTATGTGCCGTGTCCTTTTAGGACGTAAGCGATTATGGTTCTCCACTTCCCCCTATCCATTGTAGCTCTCAATAAGTTTCTTCCCTCTCTCACCTCCCCCAGACCACGTTTGGCCATCCACCCGCCAGGTATGTAATGCTTTGCTTTCCCTTGTCTCTCTCTCTCTCCCTCTATTCGACCTGTGAGTATCAGATTCACCAGGCCCTCCTTTCTCGTTACGTGTCCCAGAAACTTCAGCTGCCTCCTCCCGATGTTAAGTATAAGCTTCCTCCTTGTTTGTTACCCACAAGGACGCTTTTGGACTCTAAAGAGACTGAAAGTATAGACTGGGCAGCTACCAATCAAATATGACAACAGGACTCTCTCCTCAGCGTGATCTGGGTCTTAAAGAGCTTTAGGATTGTCAGGTACTTGAATGGTTCAGAGAGCCGACCATTTTCAATAAATCTTTAGCGGTGGATCGTATGTATGATTTCCATTTTAGGTCAGGCCTTAGTTCAAGGTCCCTCTCTTAAGGAAGCACGAAGATTCCTCGAGATGACATTCGTTCATCGTGACTGACGGTAGTTCGTGGTGTTTCAAAGGACAGCAAATTGTGGAGAGTCATGAACACTCACAGCCCTGAAGTGAGACTGAACATAGAAGATGGAATTATTCAGAGAAAAAAAAACTAATTATTTATATGTGTAAACAATATTATGTCTCGCCCGTTCGAATTAAAATAAAATCAGAATTCGAAAGTCCCTTCTATTTCTTTTCAATGTCTTTCTTTTTATACTAAGATACAGTTTCCATGTTGCAGGTAGATACATCGAGACATCCATAATAAATAACTGAATTCGTGACAATTTAAAAATAGTTTGTTTCTTTTTCCGTATTGTCTCAGTTGAAAAAATTCCATTTGTTTGTAACTGGCAGCCCACACGCCAATACAATATCTCTCCGGAAAGTATCCAGTTTTTTGATAAATAAATAAAAAAAATGTCCGTGACAATAGTGTGTTAAACTTCGTAACATTACTCCTTTTCGGACCACAACTCGTCTCTACTCAAAAACAGTTTTCAAATCCCTTTTCGGGATTATCATCAGTTACCAAGTCCCGTTTTCCTTAATGTCCACCATGGCGTCCCAACGGAGGTTTTAACTTTGGGGGAAAAAAAAAGGCAGAACTCAGAGAGAGGTGGGGAGGGAGAAAGATTCAGAGAGGGAGGGATGGAGAGAGGAAAGAGACAGGGAGAGAGGGATGGAGAGAGGAGAGAGAGGAAGAGAGGGAAGGAGAGAGTGAGAGACAGGGAGAGAGGGCGAGAGAGAGAGGGAGAGACAAGGAGGGAAGGCGAGGAATTGAGGGAGGAATAGACGGCGGGAGGGAGACAGATAGACAGGGTGAGAAGGAGAGACAGGAAGAGAGGGATGGAGAGATACGGAGAGAGAGTGATAGAGAAGGAGAAAGGGAGGGAGAAAGGGCGAGGAAGAGAGGGAGGGAGAGAGAAGGAGAGAGGGAGGGAGAGACAGAGAGAGGGAGGGAGGGAGGGAAAGAGAGAATTATTGACAGTTAGAAGAGGCCAATAAGTCTGAATTGTGCTACTCTCTTGCCACCCCTAACCCAACTATACCCGAGACGTAAAAAAATCTAGTGTCAACGCACAACATAATTTAGTAACGAGTAACTGTTCATGCATGTGCGGTAAGGTCCTCTCACATTTTCTTTGCCAAATTGCATCAAGACTGCGCAACTAGTTCTCGTGACGTTCAAAATGGCTGAATATTTCTCTAGTATATTAGTTTTTGACTCTCTCTCTCTCTCTCTCTCTCTCTCTCTCTTTGTGTGTGTGTGTGTGTTTCTCACTGTTTTTGTTTTCACTTATCACAAGAGGATGTATGGAGATAATTTTTTTTAAAGTGCATGAATGTAATATTTATAAAAAAAATAGTTATATTAGCTGTTATCTCTGGCAAACAACAGGAATAATATTCAATATAAAGTCCCCGATAGAATCTGTCATCTAGATGGAAGGAGATCTCCATCAAGAAGCGAAAATGAATGCTACGAATTTTATTCCGTTATCGTAAACATCTGTTTGCTAGAAAATATAAGCGCCGTCCATGGGAGTTGGCGCGCATGCGCGCACACATTTGTTGTTTGCACAGAATTTTTGTTTATTTATTCTATTCTTTTTCTTTTTTTTTTATACTTGTGCACATTGGCGTAGTTTTCTGTGTATCTTTGCGAGCATGTTTATTTTTTATGTAAAGCTACGCCCATAAATACAGAATCGTTACAAGCCCCCTGATATCGAGTTACCTTAATAAAAAGAAAAAAAAAGAAGCACTCTGTGGTTACGTTTCCTTTCTTCCACTACAGAGCTTCTTGTTAATATGAAATTTGAATTCTGAAGGCATATTCACACATATTGAACAGATCCGTGGGCAGTAAAGGACAGTTTCCTTGTAAATAATGGGAAGGCATTATATAGACAATAAGAAAGGTCAGTGTTTGCTGTGGCAGTGTAGGAACAATTTTATACACACCGTATATACGTAGGCACATTTAAATAGATCTATACGTAGTATCAACTGGGAAAATGAAGTTTTAGAGGAAAATACATGAATATGTATACCTGAAGCGTACACATTGCAGTTGGACAGAGTGTAGGAGGCGCAACATACACCATAGATAGGTAGGTAGTTAGATCAGTGCTAATCAATCTATTAATAGGTAAACAGACTTGATATTTCCACTACCAAATTATTTGTAATTCGAAGTATTTTCTTCGAATATTTTTGCAGTATTTATTTCCGCTCTAATAGATCTCACGTAAAGTCTTTGAAACGTGTTCCATATGCCTGTCGAATCGACATTGTAAAGGTTTTTTTGTTTTGTTTTACGGTATATCAACCTCAATGGGTCATTTAATGCCGCACAAGTAATTTTTTTCCTGCTAATATTTTTCTTTTGTCAAAAATCTATTTCTGGAAATATTTTTTTTCCTCAAAATTGTATAGCTGGTAATATTATTTTCAAAAACATATTGCTGTTAATAGTTTTTCTTTTTAATTTATTTCTGGTAATAATTTTTTTTACAAAGTATTTCTGGTATTAAAACCAATTTTTACACTTTATAATGTTTTTTTTTTACCTCAGTTACGGAGTTAATTATTTGCCAATAGCTGGGACCCTAACTGGTGCTACCACCCCGGGTCATGGTGGACCTTGGAACATCAGTAATTAAGAGGTGGTTCCATGCTCCTCAAAGCCTCCTGATCAGAGGCCTTCCTGTTGGACGTAGTTTATCGTCATACTCAGGACGGATATCTGTAAAGGAATTCGGTGGCTACATTCAATTGAAAAAAAATCTAGAATATTTTCTTTCATAAATACCTAATTTTTATACCTTAAAAATAATACACACACACACACACACACACACACACACACATATATATATATATATATATATATATATATATATATATATATATATATATATATTTGTGTCTGTGTGTATATTGTGTATTTAGGCAGCATTCCATCTTTCATGCAAGTTTCATTAAATATGACAGACAAGGTCCTTTGATTAAGTTTTCTATATAATTTCTCATGTGATCTTACAATTTTTACTTTTCAGTAAATAAATTATATAAAAACTACCCAAATGTTGTTTTTTTTTCAAGCGCTTTTGGCTATACATTTATCCATTTTCAAGGTTGCATAGGGTCCATTAGGTCTCCATTAGTATTTAAGTGAGACCTAATTGAGCTATGGTCAGAAAGTTGTTGTGTGAGTCTTCTTGTCAAACATGTTGCAGTATGCCCTATATAATTGTTTACGAATTTTGATTGGTCAAGAACACAATTCCTTAATGGACATTTAAATTCGTAAATAATATTTGTTCTATTTCATTTTGTTCAAGAAGGTGAATTATTATTTTAAAGTATAAGGTTAGCGGTTTCAAATTGTATTGGTAACATGCATGTTGATAATACCAATATAGCAGCATCGTCTGCATGTAAACAAGGCTAAAATGGACTTTGAAGATAGAAGCCAGAGTATGAATGTTGGTATCTTTGCTGAAAGCCTGAATGATCTTTTTCGCCTCACCGTTGCTCATTTGGGAAGACACGGTGGGGCGGACACAAAATGATTTTAACCTGTTCTTTTCTAGTTGAATAACCCAAAGGGTTTTTCAATGATTGCTATGAAAATGGTGTCAAGATGGCTAAACGTCCTATCTTAAAACCTGGAAAAAAGAAACTCAGTTTAGTGGGGTTTTTTTTAGATATTAAATATTTAAAGATGCTGTTACACAACTGACAAAGTACAGCAGTTTTTTTTTCTTTAATTTTTCTTGTGTTGATATAAGTTTTCTTTTCTGGTCCTAAAGTATATAGTAATTGTCCGTATATTCTGTAAGTATATTATTTTTGATATTCTTTTAGATATTATCAAGAATGATTTTAATTTTACGTTTAACTGAATGTATGGATTTTTATTCCTAACTCGAGATACCCGTGAATCTAAATGTGTGAATGTTATATTCCCAAATGCTCTTTCTTCATTACGTAAAAATAAAATCATCCTTGTTTTAGGATATTTTAGGGAAATTAGAGGCAAAAAAGAAAATTACTACTTAGAATCGAAAAGGAACAATTAAAATTTCTATGACACGTAATGAGGAAAGACCGCTTGGAGAATATAACACTCACAGGATATAATGAAAGACAGAGAGATAAACAACGACTGGCCTATCTATCCGAGCTAGTTTAATTGTTTGGCAAGACGGGGATTAGAAGAAATAGCAAAATGTCAACACTTACTAAGATTCACAAAGGACAGGTAATTGTGGAGAGCCATGATCGCCCCACGTCATGAAGGGACACGGCACATAGAAGAAGAACAACACACAACATAAGGCAAAATAAACTTATATCTAATTATAAAATTAACTATAAAATAATTATCGGATATTTGCCATTGAGTCCGTCACTCTGGCCCTCGCCCGACTCACAAAATTATGAGCCAATTGTAACGCAGGAAAAAATCGGAAATCATATTGAATTCTGCCGCGAATAATAGAGAAAACTACAGGCTTCAGAAAGGAACAAGAATTTGTCTGAGGATTTGACGTTCTTTTTCTTTCATTAGATGTAGGTAAGCTAATAGTCGAATACGAAGTATATTAAATTATTAGCGTAGATAAGTATGTAGGTAAATTGACGCTTGTTTAGGTAACATTATCAAAAATAACCATAATTGGATAGATGAAGAAACAATTTCCTTGTCGTCTTCCTCAGAACAATAATTGCATGTCTTTATATAGGCTACAATAATTAATATGATATATCAGTCACTCTGTATTTATATATATATATATATATATATATATATATATATATATATATATATATATATATATATTAAGGCATTAAAAACAAGAAATTTTATATTGTAGGCCATGATAGATTTAAAACAAAAACACACACCAGTCGACCGGTTTGATGATGTCGGCAAAAAAACCGTTAACTCATGTCTATTGTTTAATAGATTTTTATTATTTAGAAACTTAATAATGTGTAGTTTCTCATGTAGGCATAAAGGGCATGGGTCATCCCAAGTTTTACAAGTTCTAGTTTTGTTTATAATTTTCCATTTTGTTTATTTTTCCATATATATATATATATATATATATATA
Organism: Acanthosepion lycidas; assembly: GCA_963932145.1. Classification (NCBI taxonomy): domain Eukaryota; kingdom Metazoa; phylum Mollusca; class Cephalopoda; order Sepiida; family Sepiidae; genus Acanthosepion; species Acanthosepion lycidas. The sequence continues at coordinate 12,162,912 of OZ010596.1, forward strand.
TATATATATATATATATATATATATATATATATTGGCGTTCTGAACTCAAGAAGAAATTACGCGTTTTTTCGAAGTGGCAAAAAAATTAAGGAGGTTAAATTTGACTGAAAAAACGTAAATATTACTTATAAGTCATATAATAATTTAATATTTAATCCCCAATTATTATTTGTTCATTTTATTTATTATATATGCGTAGATCAAATGCATTTATTCATTTATTCTGTTGGCAGAAATAGAGAGAATGATCAAAGCTTTCGGAACAAAAGCCTGGGTAAACTCTTCGGCATCTTTTGCGAACATAACAACCAATGAGTTTTTTCGGAAAAGGTTTGAAAGTTTTGTGGGCCACCAGGAACCTCTTCTCGCCATTGTCAAACGGAGAAAAATGGCGTGGTTTGGACACGTTACAAGACACGACAGCCTGTGCAAGACCATCATGCAAGGCACCGTTGAAGGTGGACGTAGGAGAGGACACCAACGCAAAAACTGGTTGGACAATGTCAATGGACAGATATGATTATACTAGAATTGCTGATGGCTGCCGTTAATAGACCGTTATGGAGGAGGTTCAGTGTAGTTTTTGCATTCGGATCCACCCCCTACGATTACAAAAATCAAGAAGATGATGATGATGATGATGATGATTATATATCATGGTTATTACATTTCTTTAAAGTTATATTTTTTGAACATTTCACCCCAAACAAGGCGGAAATTCCACTTGTACGCAATGGGTTACAGAGTGGGAGCGAGAGTAAAGAGGCGTGATAGTGGAAAGGATGAAGAGGACAGGGAATTAGATCAAGGCATATGGAGATGTCTATTGACATTACATTTGAATAGTTGGTGATTATAGCTATCAGGCAAACAATTAATAGGAAGGGAATTCCGCAGACGCGAGGTGCGAGACATGAATCTATTAGTGTAGAAAAGACGGCTTTCGACAGGGAAAGGGTATGGAAGAGTCAGCTTTCGACAGTGAAAGCGTATAGAAGAGACGGCTTTCGACAGTGAAAGCGTATAGAAGAGACGGCTTTCGACAGTGAAAGCGTATAGAAGAGACGGCTTTCGACAGTGAAGGGGTATAGAAGAGACGGCTTTCGACAGTGAAGGGGTATAGAAGAGACGGCTTTCGACAGTGAAAGGGTGTAGAAGAGACGACTTTCGACAGTGAAAGGGTGTAGAAGAGACGGCATTCGACAGTGAAAGCGTATAGAAGAGACGGCTTTCGACAGTGAAAGGGTATAGAAGAGACGGCTTCCGACAGTGAAGGGATGTAGAAGAGACGGCTTTCGACAGTGAAAGCGTGGGATCGAGATGGCAGCCTAGTTGCACGTTTAAATTCATGGAAGCAGTTACCTTGAAAGTAATTGTAGAAAAGGCGTCTCTTAGAGAGCGACTGTAGACGAGATGCCAGATCACGGCCAGTTACATTGCATATCCGTATATGTATTGTTTATTATTATTTCTTCCAAAATGTTTTTGACAGTACCGTTTTTTCTATATTAGTATTTGTTTATATAACTAACCTGAAGGTCGTTTGTCTTATTTTTATTTTCTGTTTTCACTTACATAAAGGTATATTTATTAACTACATTTTCTACCCTCGTTCATTTTTTTATCAATTGATATTTAAGTGTTAGTTCTGTCAAAAAAGCCGTATAAATTATTTTATTCTATATTATAAATAATGATTTCATAATCTCCGAGTATTTTGTACTTAAATTCCAATTTATATTTTTATTTTTTCAAACTTTTTAATATTCCTGTTTGTTTATTTATGCTCGACTATTTCGTAATTTGTCTTAATTTCTTGTTTTTCTGTTTACCTAACATTTATATATTAAAAAAAAACTTCTTTTTTTAGGGGTGTGGAGTTGCTAACATTCGCAATGAATATAAGCACTTATATACGTTATGGGGTCGAAACATAAAAATATAAAAATGCATTAGAAAAAATTAGCAGCAATACATTTTATAGTAAAAAAAATACGAGAAACACATTAAAAAAAAAAAAAAACACACTTAAGCTCACATGAAAATAAAATTTCGGCATTAAATGACCCATAAGGAGTTGATATGAATAGCTGGCCACTCGTATTCGATTCCTGTCTACTAGGGCGGGTAGCCAATCCCTATTGCAGACGCTTGCTCAGGCGCATTTGTGTTTATTCAACACCCACAGAGACCCCCTGTGGTTTATACTACAACTATGCTAAGCAGACCTTAGTTACAGTTTCTGGGAAAGAGCCTTTTATCTAGCCTGATCAGAAATTTGAACAAGGTCAGCACGCTCATGCCATCGGCCACGATGACTTGTCACTTCGTGCTATCACAGCTATCGACGGCACCCAGGTGTTCTGTCTACCCAATTTCACTGACAAGGCTTGGGTCAACCCGTGGGGTATGGTTTTCAGACACCTTCCAAAGGTGCCCCATGCTGGGATCGACCCCCTCCAGTCCGATAACATCAAGAAGTCTCCTTCCTGACAAATCGACTATAGTGAGATTCGAACCCGGGTCTTATGGTCAGAACGTGCGAGTTGATATGCCGTTAGACAAACCATACAAAACCAGAATAGTGAGGCTCCCAATGAAGATAGAATTCAGATTAGTGCAAAATGATTTCGGCGAATATTTTGTAATTTGTCTTAGTTTCTATTTTGATTTTGTTTACCTAACGTTTTATATATTAAATCCAAAAAAAGATTAATTTTTTTGGAGTGCTTCTAAAATCTCATAATGTACATAATGTTTATATAAGTACATTATATATTCCAAAGTTCAGTTCCAAATCGAAGAATGGACGAAGGCGAACAAATGACGACCAATAAGTACCTGCTTCAGATAGATGGAGGTCGACAACCCATGAAGGCGGTTTATCTAATGGAAGAAAATCCCTGATATAAACCCCCGCTGCCTAGCCGTCATATCCAAACAAAGAAAAGACTATGGAATTAAATCCAGAAAATCCGGTGTAGAGACTAGAAGGCTGTCAACACTGACAACTTCCCGGCAACTCCTGTAGCCAAGACGTCTGCAAATGTAATACCCTGTATTTCTTTAGATCTTGTCGGTACGGCCGAGATGTGGGTCATGTAGCGCACGGCTCCATGTAACATCGCCCAGAACTGCGCTCTGGCGAGATCACTCTAACCTCACCACCGAAGACGTAAATTTGGACGAAATAGAGAGCTACCTGCATCTCGCGAGATAAATGGATGTCGACTATTTTGAATACGAGCCACCCAGTGAGGACCGAAACTCTTGCTCTTTCCAGGTTATTTACTAATTGGTGTTTTGTTTCGTTTTTTGTTGTTGTTTTTTTTTTGCACAAGGCCACAAATATTGAGCATTTATTATGGATCAAATTCAATTTTAACGATCCATGAAACCAGCTAGATAAACATTAAATCCCGGCGTTTGTTTATTTATGAACGATTATTAATCGTAATTTGTCTTGCTTTCTAGTGTTTTTGTTTATCTAACGTTTTATATATTAAAAACAAAAACATTAATTTTTTTTTTTTTTGGAGGGCTTCTAAAATATCCAATGTACATAATACTTACATATTGTACATTATATATATTCCAAAGTTTTTCATGACCGCCAGTGACAGTAGGGCTAAGAACCCACTGTTTATAAACTGCATCCGTGGCTTGCGCCTCAAACAAGCTAGGACAATTAAGTCCAGCTTCAAGCTAGAAAACGGACGAAAGCAGACAACTTGCACTTCACAATCAGCAGCTTCGTGTAAATGGACTTTCATAGTCAAGGAAGGCAGTCCATCTAAAGGAAGAAAAACCCTAATTTTAAAACTACGCTGCCTTGCGGTCGTCTCTAGATACGGAAAAGGCTATGTAAATAAATTCAGACAAAAAACTAGGAGTGAAACCCCGATGGGTATTGGCAGTCAAAACTGATAACTCCTGCAGCGAAGCGGGCGCCAAATATAATATCTTAACTATTTGTAATACACGAAAAATATCCGTGAATATGAACGGATTATGCTAAAAATAAGCATACATAATTTTTGTAATTCATGTAATCAGACATATATATATATATATATATATATATATATATATATATATATGTGTGTGTGTGTGTGTGTGTGTAAACGACAATAGGAAAACTGGAATGGTATCCGGCGCATTTTGTCCAATGTGAACTTTTTCAAGGCAAAAACGAAATGAATTTATTAAACAAAGTAACTAATAATAACAAAAACAAAATGTCCTTAGCAACTTTAAGAATTTAGAGAACGCTCTTTTCATACTGTAAACTGAAAATTACGTCAATTACTGTCACGTGTGGAGATATTGTTATTATTGCAATGTTGACGGATTCAACCATTTTCTTTTGATTTCTTGATACTGTTGTGTACGTTTGCGTGGGAGAGTACAATTCCGTTAAGAAAGGTGAAATAGGGACATTTTTCATATATATATATATATATATATATATATATCATTATTTTCTTAGGGGTACGAAAATTTATTATGGAAATACAAACGCCTTCACTTAACAGAGCTGAAATCGAGGAAAGACTAAATATTACAATATAAAACATGAGAAGCATGTGATAAAATAAAGGCAGAACAATCACATGAAAATAATGTCAAGCCCTAACAGGCATTCCCTCTGTTTACAGAGGGAGGTCTGTCTGAACCTGGCATAGATCGTTTCCAATGCCTTCAAATGTAACAAAGAATAAGCATGACTATGGATGGAGAAAGAATCAATGCTGAAATTGGTGACACAGCTTGGATTGTCAGCGATGGCGGAGCCGTATGTGTTGTTGATCACATCAACAACACAAACACATAAACAGAAGTAAGAAATATCTTTACCTTTTCACTATTTTACATTTTAGGAACGCCCATGATCATTCTTCTGAACCGTCAAGAACCTTCTGTTTAAGTGAGTTTTTTTTCTTTTTTAATAAGTGTCGCCTGTGTGAGCTACTATCGATTCTTGCCCAAATGTATTAAAAATACATTTAAAAAATTCAAAAATAACATTTACTCCATTTTGTTTATTAGGCATTAAATTATAACACTTAGGATCATCCATAGTTTACCTTGGCTTTCACAGTTAACCTGAAGAATATTTATGAGCGTTCATAAATTTAAAAATTTGGTGACGTTAACAATATATTTTTACTTCTGTTTATAAGTACTTACTGCGAAATAAAATCCTTACGTTTATCTTGATAGTCCAACAGTAGATAAAGAAATTTACGGTCGGTAGGAAAATGTTTGTATTCATATTGTCACACACACGCGCACATATATATATATATATATATATATATATATATATATATATATATATATATATATATATATATATATATATATATATGTTGTTAGACCGTAACATACCTACAACATGGACTCTTCCAGGGCTATATAAAGTATGCGATATAACACTCTAAGAGAGAGAGAGTATTCTAATACCTAATTCTAGTATCAGCCGCGTACGACTACCAATATTGGACACTAGCACATAGTAAGCTCCGCTTACACTTACACTATCTTTGTAACCTTTTTGTTTAATATATCTTTCTTACCTCTAATCCGTGTTCCGTGTTTTCCTTCAGTGGTCCCGATTTTGGGCCCACATCAATATATATATATATATATATATATATATATATATATATAAGAAATGCAAGTGTCAGTGTGTCACGGTGTCACACTTTTTCTACTGTACCCCTAGATGCCCTAGCCCAACATATCGTACCATTTTAGAATCAGGCCGACTCCGTAAAGAAATTAAAACATTCCAGACCGTATCCGGAACGGCAACCCTGAAATGTCCAAATTTTCGTTACTGCAAATTTTTTGTTTTCGGTGATTTTATTACTTGATTTTTTGCGATGAAGTTCTTGTACGATAATTAATTTATAGCTTGGGAGTAAATATGAGAATAACTGAAATTAATTGTGAACTCAAGCGAAAGTCACGGAGGAAATAGAAATAATAGTTTGTATGGAAAGTAGGGACCTACGTGCATCAAACTGTCTTTAAATTAATTGACGACAGATGAATTATTCTTGAACCTTAAAAAGGAAAGCTTAAATATTAATGCAATACTTAAATGCAGCGATCAATTTTGAGTTCTTCTGTACTTCATTGTTGCCTGTCGCATCTACTTTTCCTTACTTATTCTGACGAAAGCCCAATTAAGATGCTTCCGCAGGAGCTAGCTTAAAAGCTGCCACATCAGGCGGCATTTAAGCTAGTATATATATATATATATATATATATATATATATATATATATATATATATATATATATTTAAAAATATGATTCCTTCGCTATATAAGAGTTCTCATGTTTCAAAAAACGAGAGCCGAAAACCTCAATATAATTATTAAAATTAAATTGAATTAAAGTATGAAGCCCTGTTTCATCCTCAAGCGAAAATTTAGGAATAACCAATCTTGAAATTTACGCATCTTTATAAGCATGTTCATTCGCAAAATTAATTACTATGGAAACGGCTTGGGCGACCATTTTGACCATAAACAAGATTTTGAGGAAGACCCCACTACTAGAATGAAAAACCCAACCAGAACCGACATACGAAAGATAAGCAAAAGAATCCTAGAAAGGATCACTAGTCAAATAAAAAATTTCCTTGGATTAACACTTTTGATTAATACCAAAGAAGTCATCAATTGGTTTAGCAACATAAAAAACTACACATTATTAAGTTTCTAAATAAAGAAAATTTATTAAACCATAGACGATTTAACGGTTTTTTGGCGACATCAACTAATTTTCGCATTAAATAATTAGCATAAAAAATAAAAAGAAAAAAAATAAATTTCATAGTTTAATAAAAGGCTTAAAAGCTTAACCCAATCATAAGATAGAAAAAACCCTTTATGAAGTCGTCAAAAAAACAAATTGTAGTTCAGTGCGACGCGTTTATATACGAAACAGCCCTTTGAAAAAATAACTCGTCTAAAGAACTCCGGATTATTTACCTATATATATATATATATATATATATATATATATAATTTTTTAGATTTCACTGTTAAATTTCTATTTCTGATACAAATCTGCCACGAATCTGCCGAAATACGCTATTCCCGATATGAGGTTATTTAGGATTTTATTGTTTGTTAATTATATATATATATATATATATATATATATATATATATATATGTATATATATATATATATATATATATATATATATATGTATATATATATATATATATATATATATATATATATATAATTATTTATTTAAAAATATGATTCCAACATGCTACATAAGAGTTCTCATGTTTCAAAACAAGAGCCGAAAACTTCAATATAATTATTTGAATTAAATTGAATTAATAAGCTCTGTTTCATCTTCAAGCGAAATTTTTTTGGGAAAGATTTTTTAGGATTATTTACCTAACCAGTTCTTTCCTATTTTCTTTATATTTTCATATACATACACATATATATATATATATACATATATATATATATATATATATATATATATATATATATATATATATATATATATATATTATAACATTATAACAGTCACAATTATATACATATATATATATATATATATATATATATATATATATATATATATATATATATATATGTATGTATGTATATAATTGTGACTGTTATAATGCGGTCATAATGGCTTCGCTGTTTAAAATGACTAGACAACTTCAATGTATTTATTTTGAATATGATCACTGAATTTCCTCATCTTTTTTTTTAACTTGTCAAGTCCCGGGAGAAATATATATTTTTGGGGTCACCCTTTCGACTTGCTTAATTCTTTTCTTTCCCTTTTTAACTCTCTTTCCCTTTCCCGCTCCCCACGTCAATCTCTTTCTTTTAGCTATAAAAAACGTTATATCGAAATCACTGTCTTTCTCCCCCGTTCTTTATTTCTCTTTTTAATATTAAGGCTTTTCTTTTGCCTCTATTTTTCTCCAGTCCTTTTTTCTGGTGTCTGAATAAATTGAACTCCATTTATTTTGTTAAAATTTATCTGAAGACATGGACTTCTGAAGTCCACGAAATAAATTACCACCTGATCTGATGGATTTTTAAGGATTCTGTATGCATTGTTATATTGCTCTGTTCTTAAATTGAGCTCGCTTTAGATTTATATACTTCTTGGAATTATCCCTACTAATCTTCAAGTGATATTATATATATATATATATATATATATATATATATATATATATATATATATATATATTATAATTATTTTTTTAAAAATATGATTCAATCGCGAAACAGAAATTACTATGTTTCGAAAATGGTGACCAGTATTCAGGTTTAAATTTAATATTAAACCTTAACTACCTGGTGGCAGTCTCATCTTCAGGCTATATTTCGAATCAAGAGTCCGACAGTATTCAGACACATCTGACCGAATCCCTGGCCAGTAAAAATGTTTGATGATCTTATCGTGTGTATTATTAATGCCAAGATGACTCCCCAGGGAGATCCCATGTGCCGTTCTCATTATGTATTATCTCGGTATGTACCGTTTAGGGAGTACTACTTGGTGGACTATCGATCAGTCTTCTGAAGCTGAGATGTGGTGGGGGTCTCCACTTCCTCGTTAGCACCTCATTCTTAATAAAATACCCAGTTGGAACTTTCTCCAACTCATCCTCGGGCAACACAAAATGGAAGAGTGAGCTCAGAATCTCTCCCTTATTCTGTTACAAGTGACCCCCTCTATAAGGGAATGTCCATAGCGGGCACAACAACACCATCACTATTCCCAGTTGGGGGATTATCGGGAGGATAACTTAATCCCATATCAGGATTCATAAATGTCGGCGACCGGTCAATCACCTCGTCCTCGGTCCTATTGATTTTCTCATCTATCTTTTCATCGGCCTTCTTTCGGGTCACTGCAAACAAGGGAAATATGCCAGGGTTTTCTTCGTCTACCGAGGCAACCGGTTCCGAAACTACTTTAGGGTGAGGGATCACCCTTCCGCCAGACAGTTCATTTCCTAAAAGCATGGATATGCCCTTCGTAGCCAAGCTAGGCACTATTCCGACTTCGACGGGTCCGGACACTAACCCAGACGTAAGATGGATTCGATGCAGGGGGACGCTAACAAAGCTGCCGCTAACACCATGTATAATAACAGATTCGCCAGTGGCCGAATTCGATCCACACGGCACGAAGCTCTTCACGATCAGGGACTAAGTCGCCCTAGTGTCTCGCAAGATCTTCACGGATTTTTTCTCCGTGGGGTCACCCACGGAGGATACAGAACCATTAAACACAAATGGCCTATACACTTCCCTCACATCTTCGCCATTGGATTTCCCATCCATGTTAACTTTGTCGGAAGAAATTAACCCTTGGGGTCTGTTTTGACTTAGGGCTCCGGACTCGGCATTCCGACAATATAACACGATATGTACTATTTATTCCAGTGGTAGCACATCGGGGCTTTTCTTTCTCTCCTATTCGTCTACCGATATACTACTAACTGAGGACTGGGACTTTGAGAGTTGGTACCTCTCGGACTGGTTCTAAACATAGTCTGAGGATAAGACTGCCACCCTGTAGTTAGGGTTTAATATTGAAATTAAACCTGAATACTGCTGACCAGTTTTGAAACAGTAATTTCTGTATCGCGATAGAATCATATTTTTAAAAAAATAATTACACTTTAGGCTTTACTTCTGTATCGAGGACTGTTTTTTTTTTTTTAAATAAAAACAAAAATACTAAAGAACTTCGGATCATCATCTAACAGTTCTTTCCTATTAAATCAACACACACACAAACACACACAAACACACACACACACATATATATATATATATATATATATATATATATATATATATATATATATATATGGGGTGTGTGTGTAGACTCATTGTGTAGTATAGGGGCACAGCTGGTGATAATTGAACGCACTCTCGTGTAGTGTAGCGCTACTGTAGGCGCTCTGGAACACATTTTACACCCATCACTTTTAGCCATGACAGAAAGGAAGAACCTTTGGACAGCGACGCAATCTTTTCAGAAGAAAGAAAACTAAAACCTCGATTTCAGGGGTAAAATTTTCAGCGGCTAACAAATAAACTTTCAGTAATTATTGTTTTGATGTTATTTCTTTCTTTTGTCTTTTCGATTTCGTTTGAGGCTGTAGAATTCTTGCATTCATTTTCCTGGATTATATTTCCGATCATTATCTTATTTATCCCTAATCCCTGTCGTAATCATTTATTTTATCCTCTTCTTTCACTTTATATATATATATATATATATATATATATATATATATATATAGAGAGAGAGAGAGAGAGATAGATAGATAGATATAGATATATACATATATACATATATATATATATGTGTGTGTGTGCGTGTGTGCGCGCGTGTGTATGTATGTATGTATATCGTTGTTATTAATCTTAACACTCGGGCAATTATTTCTAGTTTTCCGTCAGCGAAAGTTTCCGAGCGGGAGGTTTTCTAATCATCAAGTTATGATAAGGTATACTCAGGTGTGTACGAAAATCTACAAGCAGATTACAGGTAATCTGTAGCTATGTTTTTTTTTAATGGCATGTGTAAGAGTTTTATGAAAACAAACATGAATCCATATGAAGCGTCGAAATTGAACTTCTGACGTAATAACTATTATTTTCTCAAGTTTTACAGCAAAAAAAAAAGACTTTATATAAAAAGTTTCTGAGAAGATAACTACTGTTATATACACACTGCTTAGATGTTTTTATAATAATCGAAAGAGTGAATGTTACTGGCGGCTTGCCGAGCAGCCAGCCTGTGAATACTCCTTTCCCGCTTTAAGCATTTCACAACTCCGGCAATCATGCTTTCCAGGCAAATTTAATCTGCAAAAAATTAAATGCAATGTCAATCACTATCTGTCTATACTTCTGAGATGAGGTATTATGTACCCTATTTACATTATTCGGACTATTGTCCTCATCTTTGTTGCCATATTTATTACAACGTTTCGGCCTTTCAGTATCTGTCTATATTTCTGAGATGAGGCATTATGTACCCTATTTACATTATTGGAACTATTGTCCTCATCTTTGTCGCCATATTTATTACAACGTTTCGGCCGGTTTCAGGTGGTTGGAATGAAAAATTGAACCCTTTATTTCGCTCGCTGGGGTAGACTGTTCTAGTTCCACATGCCATGTCTAATGGATGTCAGTTATCAGTTATCTCTTGTTAATTCCCCTCTCCAAGTTCTCCACTGCCTTAACCGGGTATTGAACTCACACTCTTTGAGTCCTGTTACTGTTTGGGTCCTGTCACTGGATCTAACTGTGCCATGTGTCCTTGAGGACAGTCGCTATCTGCTGTCCTCCTGATTTCTCTTTCCTCTTCCCGCTCATTATTAATATTTCTCTTCCTAATTCTTCCACACCCTGTAACACCTTGTGTCTTAGTGGCTTTACTACTTTGCATGGGGTTATACCGATTCTCCCCGAAAAAAAAAAAAATTCGGGTCATCATAGCACCACATGTGTGAATGCAACCCTCCAGTGCAAGATAGCCCGGGGGATCCGATTCCTCTTGGTGGTTAATTTTTAATTCAGTTTTCCTTCTCCTAGAGTAGTTGTCATCTCAACGCGCAAGAAGCCATTCTGTCCTCCTATGTAACTAATAGCTGTAGAATTAAATGCAATGACAATCGCTATCTATGTCTTCATTTCTCTTTCTTCTTCCCGCTAATTATTAATGTTTCTGTTCCTAATTCATACACACCCTGTAACACCTTGTGTCTTAGTGGCTTTATTGCTTTGCATGGGGTGATACCGACCCCCATCCAAAAAAAGAAACACAAAGAAAATTAGGATCATAATAGCACCGTATATATGAATGCAACCCTGCTGTGCAAAATAGTCTGACGGAGCCGATTCCTCTTCGTGTTAGTTTTTAATTAAGAGTTTTCCTTCTCCTAGACTGGTTGTCCCATCCACACGAAAGAGACTAGTCTGTCCTGCTATTTAAACAATAACTGTTAAAGTATGGCTTTAAGCATTTTGAAACGGTGGCAGAGAGAAGTGAATGAAACAGAATCACCCGGGAATTGAACTCGGTACGCTGCATTTAATTTCCTCACCAACAACCATTACATCAGGCGCACCTCCCAATTTTAGTGGGAGTTGTTATTTGCAATCGTATAGATTTAGCTCAATTCTGACAGTAACAAACGAGTGATATAGATATTTGTTAATTTTAGAGCTTCAATGTTTTTTTTTTGTTCTTTTTTTCTGAATTTTCTTCAGTCATGATGAACGGTGGTACTGTTAATGAAGTCCATGCGGTTAGTAGCAATAATAATATATATGCAGTCTGGGAAATTCAGTATCGAAGTATGACTTCCTTCTGAATCTACATGCTCGCAACTGTGACTCCTACAAAGCAGTTTCCTCACACTCTCACTCTCTCACTGTATCTACTGGGAGTCAAACGCACTCCAGACCTGATGTCGACTTTTTATATACGATCCATCGCTAAGAATGCTGGAAATATAGTTATTTCCTTGAACTACTCTAGAAAGTACCTGACTCCTGCCAGGTTTGAGCCGGATCAGACCATTGAGTTCCGCTGGCATATTATAATAAAGAAGGAATCGTGGATCTTTTAACCTCAATGGGTCATTTAATGCCGACAAGATTTTTAGGATAGGTTCGAATGGATACAATCTGTATTTTTGTAAGAAATCAGTTTGCTGACCATGTTTTTTGGGCGTATTTTTGTAAAGATGGGTTTTGCCGAGAGTTTGGTTTGGAATTATTGATATCTTCACGTGTTTTATTATCCTTATTTTATTTCCTTTGATTTCTGATGTGTACTCATTTCTTTCCGGGTCCCGCCCAGGGACCTAAGTTTAGAAATAGCATCATGACATTTTCCATTAAAAAAAATTACATAGCAAAGCCCTTCGTAAGGTGTGGGCTGTACTCGTGTGAACAGTTTTTTGTATTTCTTTAAGGCATGGGCTTCCAAGAATCCCTTCAGTTAGTCTATTGGAATCTTTTCCAACCAATCCGAGGGCTCCAACTACAACGGGGATTGTTGATGTTCCCATGTGCCACAATTTTGAGATTTCGATTTTGTTGTGGATTCCGGTATGAAATCCGGTCACAAAATGAATGACAACCGCAGGAATGAAATATAGCAAATAAATGTATTGACGTAATAATACAATTGGTAATATAGTTGGTTGGTTGAATGGTTGGGTTTTATGGCATATCAACCACTGTGGGTCATTTAATGCCAAATTAAGGTATATATATATATATATATTAAATATACAGTACTATTAAACATATAGCTGGCAACATTATCTTTTCAAAAACGCATAGCTGGCAACATTATTGTTTCAAAAACCCATAGCTGGCAACATTATTTTTCCGAAAACATTATCTGAGGCCTTGTTGTTGGACGTAGTTTATCGTCATACCCAGGACGCGGATGTAGTTTATCGTCATACCCAGGACGTTGGTAATATGGTTAGTAGATCCAGAAATGCGATTAGTAGCAATAATAATGTATATACAGTCTGGGAAATTCAGTATCGAAGTATGACTTCCTTCCGAGTTTACGTGCTCGCAACTGTGACTCCTACAAAGCGGTTACCTCACACTCTCACTTCCTCACTGTATCACCTCCTGGGTATTCACCGGCAGCAGTACAAATAAACACTGGGTGAGTCCACTTGTATGAACATATTTCTAGGTCCTTGTATTTTGATAGGTTTTTGAAGATCTTCAAAGATGCATTGCAGTCTGCAGGGACTGCCATATCAATAAGGAAGCACCTTTTTGTGCACGATCTCTAATAACAATGTCTGGATTATTATTATTATTATTATTATTATTATTATTATTATTATTATTATTATTATTATCTTCTTAAATATTTTATTAAATGAACAAAGTATCTATTAACAGAAACAATTTTTTTGCTATCCTCTGCCAGCCACAATGATGGAGAAAGCATTACCTCGTGAGACACGCTTGCAAAAGCCACTCCGTTTCGCGGAGCTCGTCCCTTAATCGAGACGCAATCGCACCAAACATCCGAAGGAACGCAATCGAATGAGGGCCAACAACCCCGGAAGTCTCCACTGCCACTGGAGTAAAAATAAATCTGTCCACAAGAGAAGAATATTTAACTATTTTTTTTTTATCTCCGCGTCCCGAGCGACAGACCCCCGAATTCAACCGCGAACCTGATCAAATTACCAGTCGAAAATTGGCACAGGTCGTATCGCAAATGAACGATTTCCCCACTTTAAAAGGGAAAATGGTAATCGCATCCGGCCGCTTTCCATAACCACAGTCGAAGCCTACAGGTTAGATTTGGGAGGGGAACCCAGATGCATCCAGACCTCTTGTGATGATCTCTTTTTTTGGTGAATGTCTGGGAAAGCGACCGGCACTACGACGACAGGAGAGAGGATGCAAACCAAACTCATCAATGGAAGCTCCACATCAGCATCAGACGGATCGCGACTCCGAACCGAGTGCACTTATCATCTAGAAGATCACCGGTGATGAGAAGGGCACTGCGTTGAGCCTGGTCCCCCGACTCCGTTTTGAAGCAGACAGGTGAGCCGGTGCTGATCCAGAAAGAGCCTCAAATTATTAAAATTGACCTTGCATTTTATTTTATCCCAGCTTTTCTGTTTTGATGTGTCTCGTGGGGTGAAAAGTAATTCTTGGGCCAGACGCTGAAAACGTGTTCGAAAGAACTACCCGAGAAACATTGAGACGATCCACAGAGTATCTCATCAATTAATTCGCGATTGAAAGAAAGTGAAGAAAGATATGCTAAAAGAGCCAAGTCTGCCGCTGATGAAAGGCCTAGGCCTCCGAAAATCAAAGGGAGCTTTGCCTGTCTCTAGCCTGTGTATTCGAAATTAGCGTTGCAAATTAACTCGCCGCATCTATTAATTGTGATAGCTATCTCATTTAAGAAATCCTGTTCGAGGTAGCAAGGGGCACTTCAGAGAGTGTAGAGGAACCTCGGAGGAGAAAAACTGTTTCAGGAGAAAGAAGGCCATTGAAAGACTGGAAAACCAAGAACCATCTGCACTATTATTCAAATCCATAATCTCTGACTTGGACGAGTTAATCTCAAGTCCAG
Source organism: Acanthosepion lycidas (assembly GCA_963932145.1). Classification (NCBI taxonomy): domain Eukaryota; kingdom Metazoa; phylum Mollusca; class Cephalopoda; order Sepiida; family Sepiidae; genus Acanthosepion; species Acanthosepion lycidas. Next base: position 12,178,096 of record OZ010596.1, read on the forward strand.
TCAGAGATAAAGCAGGAATAACTCATCGGAGGTCGCTAGCTACGGTCTCCACGGGCCCTTTCCCAGCGTTATATCGTCAAGATATCCAATGGCAGAGGCGATGGAACGAGCTACCTCGTCGACAGCCATCGCAAAGAGTAGCAGAGCAAGTGGTTAGACTTGCTAGTTGACTATACGAAAGATAAGCCATTTTAAATAAAGAAGCAGTCCGTTGATGGCAAACTTCCAGGGTATGATTCTTTCTGCTGCTATTGAAAGCGTTTTTCATATCCAATTTTAAAAAGATACGTAGGGGAACAGGTGATGTATTCTCGAAAAATGATCTTGTGCCTTCACATCCGCCCTGTATGCTTAGCCCGAGTTGTACAGGTCGCAATTCATGCCCTATTTCCTTCACAACAACTCTACATACGATTTTTACCGCGAGTCGACGAAAAATGTTACCAACAGCGATAGGACGGATACCTCCGTCTTTTTTTTTAAAGCCGTTAAGGTGGCTGAAAATATCAAGTTGAGGGTATGTTGGGATATCTCAGCTCGGAGAAGGGTTTTAATAAGAGCTATTATGGATCTTTTCAAATGTTCACCAGCTTCGGCAGTGTGGGCAGAAATGAAGTCCTTGATGCGACCAGCTCGTAGGCCGTCCACACCGCCACTGCTGCTTCCTGAGAAAGACTTCGGAGTGGCAACCATTGCTTCCTTCAAGATTTCAATATTGGAATCATTGTTTTCTGTCTGAACAACTCTGACATCTGATGGTAGCGCAGCATGTTTCCAGCGGAGAGCTGTGAGAACTTCTGCTGTAGTAGCTAGCATAGTATCGGATGAGGCCAATCACCCTCGATCAACTTAGCATTGACGAGGGCATGGAATCTCTTAGAAACGTCGACTGTAGATGAAGGATAAAATCTGTTTGGATTAGTAAGATTAGAAAATTCGGTGGAATTTGTTTTAGACGAATTGAACAAAGAGATGTTAATTTTTGATAATAGATAAGACAGATGGTGTAGGGTCCTTATTGAAAGGAATGCCGAACACAAATGTTGCGAAAGAGAAAAGGTGATCTCAGTCAAGCGAACTGTTCAAGTTAAGTGCATGGTCTATGGCAGTAGCCAAGGCATTGGCTGCCGGTTTTCTGATAGGTTTAGAGGTTTTTAAAGGCATCACCCGGAATTGCCTGAAGAGTGAGGTTACCCTCAAAACTTCACTGGCGTCTATTTGTGTCGGTTCATTACGTTGATGGTTCACACTGTCTTGTGGGGCCGAGAGAGACAGTGCGAACAAGTCCAAACAACCAGAGACGCTAAAGCATTTCTATTCAATACTACGGAAGATAAACGAAAAGCCCATTGATAATTTGAACAACTTCTGATTCTTTTACGCTTGCTAATGTCTGCCACAAGAAAAACAACGACCAGATTCCAGTAGTCAAGACGATCGGGGCGAAGAAAGAAGAGATAATTTTTCTTCCCTTTTTTTTCTAAAATTAACGTTAAACTTTTTTTTTTCTGTTAATATATACGCTTGGCATTAATTTCAATTTTTTTTCCCTTGAAATCAAATCTTTGAAAAAATACTGTCATGAACAATATTTGCAGTTTCCAACAATTAATACAATAATGATTATTCCTTCAAATTCGTATTTGCCTTATTTAATATTTATTCCGACCTTTTTAACATTGTTAAAAAATCCGTTGAAATCAGCAGAGCTTTGAAAATCACGCCTCCTCTCTTCAAATTCCTAACACAAAATTCAATTATTATTAAGGTAAATCTAATATATTTTCATTCTTACAGACCTTTACAGCAAATTTATTGTAAAGGGCATCTCTGATTCCAAATTGTTGTTAATATATGATCTTGCCAAGGAGTAATTTTAAGGGCCTAATTATCAACTCCTCACAGGGATCTATAAGTAAAAAGGCCACTGTAGGAGAGTTATCTGTGCACGTTTGGGATGTTTCGTTTAAGTGAAGAGGTTTTTTGTGGATAGTATGTACAGTTCTGACAAAATAATCTTTTGTAGATTTGAGATGCTGGTGTGCCCAGCTATTGTACTCATATGATTTTCGATAGAATCAATAACATACCCAATGCCCCTATCAACAACGGGGGTAATTGTGGGTTTAAGTTTTTAATCTCACCTCGATTCACAGGGCTTTATAATTTGGCAGTTTTTGATATCCTTTTTTAGAAACACTGTAATCAGCTGGGCAAGTCATATCAATTAGTTAGCAGGTTCCTTTTTTGAAAACATTAGTCTGGTCCATTTGCATCAATTTTCCAGTCTGTGAGGATTGGATAATTCTTGAGCAGAGACACTCTATCACGATTTGTTACATCATTCAGGTGGTTTTTTGTACCATGTATCCGGCTTTTGTACCATGTACCCATCATTTGAACATGAATGATTATATTGCTGTGGCTTGTCATTTATATAAATAAATGCAAATATCAGTGTGTCACACTTTTTCAACTTTACTCCTAGAGGTCGTAGCCCAACATATCATACCATTTTGCAATCAGACCGACTCCGTTAGCAAATTAAAAACATTCCGATGCGAATCGGGATCCGTAATCCTGAATTTTCGGATTCCTATGTTTTCATTACTGCGATTGTTTTCGGCGATATTTTTACGTGATTTTTTGCGACGAATTTTTTGTACGATAATAATTTTTATAACTCGGTAATAAATTTGTGAATAATCAAAATTAATTGTGAAAGTCACGCATGAAATAAAAATAATTATTTGTACGGAAAGTAAAGACATGCGCATATCAAATTATGGGAAAAAATTTGGGAAAAACATTACTTAGCTTCAATGAGAAAAATGAATAGATGAAAGAAAGCAAGAAGAAAAAAAGAAAGGAAGATATTAGAATTTAACGGCTGTTGTATGGCACCGAAATCCGAAGGAGCAAAGGGATAGCGAAAGATGCTTTCTAAAAGCCAAGAAAAATATTAAGAAACAGGAAAATTTCGTTAGAAACAAAGAAAAGAGTACAGACTTGTTATTTAATATCAGTCCTGTTATATGGCAGTAAATGCTGGATAATCTCCCCACAGATTGAAAAGAGATTATTGAGAACTGCATTTCTGTAGAACCGCATTTCTGTTGCTTTATAACAAAAAATGTAGTTCTACAGAAGGGTATTGAGAATACCATAGACTGATCATGTGAGCAACGAGGAAGTTTTAGAGAAAATGAAATAAAAAAAAGGGTACTTATAATTAGAATCAGAAAGAGAGTGTTAACGTTTCTAGGAAAGAAGGCTTGGAAAATTTGACACTCACAGGGAAGATTGAAGGCAAGAGGGACGGAAGATAACAGCGTATAACCTACATAACGATTTTGTTTAAATGGATCGCAGAATAGGGATTAGGAGAGATAGCAAAAATGTAAAGTTTACTAAAAGATACAAAAGACAAGAAAGAAGAAAAAGATGATGATGAATGAGGAGGAGGAGGAGGAGGAGGAGACGACGACGAAGAAGAAGAAGAAGAAGAAGAAGAAGAAAAAGGAGGAGGAGGAGGAGACGACGACGACGACGAAGAAGAAGAAGAAGAAGAAGAAGAAGAAGAAGAAGAAGAAGAAGAAGAAGAAGAAGAAGAAAGTTTCTGTTCGGAATTAGCTTTCAACTAAACTTATGAAGATTTTTTTCTTTACAACAATATCTACGAAGTGTGGAACCGAAATCCGAAGGTGGAAAGGGATAGCGAAAGATGCTTTCCAAAAGCCAAGAAAAATATCAAGAATAAAGGAAAATTTCGTTAGAAACAAAAACAAGTGTATCGACTTGTTTATTATCAGTCCTTCTATATGGCAATGATTGCTGGATAATCTCCTCACAGATTGAAAACAGATTATTGAGAACTGCATTTCTGTTACTTCATAACAAAAATGTAGTTCTACAGAAGCATATTGAGAATACCATGGACTGATCGTGTGAGCAACGCGGGAATCTTAGAGAAAATGGAAACAAAAAAGGACACTTATACTTAGAATCAGAAAGAGACTGTTAACATTTTTAGGAAAGAAGGCTTGGAAAATTTGACACTCACAAGGCAGATTGAAAACAAGAGGGACATAGGATGACAACGTATAACCTACATAACGATCTTGTGCAAATCGATCTCAGAACAGGTATTAGGAGTGATGCCAAGGACAAAAGTTACTAAGAGCTACAAGGGAGAGGAATTATTCACACTACGTTGTTCGGACTGTTGTAATGATCTTCGTTGCCATATTCACAACGTTTCGGCAGTTGTACTCACCGGTCTTCTTCGGATGATTGGAATTTCGAACCGAACGCTTTATTTCGTTCATCGACGTAGATAGTAGCACTAGAGGATCCTGCTCCAGTGGACGAAATTCCAATCACATGAAGAAGGCCGAAACGATGTAAATATGCCAACGAAGATGAAGACAAACCTGGACAATATGAATAGTGTAAGTAATTACAATACCTCATCTCAGACATATAGACAGATATTGAAGGCAGAATAAATCGTAGAGAGCTATGATCGCCAACGTTGTGCATAGCAAGAAGAAGACTCCTTTGTATAAGTGCTGTCTGGAAAAGTCCTGCTGGTAGGAATTCTTCAACAGTTTTGTATCAAATACAAGTGCCGCCTGGAGTAATCCTCTTGTGAGAATTTTGTAGTGCGTGTGTCATATATCCTGTTTATTTCAGATCCATGTATATGCAGATAACATGTTTAGAAGCTTTCTCCATTCAGATCAGCAAAACGGCGTTACTAATTATTTCTACGCATAGGCGGATTTCATATTTCTTAATCATCACGTGATATCTGTAAGTTCGCAGGGAAAAAATTCTTAAAATGGTAAAGATTCCTCTTCTTCTTCTTCTCAGTCGTGTCATCTTTCTTATCGACTGATCTTTTTAAAAGAAAAAAGAAAAAAACCAATTGTTCAGCCGCTTAACGCCAATCACATCTTATCGCGCTAAAATAGATTTTCTTCCTGTGAAATCAAATTCTTTTTTAGATGACACTCCTCATCGTCGAAACATGACAAAATAGAAATTTCCCAAACTGTTTCAATTATTTACCATTCTGTCTATTTCTCATCCAAACTTAGTGCTATAAATATATACATATTTTCATAGGTTGGTGCAAAAATAATGTCGTTTTTTGACGATTTTTTTTATTATCGTTCACCCATTTATCCAACTTTTTTGACTTCCCTATTTGATTTAAATGGCGAACGACTGTTGAGTAGTCGACCTCGAGTTCAACAGCAACTTCTCGTGTGGTTTTGCGAGTATCGGCTTCAATTAAGGCTTTCAAATGTTCGTTATCAACCGCAGTCGGTCGGCCGCGACCGTCTTCATCTTCGAGGCTCTCGTCACCATTGCGAAATTTCTTGAACTACCGTTATGCCACACGTTCGTTAGTGGTTCCTGGGCCAAACGCATCATTGATATCACGAGCTGTCTCGGCAGCTTTTCGGCCTAGTTTGAACTGGAACAAGAAAATCGTGCGGATTTGAATTTTGTACATGCTGTCGAAAAGCCTGCAAAAAAATGAATGAAGAAATTGAGAACGGTAACGAATAACACGATTCGATAGAGCGATAAACGCGCTTCAAAATGATATATGACATGGCTATATATATCAATGAATTAATTCAGAAATCATATGTAAAAGTAACATATGTGAGAAAACGACATTATTTTTGCACCAACCTAATAAATAAGCCTTTTGTGATCCTTATATTTTATATAATAAAACAAATTGCATTACTTTTTGACTTAGCATCGAAAAAATATGAGAAGAAAAATCACATCCATAAGTCTTCTCAATTATTCAAACATGTTACATGGAAAAATTTATTCTTTGCAAAATTTTCAGAGTTTTTGATGGCATTCCAGAATGGTAAAAAAAATATTTTCCAGAGATTGCGTTAATTTTACTAGTTTCTTTTCATTTGCTCTTTAAAAATCGGACGACATCAGATTGATCAAAGTTTCAGTACAAGAAAACAGATCCCAATTCTCACGAAGCATATATATATATATATATATATATATATATATAAAGAAATATAGTCTTAAGGTGTGCTATATTTATGGAATAAAGTGCTCAATATCAGAGATAGAGCGTGTGTAAATATAAAAGTGAACATAGAAGTCAACACTTAGAGGCGACAGTCTGTTTCATGCTATATGCAATATGCAATCGTCAGGCCTGACGATTGCATATAGCATGAAACAGACTGTCGCCTCTAAGTGTTGACTTCTAAGTGTTGACTTCTATGTTCACTTTTATATTATATATATATATATATATATATATATATATATATATATATATATATATATATATATATATATATTGGCTTGGACTGAGGAATCGGAGAGTCGAGTTCGAATTCCAGTCGAATTAAATACATTCACTTACCCTTGAGAAAGGTGTGAATCTTCTTCTCCGCCCAACTATGGGTAAACAGCAATACAGACTGGGTTCTGTAGCCTTGGATGGCAACTGGTCAAGGAGAAGGACAACTCTGAATTCAAACCCGGTAGTGGACCTCCGAAGGCAGATGGACATCACTTTGTGCAACCTTCCAGCAACTCCTGAAGCCGCGCTGGTACCAAACTGTATTGGTTTATTCTCTCCTTTGAACTCTGCTAGAAAGGCCGAGAGGGGGAACTAGACGTCCGGCCAGCCCTAGTTCTCCTTATATCTCGTCTAGGCTCGTAGCGCACCAACTGCAGAAATGAATGTCTTGATGGAGAAAATGAACTTTTGAACTTTTCTTGTCTGCTCCCTTCTGCTGAAAGGGTGCAAATCGACCCCACCAAGCTCATTTTTATGCAGGATAATCCTCCCTGTCACAAATCAAAATTGATGAAGGAATACTTTGATGAGAAGCATGTGAGTGTTATGACATGGGCGCCCCAATCTCCTGACCTCAACCCCATAGAAAACTTATGAAGAATGTTGCTCAACTGCTTTCTCGAGAGCCTGTACTTTATAATGCTTTTAACCACTGAGCCATATGTCCAGGGCATGAATTTTTGGGACTTATAATCGTAATTTCTCATTTTTATCAAAGCTCATATTATAATTTGGTGTTATTATTTTTTCTTTAGCACTCCGTATTACTGGTTCCTCTACTGTATTCATGTCTATGCTTGACGGCTTAGGAGATTTTTTATTGTCTAGCATATGCGCTAATTCATTGCGTTTTCGTGTTTTCCAGTGATGAGTATCTCTATGGAGTTAGTACTGAATTAGGGTCTCACCTTCGCAGCAACCATCAGGCGGATACTATAGCTGAACGTCATTGCCCGAATCGAGGAATAACCTTCAATATTTCTCAGTCTCGGTCGGATGATCTAAGATGCAAAGGGAGACAGACAATGCAGAAAGCCAAGCCGCCCAAATCAAACATCACAAAACTGGAGAAGCTGACAGTCAAAAACCCTACAGAGGAATAACAACACCATTATACTGCCACCTGGCAAAGTCAATAAAACTGTAGTGATGGACAAAACGGAATATACAGAAAAACTCGAAGGCTTTATTAGAAATGACAGCTATAGTAAAGAAAGATCCAACAAAGAAAACAGAACGAAAACTGTCGCAGATTCTAATCATAGTATAAGGACCATTTCCCAAGTAAGACATACAGGCAGTTGTCACAACGCTACAGCAAGATACCTCACATATACAGTCTCCGAAAAATTCACAAAGGCAATATTCCGTTCAGGCCAATTGTTAGCTACCAAGGCTTTATGTGCCACCCTCTAAGTCGTTTCGATGTGGATACAATTGACCTACAAAGAGGAAAGCCACCATCATATGTCCGAAAATCCACCCACTTCGTGAAATATGGCAACAAAGACGGGGTCAACTGCCCGAACATTGCAAATAATTACAATACCTCACCTCGGAAATATATATTATCTCCTCTTTCCTCAATATTAAGTATGATAAAAAAGAAATTTTAAAACTCTCCATTCCCTCTCTAAACTCGACCATGTCTCTCATACCATCCCTCACCACCCTCTATGTCAACTTATATAAGCTTAATACTGCCTGTCATAAGTGTAAATTTTAATTTCATTTTTCGTTTCATCTTTTGAAAATGAAGTCTGAGGACCCAGAGAATAATAAAATTTTCTGGTGAAATAAATTATTACAAATGGACCATTAAAGTGGTCTGTTTTTCGTTAAATTAAATTATTCGCTCTGAATTAACGTTGAGCTCTTAGGATTTCATTCTTTTGGGAATTATTTATACAGATTACCAAGATTTTCGTTACTTTTATATATATATATATATATATATATATATATATATATATATATATATATATATATATATATATTGCGTTCGTTTTGGCAACATATTGTATTAAGATATGCCAATTTTGTCTAATAAGATCGTCTCATATTTATGGATAAGTTTCTTAGTGTATATATGTTACATTTATCTTCTAAAAAAAATGATCTAATAAATATATTTTCAACAAGCGAAAATAAAAATATGTTAAAATACATAAATATTTGCTTGTTCAGGACAGAGAAGGCAGGACGTTTTTGAAATGGTTATCCTCTCTACTTTACCCTGTATGAACATATCTTAAAATAGATAGATAGATAGATAGATAGATAGATAGATAGATAGATAGATAGATAGATGCGTGTATAAATATTTAATATGTTAAAACGGGTAGATACATACATATATACATATGTTAAAACAGACAGATAGATACGTCTATGAACATATGTTACAACAGATAGATAGATAGATAGATAATGAGCATGCTGTGATAGATAGATAGATAGATAGATAGATAGATAGATAGATAGATAATGAGCATGCTGTGATAGATAGATAGATAGATAGATAGATAATGAGCATGCTGTGATAGATAGATAGATAGATAGATAGATAGATAGATAGATAGATAATGAGCATGCTGTGATAGATAGATAGATAGATAGATAGATAGATAGATAGATAGATAGATAGATAGATAGATTGTAGTATTGTGAAATGGAGTTTATAAGCAGACCCATGAAAATAGGTGTCTGTTTGGGAAGAGCGATAACTGTATACTTTTGCCAGGCCTTCGTATATCGTCGTTGTAATTTTACGATTTAAGTTTAAAGTCGTTCTGAAAATATCATTCATTTTTTTTTTATTACGAAACATTAAAATGTAAGTTATTTTGAAAACCTAATTGTAAAAGGAGAAAGAAATTTTTAAAATATCATATTTAAATCAAGACGAAATTCAGAAAGAAAACGGAAATGTTTGCTGCATGCATATTCTCATTTAACTTTTTATTAGTGTTAGTAAGTTACTGTGTACATGTTAAATTCATGCAAGCATCTATCTATCTATCTATCTATCTATCACAGCATGCTCATTATCTATCTATCTATTTATCTATCTATCTATCTATCACAGCACGCTCATTATCTATCTATCTATCTATCTATCTATCACAGCATGCTCATTATCTATCTATCTATCTATCTATCACAGCATGCTCATTATCTATCTATCTATCTATCACAGCATGCTCATTATCTATCTATCTATCTATCTATCACAGCATGCTCATTATCTATCTATCTATCTATCTATCTATCTATCACAGCATGCTCATTATCTATCTATCTATATACAGTCTGTTTATATCTATCTATCTATCTATCTATCTTAACATAATACGTCAAGCATCTTTCTGTTTTAACAAGATATATCTATTTCAATCTGTTCCTATTACCAAGCCACGATGATTGCATATATATATATATATATATATATATATACATATACACCATGGGTAAAGGATGAGTTCCACCACGGAATTTGTGAATGAGCGGCGCAATATCGAGTCTAGTTCGCTACCTCTTCGTCACCGAGGCCTGTTATAACGTTTGCCTGTCAATGTAACTGTCCGGGTTTCAATTCTCGGTAGTGGATGCGTCCCAAATATAGGACGAAACGGCCGCCCAGTGCTTTTCTGCATTTTCTTGAGGCTTCTTCTAGACTCGATGAATTACTTATATATGTATACTGTCATCCACAGAGAGACTGTTTCGCTGTATTACAGATCATTATTCTGGTTAGACGTCTGATCTAGCTAGGATCGAAACCCGACTGAATTGGCGTCAATCAGCGATTCTACCACTAAGCCGTTGACGAAGGTGAATTTAAGTGTATCTATTTTTAGATTAACAGACAGTGAATGAGAGAACTCGATTCGATTTACCGAAGAGTCTTCTATTATTAGCCATAATAGTCACTGTTTACAAACCCACACTTCCTCCCCGAGAGAGCTCAACCGAAATTAATTTTTCAGGAGCATATATATTGTCATCCAAAAACAGACTGTTTCGCGCTGATATATATATATATATATATATATATATATATATATATATATATATATATATATCGTGGGCTCTTCCGTCGTATTCGACGTATGGGAGTCAAGCAGCTCAGTTCCTCGTAACCGACAGCCAGACACCAGCACATATAATTCGTTTAGAATGGTGAAGGCTTTGTGCAGAACCATCCACACTTTTTGAAGAGACAAATACAGAGACCTGGTGCAAAGGGTCCTCCGCAGGTTTTTAATTTAGAGTTGTCCTTCTCTTAGACTAGTTGCCATCCAAAGCTACAGAACCCAGTCTGTCCTGCTATTTACCCATAGATGGGGGGAGAAATAGAGGATTCATACCTTTCCCAAGGGTATTAGCACGTAAGTGAATGTAATGGATTCGACTGGAATTCGAACCCGATTCCTTAATCCGAGCCGCTATCCACTACTATACTGTTCCCCATATATATATATATATATATATATATATATATATATATATATATATACAAACACAATCACCACTATAACAATTAATACTGACCGATAAATCTAGCAGCACTGTAACCTACGCTACCATCACTCCTGCGGACACGTTCACCCCCATGACAATTGATGCAGCCATTAGAGGGGATAAAATCATTAACACTTCAAAAAATTATTTTATAACGACTACTACCACTTTCGCTATTAATATTGTCGTTAGCGTCCTGGCTATGACGATAAACTACATCCGCGTCCTGGGTAAGATGATAAACTACATCCGCGTTCTGGGTAAAATGATAAACTACATCCGCGTCCTGAGTATGAAGATAAACTACGTCCAACAGCAAGGCTTCTGATAATACGTTTTTGAAAAAAATAATGTTGCTAGCTGTATGTTTTTGAAAAAATATTACCAGTTATACGTTTTTCAAAAAATAATATTACCAGCTATACATTTTTGAAGAAAAAATATTAACAGAAATAGATTTTTGACAAAACAAAAATATTACAAGGAAAAAAAAGTTGTCGGCATTAAATGACCCATTGAGGTTGATGTGCCGCAAAACAAAACAAAACAAATCAAACCAAACCAATATTGTCGTTACTACTTTATATACCTACCGAAAATAAGTACTACGATTATTTTCACTATCGGTCCTGCTGTTACCCACTTTAGGGAGAATCACTTCAGAACCATCTTTGCCACCATTAGTATTGCTTTTTAACACTGTCAGTATTATTATTATTATTATTATTATTATTATGATTATTATTATTATTATTATTATTATGATTATTATTGTGTCACAACTATTATCATAATTACTATTTCCATTATTGTCTCTTTTTATTTTTTTTGCAATTATACTTTCGTTTCCAACATCATTAAAGCTAAATTTACCGTTAACACATCAATAACTATTATTAATATAATAATAATAATAATACCGCAGTTATTCTTAAATAACAAATCGACTCTGGTGAAATTCGAATCCTGGTCTCGTGGTCAAAAAAGCGAACGTTCTATCCACTTGGGAAGATGAAATATAGGATCGAGTTTGGACAGGAATCCGAAAAAGAAAAATGATAAGATAAGGAGTAAGTATGAAAAAAAAAATCTCAATCTAACATGTTTCATTTTATTAAGCTTTGTCAGAGATTTCTATCATTTCTATTTTGATGTCTGATGAAGCTTAATAAAATGAAAGCCGTTAGACTGAGATCTATTTCCTACTTGTTCTTTATCCTATCATATATATATATATATATATATATATATGTGTGTGTGTGTGTGTGTGTGTGTGTGTGTGTGTGCGTGCGCATGTGTGTGTATGTGTGTGTTTATGTGTTTTTTATGCGTGTGTATGTCTGTATACAGGCTTCTTTGAAGAAAACTGCAAACTTGGAGTTTTCCTATATTTTTCTTGCATGTCTTCAAGTGTTCTATTTTCTTGAATTAATTCGTGGAAACATTGTCCAAAAGTTTGTTGATTTGAAGCTCTTTTGATTAAATCCCTTGCTATTTTCAATAATTTTTGTTATATGTCTCTTTTCGACAGTATAAAAATTTCCGAAAGTAGATGTATATCCTTAATTTCCGAATACGGCCAATACATTGTGATCGTGTTTATAATTGATGTTATTAAGAGTTCGTTTATTTGCTCGTTCTAACACGATCCATTACGCGTTTTGCATCTGGAGATAAATATCAAATTCGTGCCTTTGGCATGTAAGTTGTCTATCGAAATTGGTACAATTCCATGTTGACTCAAATGATTCTGTATGGAGCTCTGGTCAGAGAGATGTAGAATATGTCTAATTTTAGAAACTTTTAGGCTGTCTACAATAGCACATATACAGTATGTTATAGTATTATAAAAAGAAATTCTTGAAAACGGTTAATAATTTAGTTGAATGTGCTTGGCGTCAAAACATTTTTGGACAGTGTGTATATTCATAAGAAAACACTTGTACGCATACAAAAATATAATAAAAATCTAGAGTCTGTTTCAACGAAACATATTTAAGAGGGATTGTTGACGAAATATGCAACTATATTTTTTAATCATTTCACACCAAGCAAGGCGATAATGCCACTAAGATGGCAAGAGGTTGCTGGACATAAAAGACTTTATTGAGGAAAAAGGAGAATAAAAGAACAGGTTCTGGAAAAACAGAAAATGGCCACAGTCGTTGCATTTATGTTTTTTACTTTCGGAAGAACAGATGTGGCAGTGAAGTCGTAAAATGGAATGGGGTTCCACATGAGAGAAGTAAGAGAAATGAAACTATTACAATAAAACTTACGTTTGTATATAACGTTTTTAACAGTAAAATGCTGAAACCTATTTGCCAATCTATTAGTACGCTTAAATTCATGCAGTCGAGATACCATGGAAATTTTGACAGAAAAGACGATCAAGGCTTTGCGAAAGTGAAAGAAGCTGAGATGCCAGATCAGGACCAGTAGCATTGCAGACTCTTTGTCAAGAATCTCGTGATAAATAGTAGGAGCACCATGGCAGATATGGCACCAACATTCAATGCGCCGACGAATGGTAGATTTATAAATGTACAAGATGGATTCTGACGATAAAAAATGGCGCAGTGAACCAACTTTCCTAGCAGTAGATCTAGCAATTAATTTAATATAATCCCTCTATTTCATATCAGGTGAAAACGTGAACCCCAGAAGAATCAATGAGTTTCTCTTCTATAGGTTAGCATCAGCCATACGGATAGAAGCCAAAAATGTTTCTCTATGATTCTTAAAGGAAAGAAATTTCCCTTGGGAGGTGCGCAATTGACCCTACTATAGCGTGCAGTCGACAAAATAAAAAAGAAATGGGCATGCGCGAAATAAAAAAAATATATAATGTCGACAATTTTCCCGCTCTTTTCCCGTATACGTCTCCTAGGCCGCGTTGTTCTCGTCTCGCTTTCTGCTGACGTGTAGCCGCTCAATTAGGACTGAGCTTGTTCCAATATCACAGTCTTCCAACGGATATTGGATAAGAAGAATTATACAGCTTCCAAACGGGTTTACGGATTGATGCCAGTGTAAGTCATCAATCGTCCAGTCTTGTTTCTTCAAGTGTTGTGATTCTTACTGACGAAGAAAGTTGTCTTTCTTTTTTTAGTCAATAAGCCATGTTAAACGTCTTGTAGACGACTGGGATGAATTGAAATAAATCCAAGCTCTCACCGAAGAAATAATAATACCATTTTTGGTTAAATTTACAGGCCATTCCTTACCCCAGTTAATAACTGATTATCTTATTTCATTTCACCCCAAGCAAAGTAATAAAGCTATAGGTCAAAATGGATTACTGAGTGTTAGAGAATAAGGTAAAAACTACTATTAAGGAGAGATGACATTGAAAGAAAAAGAATTAAAAATAAAGAAGATAAAAATTGACACTGCATTTCAGTATTTAAAGATTACAGTTGACTGGGAAGCAGAAAGTCGAAAAAAAAGTTCCAAAAGGGACATTGGAGATCGTTATGGAGAGCAGCGGCCATTTTTACTTTGTCAGAATTATCGGATTTACTATTAAGACAGGAATAAATAATTGTGTCATCAGCACAAATACCTAGGTGATTATCGGGAAGGTTGTTGATGAAGATAAGAAACAACGTAGGGGGAAGGATAGAGGCCCGGACGGTCCCTGCATTAATGTAAAATGATCTAGATGCGTAGCCATTCAAAACAAACTTCATTACACGAATTGATAACAATGATTGGAGCGAGGCAAATATTCGAGCAGAGACACCATAACACTTGAGCTTGTGAAAAAGGACATGCCAAACCCTGTCAAATGCTTTCAAACACACACACACATACACACACACACACAGATATATATATATATATATATATATATATATATAGAGAGAGAGAGAGAGACAGACAGACAGACAGACAGACAGAGACAGAGAGAAAATGGGGGAAAGATGTATAACAAAATGCATAAAGTTTTCTTGTGACGCGTTCGTCGTTATCCCAAATATTAGGTTGGTGCAAAAATAATGACGTAATAATGGCGTTTTTTGACGTATTTTTTAACGTCAAAAAACGACATTATTACGTCATTATTTTTGCACCAACCTAATATATATATATATATATATATATATATATATATATATATATATATACATATATATAATTAATAAACAATAAAATCTAAAAAAACCTCATATCGGGAACAGTGTATTTTGTCAGATTCGTGTCAGAAATAGAAATTTAACTGTGAAAGCTGGTATGTGTGTGTCCTGGCTATGACGATAAACTACATCCGCGTCCTGGTTAAGACGAGAAACAACATTCGACAGCATGGTCTTTGATCAGAAGGTTTTCAGTAGCGTAGAAAGACCTCTTAATTGCTGGTGTTCCCAGGTCCACACTCACTCGGTGTGGTAGTACTTGCTAGGTTCCCAGCTATGGGCAAATAGTTAATATCCCAAAAGGGGTCAAAACACTATTAAAGTATAAGCGATAGATTATGTAATCTTTTGAAAGGAAAAAACGGATATTGAATTATTATGATTTTGGTGAGATAAAAGCTAATGATGGCCGAATAGTTTCCATGCTTTAGTTGTTTGGCTGGGGCATTGTTTAAGATGAGGTAGTTTCTTTTATGATCAGTTTTTTAGTTTTATTGTTATATATTGTAAAATTACACCTGCACCTCGAGTAATGGATAGTGGCTCGAATTGAGGAATCAAAGAGCCGAGTTCGAATTCCCGTTGAATCCATTACATTCACTTACGTGGTGCTACCCTTAGGAAAGATATGAATCCTTTTCATCGCCCCGCCCCCAGCTATGGGTAAATAGCAGGATAAACCAGGTTTTATAGCCTTGCTTGGCAACTGGTCTACTGCAGAAAGAAATGGCAACCTATTGCGGAAAAATCTGCCTCGTCAGTCATGTATCGAAAGATACATGATCACCTAAGCGTGTATCACGCATGGTAACATAACAGACTAACACCTGCACGAATTGATGCAATAATTTCAGAACGTAATTCTTGTAAATTATAATAGAAGTCCATGAAAAACAATATTCTTTGACCTTCGGTGAATATCATACACGTGATGATTATTTAGATAATCAACTCGTGAGATATTGTAAAACAAGGACTTTTGATTGATTTGTTTTTTACTGTTTATCAACCCTTTACTGGTTATTTAAAACCAGAAAATATATTTAGATTGTAAAAAGGCTTTGGAGATAATACTGATTTTTAATGATACAAGTGCTACTTATTAATCCATAGCTAGAGTTAGAAGAATCGGATTCATGCCTTTGTCAAGGGTAGTTGCGCGTAAATGAATATAACGAACCCAACTGGAATTGGAACTCGGCTCTCTGATTTCCAATTCCGAGCCATTATCCATTACACCAATAGCATATTCAAGTTTAAAGCAACTAATATTGCCAAGCGATCACCCATCTAAGTATTGATCAGCATCGACTTTGTTTAACTTCTGTGATGCAAACATGGGTTACTCAGTTGTAATCTAGTCGTCTTCAACGTTTTGAGATTTAAAGTGGCATAGCAATATATATCCTGACTTGGGACTGCAAACTTTTGTAATCAAATGCTCTATTACTAAGAATAATCGGATTGAGCTTACCCGGAAGTACTTTAATCTGATATTAGATACTTTGAATGACATTATAGAATCGTTGAACGTTTTTAAGAATGAGTTGTGCTCCGTTCTTAAGTATGAGTTGTGCTCCGTTCTTAAGTATGAGTTGTGCTCCGTTCTTAAGTATGAGCCTATGAGATGGAACACCAGGTGGCTCCAAGATGACTAGAATCTCATAATGTTTTGTTGTAACTTCGTTTAAAACTATAATAAATTCAGATGTATAGTTTTATATAAAAATGACTTCAGTCCTGCTGAGAGCCTGTTGAGTAGAACAAGGAGTTTTTCTTCACCCGGTAAATTGTAATATGTTAAATGTCGGGAAATATATTAGTTCTAAGGTTATCCACAGGTGATGTATAAATTTAGATATGTCACCTTGAGGATCAATTACATTCGTTCCTTCATTAAAATTCAACACCCTTTTAGGAAAAACAAATTAGCTGAGTGTTGATATTTGAAAAAGAAAGAATCTTATGTCCTCACATGATGAGGCCAGAGATAAACTAACTCATTGACGTCTCCGACACGATTAGATTGAGCCGTTCGTTCACCATATCTCAGCAATCTTTTTGCAAAAATCCGAAGATAATAGATGTAGATTGATTCGCCTATCGTCCAGTTCACACTCCTGCGCGGTCTTTTGAACAAGAGTAGACATTTATTGTTTCCTAGTTAGGATTTGTTTTACGGTTCCTTCAAATGTTTTTTCATTCTCTTTCACTCCCTGTAGCCACTTGGGTCTTAGTGATATTATTACCTTGCGTGGGGTGAATTGATTAAAAAGAAGAGAAAGAGCTTTTCCTCGGAAAAGTGTGCTCCTGTGTTTTTTTTTTTTTTTCTTTTTTTTTTCTAATCATTTCACCCCATGCTAGGCAGTAAAGCCACTAATACACAAGAAGTTACTGAGTGTGAAAGAATAAGCAAAAAGTGAAACGTTATTAAGAATAGCGAAGGTGTAATCGATAAAGAAGAGTTTCTTTCCAATTTTGATTTCTTGTGTTTCCAGAAATCGTGTTTCTACAAATATGATTTCAGTCCATTTGCAGTATCCGATAAATCTGATAAAAAGATTGCTTCCCTAGGTACATATAAGAGTTTAATCCGTAGTTTTCAAAGCAACTTTCTACAATAAAGCAGTCAATCTAAATTACCAACCAAGACAGTTTTAATATTTCCACTGCCCTCTTAAAAAAAGCTCATGAAGAATTTCAGTTTTCATTTAAAAATTTATGAGTTGAATTGAAAAGAAAATGATTAAATGCATGCATTAATAATTAAGAAAAATAATTTTTGTGGTTATTTTATGAAAAATTCCATAATTATTTTAAACTATTAATCAGATAAAATATTTTTTAACTTGCTTATTTGATTAATCTATATAAGTTAATAATACAAATTATTTACATTAATTAATGATTAGATTGCATGTGCGTGTGATGTATGTGAGGCTCAGAAGGAGAAATCTAAAAGCCCAGTTTCAATTCCAGTTGAAGTCTTTACGTTCATTTTTCGCGCTAATAACCTGTGAAAAATATGAATTTATTTCTTTTCTCCCCGGCTCTGGTTAAACAATAGGATAAAAGAGTTTCTTCAACCTTGGTTGACAAACAGTCTAGAAAAAGGATGACACGGAGACCCAAAATAAAGATAACTGGGACTCGATAGCGTGGGAACGCGTGGCCGTCTAAGGGAATGAAAACCACGACAGAAATCGTTTAGTCTTGGAGATCAATCACCGTACCCCTGTCTGTAATCACCGGGTACGGCGATTAGAAAACACCTCACCAAAAGGACATATGCCAAGATGTACAACCATAAAAATGGATTTATTAATATTATTATATTTTAAACAATACCTGAGAAATAATTGCATATTTTCAAAATATCTCGTTTTATGTGATGTGGACCATTGATGTCCTTAGAATGAAAAGCCAGACTATTCACATATATCGCTTAATTGTAGCGGTGAAGGCTTGTGCAGAATACATAGACCTGGTGCACAGTATGCCACAAGGTCCCCAAACGACCCACCGCAAGCTTTTGAATTAAGACATGTCCTTCTCCTAGATCGGTTGCCATCCAAGAATATAGAACACAATCTGTCCTGGTGGGAGGCGAAAAAATAAATTAATATCTTTCCCAAGGGTAAAAAAGGATTAGAAAGAAGTAAATCTATATTTTTTAAGCTATTATTGAAATTTTATTTAAGTTTCCACATGTCCTCCATCATTAGCAATACAAAGGGTAATACGATTTTGCAGTTCACGGAAAACATTTGCCAGCTGATTTACAGTAATGCCTGAAATCACATTTGTTGTTTTAGCTATACTTAAAACTAAGTACATTAAACTTTATAACATTTTTTACAGATTATTTCTATCGCAAATACAAATAAAGTTATACATTTTTAAAGTGCACACGAATTTTATGAACACCCTATATATATATATATATATATATATATATATATATATATGTGTGTGTGTGTGTGTGTGTGTGTGTGTGTGTTAGTTTATATCATACAGAGCAATTGATATCAATTGTTATTAGCCCTTGGTTCAAAAGAGAAGCTGAGTGAATTTTTAAGTTAATTTCTAATACAATATTTAGATATTTGTACATAGATTTATTCAAACAGCAATGAATTAATTTCGTTATCATTATTATTATTATTATTGAATACATGATAAGAAAATTCAAGCAGAGTGGGTTGCTTTGGCCTGAAGTGAGCTAATAATTTCATTTTATAAAAGACATGCAAACTTCAATTTTCAAGCGATTCTTCAAAGTCCAGGGAATGGCTCCAAAATGTCGGATTATGGTATAAATTGGATGCACGTGATGGCGAAGTAAGAGTTTGGAACTTTCATGGAAATTGTCAACCAACATAACTTGGAATTTTTCTAGTAAGCAACAATGACTATAAGTTATAAGTTAATCTTAAGATTAACAAAATCTAATGATGAAAGGCTGAAATTGATTATCAACTGTTTCCAACTTATAGTCTTGTATCAATACAAACTTAAGATCCATTACCTAGCAAGTGATAACGGTCTTAATGTAAGAAAAGTCTTGAAATTAATAATAATAAAAAACAAAAAAAAAACTCGCCAATGGTTTGAAACATTCAACTGGTCCTTACAGCAGAATAGATTTCATTCACTGAAGAAAATAAAGAAAAAATCATGATGTCTTTGGCACGAAGCTGAAATGAAGAACGGAAATGAAAAGATGTCGTGCAGATAAAACAAAAGAATATCTGAAATAAAAGAATAAAAAAAAATATTTGTCACAATATTCAAATGCCATTTAACTTGTCACAGTCAATAAAAGATGGCGTAAATGTCTTCTGCGATTTGAAAGACGTGTGTATCTCAATTAACAAATGCTCTTTAAAATACAAAACAATTTGTTTAACATGACAAACAGGGATATACTTTACATTTTAATCATATTTTACGAAACGCTCATATATACAAATATGGGAGAAAATGATAAATAAAATTTTATATATCAGAAAAATGTTCGGACAATTGATTGCAATTGAAAAGAATTTATCTAAGCTCTGCATAAATTCAGTTACAACTACTTCTAAAATAATAAAATAAAAATTAATACAAAAAGATAATAATAAACTATAATAATAAAGAACTTCCTGCAATAATTACTACGAATAATACATAAGTGAAACCTTTTGGAATGTAAATAAAAGTTTATATCTCTCTATATTACTGAGATGAGGTATTGTAACTATTTACATTGTTCAAACTGTTGTCCTCATCTTTATTGCCATATTCACAGTCTATATTTCTGAGATGAGGTATTGTAACTATTTACACTATTTACATTGTTCGGACTGTTGTCCTCATCTTTATTGCCATATTCACAGTCTATATTTCTGAGATGAGGTATTGTAACTATTTACACTATTTACATTGTTCGGACTGTTGTCCTCATCTTTATTGCCATATTCACAGTCTATATTTCTGAGATGAGGTATTGTAACTATTTACACTATTTACATTGTTTGGACTGTTGTCCTCATCTTTATTGCCATATTCACAGTCTATATTTCTGAGATGAGGTATTGTAACTATTTACACTATTTACATTGTTCGGACTGTTGTCCTCATCTTTATTGCCATATTCACAGTCTATATTTCTGAGATGAGGTATTGTAACTATTTACACTATTTACATTGTTTGGACTGTTGTCCTCATCTTTATTGCCATATTCACAGTCTATATTTCTGAGATGAGGTATTGTAACTATTTACACTATTTACATTGTTCGGACTGTTGTCCTCATCTTTATTGCCATATTCACAGTCTATATTTCTGAGATGAGGTATTGTAACTATTTACACTATTTACATTGTTCGGACTGTTGTCCTCATCTTTATTGCCATATTCACAGTCTATATTTCTGAGATGAGGTATTGTAACTATTTACACTATTTACATTGTTTGGACTGTTGTCCTCATCTTTATTGCCATATTCACAGTCTATATTTCTGAGATGAGGTATTGTAACTATTTACACTATTTACATTGTTCGGACTGTTGTCCTCATCTTTATTGCCATATTCACAGTCTATATTTCTGAGATGAGGTATTGTAACTATTTACACTATTTACATTGTTCGGACTGTTGTCCTCATCTTTATTGCCATATTCACAGTCTATATTTCTGAGATGAGGTATTGTAACTATTTACACTATTTACATTGTTTGGACTGTTGTCCTCATCTTTATTGCCATATTCACAGTCTATATTTCTGAGATGAGGTATTGTAACTATTTACACTATTTACATTGTTCGGACTGTTGTCCTCATCTTTATTGCCATATTCACAGTCTATATTTCTGAGATGAGGTATTGTAACTATTTACACTATTTACATTGTTTGGACTGTTGTCCTCATCTTTATTGCCATATTCACAGTCTATATTTCTGAGATGAGGTATTGTAACTATTTACACTATTTACATTGTTTGGACTGTTGTCCTCATCTTTATTGCCATATTCACAGTCTATATTTCTGAGATGAGGTATTGTAACTATTTACACTATTTACATTGTTCGGACTGTTGTCCTCATCTTTATTGCCATATTCACAGTCTATATTTCTGAGATGAGGTATTGTAACTATTTACACTATTTACATTGTTCGGACTGTTGTCCTCATCTTTATTGCCATATTCACAGTCTATATTTCTGAGATGAGGTATTGTAACTATTTACACTATTTACATTGTTTGGACTGTTGTCCTCATCTTTATTGCCATATTCACAGTCTATATTTCTGAGATGAGGTATTGTAACTATTTACACTATTTACATTGTTCGGACTGTTGTCCTCATCTTTATTGCCATATTCACAGTCTATATTTCTGAGATGAGGTATTGTAACTATTTACACTATTTACATTGTTCGGACTGTTGTCCTCATCTTTATTGCCATATTCACAGTCTATATTTCTGAGATGAGGTATTGTAACTATTTACACTATTTACATTGTTCGGACTGTTGTCCTCATCTTTATTGCCATATTCACAGTCTATATTTCTGAGATGAGGTATTGTAACTATTTACACTATTTACATTGTTTGGACTGTTGTCCTCATCTTTATTGCCATATTCACAGTCTATATTTCTGAGATGAAGTATTGTAACTATTTACACTATTTACATTGTTCGGACTGTTGTCCTCATCTTTATTGCCATATTCACAAAATATAGGCCGTTGTACGCTTCGAACTGCTTCATTCTTCGGGGCTAGATTGTTCTAATTCTAAGTGAAATGCCTTTTTTATATCTCTAGGACATATGGCCCAGTGGATAAAACTGTTGGTTGAAGTATTTCAAAAAATGAATTTAGCCAAAGAGTAGTTAGTTCAATACTTGACTTCAAAATTGGGAAATAAAATAAAAGAATAAATACCATTAACAAAAAAACACTGAGATTGTAGATTGAAGTGATCAAAAATACGCCTAATATAGGTTGATGGAACGTAGGAAAAAGTAAGTAATGAATATATACACACACACACACAAACACACACACACACACACACACACATATATATATATATATATATATATATATATATATATATATATATATATATATATATATAAAAAGAAAGAACAGTAAAATATATAATCCGGTATTCTTATAGATATTTTTATTTTTACAAAATAGTGCTCAATGTAAATTTACAGAGCATTAATATTATAAATTAATAGACTTAAAATATGGTTTTTCGCTACACAGTTCCAACCATGTTTCAAAAATGGAAGCTAAAAGCCCCGAATTTAATTTTGTAATTAAATTAAAGACATTAGTTCCATTTCATCCTCAAGCGAATTTTGGAGTAACTTTAAAAATTGCTGGCTTTTAAATACACAGCTGAAACAAAATTCATGTTTCCAAGGTTACAGATACATCTATTTTGCTAGACTAGGGGTGTCTGGGTGTTCAATATGTCTATATTTTAATGTATCAGTTATTGTTACGTTTTGGTAGTGGGTAGGGATGCATTTTTCAATGAAATCTAACATCCCTTAAAAGCGTGTAGTCTGGATTGTTTTTTTTCGGGGGGTTTTGTTTTTGTTAACGGCTAAAATTCTTACGGCATTTTTTCGTTCGTATATTTAAAGATTTTTGGGAGGTGTCTACGTCAGAATACTTTTTATTTAACTACGATTTGAAATATTTTTACTTTTAATTTTTAATATACTATATTTCTTTCAAGAACAATTAAATGTAATTAGAATCCTTTACAGTTTGTAGAATTATTATCACATCAAGTATATTACTATTTTTTAAAGATTTTATATTTGAATATTATTTAAGTAAAATTTCCATTTCTCTGATTTAGTAAACTTTATTTATTTATTTAATTACAATTTAAAAGAAGTTTAGGTTAGAATTCATTTTAATGAACTACAATTTTAATTACAACTTTAAAATATTTTCATTATTAGTTTTTATAGACTATAATTTCATTTAATAGAAGTTAATGTATTTAAGAATTAGAATTACTTACAGTAAGTAAAATTATTTTACAATTATATTACGATTTAAATTTTTTTTTTTTTTTTTTTTCACGGCAAAAATAGCTAATTCATTTCTCTGATTTAGTAAACTTTAGTTATTTATTTAATTACAAATTAAAAGAAGTTTAGGTTAGAATTCATTTTAATTAACTACAATTTTAATTACAACTTTAAAATATTTTTATTATTAGTTTTTATATTTTATTTAATAGAAGTAAATGTATTAGGTTGAGGCAGAAACAATGACGCAATAACGCCGCTCCTTGATGTTAAAAAATACGTCAAAAAACGACATCACTGCGCCACTATTTCTGTACCAATACAATATTTGAATTACTTACAATAAGTAAAATTATTTTTCTATATCAAGTATATTTATATTACGATTTTTAAAAATTTTATATTTAAATATTATTTAAGTAAATTTTTTTTTTTTTTTTTCACTTACGGCAAAAATAGCTATTTCATTTCTCTGATTTAATAAACTTTATTTATTTATTTAATTTCAATTTAAAAGAAGTTTAGGTTAGAATTCATTTTAATTAACTGCAATTTTAATTTCAACTATAAAATATTTTAAAAATGTTTTCATTATAAGTTTTTATAGACTATATTTCATTTAATAGAAGTAAATGTATTAGACATTAAGTAAAATTATTTTTATATAGCAGGTATATTTATATCACGATTTTTATTTTTATATTTTATATTTTAAAAATTATTTAAGTAATTTTTTTTTTATGGCAAAAATAGCGAATTCATTTCTCTGATTTAGTAAACTTAATTTATTTATTTAATTTCAATTTAAAAGAAGTTTAGGTTAGAATTCATTTTAATTAAGTACAATTATAATTATAACTTTAAAATATTTTCATTGTTAGTTTTTATAGACTATATTTCATTTAATTTCTATATCAAGTATAAGTATATTACGATTTTTAAAAATTTTATATATAATTTTTTTTTTTTTAATTATTTATTTTATTTTATTTTATTTTTTTTAAATATAAACTTTGTACATACAGGTGAAACTATATATTACTAAGGACATAATATTTATATATATATATATATATATATATATATATATATATATATATATATATATATATATATAGAGAGAGAGAGAGAGAGAGAGAGAGGCAGAGTGGGAATTAATACAAATATATAATTTGTCACTTAGCTAATTGATGTTAAATTCAGGATCCGTCTCCAGAATTTTAGAAACAGACCTTCCAGAAAACACACTGCCCACTAGTCAAGGCGTATCAGTAAATTATATATATATATATATATATATATATATATATATATATATATATATATATAGATGGATTGAGTTTCAAGCTGTCAATCCAACTAAATATGTTAGCTCTATCACTGATATTGGGCGCTTTCCAATAAGAACTGCCCATATATAATATATAAATAATATATATAAAAATTGTATATATATATATATATATATATATATATATATATATATATATATATATATATATATAAACGCATTTTCCATATCTATCCATCTATGTATCTATCTATGTATCTATCTATCTATCTATATATATATATATATATATATATATATATATATATATATATATATATATATCACGGCCCTTTTAGGGACTTTGTCGGGAATCTCTAGATATATGTCAGGATCACCAGATCAAATATGCCAGCAATATTCAATGTCCGGATGAAAGGTAGATTTGTAAACGTGAAAGATGGCTTCTGACTAGTAGAATTGTCTTGCATGAAACGGAACTAACTTAGCAGCAGATCTAGCAACAGGTTCCATATAATCGGTTCATTTCTTGTCAGTGGAAACACGCGAGACCAATAATTTGCAATGAATTGCTCTGCTGAAGGTTAGCATCAGTCATTCTGTGGAAGGAGAACGAGAAAGCATTTCTCTATTCATTGTCCATGGATGGCAAATGTGAAGAAGTCGAACTAATGCGTCATTTGGTTGTTTTATATTTTTTTCTTTTGCTGATCGCTCGGCTTCGGTCTCTGTTCCTAATTGCTACAATCTGTAAATCGCCATTCGTCTTGAAAAAAAAAAATGGCGTAAAAGGATACCGAGAGGAAAGTAACAAAATATTTGTCTATCATTAATTTAGTTCAGGCCTGTGACTGACGCCAACGACTTGCGTCTTTTAGCCAGTTTATTGCGTTTAAGAGGCCAAATAAACAACATAGATTCTAGATTTTATGCCACTTTATTTGCGCATGCGTCCGGCTGTCTGTCTTTCGCTAATATTTTGACGTTATATGTGTGTGTGAACTGAATTCGCTGAATGCTTGCGTGTATAACTGCATGAGTATGCACGTGGTGAATATGCAGATAATATACTAAAAGAAATTTTTATAGAATCTACCAATATTTCAACTACAAAGGGCTTGCCTAAAAATCAGCATTCACATAATTGTTTTTTAATTTTGTGTTCGAACACAAAGCCATTTGAGGTAAAGTACCTCCAACAACAACTGGCTTTCTCTACTTCCTTCTATCTATCTATCTATCTATCTATCTATCTATCTATCTATCTATCTCTCTCTCTCTATCTCTCTCTATATATATACCTCTCTTTCTTTCTCTCTCTCTCTCTATATATATATATATATGTATATATATATATATATATATATATATATATATATATATATATATATATATATATATATAACTAAATCTTCCTCTATCTATTTATCTCACAATCTTTCTTCATATCTATCTAATATATATCTACCTATCTCTATTCATATCTAAGTTCATATGTATCCATCTATCTATCTATCTATCGATCGATCTCTCTCTCTCTCTCTCTCTCTCTCTATATATATATATATATATATATATATATATATATATACATACACATCTGTATCTATTTATCTTTATCTATCTATTTATCTTTATCCATATCTATCCATCTCTTTTCATATTTATCTATATCCATATCTATCTCATATCTATCAGTCTGTCGAGCTAGCTATATCAATCCCTATTCTATCTCTCTCTTTCTCTCTCTCCCTATATATATATATATATATATATATATATATATATATATGTCATAATCTCTGTCTTCATCTATCTCTATCCATATCTATTCTCATATCGATCTCTCTCTATTCATATCTGTCTATCTATCCATCTATTTATCTATATCTATATCTGTCGATCTATTTTCATATCTATCTGTTTTCATATCTATATCTATCTATCTATTTATCTATCTATCTATCTATCTCAGTTCTTATCTATCTATGAGAAATAAAGGCAAACTTGGCTCAAATGTTTTCCCTAATACCGTTTCAACTGCTGTCGGGAGGCACATTTTCTTTATTCGGACTTCTCAATCTGTAGTCAGATAGACATAAAAAAAACAATGTTTACTGAAACAAACTAAAGATACCATGTTTTACGAATAAGAAATATACTCAGATTAAAATTTGCCTTGCTTGGGTTACATGACCGAAAATAAATTTCACTGATATAGACTTCAAGAGCGCCTATCTAACTATCTCTCTCAGTCTGTTGATATTTATCAGCCTATCTTCATATTTAGCTACCCATATTTATCTATTTATATCCAAAAGAACTAGGGACAAGTAATAGCACTCTTAACAATAACAACACAAAATCCATAATCTGACGTAATTCTTCTAAACTTGTAAATAAATAATACAAATACTAGATTGTTTAACACCAGCTCAAAAGACCATCGTTGATATAATTAAGAAGAGAAATAAGTCTAGCGCCAATTCAGAGGCCGGTACTTAACAAATAAATTGCAATGTAGGAGATTTTATGTCGGAGAGACATCAAGAGATTTGAAAGTCAGTATCTGCGAAAAACATTGACGTTTAGACAACTATTAGGTTGGTGCAAACATAATGACGTAATAATGTCGTTTTTTTTACGTATTTTTAACGTCAAAAAACGACATTATTACGTGATTATTTTTGCACCAACCTAATATTAAAACTCTCTAACAATAAAATCAGGCGATCATGTATCTGTCGATACATGACTGACGTGGCAGATTTTTTGCCGCATTAGGTTACCATTTCTTTCTGCGGTAGACCAGTTGACATCCAAGGAACCCGGTCTGCCCTGCTATTTACCCATAGCTGGGGAGGAGAAGAAGAGGATTGATGTCCTTCCCAAGGGTATTAACACGTAAGTGAATGTAATGGATTTGACTGGAAAATCAGTCAGTTATGTACCATGCATGATGCACTCTTAGGCGATCATGTATCTTTCGATACATGACTGAGGAGGCAGATTTTATTCCCGCAGTAGGTTGCCATTTCTTTCTACGGTAGGTCAGTTGCCACCCAAGGCTATAGAAGCCGGTCTGCCCTGCTATTTATCTATAGCTGGGAGGAGAAGAAGAGGATTCATATTTTTCCCAAAGATATTAGCACGTAATTGAATATAATGGATTCGACTGGAATTCGAACTTGTCTCTCAGATTCCTCTCGTAATAAACAGGAACAAAATCGCCCATTTTACTAATGCCACTCAAATAAAAAAAAAAAATTCTTTATGAAAAGAAAGTGCTTCGAGAGCCTAATCATAACAATATTTTCAACTATAAACATACGTCAAAAACATTATATTACATAATATTATATTATTGAATTCATTATAAAGACTCTAATCGGCATTACATACGGTACATATATAACAAATGATAAAAACGTTTCTAAATCGACATGCAAAAACCCTACAAACAGAATATCTACCACAAACACACACACGCACACAAGCACTTACGAATATACATTATCATCTGAATTCCACATAGACAAACTAGAGTTATTATTCACACACATACATGAAACAATATTTACGCTTTTTTCAGGTAGGCTTAAACACCGTTAATTTCTTGATACTTCGGATAGTTTAAAACGCCGACTGCACGTAAAACATTATTGACCAATCAAAATCAAACATTACAAAAGTAAAAATACCAGGAATTCGTTCATCATTTTCTCCATTCTCTGATGAAGCTTTTATAAAAATGAAACGTGTAAGATTTATAAACGATTGCTATTCGGGCTTTACATTATATTTATCAATACTTGATCGATAATTGATCCCAATCTATCTATCTATCTATCTATCTATCTATCTATCTATCTATCTATCTATCTATCTATCTCAGCCTATTCTTATCTATCTATCTATCTATCTATCTATCTATCTATCTATCTATCTATCTATCTATCTATCTATCTCAGCCTATTCTTATCTATCTATCTATCTATCTATCTATCTATCTATCTATCTATCTCAGCCTATTCTTATCTATCTATCTATCTATCTATCTATCTATCTATCTCAGCCTATTCTTATCTATCTATCTATCTATCTATCTATCTATCTATCTCAGCCTATTCTTATCTATCTATCTATCTATCTATCTATCTATCTATCTATCTCAGCCTATTCTTATCTATCTATCTATCTATCTATCTATCTCAGCCTATTCTTATCTATCTATCTATCTATCTATCTATCTATCTATCTATCTAACACAGTATATTCATAACTATCTATCACA
Source organism: Acanthosepion lycidas (assembly GCA_963932145.1). Lineage (NCBI taxonomy): Eukaryota > Metazoa > Mollusca > Cephalopoda > Sepiida > Sepiidae > Acanthosepion > Acanthosepion lycidas. The sequence continues at coordinate 12,207,264 of OZ010596.1, forward strand.
GTTTATTTATATCTATCACAGACTATTCATATCTATCTATCGCACGCCGTTCAATATCTATCTATCTATCTATCTATCTATCTATCTATCTATCTATCTATCTATCTATCTCAGTCTATTCCCATTTAAGTCTATTCCTATCTCAGTCTATTTCTAAGTCTATTCCTATATATCTCAGTCTATTCATATCTATCTATCTATCTATCTATCTATCTATCTATCTATCTATCAATCAATCTCAATCTGTTCGTATTTATCTATCTATCTTTAATCTGTTCGTATCTATCTATCTATCTATCTATCTCAATCTGTTCGTATCTATCTATCTATCTATCTATCTATCTATCTATCTCAATCTGTTCATATCTATCTATGTATCTACCTGCCTGTTTGTCTATGTCTATTCATATCTATCTAACGATTTATCATGCAAAATAACTGTGAAACCTAGCCCTAGGTTCCTTCACCTGGAAGAAGGCAGTTTACAATGCTGATCAGTACTTTGATCAGAATCGTGTTGGCCATGGAAAACACAAAAAGTCAAGGGTATCGCTGTTAATTTTCTTGAAAATGTTGCTGCAAAACTTGATGTAACGTTCAATGAAAGAGGGTCGCGTTTGTATAAGTAGGGCAGGCCTAAAATAACCATCAAACACGCCACACGAACAAAGAAGTCATTTATTACAACTTATGCGCCATTAATGTAACAACTACTGCGAAAGGCAGCCAACCTTATACCATTTGCGCAAGACCCCTTTTGACATCTTAACATCTGCTGTTACCTTTTTTCAACAGAAGGTCAAATTGTAAAGCAGGCAGAGCTCTTCAGAAGGACAATTCTGAGTATGAAACCGCGTATAAATTTGACAAAGTCCATACTATTTAACCATAAATCAAAACTTGTCAATGATGGTCATACTCTTTTAAAGAGTCAATAACCCTTATGTATGTACGTTTGTTCTGGAATCTCTTCTTGGTCGAGCAAAAAGCATTTTGGCCTCCAAATGTATATCAAAATAAAATTACCTTCACCTACCTTTACTACTGACATTGAGCAAAACAAACCAGAGTAGGAAACATGATGTCAGCGAGTCTTCTGATGTATCTCTGTTGTTTTATACGAACCACCTAACCTGCGTTGCGGACTGGACTTTAAAATGCAAGTTTCACTAAAAATTTACCTGCTCTGTAAGGGCATTTATGCCTAAGCATGTTACTTCTTCTTAACCGTTTCAATATGTAACAAACAAAAGGAAATCTAATAAAACAGTGCTGCTCTTGAAGGGCACTTATGCCTAAGCCTGTATCTTCTTTGTTGTGGATTCTGAGATGAAATTCGGTCTCCAATGAATGACAAACGCAAGAATTAAATATAAGAAATTAAATGTATTTACACAATAATACAATGGGTAATTCTGTTAGTAAATCCAGGAACGCCGTTAGTAGCAATAATAATAATAATATATATATATATATATATATATATATATATATATATATATATATATATATATATACAGTCTCGAAGTAGGACTTCCTTAGAGTCTACGTGCTTGTAACTGTGACTTCTACAAGCGGTTACCTCACTCTATTCCACTACCTCCAACTCAATCACAACCCCATAACGTTCTTAATAATCGTTTGAATATATAACAAACAAAAGAACATGTTACAAAACCGTGCTGAGTCCTAAAAGCAACTCTTCTTTGATTACTTCGACGCAGTGTAATGGTTGACAAACTTATCTCGCACATTCAATTAAATCTGAGTAGGAGTTCTATCTTTGCCGGATGCTCTTTCATCTTGACCTTGTGCCACATCTACGTCATGTAAAATAAATCACTATAAGCAAAACTCTATTGACCTGAACTTCGAGGCATATGCCGGAGTCACTCACAAGTGGTGAGGCATACGTTTCTAAAGGAACGCACATCGTCTGTGAATATATATATATATATATATATATATATATATATATATTAGGTTGGTGCAAAAATAATGACGTAATCATGTCGTTTTTGACGTTAAAAAATACGTCGAAAAACGACATTGTTACGTCACTATTTTTGCACCAACCTAATATATATATATATATATATATATATATATATATATATATAGATAGATAGATAGATAGATAGATAGATAGATAGATAAAGAGAGAGAGAGAGTTATTTAAAGACAAAAATGTTTTAACATATTCAGAATTGACCAATGACTGACAAGTGGTTACTGGACAGGTTCAACGTTGCTTAAATTTGGTGATCGTAAAAGAAGTTCGAAAGACATGGGGGGAGGGATAGAAAAAGTTAAAAAAAAAAAAGAAAAAAAGGAAAAACAGATGGATAGATCGAGAGAGAATGAGAGGGAGAGGGAGAACAAAGAAGATAGATAAAGAGATAAAGAGGTAATAGAGAAAAAGGATAAAGAGAAAAAGCGTATTTTAATAGACAATTGTACAATGAGTGAAAGAGAGACAAGAAGAGAGAAAAACTGAAAAAGGAGAAAGAAAGTGTAAAAGAAAGAGATTAAGAGTTAACCATGGAGAAGAAAGAAAGAAAGAAAAGGAGAGTTAAAGGGAAGAAGAGAGAATGATATAGACATATAAAAGGGAATAGAGAAAAAACGGAAAATTTTGTTATATGTATTGAAATTTAAACAGGGAATGGCTGATGAAATAGAGATGGCAAATATTGTAAAAATACAAAAGACAGAGAAGAGACAAAAAAGGAAAGTGATTGATTTGTTTTTTGTTTTTCTTGTTTTTTATAGTTTATCAACCCTTTGCGATTTATTTAAAGGTGAAACATATTCAGTATTGTATGAGACAACTCAGTATTGACCGACTTCAACACTGCCTAACGTGGGAAATCGAATTTTTCAGCGTGAATTCACCTTAAGCGAAAAGACGAGAGAGAGGAAAAGAAAAAAGTTGAGGAGAATTGAAAAAAAAGAGAAAAAAGAGGTAAAAGAAATAGAGAATTAGAGAAGAAAATAGAAAGAGATAAAGACAGATAAAGAAATGAATAAAAAGAGAAGAGAAAATTTCTCTTATTTTTTTCCTTCTCTTTATCTTTATTCTCCTTTGTGTTTTATTTTTTCGAAAGTTAAGAAAAGTAATAAATGACAAAAAAATAAAAAAAAGTAAAAGAGTATGTAAGAAAGAGGAAAGAGAAAGAAAGGAAAAGGAAAAGGAAAGAGAGCATGTGAGAAAGAGAAAAGAGAAAGAAAGGAAAAGGAAAGAGAGCATGTGAGAAAGATAAAAGAGAAAAAAGAAAAGGGAAAGAAAAGACAGTATGTGAGAAAGAGAAAAGAGAAAAAAGAAAAGGAAAAGGAGAAAGGGAAATTTGGGACAGAGAAAAGAGAAAGAACGGAAAGGAAAAGGAAAGAGAGGATCTGATAAAGAGGAAAGAGAAAGAAAGAAAAGAGAAAGGAGAGAGGGAATGTGAGAAAGAGAAAAGAGAAAGAAAGCAAAGGAAAAGGAAAGAGAGCATGTGAGAAAGAGGAAGGAGAAAGAAAAGAAAAGGAAAAGAAAGAGAACATGTGAGAAAGAGGAAGGAGAAAGAAAAGAAAAGGAAAAGAAAGAGAACATGTGAGAATGAGAAAAGAAAAAAGAAAGAAAAGAGAAAGGAGAGAGGGAATGTGAGAAAGAGAAAAGAGAAAGAAAGGAAAGGAAAGAGAGCATGTGAGAAAGAGGAAGGAGAAAGAAAGTAAAGAGAAAGGACATAGAACATGTAAGAAAGAGAAAAGAGAAAGAAAGGAAAGGAAAAGGAAAGAGAGCATGTGAGAAAGAGGAAGGAGAAAGAAAAGAAAAGGAAAAGAAAGAGAACATGTGAGAAAGAGAAAAGTGAAAGAAAGGAAAGGAAAGAGAGCATGTGAGAAAGAGAAAAGAAAAAGAAAGAAAAGGGAAAGGACAGAGGGAATGTGAGAAAGAGAAAAGAGAAAGAAAGGAAAGGAAAAGGAAAGAGAGCATGTTAGAAAGAGAAAAGAGAAAGAAAAGAAAGGAAAAGGAAAGAGAGCATGTGAGAAAGAGAAAAGTGAAAGAAAGGAAAGGAAAAGGAAAGAATGCACGTGAGAAAGAGAAAAGAGAAAGACTGGAAAGGAAAAGGAAAGAGAGCATGCGAGAAAGAGAAATTGGAAAGAAAGAAAAGGGAAAGAAAAGAGACCATGTGTAAAAGAGAAAAGGGAAAGAAAGAAAAGAGAAAGGAGAGAGGGAATGTGAGAAAGAGGAAAGAGAAAGAAAGGAAAGTAAAAAGAAAGAGAGCATGTGAGAAAGAGGAAAGAGAAAGAAAGGAAAGGAAATGGAAAGAGAGGATGTGAGAAAGGGAAAAGAGAAAGAAAAGAAAGGAAAAGGAAAGAGAGCATGTGAGAAAGAGAAAAGAGAAAGAAAGGAAAGAGAACGGAGAGAGGGAATGTGAGAAAGAGAAAAGTAAAAGAAAGGAAAGGAAAAGGAAAGAGAGCATGCGAGAAAGAAAAAACCGAAAAGTGCGAAGAGAGCAAAACATAATAATCCTGGTGTAAATGAAAAAAAAATGCAAATATATAACTACAAATTAACTCTCTGTTGTGCAACATTTACGCACGAAGTCGCGTCACACGTGTTTTCTATCAGATTACGGGTTACGGAACCCTCCAAGGTGCGTTCGCATAGAATCAATTGCCAAAATCGAACTGCCGGCAGGACGATATCTTGATGAAGGTCGATGATTATGTCAAGAGTTTTCAGAGTTCCAAATTACTGATAGATATAGATCCGATCACTCGTATATATATATATATATATATATATATATATATATATATATATATATATATATATATATGTATATAAAATCAACTGAAGTCTTTAAGAATAATTATTTACAGAAATTTTACCGGTCTCACAGATCTATGATTATCAAAAGTTAAATTGAGATGGAGAGACGCATGTCTATGCCATGATATGCCTTCATATTTAAACTTAACACTAACCCTAACCCTAAACACTAACCCTAACCCTGCTGATGGAGAGACGCGTGGCTATGTCATGATATGCCTTTATATTTAACCCTAACCCTAACCTTCACCCTAAACCTAACCCTAAACCCTAACCCTAAACCTGCCGATAGAGAGACGCGTGGCTATCTCATAATATGCCTTTATATATAACCCTAACACTAACTCTAACCCTAACCATAACGCCAAACTCTAAACCTAGCCCTAACCCTGCCGAGAATTTAATCCTAACCCTAAACCCTAACCCCAGCCCTAAATACTAACCCTGCCGATGGAGAGACGCGCGGCTATGTCATGATATGCCTTTCATCTAATGCTAACCCTGACGCTAAACCCTAAACATAACCCTAACCCTAACCCTGCCGATGGAAAAACGCGCGGCTATGTCATAATATACCGTTATATTTATCCCTAACCCGAGGTTATGTCATGATTCGCCTTTATATTTTATCCTAACCCTAAACCTAAATTCTAAATCCGAACCCTAACCCTAAACCCTTACCCTAACCTTAAACCCTAACCCTAGCCATAAACCCAAACCCTAGACTCTAAACCCTAAACCTTTGCCCTAAACCCTAAACCCTATTCTAACCGGCCTGAATATTCGAGAAATCTTTTTAGTGAAAATTTTCGCTCTCCGCATATTCGATTTTACATACTTTAGACCTCTCGGCCACTGTGTGCGTTGATGCCCAAGTAAAGGCGAACGCTAGCGGAACGCAGGTTCAAATCCAGCCGGAGAGCGCATATTTTTCTCTAATAAGGTTTCTCGAATGTTCAGGCCGGTAGATGAAAATAAATAAATATACTGTTTAATAAATTGTGAGAGTGTCTACACAAACAGGGATATCCACTAGAAATATTAAAAATACCACCCTTTCTTTAGAAATTGATTTGTTTATGTCACGTTACGAAATTAAGCAGATACGTCTGTTTCGAGAGTCAGAGAAAAAAATTGAGTTTAAATGTTGTGGTAACTTAGGAAGGGTTACTGAATGAAAAATATCCAAAACGGAGGTTGGAAATGAAATGTTAATTTTTATAATATCAACAAAATACAATACTCACCAGCGGCGTGAAGTAGGTAAACCACTGCTAGTGGTGGACTAATTAGACAGCATATTACTCCCCCCCCCCCACTCACATATATATATACAATAGTGTTTGACGTATTTATTAGGATTGGGACATGCTCATTAGTGTTCACACGTACGGTATATAACAGAGAAAGAAAGAAAGAATGGATGAAAGAAAGAAAGAAAGAAAGAAAGAAAGAAAAAGGACGTCATAAAGAAAGAAATGGATGAAAAAAGAAAGAAAGAAATGGGTGAAAGAAAGAAAAAAGAAAGAAAGAAAGAAACTGTTGTCTGTTGTAATCTTGAAAGTGTTACTGAATGAGGAATAACCAAAACGGAGGTTGGAAATGAAATAGTAATCTTTATAACATCAACGAAATACAATACTCGCCAGCGGCGTGAAGTAGGTAAACCACTGCTAGAGGCGGCCTTCTTAGATTTCATATTACCCCCCCACCACCACCACTTAAAATAGTTTCCAATGTATTTATGAGGATTGGGACATACCCATTAGTTTTCATACGCATGGTATATAAAAAAGGCTCTATTCAACCTTTGCTTGGTCATCGACGCACGTTGTAGCCGAGATATTTAAATCACGTCAGATCTAATGGCGGTCTCACCCGAAATTCAAAACCTGCCAGAGAGCACATATTTTTCTCTAATAAGATCTCTCAAATATTCAGGCCGGTAGACGAAAACGAACAAATATACTGTTTAATAAATAAACAGGGCGTCTTCCCAAATACGAGTAGCCACTAAAAATAACTTTTATATAGATATTCAGCAAAATGGTTAATTATCTTTGGTTGGCTTTTTCTTCTTTGTTCTTGTTAAGTATTTATTTGCAGTTGTAATTAAATACTGTTTTATCTTAACAATGAACTCTTGAGTTATACTTAATTATTAACGGCCATCGTACGTCACAAAAGTTTGTTTTTTTAAATAATGTATATCATATATAAAAAAAAACCTCTTACTTCATATACAGAGATGACTATCTTTTCCTGTCATATAGGAAGAAAATGAGTAACTACCGATAACTAAGTTCGATCGTGACACTCTGGACTTATGAATATATGTTTTCCAAAAGGTGTATAATTAGCGGTGTTAGGCTACTGACTGTAGTGATTATTGAGTGATTATTGAGTGGAACTATCCAGTCGAATTAGTGTGAATTATTGTGCGTCGATGGTTTGGGTTTTGATTTAAGATTTACTGGACGTTAAGCCAAGCCGCGCTACTAACAAGATATTCACTGAAATGGTTAATTATATTTGGTCGACTATTATTTTTTTTGTTCTTGTTAAGTATTTATTTGCGGTTGTAATTAAAAATACTGTTTTATCTTAACATTGAAGTCTTGAGTTATACTTAATTATTAACAGCCACCGTACGTCACAAAACTTAGAAATATTCCCTGGAAACAGGAAATCTGGTGTGCGCTATTTAGGAACATTTTTTATCACTGCTAATTTACAACTTTCTATTGGCTATCATAGTTTACAAGATAGGAGTTTGAACTGGTGTTTTTTTATTATATGGATAGGTAATAGAATAAAGGATTTTAGTTCAAGGAATAGCATTTTGTTATCAACCATGTGTTCGTATGTAAAGGTTCATCCTTAATCTTTATCAAAACGAAAATGTCATCAACGTACCTTGTGTAGATTTGTGGTTAGTCAGTTGTTTCAAACACATTATTTTCAACATGTGACATACAAATTAGAGAAAGCAGGATCCAATGGGTTTCCAATGCTGACGCCATTATATATATATATATATATATATATATATATATATATACACACACATATATATATATATATATATATATATATATATATATATATATATATATATATATATATATATATACAGGTTTTCCATAAAGTTCGTGTGCACTATAAAAATTTATAACTTTATTTGTATTTCAGATAGAAATAATCTGTAAAAAATGTTATAAAGTTTAATATACCGAATTTTAAGTATAGCTAAGATAACTAATGTGATTTCAGGCATTGCCGTAAATCAGTTGGCAAATGTTTTGCGTGAACTGCAAAATCCTATTACCCTTTGTATTGCTAATGATGGAGGACATGTGGAAACTTAAATAAAATTTCAATAAAAACTTAAAAAATATAGATTTCCTGCTTTCTAATCGTTTTTACAAATTATTTCTATCGCAAATGCAAATAAAGTTATAATTTTTTAAAGTGCACACAAACTTTATGGACACCCTGTACATATATATATCTATATATATATATATATATATATAAGACAATTTTATGTTTATACGCTCTTTTTTTTTAGATACAAATATTTCAGTAAAGGGTCTGTTTATAATAAGCAGTATTATAACATTTGCCGGCCTGAATGTCCGAGAAATTTTCATCGAAAGAATCGAACCTGTATCCTATACGGAACCGTCATATAGCCTGATGTGCCTTGACCGTTTGGGCCACAGAGGAGCGTCTCGGCTAGCAAGGTCGATTTTACTGTTTTTAAACACAATTCTCCACGATTTTCTCTCATTCATTCATATCTGCGTATCTCAATGCGTATCCAATGTAAACAAATGACGTTATACATTATGAAATAGACAAAGTCCGACAATTCATATATATATATATATATATATATATATATATATATATATATATGTATATATATTTCTCAGACGAGGTATTATATACATTATTTACATTATTCGAACTATTGTCCTCATATTTGTCGCCATATTTATTACAACATTTCGGCCATTGTACGCTCCGGCTTTCTTCAAGGATACATAGCACAGTGGATAAAGGCGTTAGTCAGATCCAGTGACAGGACCCAAAGAGTGTGAGTTCAATACCTGGTTAAGGCGGTGGAGAACTTGGAGAGGGAAAGTTAACAGGAGATAACTGATAACTGGCATCCATTAGACATGGCACGTGGAACGAACAGTCTACCCCAGTGAGCAAAATAAAGGGTTCAGTTCGACATTCCAACCACCTGAAGAAGGCCGGAACGTACAACGGCCGAAACGTTGTAATAAATATGGCGACAAAGATGAGGACAATAGTTCGAATAATGTAAATAGTATATAATAGTAACCGTGCACCGTGTATTGGACATTAAGGGCATCGGGCTATACAGTGAGGAACTCCACAAATTTTAAAATAGTTCAAATTAGAAAGATAATATATAGTGAATTCAGAAAACTAAACTTAAAAACTACAGTCAGTACTAAATTACAATGGGTAAACTTCCTTGACGTAACTCTAGAGTTAATGAACAACATATACCTACCTTACGGAAAACTTAACTCTAATCCCTTGTATATACACCCTAAGTCAAACCACCTCCTTCTATAATTAAGCATATATTTACATCAACAGAGAAAAGAATCTGCATGAACTCTGCTAATAAGAAAATATTCCAACAACACAGTAATTTTATAACACAGCCCTAAAAAATAGCGGATACAAAAACGCTAACATAAATTATAGAAACAATAATACTAACCAGAAGAAAAACAGGAAAATCATTTAGTATTCCCCTCCGTTCAACCAAATGGTTACTATTAAGCTAGGACATAAATTCCTAGGTTTACTTGAAAAAACACTTGAGACTCCTAACACTGATAGGATATACATTGGATCAACGAAGAATGAATTTAAAATTAGATGGAGACAACACAAAATCTCCTTCAATAATATTAGAAATAGAAATCAGACATCCCTATCAAAATATTTTTGGCATTTAAAAGAAATGAATAAAACACCAAAAGTAAAATGGAAAATGATAAATAGAACAAGAAGTAAAACTTTGGATGACCCATGCCCTTTATGCCTACATGAACAACTAAACATTATTAAGTTTCTAAATAATGAAAATTTATTAAACCATAGATATGAGTTAACGGTTTTTTGCCGATATCAACAAATTTTCGCATTAAATAATTAGCGTAAAAAAAATTAAATTAAATTTGAAAAAACTCTTTATGAAGTAGTCAAAAAACAAATTGTAGTTCATTGCGACGCGTTTATATACGAAACAGCCCTTTAGAAAAAAAATATAAATAAAATTTTAAAAAATTCTCTAGACACTTAACGAAATATTATGGTGCCAAAAGCTATCTTTCGCTGTGACCGACTAGACGATGTGCGTACATGAATGCCATGATTAGCTTTGAAATGGACACCCCGACCCTGCCTCGGCTTGACTTCTTGCCGAAGGTGACTGATATGTGGATAAAAATTAATTCTGAGGCACCTTATCAAAATGGTAGCCCCAGCCGTTTCCATAGTAATGAATTTAGCGAATGAACATGCTTATAAAGATGCGTAAATTTCAAGATTGTTTATTCCTAAATTTTCGCTTTAGGATGAAACAGGGCTTGATACTTTAATTCAATTTAATTTTAATAATTATATTGAGGTTTTCGTCTCTCGTTTTTGAAACATGAGAACTCTTATGTAGCGAAGGAATCATATTTTCTTAAAAAATAATCATAATTTAAGCTTTAATTCTGTATGGAGCACTGTTTTTTTTTTTTTTAACTAAAAACAAAAATACTAAAGAACTCCTGATTATTTACCTAACGTGTTCTTTCCTATTTTTCTACATATATGCACGCACGCGCGCGTGCGCGCGCGCACACACACACACACACACACACACATATATATATATATATATATATATATATAACAAATGCAAATAATCATTAAATATATATATATATATATATATATATATGTGAACATTGAAGTCAACACTTATAGGCGACAGTAGTTTCATGCTAGACCCAATCGCCAGGCCACGAGTTATCGATGCACAATAAGGACTCGTGGCCTGACGATTGCGTCCAGCATGAAACAGACTGTCGCCTCTAAGTGTTGACTTCAATGTTCACTTTTATATTTATACACGCTCTATCTCTGCTATTGAGCACTTTATCTCATAAATATAGCACTCCTTAAGACCATATTTCTTCATATATATATATATATATATATATATATATATATGAAGAAAAATATATAATCTTGACACGTAGGAAATGTCCTCGTCCTCTTCATATTCCATTAGTAAGCAGTTAGTTCTACTCAATCAGATTCTTCTCACGAATTGCTGATGTGAGGAACAAACTCCCAGCAGTTTTTTTTTTTCTGATAACTATAATCTTGACCTTTTCATGTCTAAGCTTAATCGAGCGTTTATAGACACTTGTGTGAATCAACAATCGATCTTGAACAGGTTTAACGATTCAAGGCAATCATCAGACCAACTTACTAATAAATATTAAATGTCAATATCGATAGATAGATACGTGGGTCGCTCAAAATTTATGAGCCTCACTCGGAAGGATTTAGAGAAACGAGATAGTATTCACTATATTTCAGTATAGGCCCACTTGACATCATAGCACTTGTTATCCTGGAGCAAGAGCATACCTGCCCTCAACGTTTCGACATGATTACTTCCTTCAAGTGTCATAGTTCTGATGTATAGTACTGTCCATTAAAACCTTTCCCATTTTTCAGGTAGTCTATCATGATTACACCTTCAGAATAAATAAAAAAAACAACAGAACCGTTACCTTGCCAATAGACGCTGCCTGCTAGAACTTCTCTTACGGGTGGAGAAACAGAGTGTTTACACTGATTGCTTTGAATCTTTGATTCAGGTTCGAAGTTTTGAACCCAGGTTTCATCTTGAGTTACTAATCTACAGTGAAAATTCTCCGAGTCAGCCTGGTAGAGAGTCAGGAGTGTCCTAGAAATGACAACCCTTTTTAGCTTCTGCTTTGGTGTCAGCATTCTTGGAATCCATCTTGCAGAAAGTTTGCTCATCACCAAAGTCACATTTAAAACAGTATGAACCGAACCTAAACTAATGTCTATAGACGTAACTATCTGCTGGACGCCTGTCATCCCAAACCATACGGTGAATGATATCAACTTGCGGGTAGCAATTCAAAGATACAGTTGGCTATTTCAGCTCCTTCAACCTGAGCAATGTGAACGGGCGCATTAACATGAAACAAGAGCATACCTACCCCCAGTTTCTCTCTATGTTTCGACATAATTGATTCCTTCAGTTGTTTTAATCCTGATGCATTTTCCATTAATAGTTTTTTTCCCTTTCCCAGTTAGTCTATCATGATTACGCCTTCAGAATTCCAAAACGAAGAAGCCATCACTTTGCCAACAGATGCTGTCTGCTTGAACATCTTCGGGGCTCGAGATCCAGCGAGTTTTCAGTGTTTGCCTTGATTCTTTGATTCAGGTTCGAAGTGGTGGCCTCAGGTTTCATCTTTAGTTATTAATCTACAGTGAAATTTCTCCTGGTCAGTCCCTGGAAGTGAGTCAGAGGTGTCCTGGAAATGTTTCAGCTTCTGCTCTGGTGTCAGCATTCTTGCAAACAGCTTGCTCGTCCTCAAAATCTCAGTTAAAACAGTATCGACCGAACCAGAACTAATGTGTATGAACTTATCTATCTGCTCGACGGTAAGAGATTTGTCATCGAAAACAATACAGTGAATGGCTTCAACTTGTTCATCAGTGGTTGAGACGTTGTTGGACGATCTGACCGAGGGTTATCTTCAGTATTGTCTTTGTCTTGTGTGCGTTCTGCAGATCATTTCTTCACAGTTACATAGGAACTGGCAAGTATCCGTACCATATCCTCATGGATTTCATTGGGTGTGATACATTTCTTTTACAGATGCATTATGACTACTCGGGCCGCTGTTTTGTCCATTTTTAAATTTGATGCGCACCTTTCACGTTTGTATGGTTCTCAACTGTACAGGAATTGAGACAGAAATCTGAATGAGAAGTGGTATTCTGTTGCTACAGAAAAAAATTTGAGCTATGTTCCTTCTTTCGGGGTGAGGATTAGAACTTTTTGAACGACCCTCGTACATAGATAGATAGATAGATAGATAGATATTAGGTTGGTGCAAAATAATGACGTAATAATGTCGTTTTTTGACGTTACACGTCAAAAAACGACATTATTACGTCATTATTTTTGCACCAACCTAAGAGATAGATAGATTTGAACAAAATAAGATAGATTTAAACATAATAAGGTAGATAGATTTGAAAAGAAAAAGATAGATAGAGAGATAGATGCAAAGATGTGAACAGAGATAGATTTGAACAGAAGAGATAGATATTGTGAACAGAAAACAGATATATAGACAGATGTGTGTATATATATATATATATATATATATATATATATATATATATATATATATATATATATATATATATATATATATATATATATATAGCTAGATAGATATATAGATACCCGCGTGAATTTATTACTTTTCCGATCTGTCTACAGATTAGATTAAATGGATTCTTCACTCTTTAGTAACAATTTCTTTTAGTTTCTGTTTAAAACACGGGAGGTAGAATTTGTTATTGGGCTGAATAGATTGTGGGTCGGTGGGTGCAAGGTTTTCTGAATTTTTTTTCTATTTTATTTTTTTCAGTCTTACTTCATGAAAGGGAGATTCATGTTGAGTATCTCCGCAGCAATTGAATTCTGGTCAGAGTAAACACCATATTTGTCTGTGTGTTTCCAACAGAACTAGCGACTGTCACGATCTGAATCTATGTGTCAAGAAACGAAAGAACGAGATGACTGACTTTGCTTTCAGAGACGTGCAGTTGTCTGGCGTGTGTCCCAAATCTGTAAAGCTAACAGCTGTTACTTTGATCATATCATATAAAACTTGAGGATTCCATTAAAAATGACTGTTTCTTCAATAGTTTTAACCCGATAAATGCAATCATATAGGATCTAAAATAGGACTGTGGGTACTGAAGGCGCATATGCTATAACTATCATCAGTTACGTGCCATGTGTCATACACGCTTAGGCGATCATGTATCTTTCGATACAGAGGCTAATTTCTTTTTTCGATACGAGGCTGATTTTTCCACGCATTAGGTTGCCATTTCTTTCTGCGCTAGACCAGTTGTCATCCAAGGCTATAGAACCCAGTCTGTCCTGCTATTTACCCATAGCTGGGAGGAGAAGAAGAGGATTCATACATTTCCCAAAGGTCAGTCAATTATGTGCCATTCGTGATACACGCTTAGGCGATCATGTATCTTTCGTTACATGACTGATGAGACAGATTTTCTTTTCCTGCAGTATGTTGCCATTTGCTCATAGATGGAGGGAGAAGAAGAGGATTCATACTTTTCACAAGGGAATTAGCACGTAAGTCAATGGATTCGACTGGAATTCGAACTCGGCTCACTCCGACCCGCTAACCCAATATGTCAACGCGCCCAATTCAAAAGATGAAAGTAAATCTAAAAAATGTAAATAAGAAAGTTGAACATGACAGGCTGCGCTTAGGGTTGTTTTTCTGAAACTGCTAAAAAAAGATAACTATAAAATTCGAGATATATTCTTAAAAGATCGCTTCATATGTACATTCATATAATTGATGCCAGAAGAATTATAAGCAAAAGACAGTAAAAATAAAACTACACAGGGTCACAGAATATTTGTCCAGCAAAGATGATTTATATAATCTCCTCGTATTTATTTAAACTATTTACATTGTTCAGACTGTTGTCCTCATCTTTATTGCCATATTCACAGTCTATATTTCTGAGATGAGGTATTGTAACTATTTACACTATTTACATTGTTTGGACTGTTGTCCTCATCTTTATTGCCATATTCACAGTCTATATTTCTGAGATGAGATATTGTAACTATTTCCACTATTTACATTGTTCAGACTGTTGTCCTCATCTTTATTGCCATATTCACAGTCTATATTTCTGAGATGAGGTATTGTAACTATTTACACTATTTACATTGTTCAGACTATTGTCCTCATCTTTATTGCCATATTCACAGTCTATATTTCTGAGATGAGGTATTGTAACTATTTACACTATTTACATTGTTCAGACTATTGTCCTCATCTTTATTGCCATATTCACAGTCTATATTTCTGAGATGAGGTATTGTAACTATTTACACTATTTACATTGTTTGGACTGTTGTCCTCATCTTTATTGCCATATTCACAGTCTTTATTTCTGAGATGAGGTATTGTAACTATTTACACTATTTACATTGTTCAGACTGTTGTCCTCATCTTTATTGCCATATTCACAGTCTATATTTCTGAGATGAGGTATTGTAACTATTTACACTATTTACATTGTTTGGACAGTTGTCCTCATCTTTATTGCCATATTCACAGTCTATATTTCTGAGATAAGGTATTGTAACTATTTACACTATTTACATTGTTTGGACTGTTGTCCTCATCTTTATTGCTATATTCACAGTCTATATTTCTGAGATAAGGTATTGTAACTATTTACACTATTTACATTGTTTGGACTGTTGTCCTCATCTTTATTGCCATATTCACAGTCTTTATTTCTGAGATGAGGTATTGTAACTATTTACACTATTTACATTGTTTGGACTGTTGTCCTCATCTTTATTGCCATATTCACAGTCTATATTTCTGAGATGAGGTATTGTAACTATTTACACTATTTACATTGTTCAGACTGTTGTCCTCATCTTTATTGCCATATTCACAGTCTATATTTCTGAGATGAGGTATTGTAACTATTTACACTATTTACATTGTTTGGACTGTTGTCCTCATCTTTATTGCCATATTCACAGTCTATATTTCTGAGATGAGGTATTGTAACTATTTACACTATTTACATTGTTTGGACTGTTGTCCTCATCTTTATTGCCATATTCACAGTCTATATTTCTGAGATGAGGTATTGTAACTATTTACACTATTTACATTGTTCGGACTGTTGTCCTCATCATTATTGCCATATTCACAGTCTATATTTCTGAGATGAGGTATTGTAACTATTTACACTATTTACATTGTTTGGACTGTTGTCCTCATCTTTATTGCCATATTCACAGTCTATATTTCTGAGATGAGGTATTGTAACTATTTACACTATTTACATTGTTTGGACTGTTGTCCTCATCTTTATTGCTATATTCAGAGTCTATATTTCTGAGATGAGGTATTGTAACTATTTACACTATTTACATTGTTTGGACTGTTGTCCTCATCTTTATTGACATATTCACAGTCTATATTTCTGAGATGAGGTATTGTAACTATTTACACTATTTACATTGTTCGGACTGTTGTCCTCATCATTATTGATATATTCACAGTCTATATTTCTGAGATGAGGTATTGTAACTATTTACACTATTTACATTGTTTGGACTGTTGTCCTCATCTTTATTGCCATATTCACAGTCTTTATTTCTGAGATGTGGTATTCTAACTATTTACGCTATTTACATTGTTTGGACTGTTGTCCTCATCTTTATTGCCATATTCACAGTCTATATTTCTGAGATGAGGTATTGTAACTATTTACACTATTTACATTGTTTGGACTGTTGTCCTCATCTTTATTGCCATATTCACAGTCTATATTTCTGAGATGAGGTATTGTAACTATTTACACTATTTACATTGTTCGGACTGTTGTCCTCATCATTATTGCCATATTCACAGTCTATATTTCTGAGATGAGGTATTGTAACTATTTACACTATTTACATTGTTTGGACTGTTGTCCTCATCTTTATTGCCATATTCACAGTCTTTATTTCTGAGATGTGGTATTCTAACTATTTACGCTATTTACATTGTTTGGACTGTTGTCCTCATCTTTATTGCCATATTCACAGTCTATATTTCTGAGATGAGGTATTGTAACTATTTACACTATTTACATTGTTTGGAATGTTGTCCTCATCTTTATTGCCATATTCACAGTCTTTATTTCTGAGATGTGGTATTCTAACTATTTACGCTATTTACATTGTTTGGACTGTTGTCCTCATATTTATTGCCATATTCACAGTCTATATTTCTGAGATGAGGTATTGTAACTATTTACACTATTTACATTGTTCCGACTATTGTCCTCATATTATTGCCATATTCACAGTCTATATTTCTGAGATGAGGTATTGTAACTATTTACACTATTTACATTGTTCGGACTGTTGACCTCATCTTTATTGCCATATTCACAGTCTATATTTCTGAGATGAGGTATTGTAACTATTTACACTATTTACATTGTTTGGACTGTTGTCCTCATCTTTATTGCCATATTCACAGTCTATATTTCTGAGATGAGGTCTTGTAACTATTTACACTATTTACATTGTTTAGACTGTTGTCCTCATCTTTATTGCCATATTCACAGTCTATATTTCTGAGATGAGGTCTTGTAACTATTTACACTATTTACATTGTTTGGACTGTTGTCCTCATCTTTATTGCTATATTTACAGTCTATATTTCTGAGATGAGGTAATGTAACTATTTACACTATTTACATTGTTTGGACTGTTGTCCTCATCTTTATTGCCATATTCACAGTCTATATTTCTGAGATGAGGTATTGTAACTATTTACACTATTTACATTGTTTGGACTGTTGTCCTCATCTTTATTGCTATATTCACAGTCTATATTTCTGAGATGAGGTATTGTAACTATTTACACTATTTACATTGTTTGGACTGTTGTCCTCATCTTTATTGCCATATTCACAGTCTATATTTCTGAGATGAGGTCTTGTAACTATTTACACTATTTACATTGTTTGGACTGTTGTCCTCATCTTTATTGCTATATTCACAGTCTATATTTCTGAGATGAGGTATTGTAACTATTTACACTATTTACATTGTTTGGACTGTTGTCCTCATCTTTATTGCCATATTCACAGTCTATATTTCTGAGATGAGGTATTGTAACTATTTACACTATTTACATTGTTTGGACTGTTGTCCTCATCTTTATTGCCATATTCACAGTCTATATTTCTGAGATGAGGTATTGTAACTATTTACACTATTTACATTGTTTGGACTGTTGTCCTCATCTTTATTGCCATATTCACAGTCTATATTTCTGAGATGAGGTATTGTAACTATTTACACTATTTACATTGTTCAGACTGTTGTCCTCATCTTTATTGCCATATTCACAGTCTATATTTCTGAGATGAGGTATTGTAACTATTTACACTATTTACATTGTTTGGACTGTTGTCCTCATCTTTATTGCCATATTCACAGTCTATATTTCTGAGATGAGGTATTGTAACTATTTACACTATTTACATTGTTTGGACTGTTGTCCTCATCTTTATTGCCATATTCACAGTCTATATTTCTGAGATGAGGTATTGTAACTATTTACACTATTTACATTGTTCGGACTGTTGTCCTCATCATTATTGCCATATTCACAGTCTATATTTCTGAGATGAGGTATTGTAACTATTTACACTATTTACATTGTTTGGACTGTTGTCCTCATCTTTATTGCCATATTCACAGTCTATATTTCTGAGATGAGGTATTGTAACTATTTACACTATTTACATTGTTTGGACTGTTGTCCTCATCTTTATTGCTATATTCAGAGTCTATATTTCTGAGATGAGGTATTGTAACTATTTACACTATTTACATTGTTTGGACTGTTGTCCTCATCTTTATTGACATATTCACAGTCTATATTTCTGAGATGAGGTATTGTAACTATTTACACTATTTACATTGTTCGGACTGTTGTCCTCATCATTATTGATATATTCACAGTCTATATTTCTGAGATGAGGTATTGTAACTATTTACACTATTTACATTGTTTGGACTGTTGTCCTCATCTTTATTGCCATATTCACAGTCTTTATTTCTGAGATGTGGTATTCTAACTATTTACGCTATTTACATTGTTTGGACTGTTGTCCTCATCTTTATTGCCATATTCACAGTCTATATTTCTGAGATGAGGTATTGTAACTATTTACACTATTTACATTGTTTGGACTGTTGTCCTCATCTTTATTGCCATATTCACAGTCTATATTTCTGAGATGAGGTATTGTAACTATTTACACTATTTACATTGTTCGGACTGTTGTCCTCATCATTATTGCCATATTCACAGTCTATATTTCTGAGATGAGGTATTGTAACTATTTACACTATTTACATTGTTTGGACTGTTGTCCTCATCTTTATTGCCATATTCACAGTCTTTATTTCTGAGATGTGGTATTCTAACTATTTACGCTATTTACATTGTTTGGACTGTTGTCCTCATCTTTATTGCCATATTCACAGTCTATATTTCTGAGATGAGGTATTGTAACTATTTACACTATTTACATTGTTTGGAATGTTGTCCTCATCTTTATTGCCATATTCACAGTCTTTATTTCTGAGATGTGGTATTCTAACTATTTACGCTATTTACATTGTTTGGACTGTTGTCCTCATCTTTATTGCCATATTCACAGTCTATATTTCTGAGATGAGGTATTGTAACTATTTACACTATTTACATTGTTCCGACTATTGTCCTCATATTATTGCCATATTCACAGTCTATATTTCTGAGATGAGGTATTGTAACTATTTACACTATTTACATTGTTCGGACTGTTGACCTCATCTTTATTGCCATATTCACAGTCTATATTTCTGAGATGAGGTATTGTAACTATTTACACTATTTACATTGTTTGGACTGTTGTCCTCATCTTTATTGCCATATTCACAGTCTATATTTCTGAGATGAGGTCTTGTAACTATTTACACTATTTACATTGTTTAGACTGTTGTCCTCATCTTTATTGCCATATTCACAGTCTATATTTCTGAGATGAGGTATTGTAACTATTTACACTATTTACATTGTTTGGACTGTTGTCCTCATCTTTATTGCCATATTCACAGTCTATATTTCTGAGATGAGGTATTGTAACTATTTACACTATTTACATTGTTCAGACTGTTGTCCTCATCATTATTGCCATATTCACAGTCTATATTTCTGAGATGAGGTATTGTAACTATTTACACTATTTACATTGTTTGGACTGTTGTCCTCATCTTTATTGCCATATTCACAGTCTATATTTCTGAGATGAGGTATTGTAACTATTTACACTATTTACATTGTTTGGACTGTTGTCCTCATCTTTATTGCTATATTCAGAGTCTATATTTCTGAGATGAGGTATTGTAACTATTTACACTATTTACATTGTTTGGACTGTTGTCCTCATCTTTATTGACATATTCACAGTCTATATTTCTGAGATGAGGTATTGTAACTATTTACACTATTTACATTGTTCGGACTGTTGTCCTCATCATTATTGATATATTCACAGTCTATATTTCTGAGATGAGGTATTGTAACTATTTACACTATTTACATTGTTTGGACTGTTGTCCTCATCTTTATTGCCATATTCACAGTCTTTATTTCTGAGATGTGGTATTCTAACTATTTACGCTATTTACATTGTTTGGACTGTTGTCCTCATCTTTATTGCCATATTCACAGTCTATATTTCTGAGATGAGGTATTGTAACTATTTACACTATTTACATTGTTTGGACTGTTGTCCTCATCTTTATTGCCATATTCACAGTCTATATTTCTGAGATGAGGTATTGTAACTATTTACACTATTTACATTGTTCGGACTGTTGTCCTCATCATTATTGCCATATTCACAGTCTATATTTCTGAGATGAGGTATTGTAACTATTTACACTATTTACATTGTTTGGACTGTTGTCCTCATCTTTATTGCCATATTCACAGTCTTTATTTCTGAGATGTGGTATTCTAACTATTTACGCTATTTACATTGTTTGGACTGTTGTCCTCATCTTTATTGCCATATTCACAGTCTATATTTCTGAGATGAGGTATTGTAACTATTTACACTATTTACATTGTTTGGAATGTTGTCCTCATCTTTATTGCCATATTCACAGTCTTTATTTCTGAGATGTGGTATTCTAACTATTTACGCTATTTACATTGTTTGGACTGTTGTCCTCATCTTTATTGCCATATTCACAGTCTATATTTCTGAGATGAGGTATTGTAACTATTTACACTATTTACATTGTTCCGACTATTGTCCTCATATTATTGCCATATTCACAGTCTATATTTCTGAGATGAGGTATTGTAACTATTTACACTATTTACATTGTTCGGACTGTTGACCTCATCTTTATTGCCATATTCACAGTCTATATTTCTGAGATGAGGTATTGTAACTATTTACACTATTTACATTGTTTGGACTGTTGTCCTCATCTTTATTGCCATATTCACAGTCTATATTTCTGAGATGAGGTCTTGTAACTATTTACACTATTTACATTGTTTAGACTGTTGTCCTCATCTTTATTGCCATATTCACAGTCTATATTTCTGAGATGAGGTCTTGTAACTATTTACACTATTTACATTGTTTGGACTGTTGTCCTCATCTTTATTGCTATATTTACAGTCTATATTTCTGAGATGAGGTAATGTAACTATTTACACTATTTACATTGTTTGGACTGTTGTCCTCATCTTTATTGCCATATTCACAGTCTATATTTCTGAGATGAGGTATTGTAACTATTTACACTATTTACATTGTTTGGACTGTTGTCCTCATCTTTATTGCTATATTCACAGTCTATATTTCTGAGATGAGGTATTGTAACTATTTACACTATTTACATTGTTTGGACTGTTGTCCTCATCTTTATTGCCATATTCACAGTCTATATTTCTGAGATGAGGTCTTGTAACTATTTACACTATTTACATTGTTTGGACTGTTGTCCTCATCTTTATTGCTATATTCACAGTCTATATTTCTGAGATGAGGTATTGTAACTATTTACACTATTTACATTGTTTGGACTGTTGTCCTCATCTTTATTGCCATATTCACAGTCTATATTTCTGAGATGAGGTATTGTAACTATTTACACTATTTACATTGTTCGGACTGTTGTCCTCATCTTTATTGCCATATTCACAGTCTATATTTCTGAGATGAGGTCTTGTAACTATTTACACTATTTACATTGTTCGGACTGTTGACCTCATCTTTATTGCCATATTTACAGTCTATATTTCTGAGATGAGGTATTGTAACTATTTACACTATTTACATTGTTCCGACTATTGTCCTCATATTTATTGCCATATTCACAGTCCATATTTCTGAGATGAGGTATTGTAACTATTTACACTATTTACATTGTTCGGACTGTTGTCCTCATCTTTATTGCCATATTCACAGTCTATATTTCTGAGATGAGGTCTTGTAACTATTTACACTATTTACATTGTTCAGACTGTTGACCTCATCTTTATTGCCATATTCACAGTCTATATTTCTGAGATGAGGTATTGTAACTATTTACACTATTTACATTGTTCGGACTGTTGTCCTCATCTTTATTGCCATATTCACAGTCTATATTTCTGAGATGAGGTATTGTAACTATTTACACTATTTACATTGTTCGGACTGTTGTCCTCATCTTTATTGCCATATCCACAGTCTATATTTCTGAGATGAGGTATTGTAACTATTTACACTATTTACATTGTTCGGACTGTTGTCCTCATCTTTATTGCCATATTCACAGTCTATATTTCGGAGATGAGGTATTGTAACTATTTACACTATTTACATTGTTCGGACTGTTGTCCTCATCTTTATTGCCATATTCACAGTCTATATTTCTGAGATGAGGTATTGTAACTATTTACACTATTTACATTGTTCGGACTGTTGTCCTCATCTTTATTGCCATATTCACAGTCTATATTTCTGAGATGAGGTATTGTAACTATTTACACTATTTACATTGTTCGGACAGTTGTCCTCATCTTTATTGCCATATTCACAGTCTATATTTCTGAGATGAGGTATTGTAACTATTTACACTATTTACATTGTTCGGACTGTTGTCCTCATCTTTATTGCCATATTCACAGTCTATATTTCTGAGATGAGGTATTGTAACTATTTACACTATTTACATTGTTCAGACTGTTGTCCTCATCTTTATTGTCATATTCACAGTCTATATTTCTGAGATGAGGTATTGTAACTATTTACACTATTTACATTGTTTGGACTGTTGTCCTCATCTTTATTGCCATATTCACAGTCTATATTTCTGAGATGAGATATTGTAACTATTTACACTATTTACATTGTTCTGACTGTTGTCCTCATCTTTATTGCCATAATCACAGTCTATATTTCTGAGATGAGGTATTGTAACTATTTACACTATTTACATTGTTTGGACTGTTGTCCTCATCTTTATTGCCATATTCACAGTCTATATATCTGAGATGAGGTATTGTAACTATTTACACTATTTACATTGTTTGGACTGTTGTCCTCATCTTTATTGCCATATTCACAGTCTATATTTCTGAGATGAGGTATTGTAACTATTTACACTATTTACATTGTTTGGACTGTTGTCCTCATCTTTATTGCCATATTCACAGTCTATATTTCTGAGATGAGGTATTGTAACTATTTACACTATTTACATTGTTTGGACTGTTGTCCTCATCTTTATTGCCATATTCACAGTCTATATTTCTGAGATGAGGTATTGTAACTATTTACACTATTTTCATTGTTCGGACTGTTGTCCTCATCTTTATTGCCATATTCACAGTCTATATTTCTGAGATGAGGTATTGTAACTATTTACACTATTTACATTGTTTGGACTGTTGTCCTCATCTTTATTGCCATATTCACAGTCTATATTTCTGAGATGAGGTATTGTAACTATTTACACTATTTACATTGTTTGGACTGTTGTCCTCATCTTTATTGCCATATTCACAGTCTATATTTCTGAGATGAGGTATTGTAACTATTTACACTATTTACATTGTTCGGACTGTTGTCCTCATCTTTATTGCCATATTCACAGTCTATATTTCTGAGATGAGGTATTGTAACTATTTACACTATTTACATTGTTTGGACTGTTGTCCTCATCTTTATTGCCATATTCACAGTCTATATTTCTGAGATGAGGTATTGTAACTATTTACACTATTTACATTGTTTGGACTGTTGTCCTCATCTTTATTGCCATATTCACAGTCTATATTTCTGAGATGAGGTATTGTAACTATTTACACTTTTTACATTGTTTGGACTGTTGTCCTCATCTTTATTGCCATATTCACAGTCTATATTTCTGAGATGAGGTATTGTAACTATTTACACTATTTACATTGTTCGGACTGTTGTCCTCATCTTTATTGCCATATTCACAGTCTATATTTCTGAGATGAGGTATTGTAACTATTTACACTATTTACATTGTTCGGACTGTTGTCCTCATCTTTATTGCCATATTCACAGTCTATATTTCTGAGATGAGGTATTGTAACTATTTACACTATTTACATTGTTTGGACTGTTGTCCTCATCTTTATTGCCATATTCACAGTCTATATTTCTGAGATGAGGTATTGTAACTATTTACACTATTTACATTGTTCGGACTGTTGTCCTCATCTTTTTAGCCATATTCACAGTCTATATTTCTGAGATGAGGTCTTGTAACTATTTACACTATTTACATTGTTCGGACTGTTGTCCTCATCTTTATTGCCATATTCACAGTCTATATTTCTGAGATGAGGTATTGTAACTATTTACACTATTTACATTGTTCGGACTGTTGTCCTCATCTTTATTGCCATATTCACACTCTATATTTCTGAGATGAGGTATTGTAACTATTTACACTATTTACATTGTTCGGACTGTTGTCCTCATCTTTATTGCCATATTCACACTCTATATTTCTGAGATGAGGTATTGTAACTATTTACATTGTTCGGACTGTTGTCCTCATCTTTATTGCCATATTCACAGTCTATACTTCTGAGATGAGGTATTGTAACTATTTACACTATTTACATTGTTCGGACTGTTGTCCTCATCTTTATTGCCATATTCACAGTCTATATTTCTGAGATGAGGTATTGTAACTATTTACATTATTTACATTGTTTGGACTGTTGTCCTCATCTTTATTGCCATATTCACAGTCTATATTTCTGAGATGAGGTATTGTAACTATTTACACTATTTACATTGTTTGGACTGTTGTCCTCATCTTTATTGCCATATTCACAGTCTATATTTCTGAGATGAGGTATTGTAACTATTTACACTATTTACATTGTTCGGACTGTTGACCTCATCTTTATTGCCATATTCAAAGTCTATATTTCTGAGATGAGGTCTTGTAACTATTTACACTATTTACATTGTTCGGACTGTTGTCCTCATCTTTATTGCATATTCACAGTCTATATTTCTGAGATGAGGTATTGTAACTATTTACACTATTTACATTGTTCAGACTGTTGACCTCATCTTTATTGCCATATTCACAGTCTATATTTCTGAGATGAGGTATTGTAACTATTTACACTATTTACATTGTTCAGACTGTTGACTTCATCTTTATTTCCATATTTACAGTCTATATTTCTGAGATGAGGTATTGTAACTATTTACACTATTTACATTGTTCGGACTGTTGTCCTCATCTTTATTGCCATATTCACACTCTATATTTCTGAGATGAGGTATTGTAAGTATTTACACTATTTACATTGTTTCGACTTTTGTCGCCATCTATCTAGAGACAACGAAAAGACTTTAAGAACATGTCTCCTCGAATGGACCATCAACTAAAACGATATCTCTCTATATTACATATAGGTATTGTAATAATTTACATTATTTACATTTTTTGGACTCTTGTCCTCATCTTCATTGTCATATTCATGATGTTTCGGCCGCTGTACGCTCCGACCTTCTTCATGTCATATACGCTGGAATTTTTAACCGAACACTTTATTTAGCCCACTGGGGTAGGTTGTTCTAGTTCCACGTGCTATGCCTTTTCTGGATATCTCAGTTTCAGTTATTGGGTTTTAAGTAACTCAACTCGCCAAGTTTTTGTTCACCTCTATTGTGGCCAGTTAATGATCTCACAACTCTTTGGGTCAATATGTAGCGATAGGAGTTACCATTATTGTTTATTTCCGACTGAATCACCAAATATGTAGCGGTAGTATTACCATTGTTCTGGTGAACGTCGAACGACGAACGTCGCGGTCATCAATATTGTAGTGATTGAGTTACCAATATTTAACTTTGGCTAGGAAAGGTGAGATTACGGACAATGCGTGGGCGTAATGCAATTTATATTTGACGTAAATAGCACAGTATAAAATACAAAACTGAACGCAATGTTTTCAAAACATAGCAGTTGAATTTATTAATGTTTGATGTACATCCATGCGAACTGAAAAGGTAGGACAAAGTCGTGTCCCTTTGATTAGGTATTAGTTGTACCGGAGTTCATATTAAGAAGAAGTAATATTAAACTGTAATTTAGAAGAATAAAGTTTGGAATTGTGAGTTGTAAAGTTGGTAAATTTCAATGGCTAAAACAGAAGTTCTTGAAGGTTACATCTTGGCATTTAGTAGCAAGGAATGAGACCTGTGAGAGAGATGAATGAAAAGAAAACTGGAGGGACTTTACACGTGTTGGGTTTTTATAATGGTCGTGAGGCTCCCAGCATATGAGCGGGAAAACAGATTGGTCGCGTGCAACAAGCTAGAGTGAAGGTGATTGACCAATGAATACTTGTTATATTTGTATGAAAGTATGATGTTACTTACCAGATAGGAAGAGTGCATTTCCTAAAAAGGGGTATAGCTGGTTTGTTGTGGTTGATCCCACAATATCACTGGATTATTTCAACTAACGCTTTTATTCACTGGGCCATGTGTATTGACATATGTTTTCGTATTTTTTAAGTGATTTTTTCTTGAAACTTTGAGGAGGAAAAGCAGAACTTATTTTTGGTGCGTAAACAACGCGAACAGAGTAAAGAATTTTCACATTTTTCAAAAGGACGTTTCTAGTTTGTTTGAGTTATAAAGATATTCTATCGTTTGTCTGTGCAATGAATATACACCCTTGTACAAATTAATTGAAACAAAACGAATAATTCCGTTATTATTTACTTTTGTTTTCGTATTTTTCCAATAAAACGTGACCCAGTGCACATGTTAGTACTTCGTATGTCCATTCCACGAAGTCATTCCTTGCAGATTGACTACAGATTCTCGATTGGATTTAAATCAGGAGAGTTTCCGGTCTATAATGCTTTGATTTGCTCACTGGTGGGGCTTGCCAGTGTGTTTTGGCAACATTACAACTTTCGTCAGCTTCCTTAGAGTAACGTCCATCACAGACAATCGCTGTAGGACAACTAATCGACAGTCGACACAATATGTCTGGGCGTGATAAAAATCTGATGTAATTACGGATGGCGCACTATTTTTCAATGACAAACAAATTTTTATCATACACCCCGAAAATAGATTCATATTACTGCACACCACTGCAAATGACCTAATCTGAGGAAAAAATAGAAATACATTACACCCTGTCACTCCAGTGGGTCTAAAACTGACCGTATGGTGAAAGAAAGGAAACTAAAGCAGTTTTTATTTTATTTATTTATTTAGTCTATTTTTTATTTACTCATCTAATGTATTTATTTATCTATTTTATTTATTTATTTATTTTGTTTATTTATTTTTATTTATTTATTTATTTTGTTTATTTATTTATTTTATTTACTTATATGATGTATTTATTTACTTATTTATTTTATTAATTTATTTATTTATTATATTTGTTTATTTTATTTATGTACAATCGAGGATTCTCATAATTCATAATTGTTTTGTTTTTTTTTGAGTTTTTTTGTGGTAAGAATATTGCTTCAAGAGCAAAATTATATTGTTTTAAAGTATGGCATATTTATAGGTGAAAGTGCTCAATAAATGGGATTGAGTGCATGAAAACATAAAAGTGGACACAGAGGTCAACACAGAGCGGCGAACATTTGTTTCTTGCTCAAACGTAACCTTCAGGCCATGAAAATTATATATATATATATATATATATATATATATATATATATAAGTGGACACTGAGTTCAATATCGAGCGCCGACAGGGTGTGTAATGCTTGAACACAATCTTCAGACCATGTGTGTTTTGCCTTAGTTCATCTTTTATCTATTCCAGATCAGTGGTGCATTTTCAATAGCAAGGTCATTTTGTATTATCCTGACACTTACTCGGTTGGCAGTAACGGTAATGTGTCAAATTATTCTAGAAGCTATTCAGTAGAAATCATTCTGGATTTGAATGCAGTTATTTTTAACTATTGTACAGTATTGTTTGCTAATATTTGCTCATTATTTATTACTTAGTGATTTCTCGTCGATTATTATTATTATTATTATTATTATTATTATTATATTTTCTTTGATTTCTGGCGTTTACACATTTCTTTCCGGGTCCCGCCCAGGGACCTAAGGTTAGAGATGGCTTCATGACACTTTCCACTGACAAAAAAAAAAAAAAATATTACATAGATAAAGCCCTTCGTGTAATGTGTACTGTTCTTGTCAGAACCATTTTTTGTATCTCTTTCAGGCATGGACTTCCAGGAATCCCTTCAATTAGTCTACTACAATCTTTTCCAACCAATCCTAGGGCTCCAACTACAACAGGGATTATTGATGTTCCCCATATGCCACATTTTCGATATTTCTGTTTCAAGGTCCTTGTATTTTGACAGGTTTTGAATATCTTCAAAGATACATTGCAGTCAGCAGGGACTGCAATATCAATAAGGAGGCACTTTTTTTTTAGTTTGTGGTCTAATAACAATATCTGGGGGGTTGGATTTGATTGTTCTGTCAGTGTTTATTGTGTAGTCCCATAGAATTGTAACAGGTCCTATCTCCGTAACCGGGTCTGGGTGGTGTTCATACCATTTTCTTTCAGTTTCCTTCCCGTAGAAGTTGCAGATTTTCCAGTGCAGATATTGGCCCACTCTGTCATGCCGGGTTTTATATTCAGTGGGTGCCAATATTGTGCAACCTGATACATATTTTTCAATAAATAAATATATATATATATATATATATATACATATATATATATATATATATATATATATATATATATATATATATATATATATATATATATTGTCATCGACACACAGACTGTTTCACTGTAACACAGGTCTTCAGTGTAGGTAGACATTCGATTGCTTCAAGCCAGGATATATATATATATATATATATATATATATATATATATATATATATATATATATATATATGTATATAGGTAATAATTTGTTGGTATATAATTCAAATGAATCCTATTAATACAATATAAAATATTAGATATTAAACTGATTAATATATAGAGCTCAATGTTTTAATTAAACAGAACAATATAATTAAAACAATATAAATTAAGATTACATTAGGTGATGATCATTATCACCTTGTAAATTGAGATAATAATTTACAAGGATTTTCAAACCAGTCAATTGAAACAAAAATGGCTACTACACAGAAGAAAGAAAGAAAGAAAGAAAGAAAGAAAGAAAGAACGAAAGGAAAATGGAAAAAGGAAAAAGAGAAGATAAGGAATAGACAAGAAAGGAAGGGAGCAAACAAAAACTAAGGATTATTATAAGTCTGGATATGAGAGGTGGTCAGATGGGAAAAGAAGAGAAAAAAGATAAGAAAAAAGGATCTATTTTATACACAGCAGTAATCTGAATGTAGTTTAGACTTAAAGAAAACATTAATCTATTAAAAAATAATATATTCAATAATAAGAGAATAAAAAAAAAACACATTTATATGAAAGTAAAATAAAATCTTCTTGGGATTACTAATAACAATCTTACCAACTATAAACACAAACACATATTACATCGCCAAAGTTTATTGAATCGATTCTTAAAAAATCTAATATATGTTTAGGCTTGGAGTCCATTAATTTCTGGGAGCTTTGAAATGTCACGTCGTCTCTCCTTGAATTTCATACGCCATAAATTATATTAACGTGCGTTTACCAATGCACGGGAAAAATGATTGACCAATGAAATTCAAATAGCACAAAACTAAAAAAGAAATAATACCATAATTTCTTTCTTATTTTTTCTCCATATCTCATTCTCTGATGAAGCTTTAATAAAAGCGAAAAATGTTAGATTAATAAAAGTTTTCTATTTGCCTGATGATTGCGTTTAGCATAAAACAGTCTATAGCCTCTGAGTGATGACTCCACTGCCCACTTATATATATATATATATATATATATATTTATATATATATATATATATAATATTAGTGGTCAACATATATATATTTTTTTCGTTGTCCTCTTATTACCGGGAAGTAAAAACCAAAAACAAATTAATTTCCATACCTGATGATGTCTGTATGCACAGATAAAAGCTTGTAAAAAAAACTAAAAAAAAGACCTTATGCAACTGAAATTTACAAACAGGGATCATAACATTCATCTACAGGTTGTACTTTATTAAATTTGTTTGCGAAGATGTATTCTCGCTATTTATATCATTAACTTCTATATCTGTTTTTTGTATGAATGATTCATGTAATATATATATTTTTATATATAAATACCCAAAAGGATAGAATCCAGGTAGAACTCAATGACCAGGACAGAGTAAGAATATAATATAAAAGGTTCAAACAATAATATTCCATGGTTATAATTTATTTAAAATAATTTATTATTATTTACACTAATATTCTATGGCTATAATTTATTACATTGGAATCGTAATCACGATCCAATTCATCACACTTACAAATATATATATATATTGTGTGGTTAATTAAATTCGTAAACTGATGCGTTAATTAAATTGGTAAACTGAGTTCAAATTCCATCTGACACTGCTGGGTTCGTTCCTTATCATCTTCTATAAGCCATGCCCTCTCGAGACGTGGCCCTTCACAACTTCCTATTCTTGTGGCGCTAAGCAATGTTCGTAGTTTTACACGTTATGTATATTGATACAAATAAGTAAATACTCTGTTTATAAAAAACAGTATTAACAACATTTACCGGCCTGAATGTCCGAGAAATTGTCACAGAAAATATGCGTCCTCAGACAGGATTCGAACCAGTATCCTATTTTATTGTCTGATATGAGGACTTTGCGGGCCCGATGTTGTTGAGAACTATTTTCTCTTAGCGTTAGCTTCCTTTGATGAGGCACTATTGTTTCACATGCATCAGGGTATTTTCTAGGCTTGGGTTCGAATACTTTCTGGTACTTGAGTTTTATTTCCAAGTAATGGTGATTCTTTATTTCCAAGTATTGTTAATTCTTCTTCGGCATTTCCATCTTAGCCGTGAAGACATTCCCCAACTCCCTAGTTTACTTTAGTTAGTGTGTACATATTACGTCTATTTCATCGTTGCAACAACCCTATCTTGCCGAAAGGGTATAAAATGCCGATTTTTACAGTTGTCAACTTCCTGATCATGACGTGGAAACGCTAGAAGCTTTTACCTGTGGTCGGTCATTTGGGAATATATATATATATATATATATATATATATATATATATATATATATATAAAAGTAAACATAGAAGTCAACACTTAGAGACAACAGTCTGTTTCATGCTATATGCAATCGTCAGGCCACATGTGCTGTTAGCCGAGAAAAATAACAGCACATGTGGCCTGACGATTGCATATAGCATGAAACAGACTGTCGCCTCTAAGTGTTGACTTCTGTGTTCACTTTTATATTTACACACGCGCTATCTCTGATATTAAGCACTTTATCCCATAAATATAGCACACTTTAAGACTATATTTCTTCATATATATATATATATATATATATATAAGTATATATATTAGTAGATCCTTTATCAGACATTAACTTCTATTGCATATATGTAAAGAAGAGAGAGGTAGAATTCAAAGACACTACTGGAAGCACGATTGAGAACTCAAGATGCTGCATACATTTCAGATGAAATACCAGTTGTCATGAAAGACCCGTAAAGAGACATTCATGGTGAAGTCAGGGAAAACCGAGGAATTTCGAGAAATAGCTAGCTAGCTACATAGATAGATAGATAGATAGATGCAGTCTCTCTAAGTAGTGATTTTAAAAGCAGTCATCAAGTCAAGGAACATCGAGGAAGTTCTAGAAACAGCTAGATAGATAGCTTGCTAATTATAAGTGTTAGCAAGATATCTATCTATCTATCTGTCTATCTAAATAGATAGATAGATAGATAGATAGATAGATAGATAGATAGATATGAAGAAACAAAGATAGATAGATAGATAGATAGATAGATAGATAGATAGATAGATATGAAGAAACAAAGATAGATAGATAGATAGATAGATAGATAGATAGATAGATAGATAGACACAGACAGACAGACATGAAGAAACTAAGATAGATAGATAGATAGATAGATAGATAGATAGATAGATAGATAGATAGATATGAAGAAATCATGATAGATGGATAGATAGATAGATATGAAGAAACAAAGATAGATAGATAGATAGATAGATAGATAGATAGATAGATAGATAGATAGATAGATGCAGTCTCTCTAAGTAGTGATTTTAAAAGCAGTCATCAAGTCAAGGAACATCGAGGAAGTTCTAGAAACAACTAGATAGATAGCTTGCTAATTATAAGTGTTAGCAAGATATCTATCTATCTATCTGTCTATCTAAATAGATAGATAGATAGATAGATATGAAGAAACAAAGATAGATAGATAGATAGATAGATAGATAGATAGACACAGACAGACAGACATGAAGAAACTAAGATAGATAGATAGATAGATAGATAGATAGATAGATATGAAGAAATCATGATAGATGGATAGATAGATATATATGAAGAAACAAAGATAGATAGATAGATAGATAGATAGATAGATAGATAGATAGATAGATAGATAGATATGAAGAAACTAAGTTAGATATTGAAACATAATTATTAGTAGGTAGACTAATGATTGGCTAGAGACTCATTTTTGAAAAGCGATATGGCAATCTCTAGGTGTCCCTGATTCTGACACTTCTGAACAGGATGTCTTAAGACAGAATTTGATTAGGCTGGAAAATATCCAGTTTTAGAATTGCGATTGTGGAAGCGAAAGAACTGATGCAAAATTCTACATAGTGTTCATATCGACACAGAATATCAAAGAAACTGGTCTCCGCAAAATATTATTGGACTCAGGCCCAAAACCGTCGGTATTCACACTTGTAAGCATTGGCAGTCCCACTGAATGAGCGGGAATGATCGTTAAAAAATAGGATTATCAGCAAGAAGATATCGATATATCATGGACTATGTTTGAAACACTAACAAAAGGCAACAAATTGTCGATTTTCTTTAATAAATTGCAGTTATTTATTTCTTGGTATTTACTTAACTTCCTCCGAATTTGAATGTCTTAAAAGTCTTGAAAATCTAGCCTTTTAAATCACAAGGTATGTCCGTATCTATCTATCTATCTATCTATCTATCTATCTCATTCTGTTCATATCTCTCTATCTATCTATTCCAGCCTGTTTATCTTTTTCTCTCTCTCGCTTTATATATATATATATATATATATATATATATATATATATATATATATATATATGAAGGAATATAATGTTAAGGTGTTTCATGCTGAATGCAATCATCAGGCCGGCTGATGATTGAGCCCATCATGAATCAGCCTGTTGCCTCTGAGTGTTGACTTCAATTTTCACTTTTATACATACATATATATATATATATATATATATATATATATATAAAGTAATTAATTTTTTATTAATCCGACTGATTTTTATGACTCAAACGTTAATTTTAGTGCATACTCTGATTTGAGTATTCATTATGCAATTTTTTTCATATCTGTCTATTGACTTGACCAGTTCGTATGTAAGTATTTATCTATCTATCTATCTTTTATTTTATCTTTTATATTTTTTCCAGGTTGGGCTTGACAAGGCATAGAAAAAACACGCATTGGAAGTGATAGATACTGAAAGTCAACTTCCACCACCCGTAGATGATTTGTCATGCCACATATGTAACAAGAAATGCAGATCAATGTCTGGCTTTATGACCCACTGTCCTTCGTACAGCAAATGAATTCAGTTTTGTGGGGGGAAGAGCTTTACTGATGTACTGGATCTATCTATCTATCTATCTATCTATCTATCTATCTATCTATGAGTTGGGATCAAATACAGATGAAAAATTAAGATCGGGATCCGACAGAATAAAATAATGAACTAAGAGGAAACGTTTATCAGTCAAATGTATTTGACTTTTATTAAAGCTTCACCAGAGAATGAAATATGGAGAAGAAGAAAAAAGAAAGAAATTCTGGTATTTTTACTTTCGTGCTGTTTGGTTTTCATTGGTCAATAATGTTTCACGTACATTTGATTCTTTAAGCCAACGGTAAGTGGCGTTTCAAATTCAAGGTGAGACGACGCATACATCCCAATTTTCAGGAAATTAACGAATTCCAAACCTACTTGAAAAAAAAACGTATATATATACATATAAGTATATCTATGTAAGTGTATAAAAATTCTAGTTTGTCTATGTGTTTAACAGATATTAATGTATATTCGTGAGTGTGTGTGTCTGTGTGTCTAGTAGAAATTATTACTTTTTCGCATGATTTGGGAACATTTTTACGTACAAACTGTTTGAATAAAGATAAATATAGAATGGATTCAATAAAGACATGTTATTATAGGCTCTCGAAGTACTTTCTCTGTAAAGATTTATGTTCTTTTATAATTAAGATGGCATTAGTAAAATCAAAATTATGACTAGTTTTGTTTCTGTGTATTACGATAGAGTTTAAATAGTTGTCTAAAGCTAAATCTCTTTTGTGCTCGTAGATAAGAACTTTTAGATCACATGATGTTTCCCCGATATTAACTCTTTTATATTGCAAACAATTTATTTGATAAATACCAGCATTTGAATTTATATATATAAAAGAGAGACAGGCAGACAGAAAGAGAGATACAGAGAAAGAAATAATATATATATATATATATATATATATATATATATATATATATATATATATATATATATATATATATAATACACCAAAGGTTAATGGTCAGTGCTGAATGAGACAAGGAAATAGCAATATTAAAATGTGCTCAATACACATGCAAATAAAAAAAAGAAGTAAAAATAGCATGCAGAGCTTTTAACTTTAAAAATCAGGAGCTCAATTTCTCTTTTAAATAATGTGTGGAAATAGCTATTCTTCCCCTGATATATATCACCCTAAAAACGTGTCGGAAATATATAAAAAGATAAAGTATCATATATATTTAAAAAGTACACTTTATAACCAAAAACAATTGCGGCTTCTCTTTTTGATATGTTTGTATATATATATATATATATATATATATATATATATATGTATGTATATATGTATGTATGTATATATATACATATACTATTTTTCTAAATACTGTTTGTTGATATATAAAATTATATATCATTATAAATATTGAACAATAAAAAATATTAAAAATATAAAATCTTCAGACACACTGGGTTGTATATTAATAATCTTTCGTTTTTATTATTATTTCATTTAGATTCCTCGACTAGTTTCGGCCAACATGGCCTTCTTCAGGAGAAATAACAATTCTGATTGCTAGTAGCAGTGAACTACAGATATGAATGCCTCGATGGAGAAAATGAACTGACAGATAGATAGATAAATATATATATATATATATCTTCCGATCCGTTCGTATTCATTTATCTGTCTAGGAGAAAGACGGAGAATGCATGTATGTGAATGCATAACTGTTTTCTCTCTCTCTCTCTCTCTCTCTCTCTCTCTCTCTCTCTCTCTCTATCTATCTATCTATCTATCTATCTATCTTTCTGTACATATATAAACTTGACTGTTTTCTTTGATTCTCTAACATTTTATCGATTTAAACCCCCGGAAGTAAACTGATGCGTGATATGATGAATGCTAAGCACTGTTATCTTTTATTAATTTTTACGTATTATTTCTTGAATTTGAATTTCACTTGCTTTTCATCTAGTAATATTAGTACTAATATTATCTTGAATTTTTATTCGATGAAGAATTGTTAGCCATTATTAATTTTTGAGTAGGATTTCTTCCATTTTAATTTCACGTGCTTTTCATCTAGTAGTATTAGTAATTAATAATTAATTAATATTACTAATTACTAATTATTAATAGTAATTAATAATTAATTAATATTACTAATATTATCTTGATGTTTATTAGATGAAGCATCGTCAGCCATTATGAATTTTTGATTAGTATTTTTCTTTCAATTTTAGCTCACTAATAGTATTATTATTATTAGTAGTAGTAGTATTAGTAGTAGTAGTAGTAGTATGGCTGTACGGTCAGTGTTAATACTTTACATCGAAGTGGTCGACAGTGCTTTACGCTGGTGAATTGGAATGCAGAACTGTATTGGTCGATGACATACACCCAACACTCGCACAAGGCTCCACGAATTCGCACCGGTAGTGCGACGGCATACTCGGTCAACGGCATTAACCTGCCAGTAAAAGTTTTAAAGGGTTTCCCAGCTGAGCAGTGAAGGGGAACGCCTCTCATCAATCCACTTTTGCCAGTCGCTAGCCTGGTCGTACAAGCTGCGCCTCAGACGTCATGGCTTTATCAGTGGGCGAGGGAACTTCTGAGAGGAGAGACGGGGTAACCTCAGGCTCCCCACTGGAAGGGAAATCGGTAAGCCATTGCACTATTTTGCCCTGAAGGTCAACATAGATCATATTTGTGACATAGAGGGGAGTGGTGACAACAGCGGCGTAAAATGCGCTAACTGAATAAATATATATATATTAGGTTGGTTCAAAAATAATGTCGTTTTCTCACATAGTAACATATGTAAGAAAACGACATTGTTTCTGCACCAACCTAATATATATATATATATATATATATATATATATATATAGGAGTAATGAAAATCTTGATAATCCGATGGATAATCACAAGGAAGATGAATTGTTGACCTAGGAAATAGGTCAATGTCTGATCCTTACCTGCCCTCTTCACTATTAATTATTGTAGTCAAAATAAATTTAAAAGCATTCCTATCTTTCCCTTCCCTCTCTAATTTCTACCTTGTCTGTCACACTATCTCTTACTACTCTCTCTATCACATTACATAAACATACATACATACATACATACATATATATATATATATATATATATATATATATATATTTAACCTTAAAAATCAGTAGCTCGGTTGAATCAACTGCCCTCCTGATTTTTAAAGTTAAAAGCTCTGCATGCTATTTTTACTTTTGCTTTTTGGGATATATATATATATATATATATATATATATATATGGTAAATGATATGGGTAAATAACGGGACAGACTGGGCCCTATAAGCTTCGTTGGCAACCAGTATAAGAGAAGGAAAAACTCTGCATTCAAACCACCTGCTTCCTTGTAGGTTCTGCATCTTTAACTTCTGAGAAGAGAGACGCGGTAACCTCAGCATCCTCGGTGGAAAAGGAAGGGCGATACATTGATCTACTTTGTTCTGAATGTAAGCATGAACCACAAGTATGAGATGGAGAGGAGTGGTGGCCACAGCGGCGAAAAATGCGGTAATTGAATAAATGAATAAGTATTAGTAATAAATATTATCTTAAATATATTATCAGATCAATGTTAGTCAGCCATTATTAACTGTCGACTAGGTTTTTTTTCGTCTTAATTGCCATCAATTTTTCTCCTAACTTCTCAAACTGTCAGTCTATATTCGCTATTCCACAGCGCCAATCTTTTTTACTATTGTTCCCCCAATACAAGGTCTACGTGCTATTCAAGTTTAAGGGTTACTGAATGGAGACGGTGTAAGGTCGTATAGGGGGCGAGCTACATTATGACGATATGTAGGTTAACCCTCGACGTGAAGCCGTTAATACTATAGTAATCCGGGAAGTATCCACTCGGGAGCTCGTTCTGTGTTACAATAGTTCTGCTGTAGGAACATAAAGAATTAAGAGTGAACCCCATCAATGAATGCCGTATGTGAGCCCTCAAAAAATACAAAATATAGTCATGACTGGACGGAAAATGTGGCCCAGGATAAAATGCCTAAATATTATTATTATTATTATTATTATTATTATTATTATTATGATATGTGTATGTTTCTTGTTTTGGTTCCTGTAGAGCTGGGTCCAAAGTATGGTCATTGGGCCCTATCGGAGAATTGTCATTTAATTGACAGCACGTTTCTTAGTATATGGGATGTTCCTAGTAGGGCGAGCTTCTGGGCAACTTATATGTTGATATTACCTGGGACACTGTTAATAAAATTGTCCATTCCACTTCTCATAAGGCCCAGTGCTCCGATTACTATTGGTACAGTCTCAGTCTTCATTCCCCACATCCTGTTTATCTCGATCTCCGGGTCATTGTATTTGGGCAATTTCTCGATAATTTTCATGGAGGTGTTTCTCTCAGATGGTACTGCTATGTCAATAAGCATACATTTCCTGATTTTCTTGTCTTTTATGAAAATATCAGGTTTGTTGGATTTTATTTCCCTCTCAGTTTGAATTGACATGTCCAAAAGGATAGTTACATCGTTATGTTGGGTAAGTGTGTCTGGTTGGTGCTCATACCGTCTCTCAGTGGTTTCGATTTTGTGCTTCTTGCATATCTTACAGTGCACATATGTTGCTACCTTGTTATGTCTAGAGTATAATCATTTTTTTGCTAGTTTCGGACATCCTGAGATTTTATTGTCGACACTTTCATCATATTTTCTGAAGATCTTGCATTTCGGGTTAGTTCCATCCTTATGTGACAGTGATAGGATCTGGTTGCGAGGCTTTTGGTTCTGAGCTGCAATAATTAGGCTTTCTATCTCAGCTTTCAACCCGGTGCACCTCAGCCACTGATGCGTTTTCTTTTGATCCTCATCTTCTGCTTTTGTTGTTTTCATGTATTTGCTATGCAACGCCTTGTCCTCCCGGTTTTGTTTTCATTTCATTTGGCCAAGTTGTTTTGCTTTCTGCTTTACTCGTTTGGCATTCGATTCGTTTTTTGTTGGTAGGGTTCCAGGTATTAATGTACCTGTTTCTTGAAGAGTGCATTTGATGGAGTGGATTTTATGTTTTACTATTTGCAGGAGAGGTTTATTTTTTATTTTTTTTATTTTATTTTATTTATTTATTTTTGTGAGGTAGGCGTCCAATCCGATTGTTGTAGTTTTTAGAGTTAATTCAAATTGGATTAGACCTCAACCTCCTAAACCTCTTGGTACTTACAGCCTATCAACATCTGATTTCGGGTCTTTGTATCCGCATTTGAGTAAGCTTTTTTTTCTGATCTTGGCGCCCATTCAGCTTCCATTTAATAATGTTGAAGCTGTATGTTACTACGATTATAGCTAAGCTGTTGATAGCCATCATTGTGTTCCGGAAAAGGAGATCACCCATTCAGCTTTTGGGTGGTAATTCTCTCACTTTGAATCACTAACAAAATTTTATGTTTGCCAATTCAAAGTCAGGCTGGAGACTGGATTCCGGAAAAATCCAGTTGATTAAATTGACTTAAAGATGGCCTGGAGACGAGATTCCTAAGAAATCTTGGTCATTACATTGACTCGTTTTTTGTTGGTAGGATTTCAGGTATATTAAGCTGTTGCGTTAAGTGTGCATTTGATGGAGTGATTTGGTCTTTTACTATTTGCAGGAGAGGTATATTGCTTTTTTTTCCCCAATCCGATTGTTGTAGTTTTTAGAGTTAGTTCAAATTGGATTAGACCTCGCACTCCTAAACCTCTTGGTACTTACTTATTTCTGATTTCAGGTGGTTTATCCTCATTTGAGTAAGCTTTTTTTCTGATCTTGGCGCCCATTCAACTTTACGGTTATAGCTAAGGTGTTGATAGCCTTCATTTTATTGGCCTTATTGAGTTCGCTTTCTAGTATCAAATGCACTCTTCTATAATATTCTTTAGATTTAGATCTGTTGTTGAAACTTATGTACTTTCTATTATTTGGTACAGTTCTTTGTGATTCTGTAGCGCCAGTCTACAAGTTTTGTGGAAGAAAGCTCATCTCCAAGACCTACAAAGGTCATTTACTCAAAGTTATTTTTAACGATTGATTGAAGAAAGAGGTTGAATATAGTTGACAGTTTAAACATTTCTGAGCTATGTATGACGTCAAAAATGAAAGTTTAGACCTGACAAGGCTACTTAAGAATATGTTTGTTACATAGCATCTTGCAATGTTAGACCAAACCCCTCTAGCGCAGCCTATTCTATGTTCAATTTCCTTATCTCTTATACTAAATTTATTTACTTTGATTTCATGTGTGTACTCATTTCCTTCCGGGTCCCGCCCAGAGACCTAAGGTCAGAAATGGCATCATAACTTTTTCCACTGGAAAAAAAAAATGACATAGACAAAGCCCTTCGTAAGGTGTGGGCTGTATTCGTGAGAACAATGTTTTGCATTTCTTTAAGGCATGGCCTTTCAGGGACCCCTTCAATTAGTCTACTGGAATCTTTATTATTATTATTATTATTATTATTATTATTATTATTATTATTATTATTATTATTATTTTGATTTCTGGTGTGTACTCATTTCCTTCCGGGACCCGCCCAGAGACCTAAGGCTAGAAATGGCGTCATGATATTTTCCACCGACCAATTAAAAAACAACAACAACAATAACAAAAACATATTTTACATCGATAAAGCCCTTCATAAGGTGTGGGCTGTACTCGTGAGAACAATTTTTGTATTTCTTTAAGGCATGGGCTTCCAGTGATCCCTTCAATTAGTTTACTGGTATCTTTATTATTATTATTATTATTATTATTATTATTATTATTATTATTATTATTATTATTGTGCTTTTTAGCACGACTTCCGTGGCATACATGCTTATCGAATGTTATGTAGTACTATTGAGTCTATATTATTGCTATAGATTTTTTAATAAGTTCCCGTTGCAGAAACGGCTCAGGCGTCGGCTATGCAGGGCGTGTTACCGGGCTATAGGATGGGTGTACAAATTTCTAAGCACAATGAGGGAGGAGGAAAAAAGAAAGGGAGGAGAAAGAAAGAGAGAATAAACGAGGTGAAGAAGAAAAATGAGAAAATTGAAAAGAAAATAAGAAAAAAAATTGGAACGCGAATAAGAAAATGATTTTATAAATGCAAAATGAAGACTAAAAGTCTCAAAAGAAGCCAGACAAGTAAAGACGGAAAATTATTAACATCTAAAACTGAACCTGACAAAAAGATATGAATATTCAATACTCCAGCGGCGGAGAAAAGGAATCGCAACCTTAACCTATTTTCATGGTCTCAATAAAATAGAACCTAACGGCTTAAGTTGTTCAGATGAGATAAAATTAGAGAAAAGATTGTCAAATAAAAGACAAAAGGTATCATGTCAATATATTTCAGTTTGAAAAAAAAAGCCAAGCAGGTAGAATCTGAGCATTATCAAATTGCCACGCCCAAACTAACAAAAAATAAAATAATATTCATTATTCAGGTGCTAAAGACAGAAAATGTCTAAATTATCCAAATGAAAACAAAAACATTATTCGGATTATTGTCCTCATCTTTGTCGCCATATTTATTACAACGTTTCGGTCGTTGTATGCTCCGGCCTTCTTCAGGTGGTTGGAATGTCGAACTGAACCCTTTATTTCGCTCACTCGGGTAGACTCTTCTATTTCCACGTTTAATGGATGTCACTTATCAGTTATCCCCTGTTAATTTCCCTCTGAAAGTTCTCCACTGCCTTAGCCGTTTGCTTCTTTTCAAAATAAATATCGTATTTTGACTACTTTAAAATCTATCCCTTGTGTAAATTCATCTCATCTGTACAAAATTACGACGATAAGGTTTTTGTTTTCAGTATCTTTCTATATTTCTGAGATTTACATTATTCGAACTATTGTCCTCATCTTTGTCGCCATATTTATTACAACGTTTCGGTCGTTTATTTAAGAGAAAGAGAGGGTTATCAAATTAACATGTTGGAGAGAACAGAAAGAATTAACAATATTCTTTATAAAGATTAGGAAGGTAGTCTCCAGATTATCAAATTCGAATGCTCTCAATAAGCTGTCATCGGCACACGCTCTCATCCTGATCATCGGGATCGCATCCTATCTCCATATCTCCTTCCTCTCGCCAAATGGCTGTGGCAAAGATGGATATGAATCGCCAGAAATGGCTATTCATTTGAATTTGAGAAGCTCACAAGCTGGGTCAGAAGTGCCTCTCTTGCGGCCCAAAGAGGATTTGAGAGAGACGAGATCTTGCAAATCGGGTTGCATCGGGCTGTGGTATGCTTGGTCTTTCAAAGTCCGCCTTGGTTACGCCTGCCCAACTGGCGCTGCCCTCTTCCGCCGATTTGGCCGTTAGATCTTTAACTTATTCCATAGTTGGAGTCTTCGAGGTGGGGGTGGGTTCAATAAGCAGATCACAATCTTAATTTGTTCAGGTGAAATGAACTTAGAGAAAGGACAGTTTTTCAATGTGAAAGACGCATGGAGGCGATCAGCATATTTAATCTGAGAAGAGACTTTGCCATAGACACGGAGGATTATGAAACTGACAAACTGAAACAAACAGAAAGACTTAATAATACTCATTACAAAGGTGTTGAAACGGATTATCACCAAATTATCTCGCTGACATGATCTCAATGAAGCAGTTCTGATCCGCTTGATTTATCCAGCTGACATGAACCTCAATAAAGGGCGGCTTTTCAAGACGGAAAACACCTGGCACTAATCAGCATATTTATTTTGACACGAGATATGCGCATTGACATGCTGAAACGAACAGAAAGATTTAATAATACTCATTACTCGAGTGTTAAAGACATGTAGCGACATCAGAGTCAGCCGATATCTCATTAAATTGAAACATCTCAAAGGTGTGACTGAAATTGTTTCAGACAATTATTTCATGATGATTATCAGCAAAGTGAAAAGAACCTCACAAGAAACATATCCAACGATCTTTACAAAATAGGTCACTGAATGAAGCCAGACTGTGGGTTCTCGATAAATTACCTTTTTTTAGACAAACTTACTTTTTTACACAAAAAGCGCTGTTCTCTATAAGACAGTGGTTACAGAGAGCGGACAAGAAGTTAACGAGAAGCCGATCACCGTGACACAAAAAGAAAGGCATGCGTGTTAAATTGTTCGCTACCCAAACCTCCGCTTCATCTCTGCTTCTCTCTTTTATAACAGAAGGTTGTAACTGAATCAAATTTTTATTTAATGCAACAATCGGTTCATGGTTTTATTTTGTGGGTACCTTTCTGATGGTAGAGTTATTTTTAAGCCACAAGCCTTTGAGTGAAAAAGCTGTACTCTGAAAACGAACCTGGTCTGAGCTGCAACTCTACACATATGTAAACATTTGAAAGGTTTGCATGACGGTAGTTCCTTTGGGGGAAGGGATTCTTGGTACTCTACAGGCGATGCAATCGGCGTATTCTAGGTCGCGTTGAAAGTTATGTTTTATTGGCCTTTTACTAGACTAGATATATGATTGGTTACTCGTTTTTGAGTATGCCTGTCTATTAAGGTGGCTAGCTAATCCCTGTTGCAGACGACTTGAACAGGCATATTCCCTGTTTTTTCGATACTGAAATTGTAGTGCATGCCTGGTCATCTGGTCATATGCCATATTGAAATTCAAGAGAGGGGAGACCATTGCTCGAATTTCACATAACTACACGGTGTGTTTGGTCGTTATGCAGGAGTTAGAAGATGTGTGTTCCGATTCCACAAAGCTACACAGTACCTTTGGTCATTAGGCGGAATTAGACTGTTCAAATACCAAGAATCTACAGTGTATGTGATCATTCGACAAGTCGGAATACAGGCTTTTCCATTGCCTCGACCCTACACCG
This sequence comes from Acanthosepion lycidas, assembly GCA_963932145.1. Classification (NCBI taxonomy): domain Eukaryota; kingdom Metazoa; phylum Mollusca; class Cephalopoda; order Sepiida; family Sepiidae; genus Acanthosepion; species Acanthosepion lycidas. Next base: position 12,251,231 of record OZ010596.1, read on the forward strand.
TATGATTTGTTATTTGATATCGATGTGTAGGCGTTGGAAGTGTTATGGGGTCCACCCCTTTTTTCATATAAGTGGGCTCGACCAGAGTGTTACTTGGACTGCTGCCGTTAAATACCCACAGTCAGTCAGAATACAGAGAGAGTGAGCAGTGATTGTGATCGAGTTGGAGGTAAAGTAATAGTGTGAGGTAACCGCTTGTCGAAGCCAGTTACAAGCATGTAGACTCTAAGGAAGTCTTACTTCGAGACTGTATATATATATATATATATATATATATATATATATATATATATATTATTTGAGACTAACCATTGTATTATTGTGTAAATACATTTATTTTCTTATATTTAATTCTTGCGTTTGTCATTCATTGGAGACCGAATTTCATCTTGGAATCCACAACACTACTCAATGCCAATATTTTACCATTTAACAGTTCAATATGAAGACATAGTTAAGCGACTGCTCCAATGACACGAAACTACACGAATTGATTATTCTTTTCATATCGTGATGCTGACGAAGCTGGGCGATTGTTCTATGCAACGACACGTTATGTTTTGCTCTTTGACATGTTCCTATACAAAAGGAGGAAGTTTGGGCACCTTGAGGTGGTGTAATGGTTGGCAAGCTTGTCCCGATAGAACAGTTACGACTGAGGTGAGTTCAATCCTCAATGGATACCCCCTACTTTCGGCCTTGTGCCACATCTAAGCTACGCTTGGAAAATCACTACAAATGAAAAAGGAAGTTAACTCTCCATTGCCTTGAAAATACTCGATATATTTGATTATTTGAAATGTAGAGAACAAAACACTATCGCAACCAGTATCGCAGTGATGATGAGGTCATATCTGCCGTTGATGGCCTTTTTCACCAACAGGATTAAACAGTCTTATTTGAACAGTAACATATCAATTTACCTGGAAAGAAACAGTGTAGTTATTAAAAAGAATTGAAATTAATGAATGCTAGATTTCACAGCTGAGTACTTCATAGTCAGCCTATGAACTTTTCAGCCAACCATCGCAACATCAAGACATTTATTATTATTATTATTATTATTATTATTATTATTATTATTATTATTATTATTATTCCTTTGGTTTCTGGTGTGTACTCATTTCCGTCCGGTTCCCACCCAGGGACCTAATGTCAGAAATGTCATCATAACATTTTCCACTGGAAAAAAATTACATAGACAAAGCCCTTGATTATTTGAAATGTAGAGATGACGGAAAAGGTAGGAATGTGTTCTAATGTTTACTCAGGGTACATGTCGAGATGAAAAAGGAGGGAGGTTACATTACCAATTCCACGGAAGTACACCGAGGAAGGAAGGCGTGTGTTCCACTCTAACGAAACTGTTCGGTGTACTTAATAAACTGATGTCGAGATGTAGAGGAAGGAAGACTACTCAATGCCACGACACTACACGGGATGTTTAGTCATTTGCCATGTTGAAATGTAGGCGGAGGAAAGCGCTAGTTACAATACCACGAAATTACTCGTTATGGTTATTCCTTTGACATATCTAGATGCTGATGGAGGATGATAACTCTCCATTGCCACGAACCACTCATCATGTTTGGTACTTTAACATGTTGAAATTCAGTAGGAAGATGGCCATTCTTCCAACCACACGATACCACCACAGTATGTTTAGCCATTTGACGACGATATGCAGGCAGAGGAAGGGGGATGTTCCAGTTCTACGAAATTAAACGGTGTCGCAGCTCATGTCGAAAGAGGAAGGCAACGGTAAGCTTGGTCATTTCACATATCAGTATGCAGGAGGATGAAGGCTACGGTAAGCTTGGCCATTTCACATGTCAGTATGCAGGAGGAGGAAGGCTACGGTCAGCTTGGTCATTTCACATATCAGTATGCAGGAGGAGGAAGGCAACGGTAAGGTTGGTCATTTCACATATCAGTATGCAGGAGGAGGAAGGCAACGGTAAGCTTGGTCATTTCACATATCAGTATGCAGGAGGAGGAAGGCAACGGTAAGCTTGGTCATTTCACATATCAGTATGCAGGAGGAGGAAGGCAACGGTAAGCTTGGTCATTTCACATATCAGTATGCAGGAGGAGGAAGGCAACGGTCAGCTTGGTCATTTAACATATCAGTATGCAGGAGGAGGAAGGCAACGGTAAGCTTGGTTATTTCACATATCAGTATGCAGGAGGAGGAAGGCAACGGTAAGCTTGGTCATTTCACATATCAGTATGCAGGAGGAGGAAGGCTACGGTCAGCTTAGTCATTTCAAATATCAGTATGCAGGAGGAGGAAGGCAACGGTAAGCTTGGTCATTTCACATATCAGTATGCAGGAGGAGGAAGGCTACGGTCAGCTTGGTCATTTCACATATCAGTATGCAGGAGGAGGAAGGCAACGGTAAGCTTGGTCATTTCACATATCAGTATGCAGGAGGAGGAGGGCAACGGTAAGCTTGGTCATTTCACATATCAGTATGCAGGAGGAGGAAGGCTACGGTCAGCTTGGTCATTTCACATGTCAGTATGCAGGAGGAGGAAGGCTACGGTCAGCTTAGGCATTTCACATATCAGTATGCAGGAGGAGGAAGGCAACGGTAAGCTTGGTCATTTCACATATCAGTATGCAGGAGGAGGAAGGCTATGGTCAGCTTGGTCATTTCACATATCAGTATGCAGAAGGAGGAAGGCAACGGTAAGCTTTGTCATTTCACATATCAGTATGCAGGAGGAGGAAGGCTATGGTCAGCTTGGTCATTTCACATATCAGTATGCAGGAGGAGGAAGGCTACGGTCAGCTTGGTCATTTCACATATCAGTACGCAGGAGGAGGAAGGCAACGGTAAGCTTGGTCATTTCACATATCAGTATGCAGGAGGAGGAGGGCAACGGTAAGCTTGGTCATTTCACATATCAGTATGCAGGAGGAGGAAGGCTACGGTCAGCTTGGTCATTTCACATATCAGTATGCAGGAGGAGGAAGGCTACGGTCAGCTTGGTCATTTCACATGTCAGTATGCAGGAGGAGGAAGGCTACGGTCAGCTTAGTCATTTCACATATCAGTATGCAGGAGGAGGAAGGCAACGGTAAGCTTGGTCATTTCACATATCAGTATGCAGGAGGAGGAAGGCTATGGTCAGCTTGGTCATTTCACATGTCAGTATGCAGGAGGAGGAAGGCTACGGTCAGCTTGGTCATTTCACATATCAGTATGCAGGAGGAGGAAGGCTATGGTCAGCTTGGTCATTTCACATGTCAGTATGCAGGAGGAGGAAGGCTACGGTCAGCTTGGTCATTTCACATATCAGTATGCAGGAGGAGGAAGGCTATGGTCAGCTTGGTCATTTCACATGTCAGTATACAGGAGGAGGAAGGCAACGGTCAGCTTGGTCATTTCACATGTCAGTATGCAGGAGGAGGAAGGCAACGGTAAGCTTGGTCATTTCACATATCAGTATGCAGGAGGAGGAAGGCTATGGTCAGCTTGGTCATTTCACATATCAGTATGCAGGAGGAGGAAGGCTATGGTCAGCTTGGTCATTTCACATGTCAGTATACAGGAGGAGGAAGGCTATGGTCAGCTTGGTCATTTCACATATCAGTATGCAGGAGGAGGAAGGCTATGGTCAGCTTGGTCATTTCACATGTCAGTATACAGGAGGAGGAAGGCAACGGTCAGCTTGGTCATTTCACATGTCAGTATACAGGAGGAGGAAGGCAACGGTAAGCTTGGTCATTTCACATATCAGTATGCAGAAGGAGGAAGGCAACGGTAAGCTTGGTCATTTCACATATCAGTATGCAGGAGGAGGAAGGCTATGGTCAGCTTGGTCATTTCACATATCAGTATGCAGGAGGAGGAAGGCTACGGTCAGCTTGGTCATTTCACATATCAGTATGCAGGAGGAGTAGGGCAACGGAAAGCTTGGTCATTTCACATATCAGTATGCAGGAGGAGGAGGGCAACGGTAAGCTTGGTCATTTCACATATCAGTATGCAGGAGGAGGAGGGCAACGGTAAGCTTGGTCATTTCACATATCAGTATGCAGAAGGAAGAAGGCAACGGTAAGCTTGGTCATTTCACATATCAGTATGCAGGAGGAGGAAGGCTATGGTCAGCTTGGTCATTTCACATGTCAGTATGCAGGAGGAGGAAGGCTACGGTCAGCTTGGTCATTTCACATATCAGTATGCAGGAGGAGGAAGGCTATGGTCAGCTTGGTCATTTCACATATCAGTATGCAGGAGGAGGAAGGCTATGGTCAGCTTGGTCATTTCACATGTCAGTATACAGGAGGAGGAAGGCAACGGTCAGCTTGGTCATTTCACATGTCAGTATGCAGGAGGAGGAAGGCAACGGTAAGCTTGGTCATTTCACATATCAGTATGCAGGAGGAGGAAGGCTATGGTCAGCTTGGTCATTTCACATATCAGTATGCAGGAGGAGGAAGGCTATGGTCAGCTTGGTCATTTCACATGTCAGTATACAGGAGGAGGAAGGCTACGGTCAGCTTGGTCATTTCACATATCAGTATGCAGGAGGAGGAAGGCTATGGTCAGCTTGGTCATTTCACATGTCAGTATACAGGAGGAGGAAGGCAACGGTCAGCTTGGTCATTTCACATGTCAGTATGCAGGAGGAGGAAGGCAACGGTAAGCTTGGTCATTTCACATATCAGTATGCAGGAGGAGGAGGGCAACGGTAAGCTTGGTCATTTCACATATCAGTATGCAGGAGGAGGAGGGCAACGGTAAGCTTGGTCATTTCACATATCAGTATGCAGAAGGAGGAAGGCAACGGTAAGCTTGGTCATTTCACATATCAGTATGCAGGAGGAGGAAGGCTACGGTCAGCTTGGTCATTTCACATATCAGTATGCAGGAGGAGGAGGGCAACGGTAAGCTTGGTCATTTCACATATCAGTATGCAGGAGGAGGAGGGCAACGGTAAGCTTGGTCATTTCACATATCAGTATGCAGGAGGAGGAGGGCAACGGTAAGCTTGGTCATTTCACATATCAGTATGCAGGAGGAGGAGGGCAACGGTAAGCTTGGTCATTTCACATATCAGTATGCAGAAGGAGGAAGGCAACGGTAAGCTTGGTCATTTCACATATCAGTATGCAGGAGGAGGAAGGCTATGGTCAGCTTGGTCATTTCACATGTCAGTATGCAGGAGGAGGAAGGCTACGGTCAGCTTGGTCATTTCACATATCAGTATGCAGGAGGAGGAGGGCAACGGTAAGCTTGGTCATTTCACATATCAGTATACAGGAGGAGGAAGGCAACGGTAAGCTTGGTCATTTCACATGTCAGTATGCAGGAGGAGGAAGGCAACGGTAAGCTTGGTCATTTCACATATCAGTATGCAGGAGGAGGAGGGCAACGGTAAGCTTGGTCATTTCACATATCAGTATGCAGGAGGAGGAGGGCAACGGTAAGCTTGGTCATTTCACATATCAGTATGCAGAAGGAGGAAGGCAACGGTAAGCTTGGTCATTTCACATATCAGTATGCAGGAGGAGGAAGGCTACGGTCAGCTTGGTCATTTCACATATCAGTATGCAGGAGGAGGAAGGCAACGGTAAGCTTGGTCATTTCACATATCAGTATGCAGGAGGAGGAAGGCTACGGTCAGCTTGGTCATTTCACATATCAGTATGCAGGAGGAGGAAGGCAACGGTAAGCTTGGTCATTTCACATATCAGTATGCAGGAGGAGGAAGGCTATGGTCAGCTTGGTCATTTCACATATCAGTATGCAGGAGGAGGAAGGCAACGGTAAGCTTGGTCATTTCACATGTCAGTATGCAGGAGGAGGAAGGCAACGGTAAGCTTGGTCATTTCACATATCAGTATGCAGGAGGAGGAGGGCAACGGTAAGCTTGGTCATTTCACATATCAGTATACAGGAGGAGGAAGGCTATGGTCAGCTTGGTCATTTCACATGTCAGTATGCAGGAGGAGGAAGGCTACGGTCAGCTTGATCATTTCACATATCAGTATGCAGGAGGAGGAAGGCTATGGTCAGCTTGGTCATTTCACATATCAGTATGCAGGAGGAGGAAGGCAACGGTAAGCTTGGTCATTTCACATATCAGTATGCAGGAGGAGGAAGGCTACGGTCAGCTTGGTCATTTCACATGTCAGTATGCCAGCTAATTTTACCTCATTTAGAGGAGAGTACCTAATGCAACAGTTGGGTTGGTCCATTTTACTAGAATGGATTTGCCAGACTCATTTGCATGAGTGGTCTCAATTCACCCATATATCTCTCCATTCAATGACTTCAGTTTAATTTGGTGTCTACCCCAGTCTACTTGTGTGTCAGACCACTTGCAAGCTAACCAATATTCCACAACCCAGTTCTCTTGTCCTTCCTCCTCGACTTTGTCCTCCTTCATCCTCTTCAGAGACTAATCCCTGGCGGGTGACATGACCTCCACCGACATTTGTCTTGTATTGCTGTTCTTGCGTTTGCAACTGATACTGTTGTGACTGCTTCTACTGCGACTGCGGCTCCCTTGGTTGCTGCTATTACTGCTTCTGTTTTTCCTTGTCCGGGACATCCTGCTGGCTAGTGAAAGCAAGAAATGCAGCCTGCCCCATTCCTCGCCATCTTCTTCCATACATGACCATCAAGTTCTTTCTTGCTTTTCTCTGACCCGATATTTTTTGTTTGGTCAGTAGCTACCCATTCCTTACCGGACAATCCTTGCACATATGTCATCTGGCGCCAAAAGTCCAGAAGTGTGTTAACCTTCCTTCTACAATAAAAAATTTGCTTCAAATGTAGGGCAGCGTGTCGACGGAGATCCGAGGATCTTCCCGAATGCTTATCTGCTGTCTAGCGACTTTGTTGTCTATTCAGCATACTGGGACCAGCAGGCGAGAGGTGTTTCCTTGCTCGTTAAACGTACCCTGGCTGCGAAGGTGGGCCTTGTCCACGCGAAGCGGTGGGTTGGTCTATCGTAGCCGATATTGTCGTGAACAGTCTTTCGTTTCAGATCGCTGCGGTTTATGCGTCCAAAGTATGTCTCCTTTTTTCGTCAGTCGAGACCGTTCCTGGTGGATTCGTCGCGCTTTGTTTTAATGGGAGACTGGAATGCTACCCTGAACCTCAAATTAGACACGGGGCGAGGAGTTCGCTGGATGTCGTGCGATCGTAGCTTGGTAGATCTGATCGGCGAGTTTGGTCTCGTCGATAGATACAAAGTCGATCATCCAAAGGGTTAGATATGGACGTGGCCTCGTAAGTGGCTGTCTACCCGGATAGAAAGTTAGTGAGAAGTGTCGATCTAGATCTGCTAGATTACTCCATGTTTCACTGGTTAGGCTATCGGACCATTGGCTTGTGTGCCCCCAGATGATGTTAGATGCTAGACCTAGAATGGCAGGACACTGGAAGGTTACTGGACAGGGAGGATTTCTGAGTTAACTAAATTAGTGGAGCAGGAACTAGTGGGGGCCGTTATCGGTGATGGAAGCGGCTTAAGGATAGCATTAAGTCTTTCTTCACTGAATATAGCCAACAACTTGCCCTAGATAAGGTTAAGAAGCTGAAGGTTCTCAAGGATAGTCTGTCCCGGGTGGAGGCTGGAGGAATGCTCTAGAGATAGCTGTAGCAAGGCAGGCTATGGAACGTTCGGCTAGCGAGCTCTACCAGGGTCAGGTAGTTAGTAATAGGTCAAAGAAAATGTCTAACGAAGCTGTGAAATTGGGCGCAAAATTGCGTGAGGAAGAGATCCGTCGAGGATCTGATCGATAAATTCGGGAGGTTGATACCCGGGTGTGGTCACACCGTTGAGAAAGGGCGAGAGTAGTGTGCCATAACTCTGCCAAATACAAAGTTAAAGATTTGGGCCAAGCTCCTGACTCGTCGTTTGCAGTCAGTAGCCGACATTCTGTTGGGACCCTAGCTTCCAAACGGGAAGCAGTCGCGGGCTTTTACGCTTTCATTCTCGGTTCGTCAGAGTTACCCGTTGTCGTCCATACTTTACGTTTTTGCGTTGGAGATCCTCCTTCACCAACTGAGAGACAGGGCGTGCTACGTGGAATCGCTGTTCATGGCGGGACTCGACCTAGGGTTTCTGGGTACGCCGATGAGGTATGCATTTTCGTGTCGTGTCGTAGCGACATTGAATTGATATAGAAAGCACTTGAACGCTACGAAAAGATTAACCGGGTTGCGGTTAGGCGCCTGGAAGTGAGTCGCGCTTCCAGTGTTCTTTTGTTGGACAAACGGATCCATCCGCATTCTTGGAGTGTGGATCGGGCCCGGGCTCTAACTGGAGAAGAATTGGTTGGAGGTACAGGCAAAGGTCGGAGCGGTGGTCCAGACTTGGCTCCGAAGGCGGTTGTCCTTAAATGGTAAGGCTCAGGCGTGCGCCACGTACGTTTTTCTTCTCATCCTTTACAAAGAGGGAGTACAGCTAACAAGTAAAAGATGGAAGGTTAGCTGTACTCCCTCTGTAGAGACCGGAAGAAGGCGACCAAGTGCTTGCTCCACGCCTCTTGTGGGGTGGTCGGAAGTATCAGGTCTGCAAAGAAGTCTGTTTCCAGTGTCCGTGTTATGGGAAGTGGGGATGGGACTGCCACATTTGGTAAGTCATCGACACGCCTCAAGATTGGCTTTCCTATGCCGGGCATTGATTCGGTCTTGGAGGGAAGTGTCAGGAACGTCTTCCCTAGACTTATTATCACTCCTCCGCTTTCTAGGACTGTGCGCCATCGTAGGCTTCGGAATGAAACGAGTTTCCTCGGTCCACTGACCTTTCGCGGCCTAGGAGACTACTGTATCAGGAATTAGTGGAGGGTGTCGGGTAGTATTATCTCTGTGGGCGGATCGCCTTTTCGGAGACCGAATTGCGCCCTTTCTAGCCTTGGACATCAGCGGCGAATTACCACAGCAACCCTAAGTTTTCGATTACCTGGTGATTGATTTGGCACGGACTATCTCTCATTGACATAGCTTTCAGAGAGGGCTAAGCAGATTTTCTCGAATGTCATCTGTGGTGTAGAGGAAACGGCTTGGCACCCCTTCTACTATTGTTCTCAGGTGCATCCGTTCTGGGACTATTTCGGATCCCAAACATCTCTTGTTCATCGACCTCGCGTACGATAATGTGTCGCCTCTGTTCTCTGGAATGTTTCTCACGTTGCTAGCAGTGCCAAGAATGGTCATAGGGACGTTGTGAATGGAAAGAATGTTGTGATACAAACGCTGTTCTCATCAGGTTCTGGTCGGATTCTTTGGACATCGGCGCAAAATGAAGATCATAACTGATAGAAAGCGTTTGTTATCGACAGACCTCAACGAAAGGTGGTTAAAAGTGGTGAGTTTGCAGCGAATGGGGCCAGCCTTGATTTTCTTTTTTAAGTCCGCTTTGACGCAACGGGTCGTTTTCCTGTGAACACTCCCCTGGTTAAGTTGGACACACTTTGTTTACTTAGTTACTGTGAGGAAATGCTGCCCCTGGCCTATTACCAGGTTCTCTGCGAATTTGTGGGATTGTAGTATATGTCGTATTCAATGGCGAGGGATGAGTTTTTGTGGTGAATGAGTAAATTGTAATGAATGAGTGGAGCGTGAATCAAATTAGATCAATCTATGATAGAAAGTGTTAACCAAGCTTTTCCCATTTACCCTTTGGCCTTGTGCCACAATTTTTTTTAATTAAAACAATATATATATATATATATATATATATATATATATATATATATATATATATATATATATATATATATATATACTAAAACATTATATATATATATTGAAACAATATATATATATTTATAAATAAATATATACATGTATATATGTATATATATATATATATGTGTGTGTGTGGCCTTGTGCCACATTTGTTTTAATTATAACAATATATATATATATATATATATATATATATATATATATATATATACAAATGTAAAAGAACGAAGAGTAAGATGTCAGCGTTCAAAACATTAGTTTAAAACCAGATTACACTATATATATATATATATATATATATATATATATATATATATATATATATATATATATATATATATATATATATATATATATATATATATATATATATATATATATATATAACCCTTCTCTATCCATTCGTGAGTGTGCTTCTTGATTTGGTCTAAAGACAAAACACACCGCCCACACTTATTATTTTTGTGGGGAGGTTGGGTCCTACTAACTTCTGTTATATTTAGTTTGAACGCTTCAATATACTTTCGTTTTGTTGCCTGAGTTCATCCCCTCCCCTCTCATTTCATAGCCATATATTTTTATTTATTTAAAAGAAATGGAAAAAAGTGACATTTGAAATATTTGTACATATTGAAATTTTATGTGATCGGTTTTTTTCTTTAGGTACCCTGTGAATTTGTGGTATTGTGGAATATGTCGTATTGAATGATGAGGGATAAGTTTCTAGTGGGGAATGAGCAAATTGTAATGAATGAATGGGCCGTGAATGAAATTAGCTCGGTTTAGAATAGAAAGTGCCGACCAGCCTTTCTCGAGTCCCACTTTGGCCTTGTGACACAATTTTTTTAATTAAAACAATAAATATATATATTCTTATAGCCTAGCTGAATGTCAACATTGTCAGCATGATGATTTGAACGTGGGACAACAATCCTGTTATGTTGCCATGGAAACTTCTTGTTTTATTCGTGTAAAAATCGAGTTTTTAAGACAATAGTACCGATAATATATCTTATTCATAAAAGCAATTCATTTTTTTTCTAATTAATGTCAAAGATGTATTGTATTTTTATATTACGATTCACAGCAGATTTTCTGTAACAGAGGTCCTGTTTGAGAAAAAACAAATAATGATTTAAATTTTCCAAGGACTGTTTCTTATAACTAAAATGAACATTAAACTCTACAAAAATGAAATTCCCGAAATTTCATAAAATTAAATAACTTGGGAAACATAAGCAATAAATATTTTTATAAAGATGTTTTAAAAAAAAGAAAGAAAAAGAAACATTTCATTACTTTGTCAATAAATCTTGATAGTTTCACTGAAATCTGACAATTATCTGATTTTTGTAAGAATTTCCAAATCAATGTGTTTTTCATCTGCTGGTGTAAGAAAAACAAAATGATTAGCCAAGATTTTGGTGGTTCTAAATATCATCCATGAATATAATATAATAATCCAAAATTCTTTGGTCTTTCCTCTTAATAATAACAAAGATATTGCCGATAAAACGTTTTTCATAATCTGTCTATATTTCTGAGATGAGATATTATGTACACTACTTACATTATTCAGACTATTGTCCTCATCTTTGTCGCTATATTACAATGTTTCGGCCGTTGTACACTCCGGCTTTCTTCAGTATATGTCTATATTTCTGAGATGAGGTATTATGTACACTATTTACATTATTCAGACTATTGCCCTCATCTTTGTCACTATATTTATTACAACGTTTCGGCCGTTGTACGATCCGGCCTTCTTCAGGTGGTTGGAATGTCGAACTAAACCCTTTATTTCGCTCACGGCGTAAAGGTGTTAGTTAGATCCAGGGACAGGACCCAAAGAGTGTGAGTTCAATACCCGGTTAAGGCAGTGGAGAACTTGAAGAGGAGAATTAACTGGAGATAAATGATAACTGACATTCTTTAAAACCTGGCACGTGGAACTAGAACAGTCTACCCCAGCGAGCGAAATAAAAGGTTCAGTTCGACATTCCAACTACCTGAAGAAGGCCGGAGCGTACAACGGCCGAAACGTTGTAATATATATGGCGACAAAATTGAGGATTAGTCCGATTAATTTAAATAGTTTTTCATCATGCCTGCTCATTTTTAACGGATTTTTGCAGGTACATTATATAAAATTTTAGTTAAGAAATTAATTGAACAAATGAGGTATACTGGTGACTGTGGTGTGTCAGCTAAGCGTAAATATAGTGTTATGGTAAAAGAAATATTATTTGTACATAGGTGTCAATGATAGAGGTTAACGGTAGGACCCTCTTCCCCTATTGGCCTCATGCCACTTTTGTACCTTTTGGTACAGTAAATATCTCCTAACGTATTAGGTTGGTGCAAAAATAATGCCGTTTTCTCACATAGTAACATATGTGAGAAAACGACATTATTTCTGCACCAACCTAATAAATTTACGCGGTTACTGCCCTTATTTTCTGATAATGTCGTGTATGAACATCCGAATTTACAAAAATATGTTTATACACGCACAAAAACTTCAAAGTTCTTTTTAAAATACTGTGGGTCAATAAATTGTAGTAATCTTTTTTATATATATGATTATTAAATATATATTTTACTTAATAACAATATTACCTAACTTCTATAACTTAATAGAGAATTTTAAAAGATTTGAAACTTTGTAAATTATTAATAATTAAATTTAAAAAAAAAATGAAAATAATTATTGTAAAAATTATTATTCATTGATTAAGAAATAGGGAATACGTGAGAAAATACGAGACAAAGGCGGGGAATTATGACTGACAAGAGTGAATCTATTAAAAATAAGAAATAAATTTGGACACGAGAATTTTTCGACTGCATCTCGAACATCCTCCTCGCCCTGTTCGCCGGCTCGTTCGCATCCTGCGACAACCCGATGACCACTCTACGAGAGTCATCAATCAGTTCGCCCCACCATCTTCAAATTGGTGACAACCCCGCAACAGACTACGCAGCTGCTGGAAGAACGTCGTATGCCAGGACCTCCAGCAGATTAATCTGGCGTTGGAGGATGTGCTGGCGCTCTTCGAAGACGGTGAGAGCTGGAGTTCGCCCGACCATCTGCTAGTTGGTGACAACCCCGCTACAGAAAACGCAGCCGCTGAATGGACGTCTTACGCCAACAGATTAATCTGGCACTGGAGGATGTTCCGACGCTCTTCGAAGACCGCGAGAGCTGGACGACACAAGGTGGCTCTCGTGGGGTCAACGCCTTCATGGCGCGTGATTTAGTATCATCACGACGTTAAGCGACTGTTTTGCAGCATGTTCTCCTTCAATGTTGTTACCGCGATGTTGTGACCAAGTAAATAGTTAAGTAATAACAAAAACCAGGTTTGCAGATATATCGTATATTAAACAGTAAGTACACCAGAAGTGTCTAGTGAGAGTGTATCGAATGAACGAGCACTCAATCTATTCACAGTTCCCCGAAGCCTTCTCTCCTACTAAACTTATAGTAGGCGGAAGAGTCTAACATAGACTCTTTAGAGGAATGACACCACAACATCCATCTTTTCAGCCTAAAATTTAAAACCGAGAGGGGGGGTAAATTTTTACTTTACCCAATTAGCGAAAACAATAATTCTATTTGACTTGTACAGTTCTTTTAATGACTTGTTGGAATAGAAAAAATAACAAGGTTCACCAACCTTCTTCCCAACCACTGAATTGAACTTGTAGACATCTTGTTCTGAAGAGTTTCTTTTTCCACTGTTAGTGTTGTAATTAACAATGGATACCCTTTTGTCGTAGAGTTTGATTAGAATTCTTTTATTCACCACTGTTGTAGACACTGGCAATTTTTTTTTCATGATTTAACGTGAAGTCCGTTTCTTCGAATCTTTCGTCACCAAGATGTTGTGACCAAGTAAATGATTAAGTAATAACAAAAAGCAGGTTTGCAGATATATCGTATATTAAACAGTAAGCACACCAGAAGAGTATTACACGACTAGTGGGAGTGTATCGAATGAACTAGCGCTCAATCTATTCACTGTTAGTATTCAACAGCCCCCACACCACCACCAACCACAACCGAGTTTACCGTAGGTCCTCCGAGCCCGTAGGCCGGGCCAAAAATATTCCCTTAGAACTCGTATACACGGTTCCGGGCCTGTCTAACTCCCCAGATGAAACTTTGCCCTGCGGCAAAGCCTCGCCCGGGTTCCTCTCTGCCAAAAACAGAGAGTTCGACAGCTTAGTCCGAACAGATCTGTTCGACTGCTAATATTTAACAGCTCCCCCCCCCCACTACCACCACAATGGATGTATGTGGCACAAGGCCGAGTTTACCGTGGGTTCTCCGAGCCCGTAGACTCGGCCAAAAATATTCCCTTAGAACCCGTATAAACGGGTTCAGGGCCTGTCTACCTCCCCGGAGGAAACATTGCCCTTCGGCAAAGCCTCGTCCGGGTTCCTCTCTGCTGAGGCAGAGAGTTCGAAAGTTACAAACAATCTGGTCGAATGTTATATTTAACAGTCCCCCCACGAAGAATATATGTGGTACAAGGCCGAGTTTAATGTGGGTTTCTCCGATCCCGTAGGCTCGGCCAAAAATATTCCCTTTGATCCCACCTAAACAGGTTCAGGTTTGTCTACCTCCCCGGACGAAACTTTGCCCTGCGGCGAAGCTTCGTCCGAGTTCCTCTCTGCCGAGGCAGAGAGTTCAAAAGAAATGAACAGTCTGGTCGACTGTTCCCCGAAGCCTTCAGTCCAACTAATCTTATAGTAGGCGGAAGAGTCTAACATAGACTCTTAAGAGGGAAGACAACACAACAGGTGTGTTCAGTTGTTCTATGTCGTAACAAAGTCTCCTTCTGTGGCTTTACTTTCTCCTCTGTCCATGTTATTTCAAACAGCTGAAAAACTGGGTTGTTCAGTAGCCACGGTGTCTAACAAGGGCTCGTATTGTCGACAATCGTTCTTCTTTCGCAAGTCGGTGTAAATATATGGAGAACGCTTTGTTTTGTTGTCACGATGTATAGCAACAGAGGCTCGATTACAGTCGACCGTTCTGCTACGAGTTGATCTTTTTCACGTCGTTGCAAGCAACTGGAACTGGACTGTCGTGTTGCCATGATATATCGCAATATAAACCCGATTACTATCCATTAATGCATTCCTTTTTATGTCCTTGTAATTATCTATTGTCTGCTTTCTTTGGTTGTCACGACGTGTCGCAATAAACGTCATTTTACTTACTATTCCTTTTATTTTCAAGGGGTATTCATCTAAGGATTGTTTTCTTCAGTTGACATGGCGTGGAGCATGAAAGGCTCGTTCGCTTTCCATTCGTTCTTCACTGTTCTGTTAATTACCTTCAGACTGGTTTAATCAGTTGCCACGGCGTGTAATAATAAAAATCTTTCCATTCGTTCTTTTATTTCCATGTCGTAATTATCTGGAGACTGGTTTGTTCGGTTGCTATGGAGTGTAGCAAGAAAGATTCATTCAATTTGCATATGGTCTTCTTGCTGCAGTTATCTAGGAACTGGTTTGCTTATTTCCTACGCTGTGTAGCAATAAAGGATCGTCCATTTTCAATTTGTTCTTTTTTAAGTTGTAATTATCTGGAAACTGGTTTGTTCAATTGTCATGATATGTAGCAACATAATTTTCTTTATTTTCCAATCATTTTTATCGTTTAAATTATGTGGGGACTGGTTTATTCACTTGTCATGGTGCGTAGCAAGATAATTCCGTTCAGTTTCTATTTGTTTGTTTTTTTAAAATCTTTTGTATCGTTTAAATTATCTGGAGAAAGGTTTGTTCGTTTTCTATACCGGGTCGCAACAAAGGCTCGTTCTGTTATCATTGTTTCTTCTTTACCATGAGGGTTTAAATATAGTTTTCAATTGTTTCACTCCAAGAAAGGCAATAAAACCACTAACACACAAGAAAGTGTGAGATATAATGACAAAAAAGAAAAAAGAACATTAGTAAGGAGAGAAAAAAAAACAATTCTCGTCTTCAGTAGTCTTGAAATAAGAAATGTATCATTTTGGAACTCTTACACGTTTTGTCTTTCGAAATCTTCTCTCCAGACATATGTTTTAACCATTTCACCCCAGGCAAGGCAATAAAGTGTTTAAGATGCAAGGGGTGATTGAGTGTGGCAGAATATGAGAAAAACTATTATTACGTAGAGAAAATTGTTGTTAATAAATTGTTAGCTTAGGTTGATATTATTCCAAGTATGCATAGAAATGACGATGTTATTCAGGTCAAAGTTCATGTTCACGTCATGGGGATTTTTGCGTTAAGGCTTGAAATTATACAATGTCTTGAGACATAGTTTGCCATTGGAAAAGCAAAAACACCATATTTTCTTCTGAATAATACTTGAGTATTTATACGACCCCGTAAAAAAAAAAACATGCCTGTGTCCTCTTTTTCCAAAAGTTGGACCATATTAGCCATCTTAATGTCGTATCTATATTTCACTAAAATATTTAAGTTTTCGTGACATTAAAGAGTGGAAAGAACCCGGATGTTTAACCATTGCGCGTTTCTTCTGCAAATTTCCTTTTTGAAATTTATTTTCGAATTTTCGGGGAAAGGTGCTTTGTTGTAGATGACAGATCTTGGCCATTCCCTTTATTGATATTTTTTTTTTCTTCAGTCTTGGAGAATTTCATGTCTTTGAGACAAAAGACGCTGAATTACTCCGATTCTCAAAGAACAAATATGGCCGACATATCAAATACCTTCTGTAAACAATTGTTATCAACGCCTGCCTACTTTGTGTCTTATTATCTATTGTATCAACTGAATGTATTTCAATTCTCAGGTTTTAAATAAGAGTTTTTTTTTAAGCTGAGTAAATGCCAGGTGCAGAAATTTAAATATCTGGGAAGTGTTTTTTATAGAGGACGCCAAGTGCGACGCTAAGATACGAAGACGCATTGGGATGGCCAAGGACGCATTCCAAAAGCTGGGCAGAGTATTACGAGACAGCATTTCTTTGGTAACAAAGAAAGGGGTACTGAACTATTACGTGGCATCTGTCCTCCTTTACGGCAGCGAATGTTGGACGGTCTCCTCAAAGATGAAGAAGAGACTTAAGGCGACAGAGGTATGGCTCTACAGAAGAATACTAAGGATATCATGGACCGAACATATAAGCAACGATGAAGATTTGGAGAGGATGCAAATAAAGATGAAGCTTCTACTTAACACCAGGAAGAGGCAGGTAAAGTTTCTGGGACAGATTATGAGAAAGAAGGGCAAGGAGAATCTGATATTCACAGGGCGAATAGAGAGAAAGAGATATAAGGAAAAGCAACGCATGACATACGCATGACGCACATAGCGGACTTAAGCAAGTGGATGACGGAACAGAGCCTTGAGGAAGTAGCAAAAGGGACAAAATTTACTGAGAGCTGCAAGGGATATGGGGAAGTGGAGAGCTATGATCGCCTACGTCCTGACGAGACACGGCACATAAAAAAAGAAAGAAAAGAAATATTTTTCAAAATTTGTACTTGTATAATGCGCCCGCTTTTTGCCTTTAATTTTCGTTCTAAATTTGTTTTATTATAAACAAGAAAATAAGATACATGTTCTTTAAAAAAAAAAAGAAAATATTGTATTATATTAGGTTGGTGCAAAAATAATGTCGTTTTCTCACATAGTAACATATGTGAGAAAACGACATTATTTTTGCACTAACCTAATATTAAAAACAGAATCTTGAGTATTTTTGTGAAAAGAGACAACAAAACAGTAAAAATCACAGAAATGCTGGCTTGTGACAACGTTTATGCTATTGCTTTTTTTTGTTGTTGTAATAAGAAAGTAAATTTTTTTCTTTGAAACACAAAGAATGGTACGGAATAACAGACTACATTTCTTGAGGACTTTCAACTACAGTAAGAACTAAAGGGAATAGCACTCAAAGAGAAAATAATGACATAATATGTTGACATTCCACAGTACTTCAAATAAAAGATTAGGAAGGAAACCCCCATAAATACTGGAAAATATTTTACACACAATAAAGATCTATAAGAGTTACTGGAATTAAGAAACCTATTTTCCTGAAAAATTGTTTTAGTAGAACGACTTAATAAATGATTAATGAATTTCATCAGAAGGTTTTGAGGAGCGTGTAACCACCTCTTAATTGCTGATGTCCCAGGTTTACCCTGATCCGGGGCGGTAGCACCTGTCAGGGTCCCAACTGTGGGCAAATAGTTAAGCCCATCAAAAGTGTAAAAATAGGTTTTAATACCAGCAATAATTTTTTGAAAACTTTTTTACCAGAAATACATTTTTGAAAAAAAAAATTACCAGCAATACATTTTTGAAAAAACTTTTACCAGAAATACATTTTTTTAAAAAAAATTACCACCGATATATTTTAAAAAAATTATTTCCTACAGTATATTTTTGAAAAATAAATAAATAATACCAGCAATAAAAATCTTGTCGGTATTAAATAACCCATTGAGGTTGATATGCCGTAAAACCAAACCAAACCAAACCAAACAAACCATACCAAACAAACCATACCAAACCTGTTAATGAATGCCAAATCTTTCCGTAGAAGGAAACGACAAATATTCTAATTACCTTTGGAAATAAAGAGGGCAGATACTGAACTTTGATCCTAGCTCGACATCGAAGGAGTCAAGAAAAGCCTAACTCAAATAGCACTAGCTGTTCAGTCATTGTATGCTTAATGTTTCCTTGTAAAAAAAAAACGGTTAATATTAGCATTACCGTTAGTGATTAGGAGAACAGATACTAAACTTTGATCATGACGTGAGGTTGAAAAAAGGCGTAACTCAAAGTAGCTCAGGCTGCTTGATAAATGAATGCCGAATGTTTAATATTACAATAAGATATCAGAACAGATACTACACTTTGATCCGAGTTCGATGGCCAAGGCAGTGAAGAAATGCGTAGCTTAAATGTTGATGAAAAAAAAGTCAAATAAAGAAGAAAAATGAAGAAAAACAGAAAAGGAAGACGAAATACAAAAAATAAAAATCTAAAGTGAAGATACCAGTGAAGTAGAAAATGTAAAACAATGAAGAAGAAAAACTTGAAAATGAAGAAAAAAAGAGAATGAAAAGAAGAAAATTGAAGACACCTATCTAAATATTTTGGACTCAATTTTATAGTTTCAACTAAATATAAATTATAAAGAACAGATAAGGTTTAAATAGTTCTGATAGAAAACAGTTTTTAGTGTATAAACTTTTTTGTTAAAATGGCTCCGTGTAGAAATTGGTTGGTTGATTTTGTTTAGCGGCATAGCAACACATCTATGGGTTATTTAATGCTGAAATCTAAATATTTTGAACACAATTTTATGGCTTCAACTAAATATATGTTGAATGCAATTGTATGCCTTCAACTAAAGCTAAAATGTATTGTTGGTCATTTTGCTTAAATATGTATCATTGATAATTTTAGTATAAATATGTATTGTTTGTTGATTTTGTTTAGCGGCATATCAACCACTAGGGTTATTTAATGCCGAAATCTAATTATGTTGGTCTATTTTTATGGCTTCAACTATAGCTAAAATGTATTGTTAGTTATTTTTCTATAAAATGTATTATTGGTAAGAGAGCTTTAAAAATGCATTGTTGGTAATTTTACTATAAATGTGTATCGTTGGTCATTTTTTAAAATAAAATTGTATTGCTGCTATTTTTACTATAAATTCACGTTCCTGAAAACCCTCCAACCTCTGGATCAGAGGACTTGCTGCTGGATGGAGTCTATCGTCATAAGAAGAAACAAGTGAAAGATGTAATAAAAGAACGAATGTAGCGATGCCTAGAATGTAAATTAGATAGCAAGATCTGGATTATGGCAACAGCTTACCTGCGTCACGAATTTTATCCCTTAGTTATCAAACGTTATTTGGAAAATCGACTGTCAAAATAGTAAGCGGAATCATTCGCAGAATTCATTTTCTCTCCCTAATGATGGCCGACCAAAGAGAATCGCCTGAACCCCCAATCTGAAAAATATTATCATTTCCCGAGTAAACATGAATGTTACGAGCGAGACAGAAAATTTGTGCTTTTCTTTCCCTTCGGCACTTTCCGGTACTTTCCGTTATTTTTAATATTTATTCTGAGGAGACAGATAACAGAAGTCTGTCATTCGATGAACTTTTTCTTCAAAACAATGATTTTATCTCTTAATAACTTCGCAAACTCTCTGCATGTTCATTTCACACATGCAGATACTCAGATTATATATATATATATATATATATATATATATATATATATATATATATATATATATATATATATATATATATATATATATATATATATATACTTTTTATTTTAGGATATTGCATTGAAAACATGTCAAAATCGCTACAGAATTGCAGTTGTGTTTCGATGCACATACAGGGCATCTTATCAGGTGATTGTAAATTACTGGCGAGTGAAAGATTTAATCAGATTTATTTAAAACAAAAAATAGCCTCTATTTACGAAAAATGAAAAAAAGAGCGGGGTTGGTTATAATGTTTGCGAGCTTTGCTTAGATCAACTAATCAAATATGACCCATATTAAGTTTAAACTAAGGGAAGAACCAAAACAAAAGAAATTATTTTCCATAAATGAATAGCTTCTTTAAGAAACCAGTAAATAATTTAAATCTTTAGATTTACTTGGTAAATTTATATACAACTGTTGACTAAAGATATTGCTCTTCTTTGTACCCTCTTTTAAATTAAAACGTTGGAATTGTATTCTCTTCGTTCTCATCTACCTGGATATATATATTAAGAGAGAGAGAGAGAGAGGGGGGAGGAGGAGGAGAGAGAGACGGAGAAAGAGATTTATAAATATACATATGGTATCCCTCATCGCTCGCACAACTCGGAGTTTCATGCACAACGCATTCTTCAGGTGCTGAGCATGGACTGACCGCTACTTAATATGAATTTTAATATATCTGGTTATCACGACACCGGCGCAGCTCTATATTATGCAGGCATTATAGTTTTTCAATTTTTCAATTATATTTGTCAATTAAAATAAGCGGGAATTTATATATAAGTCTAAGAAAAATAAAATTAAAATTAAAAAAAACTTTTAATTTTTTATTTTTGAGATTTGTTTTAAATTTTTCAATTTATAAAAATTTTTCACGTAAAGGGATATTGCTTGTTTTTATTTATTCCTAAACAAACATATATATAGTAATTTACATTAAAATAAACAGTAATTTACATTAAAATTAAAACTAATCTGGATCAACGTATTTAAGCAGATAATTATTTTTACGCTTACATGTAACCATCAATTCATTTCTCTTGTTTAATAAGCACAGATTATTTAAGTGTTTTAAGATGACCATTTTTTTTCAAAAAAGACATGTTACATTTATTCTATTTTCCGTTGGCTCTTTGCTATAATATTCCAGTTAATAGAAGGGGAACTACCATTATTTTTAACTGCCAGATATATCTAGAGAGAGTAGTGCTGTTGCTTTATCTTATATTACCTAAAGTCATTCGATGATGGAAAAAACGAAATTTCCAAGGATTTTCAGTGGAACCAAAATAACATTTAACATCGTTACTGGCACATATGCTCACTAGATGTACAATATTATCGGTCATACATTGACGGTTTAAGGGACAGGTCATATTTTTTCGGCAGTTGCATTTATTTTTAGAAGAATTTATGTTGTCTTTGTTGGAAATATATTTGTTTAATATAATGTTATTATGGAAGATGGATGTATCTATGTTATTAACACAGTTATAACTAATCTTAACATTATTTTCATGAAAAAACTTTTTTTTATTGTTGGTAAATGTCTAAAGTGTTTGTAAACTAAATTTAGGAAAATTCTTCTGATATTAGTTTGAACATTACAGTTAAAAGGTGGATTAAACCATATAATGCTGCGTTTACGGTGTTTTATGCTTATTTTTACCTACATTGTTTATTTCTAAACACTCTAAATTTACATTATGATTGTTTAGTTCTAAAATCTTTATATATTTAATTTTAGAGTTATTAAATATTTCTTTATGGCTGCAGCTGGGGGATAATCTAATTTGGGCTGATTTATGTAGATTATGTAGAATTTTGTGGTGGTGGTTTGATTATTTACTAATGTATCTATGGTCATATATATATATATATATATATATATATATATATATATATATATATATATATATATATATATATATTGTGCATGGTTTGCAATAACCATTATTCAGGTTTAAGGTTACATCGAGAAAGTTTGCCATTTTAGCATTGGTGGTCGTGGCAATATTTAGTTCGTGAACTTTAAAAAATTTTACCAGTTCCTTTCGGTCTATATTTCGTTCGCTAGTTCTACGGAGGAGAATGGCACCGTCATCTCTATAGAGTCCAGTTTCCCTGATATCGAAAATAAATCTAAGTCATCACAATAATAGAATTCCAACAAGTTCGCATGCCTCCAATGAATCATACGCTCCCATAGCAATATTAAATTATGGGTTGCTTCTTTTGGTCCACAGATAACCATTATGGAATAGAATAGGGCTTTTGTGCCTGCTTTATAATATTTATTTTGCAATCGCTAATAGAACAGTAATTTATTGCTAGATTTATAGTCGACATTAGTAGATTCTCGGTGATGGACGTGTAAAAGTTCCAAATATTGAATTTGTTGAATGTCATTCTTCCTTTTTATATTTGTAAATCATTCTATGGCTTCAACTGTTTTGTGCCACTGGTTAATACCTAGAAAATTTTTCGTGTATTTGCATGCTCTTTCAAGGGTGATTTGCTGATTTTCCCTATATTATTTTTAGTTGGGTTGAGTAATCGGTATTGAAGGCTGTTTAGAAAATTTGCCTTGTGATCTTTAACTGGGATATTTATGGAATTTGTGGATCCTATCATCAGTTTTTCGTTCAGTGTCTATTTTCATGGTTTTCCTATTGATGTTATTTCCCCAGTTATCGGGTGTCTTTTAATAAAACATATTAACTTTCTTGTTAATGGCTTTATGGTATATATCCGCATCGATTGCGTAATTGTTTCGCGTCATTTTTGCTTTGAAGATTATTTTGCCGTATTTTTATCATAGCAACGTCCTACCAACAAGATGGATTGGACTGTCCAGTCATAATAATGATGTGCTGTTGACCTGACTTGACACCTGATTTCTTCTGTGGGGTTATGTGAAAAGATTGACCTATATCCACCTCTTCCTTAAACAGAGAATCACTAAGGCGCTGGAGAATGTTACGCAAGACATGCTACAGCGTGTTTGGTAGGAGCTGGACTACCGAATTGACGTGTGTAGTGTCACTGGTGGTGCACATATTGAACATTTGTGAAGCTTTGTGAAATCGGTCATAATATTGGCATCACTTTGAGTATTTTGTTCGAATTTTGATAAATAAATCTTTTATTGTTCAACATGAAACCTATTTAATTTCGTTTGACTGGGAGACGTAGCTACTCAGATATTCACATTTTAAATTATGCCAAATTTAGCAAAACCCTGTACTTGTGGCCTTATACCAAACTACGCTCGTCGCATATATATATATATATATATATATTGACCGAAGTAATTTCTTGGTGGTAAATTGTTGCGCATGAAATATTTGCTGAGTAAACATATTTCTTAAAATTTTTTCATATGGTTCTGTCCCTGTGTCTTTTGTTGTTTTTGGACATTTTCTCATTTCGAACGATCATTGATTGATTCTGTCATTCCTTAGTCTGTTATTTTGATATTTAATTGGTTTGTTGGTTTGGAAGCAGCCAAAGCCTTCAGCGAGTTTCTCCATCTTACGTAATCGATAGAGAGAGATTAAAAGTTGTTTCTGTTATTGGTTTCATTCCGATCTCGGTTTTCGTCCCAGATAATTTCCGGCGGGGAAAATTCGCTAGAAAAATGTGCGTAGATGGATCAAGAATTTACACTGACAAGAGTTCAACTTCATTTTTTGAATTTCCGTCTTGGATTTTCTCTCTTCCAATTGTTCTTTTCTTTCTTTCTTTTCTTTTCCAGTATTTTTTTCTCTTTCTCCCTTTCTTATTTTCATTTTTCTTCTACTAGTTATACTTTCTCTCTCTTTATCCATTTACTCTCTTTCGTCTCTCTCAAAAGATCTTAATCCATTTTACTCTTTCTTATTTCCTCTTTCAATTTTTCTCTCTTTTTGTCACCGTTTCTTTCTCACTTTCGCTCGCCATTTCTTCCCAAAGTCTGTTCCTAATCTCTTCCTCCCAATCTCAATATCAATCTCTTTCTCCTTTCCATTGATTCTCTTACCTTCTTTTTCAAACTCTCTATTCTTCTCAATATTTCCCTTTCCTGTCTTACACATTTCCTCTTTTTACATTACTCTCTCCCTATCGTATTTCTCAGATACTTATGGAAAAATAGTTAGATTCATTGATAGATAGATAGATAGATAGATAGATATCGATAACGATAAATACATTGAGATAGATAGATAGATAGATAGATAATGAAAGAAAGAGACAGAGAGATAGATCGATCTATCTCAAGAAAGGAAGATTTGCTCTGGTGGTCAGCATAGAATCTACGAACCAAGTTCGAACCCTACTATAGGCTCTAAGCAAGCACTTTGCACTAATTCCGTCTGTAAAATCATGATACAGTTTGCCAGACATCTACTGATCGTCAGACATCTACTGATGCCGCTGGGATGCTTTTATATTTATATTTTTAAATCTATATCTATAGATATATCTATATATAAAGAGAGAGATTGGATTTGAAGTTGGATTTGAATAATCCTAATTAATTCATCGAATCTAGAAGAATCCTCTACAGAATGCAGAAAGCGCTGGACGTCTGTTTCCTCCTATTTCGGGGACTCATCAGCAGTGCGCATGCAAAACCAAGAATCGAACCCGGACCGTTACGGTATGGCGCAAGCGTCATATCCATTGCACCAACGGTTCTCGGTGATGGAGAGGTAACAAACCAGACTCGATATAGCGCCCGCTCTTCACACAAATTCCGTCGTGTGACTCATCCGAGTCTACTTATACCTACTGTGCCCCCATGAGTCACGTCTTCTATCTCCAAGCCGCTCAATCCAGATCATTAGAAGCCGGTTCAAACAGTAATATATATTTATAGAAATTATATATATATATATATATATATATATATATATATATATATATATATACGAAATGAGAACAGATCAAATATAAATTCAAACCTTCATAACATTAATTTAAAATAGGGCTCAATACAATCCAATAATAGAACAATATTCTTTATTATAAGATTTACATTCAAACATGTAGAATTCTTTATTATAAGATATTACATTCAAACATGTAGAAACAGCGCTACATAAATGCACTCATGTTTCGATGTGTATCAACACATCTCATCAGGTGTTAGTAAATGACTGATTATTACAATTCTTAGGATATAATTACACACAACCTCATTTCCCGCAAAAAAGGGAAAGAAAACAAAAAGAGAAAGAAAGACACGAAATATAATCTCTTTTCAAGAGAAAAGGAAGACGAGAAAGAAAAAATATGAAAGAAAGTACAGAGAATGTGAGAGAGAAAAACTTGTTACGTTTATAATCAGTTCATCCAATCAAAATGTCCTATTCTAAGTAAGAGGTCATGAAACACATTTAAAATTGCAACAAACAAAAGTTATATTTGAAACAAACTCTTCGCTACAATGTTAACATCAAGCGGCTGACATTCCCTGTGAGGAAGAAAACATAATTTAGCAATACTTTGGAGTAGATAAATAATATGTCTGTTTAAGAAATCAATGAAGGAAAAGGAAAGAAAAATATTTAACAAAATAATGAAAACAAAGATCGAACAAAATATTTAAATAAATGTAGTAAACAAAACTTTTGCCATATAGATCGTATAAAATAATAAAATATATAGATCTTACTCAATGTAATGCAACTGTTAACTAAAGGATTTTATATAGAGTATTAATAAAACAACTCAATAAAGAATGTTAAAACGTCATGCAAACGTATATACCTCGAGACTAAATATTACCAGTAATGTCATAAGAATAACGTACCAACTATACTACATCGAAAAGGTCCAACTAAAGATAAGCTTTATATGTTTACAACAAGGTTATTCAACATATACGAAAAAGCAATTGTCAAATTTCAAAGTCTAAAAAGATTGCAGAGAGAAAGGTAAAATGTGTTTACAGTTGACCGTTAATTTAAATCTTTGATTTAATAAAACCTCTAAATTTCAAAGTCTAAGAAGATTGCAGGGACAAAGGTAAAAATGTGTTTACAGTTGACCGTTAAATTATATCATTGATTTATTAAAAGCTCTTTATTTAAAAACCTGATTATCTACATTTTCTCCTGCAAACACAGAAAACAAGGTTCGTATAAGTATCTACACGTTCATGGAGGTTTTAAAAATTTCCAGTTAACTTTAGAGGTTTTATTTTCTTCTTTCAACTTCCAAAAATATTTTGAAAGTGAAGTATTATTTCTATAAGTAACATTAATAAAAGTGGATAGGTACTGATTCTTGGTACTGCCAATATAAACCTTTTCAACTCTCAGATTTTCTATTGTAGAGATAGAACACAGATAGACAAGGGATTCAGTTTAGCATTTGTTAGATAATGGGTATTGGTTAGGAGTCTTACAATTACACTGGTCATTGTCCTTAACAATATTTGCATTAGTGCTTACATTATGGTTAAAATTATTAAATTGGTTAAGTGTTCTATTGTTGGAAAATTTATGATTTTCTCGAGATTATTGGTGCCACTATAACTAAATTTTAATATAGTCCTATTAAAAAATTACGAAGAGGATTGCCTTTCGGAAAATATTTATCAATTAATTTGAGAAACTTATGGCCTAACTTAGTACTTACTAATTGATTAAATGGAGGTGTGTACCAAATGATCTTCCTATTTCTATTTTTTTTCTTTGAATTACCATCATAGTCTCTAAACATATACCCGTTATTCCTACGAACTTTATTGTATATACTGCTATGTTTCTGATACACATCTTTGTTCGATGAATGTTTGCTAATTCTACGGTCTACAGAGGAAGGAATATGTCGAATTACAGACACTGGGTGATTGGAATCAGGGTGGTTATAGATTAAGTTGACATTATTTTTCATATAAAGCTGAAAATGTTCATTGACTAAATCCAACGTTACATCGAGAAAATCAATTTGCTTGATATTAGTACTTATTTTAATCTCAAGCTCTAAACTTTTAAATTCTCTATGAATCATTTTTCTTAGTTTATCAACTTTTTTTTTTTACAAACATAATACCTAATCTCTAAGCAGTAAGGTTGTACAAAATATTTAAAACCACCAGATTAGAAGACTCACAGAATCTAATGATCCCATAAAAATGTTAAAGTTATCATCAGAATTTTTTACACACTGTTCTTTATTTTGGATGAGGGCAGATTTCCTACAATTCATAACAATATTTATCTCTTCACTCTCTTAGGCTGCATTTATTAGATTGAATCATCATAATCGCACTCGTGTTTTTCAATCTATGCATCAAATGCAATTGGACAACACCTTTTGCAGAACGAGCTATGCTCTTCAGACTTTTCTATCAACACATTCTCTGTTTTGCATAAGGTGCGTTCCAAAGACCATTTGCAAGTGTTGGAAGCTGTATGTATTACATTACAGCAACTATCGATATGTAAGCAGAAGGCGAACTTCCTTTGGTCACTCCAGTTATTTAGAGGATCGTGAGTATTAATGTCTTTCTTATATTACACTCACGCTGGTGTATTTATAATTTTTTTGAATTTACTTATATAGGTTGTTCCAATAACAATTGGGCCGATTTTAAACGTAATTTAAGTTTAAGCGTCTAATGATTTTTTTCTTTTTCTTTCAGATTTAACAACTTAAGTCTTTGGCAATTTCAACCACGAAAAGATTAATAATCAAACAACGGGGTTAAGTCCTTGGAAAGCCCTTTTTTAAATCGTTAATTTAATGGTTAATCGTTTTTAATCGTGAATTAATATGTTTTAGACTTACTTCAAATATTCATCTTATTTTCTCATATCAATTTTTATAGAATAATTTTGCCGAAGTTGGTCCATGAAGAAACGTTGACAGAAAAGTATCTAGGTTGAAAAAAATATGAACACTAAACAGTGTTTGTTTAAATCAATTTATGCGTTCTGCGGCATTAAATTATTTAGGTATATGTATACACGTACTTTTTCCAACAGGAATTCACTCACACGTCTTATGTAAATTGTTGAAATTGCCAGTCTAATTTTTATTACATTTTTTTCAAGTTCTGTATAAGTTGCCGTATATCCGGAACAAATTTCGTCTCTGTTTGATCAAAATACTGTCCTTTGATTGTAGATGCCAGGACCATGGTATATGGAGGTAGTGAGCTACCCACACTACATTGCCCCACACTCAGCCGTATCAAGAAGATCCAAAGAAATACAGGACATCTGGGCCCATTTGAGCTGCCGGAAATTTATCAGTGTTGACAGCCAACCGCTTTCGGTTTTTCGTTACCGGTTTTCTATCTGAATTTATTTCCATAGATTTTTCCATGTTTGGATATGACCGCATGTCAGCGGAGGTTTAAAATTAAAGTTTACATTCCCCTAGATGAACTGCCATCCTGGACTCTAGATATCCAATCTACCCGAATCAGATGGTTATGAGTCGCCATCTTACTACCGTCGCTTATTCTCCGGCTTGCAACTAGAATAAGTTACCAGAGGCTATCTGAGATGCATGACACATAAGCATTATATAGACAGTAGGAACTTGTACACACTATCATCCCTGGCTCTGACAATTAATGTTGAGCTTACCCCGTCCTCCTCTCAGAAGTTAAAGAGGCAAGTCCTGCAAGGCAGTTGGTGGTTTGAATTTTCCTTATCCTTCATTCTCCTACTCTGGCGATGGTATATGGAGGTCGTCCGCTGCTTAGACTAAATGACCTCCCCCACTCTTGGCCGTACCGACAAGATCCAGTGGAATACAGGGTATTATATTTTGGGATGGTTTGGCATTTGGGCTCCATTACGGGTTTCGTGTTTGGAGATGAGCGCAAGGCAGTGGAGATTTAAAATAGGATTTTCATTCTCCTAGATGGACTGCCACACTGGACTCTAGATATTCAGCCTATCTGAATCAGTTGGTTATGAGTCGCAAGCTTACCACCGTCGCTTATTCCCCGGCTTGCAGCTAGACTAAGTTGCCAGAGGCTATCTCAGATACATGCCACATAAGCATTATATAGACAGTGGGAACTTGTCCCACTATCATCCCTGGCTCTGACAAGCTATGGAACACATATAATATATGTTTATAAACATTATATACATTACGTGCTTTAGAAGCCCTCCCCCACCTCCTATTAACGCTTTTAAAAACAATCTATCTTCTAAATAAACAAATGGTAAATTCTGTCTGTCTTGCTCTACTCAGACATATTATACCTTGACGGGATCAGAACCAACCTGAGATTGAAAATCTGCCCTTCATCGGGTGCTTGAACATCCAGCATTGGGATTTGTGTCCGGATGAGGAAGGATATTTAAAAATTTAAATTTTAAAATAGCTGAAAAAAATAATGATTGTAAAAGTTATTAATTTATATTGAGTTTAAAATAACACAAAAGTTTGGTGAATTTAAACATTTCTGTTTTAAATTCAGTTTAAAATATCTCCAAAATTTTGTGTATTGAGGAAATTAATTTTATTTCAAGATGCCAAGGAATCAGTATTCAAGAGTTGAGAGGTTTCGTGATGTGAGGTTTTGAAGTTCCGCAGAATTAGAAGAACTGAACTAAATTGAAGTTCCACCGTGATTGTGATTTGAAGAACTCAATTTTCGGTCTAAATTAGAATTTCGGCCCAAATCTGGCCTTTTTCACAAATCAGTCTTTTGGCCAGAATTGCACTTAAAGCCTGAATCAGATTTAAAGTGAGGTTTTCAAGTGGAGTGGATTGTTTTAGTTCTGCTGTTATCGTCTTGGAATATTTCATCTTATTATTTTCAGTAAAACTCATCGTTTTTCTTGTCTCTACCGAACCCCATTAATCTGCATTACCCTGCTCAGGGTTCGAACTCACAATTTATATGCAACTGAATTCCCGAACCCTCATGGCTAATTGTGTTATTTAATAACTTAAGCCGGTATTGAACTCACACACTTTGGATCCTGTTATTGGATCGAACTAACGCCTTTATCCACTGCGCCATATGTCCTTGCGGAAATAAAGACAAAAACATAAATATTGAAAAGTTTATTAATTTTAGAAAAACATGATAAAACGGAAATATAAATCGGGATTTAGCTTAAATTACTTTTTTAAGTTTGTGAAGTCGTTATTTAAGATACAATAAAATCATTTATATTGGCCTTCTTCTTTTTTTTTTTTTGTTTTTTTTTTGTCAGAACTAACACCGAAAATATCAATTGATAAACAATGAAAGTTTAAAGTGTGTAGGAGTGAGTTCAATGACGAGTGTCCCGTTTAACAATGGTACGTTATTCATATCGTAGCAGGCAGATATCATTTCTACATACAGCCGCATGATGCTAATGGTGGACATTTAACAGCGTCTGCTGTAAACTTTAAACACAACTCAAAAACGAAGGATTTGAGAACATGTTTATCATTGTTTTGGTGTGAGGATTCTGCGCCCAAAATTTGTAAATGTATTTTCATACACTTTATATATATATATATATATATATATATATATATATATATATAAGTGAACATACTCAGAGGCGAAAGGCTGTTTCCTGCTCGGAGCAATCGCCAGGCGACCTGACGATTGCGCCTAGCATGAAACAGCCTGACGCCTCATGGTGTTGACTTCAATGTTCACTTTTATATTTATATTTACATACGCTCTATCTCTGATATTGAACACTTTATCCCATAAATATACCACTCCTTAAGAGTATATTTCTTCATATATATATATATATATATATGTGTGTGTGTGTGTGTGTATGTGTGTGTGTGTATATATACATATATATATATATATATATATATATATAAGGGTGGTGCAAAAAATAATGTCGTTTTCTCACATATGTTACTATGTGAGAAAACGACATTATTTTTGCACCAACCTTATATATATATATATATATATATATTTCTGTCGAAGCAGTTATACGCAAATACAGATTGCGATGAACAGGCCATGTATTCGTATGGCAAATGACAGAATGCCAAAACAATTAAGGTATGGAAATGGGAAAAAGACCGCAGCATAATGCAAAACTTTGTTACAAAGATTGCCTTAAGGAGTCACTAAACAAGTGCAATATTGGCCTGGATAAACTGGGAGACTCTAGCTGAAGACTGGGTTTCTTGGAGTGCTGGTATTGCTGATGGCGTCAAGATCTTCCATGAAGCATCACAAAAATATGCAGAACTGAAGAGAAGTGTTCGGAAGGGATCGCTGAATTGCTATGAGACGCTAACCTGGCCATGTTCACAATGCAGTCGGATATGTCTGTCCAGGGCGGGTCTGCTCAGTCACCAGAAATTCCACCAACACCAGCAGTCTATTGTATATGACGATTTCGTGATGCCATGCTTCGAATGCCCGATCTGCACTAGGGTGGGCAATTCCAGGTCAGGCCTGACAAGGCATCTAAAAAGACATATTGGAAGTGATGATGTTCAAAATCAACTTCCACCACCCGTAGATGATTTTATATGCAACATATGTAACAAGAAATGCAGATCGATGGCTGGCTTTATGAGCCATTGTCCTTCGTACAACAAATGAATTCAGTGTTGTGAGGGGTGGACTTGTAGATGGACTGGACATGTCAGTGATAGTCATATTCGCTTTGTGAGTCAGCAGCCACTATCGTATATCTATCTATCTATCTATATATCTATCTATCTATCTATCTGTGTGTGTATGCGTGTGTGTGTGTTTGTCCCACATTATATAAATAGTTATGCATGTTTAACTTTGTATATCACGCCGATATATAAATGACAACAATATCTAATTTATTTAATGTTTGTGCCATGAATTGCCTGAGTTTCAAACAAACATATCTCTTTCCCAATAAGTATTAGAGTTGATTAAATGGCGGCTGTAATAAGAGAAAGAGTTAAGCATTCAATTTTAAATGGATTCTATGTCATTTTTAATCTACCTTAGATTCGATCAATTTTTTGTGGGATGGTGGCGCTTCATACAGTATTTTTTCCCTAAAAGACTATTTTCAGCGATATTAATTAAAATTAAGAAAAACTCTGGGAAAAAAAAAGTACAGTTCAATATGTCGGAATAAAGTCGGACAATGTCTACGCATTCTTTTTTTCAACAAAAAAAGTTAGTTGAATGGTTGGCGGAATATATAATTATAGATTAATAAATGACTTCGTCCTGAGTCTGTAGGAAAATTATTCCCCACTCAATCAGGAGAACTGCTGTAACTCATCTATTATACACACAGACACACACTCACCGACACGCACACTACCCCCATATATATATATATAATATATATATATATATATATATATATATATATATATATATATATATATATATAATTTACCTATCTAGAAACAGTCACGAGTTAAATTCATGAACAACATTCAAACGGATAGAGATGGCAACTTAATAATCAATAATAAAATTTTTTTAAAGAGATTAAAAAAAAACATTATTAGAAGTAAACTTATATTTTAAAATAAAATTTTATTCTTTTAATGTACTTTCTATGAATATTTTTCTAATCGACTATTTCATAGAAAATCCACAAAATTAAAAAAAACTTAAATCACTAACAAACATCAAATTAAATTATTTGTAGACAGTTTAGAGACATTAAAATTTATATCAAACATTATAATCTTTATGAACCCCCAAAATAACACTTTCAAAGTAAATCAAAATAACAACGTCTGTTTCTAGCCTTTTTTTTACAAAGAAAATTAGTAACACCTTCTCTCATAACTTCCTTCTCTCTTTTTCTCTCTATGGTTTTTTCTTCTTTACCCCTTCGGTATCAATATATAACTTCCGTTAAGTTAACCGTTTAAATGTTTCAATATCTGCTAACTCACTCATGCCTTCTCTCTCCTCCGTCACTTCCTCACTTCGTTTTACATGTTTAATACGGCCCGTCAAAAATGTGTAAATTTTCTTTTCATTTTTTGTTTGGAAGTAAAGTCTGATGATCCGCAGTCCTTAAAAAACAAATTATAGTTCAATACGACGCATTTATATACGAACAACCCTTTTAGAAAAAAAAAACTTAAGGTATAGAAATACGAATTTAACGGCGTGACAGTAATGCCAACAACTCTCTGTCGTTGAAACAGACCAGACGATATGCTTCAACCTGATGTCATCATTCACTTAAAGCCGACCCTACCTTTACATAATCTCTTCCCGAAAGTAACTAATATGTTGATACAATATGTTCACCCTTTCACCCCCTTATTACAATAATTGGTTTCACCGTTTTGATGTAATTAATATTATGAAAGTTTATGCTTATAAAGCTCCGTAAATTTCAAGATTATTTATTCCAAAATTCGCTTGACGATGAAATAGAGCTGGTTTTTTAGCTTCTATTTTTGAAACATCTTATGTAGCGATGGAATCATATTTTTTTAAAATTATAATTTAGGCTCTACTTATGTACTGAGCACTGTTTATATATATTATATATATATATATATATATATATATATATATATATATATATATATATATATATATATATATATATATATATATATAATATATATATATATATATATATATATATATATATATATATATATATATATATATATATATATATATATATATATATATATATATATATATATATATATATATATATATATATATATATATATATATATATATATATATATATATATATATATATATATATATATATATATATATATATATATATATATATATATATATATATATATATATATATATATATATATATATATATATATATATATATATATATATATATATATATATATATATATATATATATATATATATAACAACTATAACCTCTCCCTTGCATATATATATATATATATATATATATATATATATATATATATATATATATATATATATATATTAAAGGATCATGCAAAGGATTTTATTTTGTGACAAGTATTTATATATATGAGCAAAAACAAAATTGGTTTTTCAAATTTGGTGGCGGGTATAGTAAAACCAACTAATTCATCACCTCACATCCATAAACTTGCCCGACTAACCTGATGAATAAAGATTTTCAAAAATGTGTTATAGACATTAAAACTAACCTAAATGAAGTGGATTTTCTAGATGTCTCCTTCAATCTAAGAAAATCTACATATAAACCACACAGAAAACCAGATGATAAATCACTGTATATACACACATCTTCCAACCACCCGCCATCTATAATCAAGCAGATGCCACAATAAATTAACTTCATTCTTTCCAACAATTCCTAGAATTAATTCATTTCGTTTATTAAGCAAATTTAAGTCATTAATATTTTTGAGGATGAATCTTTTTTTTCCAGCAAACACAGGTTGCATCGGTCGCTGAAGCCAGCAAAGGGGGTAATTTTCGCGACGAAATATAAATTTTCTACCGGTGTATTCTCTGTTTTAATATCCCAGTCAAATTTTAAGAGTGCTGTAGCATTTGCATATTTCTTATTGTTAAGGATAATTTTGGGATGGTATATATATATATATATATATATATATATATATATATATATATATATATATATATATATATATATATATATATATATATATATATATATGTGTGTGTGTGTGTGTGTGTGTGTGTGTGTGAGAGAGAGTCACGGTTGCGTAATTGACAGCGACTTGGGAATCGGAGAGCCGAGTTCGAATTCCAATCGAATCCATTACATTCACTTACGTGCTAATACCCTTGGGAAAGGTATTATTCCTCTTCTTCTCCCTCCAGCTATGGGTAAATTGCAGGACAGACTGTGTTCTATAGCCTTGGATGGCAACTGGTCTAGGATAAGGACAACTCTTAATTCAAAACCTGAGGAGGGACATTTGGGGACATTGTGGCATATATATATATATATATATATATATATATATATATATATATATATATATATATATGAGGTTTTTACATATATAACACTCGTAGAAATATTGGAAAAAAGAGCTGCAAATACAACTGGTGTTATTATGTCTATGTGTTTAGATGTTGTAAACGCAAAAATTGATTCGATGCAGTCAGTTGGTAACTGGAAGCCAGGAAGAACAGTAGCCAGGGAAATATTTGTATAGACAGAGAGAAGCCACATCATGTCTATAATCGAGATACCAAGTCGGGGTCCATTACATTGCAGATCCTTCTTTGGATTTTCTCAAGAACTTCAAGATGAACAGCTGGAACACTAGACCACATATGGTAGCAGTATTCAATGCACGGACAAATGGTAGATATGTAGGATAGATTCTGACAAGAAAAACCTTCTGGCACGACACAGTGAACCAACTTTCCTTACAGCAGATGTAGCTATTGATTTAATGTAATTGTTCCACTTCAAGTTATTTGAAAGCATAAGGCCAAGAAGGTGCAGAGAGACACTACCCTGGAGTTTAGCATCAACCATGTTAATGGCAGGCAAGGAATTATCTCTATAGTGGCTAAATGAGAGCAGTTTTCAATAATAAAAGAGTGGAACCTAGATACCAATCTAGTAGCACGCTTAAATTTATGTAGGGGAAAAAAAAGCTCAACAGAACAGTAGCCAGGGAAATATTTGTAGAGACAGACAGAAGCCACATCATGTCTGTGAGAAAGTGACTGGAGTTGAGATACCAAGTCGGGACTGATTACATTGCAGATCCTTCTTTGGATTTTGTCAAGAATTTCAAGATGAACAGCTGGAACACCAGACCTCATATGGCAGCAGTATGTAATGCACGAACGAATGATAGATTTGTAAATGTGCAAGATAGACAATCCTCTGGCATGACACAGTGACACAACATTCCTTGCAGTAGATGCAGCAATTGATTCGCAGTATGTTGATCTCCATGGGTCTAGCATCGGCTATTCTGATGACAGGCAGAAAAGTTTCTCTATGGTGGCTAAATGAGAGCAGTTTTGTTTTGAAGGCGTTAAAATTTACAAGCCATTTCTTGCCCCAGATAACCACTGATTGGAGGTCCTTTTCAAGAGCAGCAAACAGGTTTACTTCGTTAGCTCTGATGGGTTTGCAATAGAGACATGAGTAAATAGTGGGGTCATCTGTATCAGGGAGATCATTGATCAGAAACAGCGTAGGACACAGGATGAAGCATTGGGGGGATATTCGCATTCGTGTGAAGGATATGGAAGAGAATCCGTTTACAACAACCTTCGGGTCACAATTTAGTAGGAACAATTAGATTGAATCAAAAATTAATCCTGTGATACCGTAGCCCTGGAGCTTATGTGGAAGACCATCACGACGAACCCCGTCAAGCGCCTTTGAGATATTTAGAGCCACAACTCGAGCTTCGGCGTTATTATGAAGAGGTTGTGTGTGTGTATGTGTGTGTGTGTGCTTATTTAAAATGACACATTCAAAATTACGAAATGGATATCGTCCTGGTTGAAAGATCTTTAATGATACAAATTTGGTTGTGCCCAGAATGCTGTATCGATTAAAATCAAAATATGTATATGAGCGTCATCGCGAGAGAAAGTGGCGCCAAAACGTACGTTATTATTGTTTCTACTGTCGAGACAGAAAACACACACGCACACAGAAATATATATATATATATATATATATATATATATATATATATATATATATATATATATAATGTAAGATAGCCAGATAGACTGGAACAGTTATTGAAAAAGCGATATTATCAATTAGATTTAGATGAAAGGATTGATATACACATGCATTTAATTGTATTGGTCTATACAAAATTAAACCAATAAATATACGTGTGTGTGCATGTGTGCGCATGCGTACAAAGAGAGAGAGAAAGAGAATCAGACAAACAAATATGCAAAGATATAGAACGCAATATAATCAATTAATTTAGATGGCATTAGTGATATATATATATATATATATATATATATATATATATATATATATATATATATAAGTACATGTATTTAATTCCACACATGTCTGTCCTGTACAATAATTATATATATATATATATATATATACATACATATATATATATATATATATATATATATATATATATATATATATATATATATATATATATATATATATATGCTCATCCACATACAAGCCTGTTTCCGACCCGCTATCCTGAAAGTTTGGATTCCCAAATTTTCATTACTGCGATTGTAATTAATTTTCATTACTTCCACCGTCGTGGCTTTTACTGATAAAAACAATTAAAGGGACACAACTCTCTAACTTTCAATAGCTCATGTTCAAATGAAAAAAAATGCTGTTCTCAAGTTTTTCAAAATAAAATTGTCCAGGTTTTCAACGTTATGCCTAGAGGCTGTAGCCCAACATACCATAATATTTTGGAACCAGGCCGACTCTGTGTGCAAGTTAAAAACATTTCGGACCGGATCCGGACACACAATCCTGGAGTTTTAATTACTGAGATTTTTTTCAGCGATTTTTACTTCATTTTTTGCGACATATTTTTTTGTACGATAACAATTTTTATAACTTAGAAATAAGTTTTGGAATAATCGAAATTAATGGCGAAATCAAGCGAAAGTCATGTTTGTACGGAATGAAAGGACCTATCTACATCAAATTTTCTTTAAATTAAGTGGCGACAGAAGAGTTATCGTTTGAAGTTTTAACAAGTAACCTTAAATATTAATGTAATACTTAAATGCAGCGATCAATTTTGAGTTCTGTAGTTTATTGTTGTTTATCGCATCGAATCCAGCCTACCTATTGTGATGACGGTTCAATCAAGAGCCCTCTGCAGGAGCTAGTTTAAATGCCGCCCAATAGGGCAGCTTTTAAGCTAGTTATAATTATTTGCTAAATGTTCATCTTCGTTTCAGTTCTCTAAATGACAATTAAGCATATTATCACAATTTCAGGGTCTTTCAGGTAATTGAGAACAAATTATAGTTTGTTTTTTGTTTTTAAAACTCGACAAGAAATGACCTTGTAGAGACATTGACTGTCTGTAAAAATTATAAAAGTGTTACCAATTCCAGGCATGAGATCTCCACAAGGGCTCTATTGAAACCTGTAGAGTTTTATTGAATAATGTTTTTCTTTTGTCTTGATCAATGATGTCCTGGACCTGCCCGTTTAAAATATTTATTTTCTTCATTTTCTTCATTTTGTTTTTCGTTCGCCACAGATGACAAGTTCCCGGCAATGGACCCCGTTGTTCGCTGACATTGAGCATAAAGGAACTGGCAACTTTCAACATGCTGCCGATTTTCGTGTCGCTGTGGTTGACGGTTAATTCTGACAGAACTGCATCCCTTTTCATCGCCTGTGTCAAATTGGAAATCCGCCGTGTTAATGCCTCCGATCCGTCTGGAAGAGAAATCAGAATATTTTTATTATTATTAAAATTGTGTTCTCAAATAGCTGGCGCATACCGTAATGTTTTCGGTTTTTTTCTCATCAGGTGGATACTGGTAATGCCACGTGATACTGTTACTGGGAACAGTATGCCGGTCATTTCGATAGGGTTAGGTTCAGCTGCAGCGCCAGTCTGACTCTTTGTTGCTCTTTATGCGAAAGTAATTCCTTAATAAAATGGGAGATGGGGTTTCGCTTGCGGCGACTTTCTGTTTAGCCTCCCATGGCACAGACGCGTGGGCTGAGGTTTTCTTTGATTTTATTCACGCCAGGCAAAATTTATAGCACTGACCTTAAATCTTCACTCACTTAACATCCATTTTGGTGATAAAATATTCCTTTAAGGGAACGTCTGCACTTTCCTCTCATGGGTATTTGAGTAGATTCTATCATAATTAACTAAACAATTATCCTTCTATTTAGACGGTTCATATCTATCTATCTATCTATCTATCCTGTTCATATCTATCTATCTATCTACTTAGCCAATTCCTATCTATCTATCTATCTATATACTTAGCCAGTTCCTATCTATCTATCTATCTATCTATCTATCTCAGTCTGTTCATATCTATCTATCTATTCTGTTTCTTTCTATCTACTTATCCAGGTCCTATCTATCTATCTATCTATCTATCTATTTGGCTTGAAGCCATATTATGTTGAAACATCGGTTCGCGTACGATTACCAAAGTTAAGCAACGTTGAGCCTGGTCACTACCAAGATGGGTTACCGCTTGGGAATACCAGGTGCTCCAAGCTTCGGTGTACGGCTGGTGTAATGGATAACGACTCAGATTTGGAAATCCACAATACAGACACACTCAAAGACCAAAATTAAACTCTTAAACAAGAAAACTGAAATAATGGGTAAGTGTAGGTATTTAAATAAATACTTACTTGGCCACCTAATCGTTATTTAAAAAATAAAATCAATTAATTAAAAAAAATAAATAAAAAATAAAATATAAATAAATATACACAAAATAAATAAGTAAATAAATAAAAGTATAAACATAAAATAAAATAAACGAACAAATGTTAAGTCTATACATATATACGTGCAGGTATGTGTGTGCATATATATATATATATATATATATATACACGCACACACACACACACACAAACAAAAGCAAACTTAATGTTCCATAAATAATACCTCAATAGTTAAGACAACGCAACCCCCCCCCCAAAAAAAAAATCTACTAGTTACTAAACAAAAATGAAACATTAGATAAATGATAACATATAAACAACTATCCAAAAATTAATTAAATATGGTTCCATCTCTCTCAACGAATATATATATATATATATATATATATATATATATATATATATATATATATATATATTACAGGTAATAGATCCGTTGATATATAATCCACGTGGATCTTAGTAATATCAGATATTAAACCTGATCCACAGAGAGTTCAATGTATTTATTATAACAAACGATTTATTTTATACAGCAAAAAATCCCAAATTACTTATATGTGTGTATAGTCTATTTCAGAGCAGCACTGACATATTCCAACTTTCCTCAGCCCTAGACTGACTCGGTATTGAATTTAGTTTAGATAGCAGTCAGGGGAAAATGTACGGGGCTACTTAAGGGGATCCCTCGTTTTGATAAGGAGACTCGGTTGGTGACAAGGTGATGAGACGGAGTGGGAGTTTATTTATGGCCAAAGCCTTTAGTTGTAATGTAATTCGCAGAGTGTATTGTTTCCAGCTCCTCAGTGCGACTAGACAGCCGAACGTCTGAACCAGGATTCAAACCCAACCGATTTAGTGTCAGTAAGAGTTTCTACCACTGAGCTATCTTCATTCGTCATATATATCCATTTCATAACACACAAACACACACACACATACACATATATATATATATATATATATATATATATATATATGTCATTCGCAAACAGTACTGTTTCGCTGTATCACAGTTCTTCAGTGCAACTATATATATATATGATGATCGACTCTACCGTCGAGATTCGACGTATGAGGGTCAAGCAGATCAGTTTCCAGGAAACCGACAGCCCGACACCGGCACATGAGATTTGATTATAGTGGTGAAGGCCTCGTGCAGGACCATCCACACTTTTTGGAGGGACGAATACAGAGACCTGGTGCACCGAATGCCACAAGGTTCCCAAACGACCCTCCGCAGGTTTTGAATTCAGAGTTGTCCTTCTCCTAGTCCAGTTGCCATCCAAGGCTATAGAACCCAGTCTGTCCTGCTATTTTACCATATTTTTATCATTTTTACACATATATATATATATATATATATATATATGGGGGTATGGGTGTGTGTGTGTGTGTGTGTGTGTGTGTGTGTGTGTGTGTGTGTGTGTGTGTGTGTGTGTGTGTGTGTGTGTGTGTGTGTGATCGAGTGGTTAAAACTTTCGTTTTCCGATCATGAGTTCCGGTTTCGAATCTCACTATGGTGAATTCTTGATAACATCAGTATGGGAAGATGACCTTAAGGTTATCTGTTTTGTAGAGTCGATTCCAGCGTGTAGAACCTTTGGAAAGTGCCTGAAAAACCATACCCACGTGTTAGCCAATGGCTTGTGAGTGAAACTTGGTAATCGCATCTTTTAGAAAGCTGTCGATAGCTGCGCTAGCACAATGTTGCAAGTCTTCGTGACCGAGTTCTGGCCTTTTTCAAGTCTGTTCATGACAGATTATGCGCTCCCTCTCAGAAACTCTAAGATGCGCTCAGTTTATTTGAAGTATCCACAAGAGGTGGGCTCTCTGGGTGTTGAACAAACACAAATATGCCTGAGCATGTGTATCGCGACAGTGACTGGCTATCCATCCTCGCAGACGGGTGTCCTTCTCAAAACGAAAGCTTATAATACAAAGCGAAGAATAAGAACAACATTCGTAAAAGTAAAATGGCCAAATCGAAAACTTACAAAGGAAATAAACTCCAATTACGAGAAGCATTTATTCAGAATAAATATATTTAGATGATAAAATTTCGATCAACTTCTTTTTGTCATTTTTATTCGCTGACAATCATTCAACGCGATCTCTT
Source organism: Acanthosepion lycidas (assembly GCA_963932145.1). Taxonomy (NCBI): domain Eukaryota; kingdom Metazoa; phylum Mollusca; class Cephalopoda; order Sepiida; family Sepiidae; genus Acanthosepion; species Acanthosepion lycidas. The sequence continues at coordinate 12,292,660 of OZ010596.1, forward strand.
TTTAGCTGCTATTTGCATCGGCGCCATTTTTGCAGCAAAGGCGACAAGAGACGGACACAGGCTGCAAAATTACAGATTTGAATCTCTAAGACAATTTCATAGCAAGACACGCTTCATTAACTCACTTTTATTATAATAGGTGCATTTCCATATTGTTGAATAGAACTGCATAATATACAGATAGCCGAGTCGTCTGTTTGCTAGCTTAGTGAGTTACATAGTTTCTGACGGAGTTAGTCGTCTGCTGGATTTTTAAGGTACGTATATGCATTCCTACGTTGCAAGACTGACGTAAAACAATCTTCCTACATTCCTTATCTCGGATGGCCTTATCTCTATCTATAAAAGGCAGGATGTGTGTGTGTGTGTGTGTGTGTGTGTGTGTGTGTGTGTAACGAATGCACGGCCGCAATTTTCGACAGATTTGCACCAAAATTTACATGCACATGCTCCAAGTTAGTGGCAAGGCCAAGACCGACTTTGCATTTCCCAACTCCCATCGATAGTGGAAATAATCGATATTTTCATGCTTCTACGGCAGTTTTCATGTATTTTGCGGACATTTTCTACTGGCCAGAGTGAGAGCCTATAGCTGGCTGCCATGAATAGGCAGGAAGATTCTATTGGCCAGCGTGAGAGCCAACAGCTGACTGACACGAATGTTAACTAGCATGCTAGCATGCAAAAAAAATATCGGTAGCTGCATTCGTCACAAATGGGAAAAATTTAAATCTGCATGGCACTTTACTCCAATTGGCTCATTCGCTTGCTTAAACTCAACGTTGATTCTGATTCCGCAGAATTGGGTTGGGTGTGAAAAAGTATTTGTTGTTAACATTCTTTTTTTCATTCGGTTTTTCCAGTTGCGAGTCCTTTTTTAAAGCTGATCGTTTTGTGTTCATTTTGCTTAGTTCTTTTTTCGTAACAGATTTAATGTTTAGTGTAGAGCTTAGAAAAAAAATTCTCAGTGTGAGAAGTAAGGCATGTAGCAACATCAGCACGGTAAATGGCACTCCTTTAAAGGCAAGGAAGTGCAAAAGTATTTTAAGTCAAATGATAGCGATTGCTGTATGAGTCGTACGATTTTTGAATCGAGCACGGGCATCGCCGGGCCATGCTGCTAGTACTAAGCTAAACTTAGCGAATATAAATGTGAGGTCTGCTTGGTGTGAATCTTTAGTTTATTTTCTTCAGTAGTCTGAGTTTAAGTAGAAGGATTTCGAATGCTGATTTTAATGGCAAATCGGGAGATCGGAACATATAGTGTTATAAAGTCCACATAATACCCGTGGTTGTTGGTTAGTAAAACTGTAAGGCAAATACTGGAAACAGAGGGTAAGTGAAGAAAGTTTTAATCACATGAGGGCATGGATTAAGAATCCACTTTTTGTTCTAGTTCCATGAACAGAATTCTAATCATAGCGAATGGAAGAGTCCATTTTTTCAATAATAGTGTGGCAACCTAAGGAAGATTACTGAACAGAATAATCAACGAAGGTTCGCAATAAACGATAATGCTTAGGACAAGAACAATACATATAAGATTCGCCAGCGGCGCGTAGAAAAAGTAGTCAACTGTTAGAAGTGAGCCAATGAATTCCACAATGTATCTCCAAATGCAGGATATTTACCAATCGTCCCATGCGGTCAGATGTGGCACAAGGCCGAATTTAATATGGGATATTCCAGCCGGTAGGCTCGGTCAAAAATTACCCGTAGATCCCGTATAAAACGGGGTCGGGTAGCTGTTTCCCGAGACGAGACTCTGCCCTTCGACATAGCCTCGTCTGGGGATCTTCTCTGCTCGGAGGCAGAGAATTTGGCCAGCACAGCTGGAAACGAATCTCCGACTGCAGGATATCTACAAACTACCCCACGCGGTCAGACATAGCACAAGGCTCAATTTAATGCCGGGTATCCGATGAATCTCCATCTGCAGACCAACGTACAGTATTTACTACTGTATTTATGTGAATCGGGGCTTACCCACTATCGTCCGTAGGTGTGATACAACAAATTGTTTAAAGAAAGACAGTATTTCTACACAACAAAAACTTTTTTTCGTCACATTTAGTTCTGGTAATTTTTTATTTGAACATGTAAATTTCTTTATATTTCTGAATGTTTTTGATTCTTTAGCTACTAAATCATTTGAAGATGGAGGATGTGAAATAGATCTCCTATCTTTTTGGTTCTCAAGCAATAGCTAATGAGAATATGCAAATTCTCTCTTTGCAATTTTTCTAAATTAGTCTGTGAAATGTATTATGGATAATACGCTGTCGAATAGAAAAAACGATGAACTAATGATGACTGGGTTCGTTTATTCATAATTCATAGCGGTAAAATACGTAACTACTTAACAAACGCCTTTAAAGAAAAAATGTTGAACTAATTCTAGACACAGTTTCGTACCATTCAACCTTGGTTCTAACTTGGTTGACTCATAATTCATAGCTTTAAAATACGTAACTAATTTACGAAAACTTTAAAAGAAAAAATGATCAACTAATTCTAGACATAGTTTCGTACTATTCATCATTTGTTCTGACTTGGTTGGTTGAATCAGAATTCATAGCAGTAAAATACATAACTACTTAATGAACACCTTAAAAGAAAAGGATGAACTAATTCTAGACACAGTTTCATACCATTCAACCTCGGTTCTGACTTGGTTGGTTGACTCATAATTCATAGCGGTAAAATACGTAACTACTTAACGAACACCTTTAAAGAAAAGATGACAAACTAATTCTAGACATAGTTTCGTACCATTCATCATTTGTTCTGACTTGGTTGGTTGAATCATAATTCATAGCGGTAAAATACGTAATTACTTTTGGAACATCGTAATGATGATGAGCAGGGTAACACTGCATATCTTCTTTTTATTTCTCCACTCATAATCTATATTCTTCTGTACCCTGTCCTTTCTGGACGTTGGTGGTAATTGCTCACCACAAATTTATGTCCTTTATAGCTCTTACTGAAGTTTGTTTTATCGCTATCACTCCTCAACCCTGTTCTGCAGTCCATTTACACAAGCTAGTTAGGTAATTTGTACACTGATTTCCTCTATCCCTCTTGCCTTCAATGTCTACAGAGTGTCAAATTTTCTAAGCCCTCTTTTCTCCTTACTTGCCTTAGAAATTTCAATTGTCTCTTCTTGATCTGAAATATCAGTATACTCTTTTGTTTTCATTTTCCTCTAGATCATCGTCATTGCTCACCTATTCGGTCCATTGTATGCACATCCTTCTGCCGAATCACACTCTGTTGCTTCAAGTCTATTCTTTGTCCGTGAGGAGATTGTCCGGTATTTACTGCCATAGAGGACGACCGATATTACATAAAATTTTACTATTCTTTTCTTTCTTTCTAAGAAATTGTTTGTTTCATAATAATTTGCTTAGTTTTTTAAAAGCATTTTTGCTATCTCAATGAGTCTACAAATTTCCTCTGTTAAAACACTTCCCAGATATTTGAATTGTTGTACCTGCTTGATTTTGGTATTTCCAATTTTTAATTCGAATGCTGGCTGTTCCTTTTGCATTCTATTCGTAACATACGCTAAAATCACTTTTACGAAAAAGACGTAGACGATTATGACTCTCTGTAAAATACTTTCTTTTTTTAATATTATTATGTGAATTGCCATATATTCTTCAGAAGAACGTGTGCTTTGGTATTCAGAATTTTCCTTCTCTTAGATCGGTTGAGTGCCGATACTCGTTACCCAACCCGCACGGTTCCCGGAAAATTCGGTAATTTTGACAAGGTAGGAAAATTCGGTAACGGAAGATTCGGTAACGGAAAATTCGGTAATTTTGACAATGTAGGAAAAAATATATAGCCTCATTTTTATTTGAAAAATATAGGGGAGGGAGATTAGCCCCCAAATACTCACTCCAGAACGGCCCTAAAATCAATTTTCATTGGACTTTTATTTCATAGTTACCGAATTTTCCTGCCTTGTCAAAATGCCGAATTTTCCATTATTGAATTTTCCTAAATTCAACACGCACCGGTCTTGGGTACGACGATAAACCACATCCGCGTCCTGGGTAAGACAAAAAACTACATCAAACAGCAAGGCCTCTGATCAGGAGGTTTTGAGGAGCATGGAACCACCTCTTAACTGCTGGTGTTCCCAGGTCCACCCTGACCCGGGATGGGGGCACCTGTTAGGATCCCAGCTATCGGCAAATAGTTAACCCCCAAACTGGAGTGTAAACATATAAAATAGTTTGTACTCCTAGCAATACTTTTTGTAAAAAAATATTACCAGCAATGAATTTTTTGTAATTTTTTTAATAAAAAATAACAGCAATACATTTTCTGAAAAAAAAAAAAAATAAAGCAATACATTTTAAAAAAAATATTACCAGCATATATTTTTGGAAAAAAATATTACCAGCAATACATTTCTGGAAAAAAAATTATTACCAGCAATACATTTTGAAACAAAAAAAAAATTACCAGCATAAAACTTTTGCTTGTAGGCATTAAATAACCCATTGAAGTTGATATACCGTAAAACAAATCGAACGAATTCAACGCGCACATTCTGAAACTAATAGATATATAAAACTTACAAATGACTCTTATCCTGATTCAAACTATTGATCAGCGCGTAAATAGGAAACTGACATATCAATGTCAATCAGAGCGCAGAGATATTACAACCAAAAACAAAATAAAACAAAACAAAAGAAAGTCAGAAAACGATGTTTAGATTGATTTAGAATACACAGATATTGGGTTGGTGCATAATTATTAGGCGTTTTAAATAATAAATATTGTTTAAAAACGCCTGATAATTGTGCGACAACCCAATACTTTGATTCGAGGCAAAAAATGGCGATCCATACGTAATCTGGACATTTTTTACGGGTATTGTACTAGTAAGGATATATATTTCCAGCAGATCGTGTCAGAATCTTTCTGAGGGGATTATCACTGATCCTTGTTTTGGGGCGATCACTTTAGCTTGATCTGGGATTTAAAGAAGTGAAAGAATAATGAAATAAGAAAAGAAAAGAAAAGAAAAAGGAACGCTGAAAAATTGGTTTAGTAAATGAAATGAATCCAGACTTTGATACGTTATCGGTCGAATGTCACGGAAGAAAGAAAAAAAAAATGTTTGTTTTTTCCCCCTCCGTTTCCAGGAGAAAATAGACAAGAAGATCCCAGAAAAATCGGGCAATACAATTAACATATAAAGAGAAATTGAGTAAAGAAAACAATGGAAATGTTTTAAAAGATGAACAAAAATGGATCGATGAAAGAAAGGAAATAGAGAAGACTATGAATTCACTGATGGCGATTAGTACAGCATCCCCATTATATAAATACTGTGTGAAGTAATTACGGAAAAATGTCGATATCTTTTTTCCTGATATTTTAATCTATATCTCTAGTAAAATATTTCATTTATATTATAGCTGTTATAATCATAATAAGTAGTATTATTATCAGTTATTATTATTATCAATTATTATTATCAGATATTATCAATTATTATAATAATAATTCTCACGACTACAAAAAATGTTTATTGTAAATACATTGCTAATTATTTTACTATGTAAATGAAATGTCTATGCCTTTTTCCTGATTTTTCAATCAATACCAATAACTTAAAATGCCTTTACATTATATTTGTATAATTTCCTGACTATTGGCAGCGATTTTATTTTAACAGATTTTAATATATTTCTATAGTGAAATAATTGCACTGCATTTACAATACAGGTATACCTCACCTTACGGCGCTAATTTGTTCCAGGAGAGGCGTCTTAAATCGAAAAACGACTTAAGTGGAATTTACTTGTCTCCGAATTTACTTGTCACTAGGCTAAACAACAAATAACCATTCCCAGTTCTGTATTTTATTCATAAATGCATTTTTAATAATATATGGTCAATAAGAATCTATTTTAAACTTACAAAACAAATAAATTTTAGTTTTTAATCTAGTACAGAAAAAAAGTAATCTAAATTACATATTTGTAAATGTAGATATTTACAATTTGACGATCTTTACAGTACATCGCGAACTCTTTATTTGTGAATGTGGTTTGCTTTAAGACATTATAAAATGAAATGATTTTGTAAGGTTAAATAACAAATACAGTTATTAAAACGATTTTACGATAGTAGAAAATAAATTAATTTATGTTAAATTTACCAATATTTACATTCAATTTGTTTATTTACATCGTAGATGGTTGTAGATCGTCAGCCTCAACAACTGTTGTTATTGTTCGATAGGCTTTTTTAATAAGAAACTAGTCGAGGATTCCTTTAATTGTGTTGTTCTTCTTTTCATCAAGGATTACAGCGGTAAACAAGACAATACAGAGTCACAGATGTTTTCATATTTCATTCTCTAGGATTTATGGTGACTTTATTAATATTTATTTTAAATGTACATATTTTAATATGATTTTATGTACTTTTCTTCTTATTTATTGTACAGTAACATGATTTTATGTCCTTTTAATGCTTTTCTAGTGATATTACGACTTCAATATTTGTGGCGGACAGACGTAAAGTCGAATAAAATGACATAAACTTGATTTTTACTTTTCCAAATATATATATATATATATATATATATATATATATATATATATATATATATATATATATATTGACAAAAGATGTATAATAAAAGCGACTTAACTCGAAACGACGTAACCGTGTATATCAGCACTGGGTACTCTGTATTTTCAAACTTTGCCAAACTTAATAAATATCTATATGTTCGGATATTTTACAAGTATGTTGTAGTGCAGTTGTGATATTCAACAGAACTTATATTCCTGCCTTTTCTTATTGAAAAAGACATAAATTTGCAAGGTGGTCTATTAGGTGCATATAAACGAAAAGAAAATTTTCCAATCTATTAAACTGAGCATGAGGTCCTATACTACAGGCCTAATCACAATGCATGATATGATATGATATTATGTGTATATTAATAAGAATAAAAGAAATCATATTTATTGTTCAGTAACAGGATTTTATGTGCTTTTAATGCTTTTCTAGTGATATTACGACTTCAATATTTGTGGCGGACAGACGTAAAGTCGAATAAAGTGACTTAAACTTAATTTTTATTTTTGCCATATATTTTTTTGACAATCGGCGTATAATCGAGAACAACTTAACCCGAAACGACGTCACCCAAGGTATAGACTTAGCAGTTTAGTTTCAGGTAATAATTACATTAATTCCACGCTACTGACAATTCCTTTCTTCCACGTTTTCAATACATTACTATAGTAAAATAATTATTAATGGATTTAAAATATAAATACCTAAATGTTAGTGTTCTGTTTATACAGTACAGAAACTATATTCATTATTTCCACTTTTGCTTGTCCCCTTTTTAGGTTAGATACTTTTTAAGTTAGTCAGGGTTTGGCCACTTCCGGTAGCCCTTTACGAGAGGAAACGAAAAAATAAGAGGACACATGCGGTCGATAGTTGTTTTTTTTTTTTTGTTTTTTTCTGATTTGATCCCCAAAAGTCTATAGCCAAACTTTCTCTTCACATTTTTTTATTTTATTTCCGTGATATTATTTGAAGATTTGTTTAATGTAACCTTATTTCATACGTTTATTGTACGTTTCTATCTTTCCTTTCAACACGTGTCCACATACTTTGTTGCAAAATGTAACCTTCTTCTAACGTCCTTCTCTGCCAATTCACTGCAACATTGGAATTTATTCTCCTAGCACACTTTATACATATTGATATTCACGAAATACTCGCTACTTTCCTTTATTCATTTATTATACAAATAATCTCAGTTTTATGTTCAAGCTTCTGGCTGCCTTTGTTATTTCTTGTTTGTATTGTCAGACTAACTAGTCTTATTTATATATATTTATTTCTCTTCTAGTTTTATACTTTTTGTTATTAAGAAACCTTCCGATATATGGAACTTCGTCTTCTTCGGAGTTTTCATTGCCTTAAGGGGTTTATCTGACTGCCGAGCAGGTCACGGAGTATGACTGTGCGAAGCACAACGCCTCTCTCCACCCTTAGACCAGCACCTTGGGATTAAACCCGACTCTAAAGCACGACAGAGAGGGAGATAATGTCCTTGCTGCAAATGTGACATTTCAATGTTCCGAAGTTTGTGGTGGCGATCTCAGAGAAAGATCCTGTTCTAAAATCTACCTTGCCAACATCTATCCCATAGACCATCTAGAAAAGCCAATAAGGTTCTATACTATCAGCGATGAATAGAGCAATCGATCGTAGGCTCAATCGGACTTCTTCAGGGCCTTCAATGATAGCAGTCACAGCTGCGCTGAAGTGTTAGAGACTGCCGGAAGTATCGCCAGAGGCTATCAAGTCAAATTCATCGACGGACAGGTTAGTATTCCATTCCTTAAACTTATCGAATGTGACGAGATTCCGGGTAACATATCTGAGATCCCAACCCCAAATGCGGATCTGCACTACCCCAACTAAAAGGCAATAGCACATCTGATCCCAAAACGAGTAACCAAAACGTCAATCATACTCTTTCACGATCTGTACCTTATCATAATACTTAAGGTGCGCAGACAAATCAACAGGCCCCACAACGCATCATACACCCAAAAGCTTGACTTAGGATGGGTCATAGTGGTCAATATTTATTTAGGAAACACTCGTAAGTGACTGTAAATGCATTCTAAACTAACGCTTTTCAAAGAGGTCGCGTTATTATCTTTATGCCCGAACGTCTACCAAATAAAAGGAAGGCTTGGTAGTAACTAAAACAATGAGTATCCATCAAGGTCCTTCAATAAACCCATCCCAGGCAAGCAGAGCAAAAACTGGGTCACGATGTATTTCAGCAAACGAAAGCCGAAAACTGCCTGACCTCCTCCATTGAAGATTATGTCTTCATGAATGTCATGGGACAAGAATTGGCTAGGAATCTAACAGGAAGTTGGTACCACTGTCATTCAAGTCCCCTAGGCGTCGCCCCCACCCAAACATCAAGACACAAACGAACAACCAGGCTGATGTCCCTCAGACGCACACTAGTAAGAAAACCTGAAATGAAGGAACCCTTTTTCTCCTTTATGCAGAGGCTATTCGAAAATCGTCATGTATAATTGGCTACCCCTCTAGGAGAAAATGAAGAACGGCGGTACTTACCCACTTTTGGGAAAATCAGGGAAAATCTTATGGTATTTGAGTCTAATACCCAGTACAATGGTGTGTCGCTTAATGATGTTTTACTAAGTGATCTCAACAATTCTCTTTTAGTTTTGCTTATTAATTTTAGCAAGAAATCGATTTCTATTACAGCATACTTCGAACAAATTTTCCATTATTTTCTTGTCCAGGAAGAACACGGAAACTTCTTGAGATTTTCGGGTCTTAAGACAACGACCCAACCAAGAATATTACAGAATACAGGATCAAAGTTCACGTGTTAGGTAACAGTCCTTCTCCAGCCGTAGCAACATACTGCCTCAGGCAATCAGTCAAAGAAGGACAGCCAGACTATGAACGATTCATCAACCGCAACTTCTATGTTGAGAACTGCTTGACGTCTCTTCCTGTGGTTGAGGAATCCATCTTCCTCTTCCAGAGGACACAAAATATCCTTTCCAGATCAAACCTGAGGTCACACAAATTTTCCTCCAACAAAAATGAAGTTATGGCCGCGTTTCCACCTCACGATCATACGAATGGTCTGAAAGAATTGGATTTAAACAAATATGTACTGCCAATGCAGCGCGGCCTGTGCCTTCTCTGGGACCTCAAGAATTATGCTTTCACCTTCAAGGTAGTCGACATGTTCAAGCCATTTACTCGAAGATGTGTCCTGGCCAATATAAATAGCGTTTACTATCTTTTGGGATTTGCCTCTCCAGTGACTCTTCAGATGAATATTATCCTGAGAAAACACACGACAGAGTGGGATTCCCTACAGTCGAAGAAACTGAAAAATCCCTGGGGCGTGGGGAAGACCTCCCTAAAGGACGTAGACAATCTCCAAATTCCGAGGACCCGCACTAAAATGTCTCCAATCAAAAGCCCCATATAAGGAACTGCACATTTTCTGCGATGCTTTCACTAAAGCATTAGCCGCCGACGTTTACTTCAAATAATTGACAGCAATGGAAGCGGTTGAAAATAAGCTTTGTTATGGGAAAGGACAAAGTTGGATCCACGACCCTAACCCTCTATTCACAGGCTGGAGCTTTGTGCCGCAGACTTAGCAGTCAAAATTAGTGTGGTGATTTCTTCAGAATTGACATACGAAACAACAAGACGACCTTCTACATAGTAATGTGATCTTTAGTTACATCTACAACGAAAATAGGCGCTTTGAAGTCTATGTCGGTAACGGATATGGGAACAGTCCCAACCGGAAGAGTGGCTATATGTGCACACAGATCATAACCCAGCAGATTGCGCCACACGGTCTATCCCTCCTGCTCATCTTCCAAATACCACTAGACTACGTGGTCCAACATAGAAGTGCGAAGGACGAAATTTTTAGCATAGAATTTACAGTTTCATCCAACCAATTTAGCTGTAGATTGATGAGACCTTGATGCTAATCTTATACTGCGCTTAAATTCATGAAGCCTGGGTACCATATCGGAAAGTTCATAAAACAATTACTATGAAAGCATTTATAGAAAGAAGGTACAGGGATGCAACATTACGGTGGTGGGAAAAGTAACTGGAGCCGATATGCCAGGTCAAGGCCAATAACATTGCGGATTCTTCATTGGATTTTATCGAGAATCTCTGCTAAATACACGTAGAACAGGAACACCGAAACATATGTGGCAGCAATATTCTAAGCATGGACGAAAGGTAGACTTATAAATATGTAACGTAGATGCGGGAGAGTGAAATTGTCTAGCACTACACAGTAAAGCAACTTTCCAAGCACAGACCTAGTAATTGATTCACTATAATCTTTTCACTTCATGTCAGTCGAGAATGTTAGCCCAACGAGGCACAACGAGTCAATCAATGCATTTACAATATAAAGGCTTAAATGTTAGTAACAAATGCATTAATTCCTGACGACTGATAATTCTTTTTTTGCTCGTTTTTAATGCATTTCTATAGTAAAAGAATTACCCGTGCATTTACAATGTACGCTAACCTGGCCGTGCGTCTCGAAAAGGACCTCCAATCGGTTGTGAACTGATGCAGGAACTGGCTGATCAACTTTAATGCTTCCAAAACGAAAATGCTCTCTATTAATCACCAAAGAGATCCTTCCCTGCCCTCCATTAGAATGTCTGACGCTCAACTTCTCGAGAGCACCTCTCTGCGGCTGCTCGGTCTCACGTTGACGGCTGACCTGAGATGGAACAAATATATTGAGTCAATTGCTTCGTCCACCGCAAGGAAAGTTGGCTCCCTGTGCCGCGCCAGGAAATTTTTCTCCCCGGAATCGATCCTCCAGATCTACAAATCAACAATTCGCCCTTGCATGGAGTATTGCTGCCATATATGGTCTGGAGCACCTTCTGTTTGCCTCGGGGTTCTTGATAGGCTCCAGAAGCGGATATGCAATATAATTGGCCCTGCTCTGGCATCTCGTCTACAGTCACTTTCTCACAGACGCGCCGTCGCCTCTCTCTGTCTGTTTTACAAATACTTTCATGGCAATTGCTCTGAGGAGCTGCATTCGCTGGTTCCTCGACTTCATGAGTTCAAGCGCCCTACGAGGCTAGCATCCCGCTCTCACCCTTTCACAGTCGAAACTCCTAAATGTAGCCGTCTCTTCTACTCCAATAGCTTCATGTCTCGCACCTCTCGCCTGTGGAACTCTCTTCCCTATTCCAGTTTTCCTGAGAGCTATAATCTCCAGCTATTCAAATGTAATGTCAATCGACATCTCCAGTTGCCTTGATCTATCCACTACCCTTCTCCTCATCCTTTCTTCTATCACTCCTATCTGATCTTGCTCCAAATTTTCTGTAACCCATTACGTCCTAGTGGCTTCCCGCCTTGCTTGGGGTGAAACGCTTTAAAGAAAAAAGAAAAAAAACAGATGATTGTTAATTTAAACTTTTACAATAGTACTTTGTGTACAAGTTAATACACAAAACTAACGAAAATCATAAAATCTAAGAAGAAATAAATAAACTTAATACTGAACAGATAAAATATGGACAAACACTTTAATTTTACCGTGCCTGTAAGTAGAAGATTTGATTGGGTATGAGGAAGGGGAAGGTGGTATGGAAGGAGA
>OZ010596.1:12309903-12359903 GCA_963932145.1 Acanthosepion lycidas
CCGTCCAGAGGTTCCAGAGTCGTAAAAAACATTTTCTGGCCGAAAAGAAAAACCCCACCAGCCGTTTCTGTAGACTGAATCACTTTAAAGCCAAAGCTGATTTCACCCAAGAAGAGAGATTCGATCAGGCTGACATTAGCAACAGACTAAATGGTAAGCATATTTAACCATCTATACGACTGTCCAAAGCATCAACAGCGACACCAAGGCATCTCCACAATCTAAGACTTCGACTACTCACGAGATCGCTAAAAAAAGAGCATAGCATGATGAAAAAGACACCAGACTTGACGAAAACAAAATTATTTTTTTAATTTTTTCCTTCTTTTTAGAACAATCTGAATTTCCATTTTAAAATCCTTGTTTCTCTTTGTATCACCGTAACTAGTAAAATAACATACAATTTTTAGCTCTTTTTTTTTTTTTTTTTTTTTTTTTTTTGTATGACACACATTAATTTGGAAAATCTTGCAAAAATAAAAATAATTGTCGGATGTTAATGAAACTTTCAGAAACTATTCACAGATGATTGAAATTATTATAAATATATTTTCTTTTATTAAAGTCAAAAAATAGCAGAAATATTTTTTATATTTATTACACCCACCTATAACTAATTTTATGAAAACTCTAGAAATTCGATCGAGTCCACTTTAGTAATTACAATAGTTAAAAACACAAGGCTTTGAGGAACGCAAATCATGTTTTTTGTTTTTTTTAATTGAACCCCCCTCCATACCTGAAAAATCAGCTCTGAATTGTAACATACAAAACTCAATAAAACAAAGATATTATTTAATTTCAAATGCTTTTATTTGCTTTTAGTCGTTTTTATGAATATGGACAATATTTTCTGAAAGCAAAATTTTTTTCGATAAAAAATGAATTTTTAATACAATTATTTGTTATTTCTTAATTAGAATAGATTTTTTCCATGTAAGTTGTTAAAATATTATAAAATTACTTAAAAGCCGCATCGGGTTTCCTAAGTGTCCTTATGAGATAGATCTTTTTTTTAGCGCGTTGTAAATTGTATCATTTTGACTAATCAGAAGATCCACAGTAATTAAAAATGCAAATTTGGGTTTATAATCGGGCTGTAATTATAAAGTACGGAAGACCAACCAGAATACATTTAATTTGCTTTATTTGAGTTAAGCATTGTTCTCCGTTGTTAAAGCCTTTACTTTTGCGAAACACGTGTGGAGAAGTTAATTTGATTTTTCATTTTCAACTGAGAAGGGTACCTACAAATATCAGTATCATCTTATGAAATTTATATGATCTTCTTTTTATATTAATCTCAGTTATGACATTTTTCCATAAATGAAATATCAAAATTAATAATAAAATGAATGGAAATACAAATAACACAGTAAAATGTAATAAATGTACATAAAATTATAATATTATATGTACACTTCTGATAAAATTTCATAAGAAAGTTACCTATAAATTAATTAGATACCTTTCTTATGAAATTTAATCTAACTCTTAACAGTTTTATTTTAATTTCTTTATAGTATATTTTCCATAAAGCATCATAAACGTAAAGGTGAAAGTTAAGTACAAAAAAAAAAAAAAATTAGAGCGGTGAAAGTTTTCCTAAAAAATAACGAGGTAAATAATTTGTTCACTTAAATGTAAATAATTTCACTTTTCTCCTTCCGTAAAACAAATTATCCTCAAGGAATCCGTCAATATGTCATTCATCACCTGTCAAGTGACGCGAAAGTTTATGACCTGCTTTGTTTTATTTTCAAATTACATCTTTTCGGCGCAGAAGCTAAGTTAAGCTTGGTTCAAAATATTTTAAATAAACATTATAATTTCTGATTTTCTTAAAATAAGTTTTGTAAAAATGATAATTGATATCTAAAAGAATTTCAAACTGAGATTTTCATTTTTTTTTATAAAATGGAAGAAATGGTCGAAATCTGTCAATTTTGCTGACTCAAAAAAACAAGATTTTTAACTAAGATTTTGGACGTGCTACGAACGATTAAAAAAAATGTAAAAACATACCCCAAAATACTTTGATCTTACCTCTTAATAATAATATAAACGATATTTAGACGATAAAATTTTGTTTTCGCCAAGTTTGGCGTCTTTTGCATCATGCTATGCTCTTTTTTAGCGATCTCGTGGAGGTACCTGCTATAATGCGATGATTCGTGTACTATTTTCTCGCACATGTCTATCTTACTTGACTACAAAGTTTTCTACTATATTAAGAGCGAAATGTCTGTTCTAAGGAACAAGTAGAATTATAAATCATCTGCCTTATAAATGGAGAAAATTTTATTTTTTTCTATGGAGAAAAGATTCCTTGTATAATAAAAAAATTGAAGACTTGGTATAATATTTTCCCTGATGACAGCAAGATTAACACACATTATTGAATGTGATTTGTTTCTAATTTATTCATTTGAGTAGATAAAAATATTGTAAAAAAAGAATAATTATCATTGATGTTTCATGTTTCTGAAGAAAAAGATGTTTACACGTATGATCTTCCCTAGTGAAAAATCACCAATGGTAAAAATCAATGAAATGTTACAAAATTCAAGAAACATTGTACTTAATCATTGTATATGTCTGATTATGCATGAGAGGGTGTGTGGGTGAACAAGTGAGAATGAAAAGAAACAAACATTTTAATAAATGTTATTTGCCTCATGAAATTAAATGTGCCATTCAGAAAACTAATCTGGCCACATATGGCCCATGACTGATCTATAGTCACCATTTTCAATAATAAAGATATTTCTTCTAGGTTTAGTCACCAACCAGGTAGTAGTGCTTTTAATCCAGTTGACTGAGAGCAAACATGGTGACTCTACAGACCGGCATTGCTTAAAAATAATGAATAGAACATTAAAAAAAAAAGAATAGGTGCCCACTTTCTGTGTAATGGTCCCAAGAAATCATTTGCCTTATAAATGGCAAAAAAAGCTAAGAAATTCTATTTCTTATCAATTTAGTTATATCATTTATCAATACAAGTTGTGTAAGTGAGATCCTTTAAACACTAACAAAAATTAACCAATTATTTTAGTGGCACAAACTACAAATAAAAATAACGACAGATTATTTATAGCAGGAAGGGGCAACCTTTTACAAACAGTGGGCTGCATGAGGTACAGTACATCATAAGGTGGGCTGCACTACTAAAAGAATTAAGGTATTTTTTTTTCTTAAAAACACCACAGCCATTTCTCCAACAAAATCATCTGCCCTATAAATGGAAAACATTTTATTTTTTTTCTTTAGAAAAAAGATTCCTTGTATAATAACAAAAATTGATGTCTTGGTAAAATGTTTTCCCTGATGTCAGCGTGATTAACACATTATTGAATTTGATTTCTTTCTAAATCATTCATTTGAGTAGACAAAAATATTGTAAAAAAAAAAGAATAATTATCATTGATGTTTCATGTTTCTGAAGAAAAAGATGTTTACACGTATGATCTTCCCTAGTGAAAAATCATCAATGGTTTAAAATGCCGACAACGTTACCTTCAACGAAATTTTACAAAATTCAAGAAACATTGTACTTAATCATTATGTGTGTCAGTGAACAAGTGAGAACGAAAAGAAACAACATTTTAATAAACGTTATTTTCCTCGTAAAATTAGGCGGGCCATTCAGAAAGCCAATCTGGCTCCATGTGGGCCATGATTAAGCTAGATGAAAATTATGTTGCTATTAATATGTTATAACTATATGGGGGGTATTTGTGCGAGGTATATGGGGGAAGTATATCTGTCGCATACACTATTAGGCTCTTAAGAGTAAAGACATAAGTCAAATAGAAAATAGTAAGAGAAAAACGGTTGGTAAAATATTCCCCGCTTTTAGTGCAATATGGCGATGGTCAGACGAAATGTTTTTTTGTTTGACTGAAGAAAAACTTCTTTCCCCTTGTTTGACGTTTCATTTTCTCTTAATTTCAGATAAGGAGGGGGGGACTCACAAACACAACGACGGAAGTCCCAGTTCCATGTAGCAAGACACAGAAAACCTCACAAAAATGAAAAATTTTATTCGACAATTTCTTTACAAACATTTAATAGCCTAAATTGCGAAAGTAGTCCTCTTTGACATCAAACACATATTAAAGCTTCAATCCCAATAAAAAAACTTACAATGTCTTCTTTAACAATCAAAAAAACTTACAATGTCTTCTTTAATAATCACTCTCAACTGCATTGTTATCTTGTAACCTTCTCCTTAATCTCGTCCACGAACTTTCAACGCTGATTTAAGCTTTGAGAAATCAAGAAGTTGCTAATAACTAAATCTGCATCGTAGATTGTAGCTAATAGACATGAATGATTCAACGCTTTGAAAAAAAAAAAAAAAACGAAACAAAAAGAAACTTGCACATGACAAGCAGAATGGACAGAATCGGTCATTGGAAATTCCGACTATTACAAGTAGACATAATCACTTAATGACGCTGCATTGTCAACCTAGAAACTCAATTGGACAGTCTCTATTGGTTCATACATAGTAAAATCTCCTATGATAGATTGCCATATTACATTAAGAACGCGCAAGCACTTCACAAGTTAATATTTAACAGCCTCCCCAACGAGGGATGTAGGTGGCACAAGGCCGAATTTATCATGAGTTCTCCGAGCCCGTAGGCTCGGCCAAAAATATTCCCTTAGAACCCGCATAAACGGGTTCAGGGCCTGTCTACCTTCCCCGGCTTTGCCCTTCGGGTTCCTCTCTGCTCGAGGCAAAGAGTTCGACAGTAATGAACAATCTATTCGACTGTTCCTTCATAAGTTATTCAAAATAGATAACTGTGCTCCAGTTAAGTCTTCTATTAGCATTTTGTCCAACTTGTTTTTATTAATGTGGCTATTAATGTATATCAGGCACAATCATTAGTTTAGAGAAGTGCTATAGAGACTTGCTTCTTCACCATTGCTCTAAAGCAGTGTTCTGAAATCCGTGAGTGTGTAAATTTCCCACATACGGATACTTACTGGTCACAGGAATCCATCCCTGCACTAGTAGTACCACAGCTATGATTAGCTTGGACCGGCTCTGACAAGCTTGGACTAGCTATGACCAGCTGTGACTACCTTAGTCTAGCTATGACCAACTTGGACCAGCTTGGACAAGCTATGAGCAGCTAAGACCAGCGGTCCAAGTGAAGACACTCGGTTCCCCACGTTAAAAACCGATCTCGTGACACAAACTGACTCAGTAGGTCAAGTACATACAGTCTTGTGAGATCCGTTCCAGATGGTGGCACTAATTTTGTACTGAAATCGTTACATATGATATCATTACCCTTATTAAGTCGAACGGTAAACAGGTAATTTTCTTTTAAAATAGGGAGCATCCCGCGAAAATCGAACTGACAGCATAATGCTTAGCGACAAACACTTTTAAAATGTTCTACGGTAATTCATTTGTGTTCCTCCATTTTGATTTCTGAACACCGACGCTAGATTAGAAGTGAACGAAAAATCCAGTTGGGTTAGTTATATTCACTTACGTGCAAATAACCTTGGAAAGGGGGTGAATTTATCTCATCCACCAGCTATGGGTTAAATGGAAATAATTGTCCTGTTATTAACGGGAAGTAAAAAAAGAAATTAATTTCCATACCTGATGATGTCTGTATGCACAGATGAAAGCTTGTAAAATTTTTTTTACCTTATGGAACTAGAATTTATAAACAGGGTTCATAACATTCATCTACAGGTTCGGGGTTAATGTACTTTATTAAATTTGTTTGCGAAAATGTATTCTCGCCATTTATATCATTAACTTCTATATCTGTTTTTTGTGTGAATCATTCATGTAATATATATATATATATATATATATATATATATATATATATATATATATATAATAATAATAATAATGGATTCTCCCGTCGGTTTCGACGTATAAGGATCTGCCAGCTTATTGATTCAGTTATGAAAGATTATGCGCTAATCTTAAGTGGCATTTAAGACCCGCAAGTGATTTACAAAGGAAGCAACATATGGAGCAGGTGTGAGGATTGTGAGATGAGATCACTGTTAGATTGGTTGACCTTTTAGATCTTGCTCTCACTTCTTGAAAATGATTCAGACAAGAAGATTGAAAATTGCTGAGTCCACTAAAAAACGTGGATCTCCATTCTACCCGCTCCAAAGCTAAGCACTCAAGGGTGTTATGTGGTATATGCTGACAAGTTGCTTTTCAGCTTGCCTTTGTATCTTAGCCATGGGCGTCCTACATTCCTGTAGCCCTGATCTAACTGGCTGTACATTAGGATCTTCAGTATCCTGTCATCAGACATTCTCAAGACATGACCAGTCCACCGTAACTGAGACTGTATGATAAATCTCGTTTCCTCTAATATTACACCTATTAAACAGGTCTACGTTAGATATCCTATCTTGAAGCTTAACTCCACAGTTAATATATATATATATATATATATATATATATATATATATATATATATATATATATATATATGGAATGATATATATACCCGGTGTAACAGCAAAATATAACCAGTAGTAACCTATATATTTAACCAGTGGTATCCCTAGGTGAAACCTTGGTAGGTTCTGGCTCACTAGGTTTTTAGATTTTGTTCTACTTAGTGTTAATTTTACGTTTTTACTTATTTTACTCTATCGGTGATTTTTTTTTTCTTTTGACTAAGCATTACCGTGCTGACTGATTATTTTCGACCAATACGGACGTCTTTAATCTTTTCATTTTTTTTTTACTGAATTTTTTTCCTGATATCGATTTGATTAAATACATTTTTATTTACAAATTGTATTATCCGGGTTTTTTACACCTCCAGAGTATAGATGCTAATATATATATATATATATATATATATATATATATATATATATATATATATATATATATATATATGTAAGCAAATATATGGATATAGATCCGACAGTATGAAGAAAAATATACGGAAAAAACAAACAAAAATCCTTATATGCAATAATGCTGTTTTAATGTTAATATGTCGAAGTCGGACGTTTCGGTCAATAGACCATCTTCAGGACATATTCAATATAAAATATAAAAAACATTATCAAATATTACTTCCGATGCTTGCATCTACCAAATCTCATACAAAAACTGTGACTTAAAATATGTGGGCTCGACAAGCGTACATATAAATTTTAGATCAAATAGAATTTCTTTCATTTTTCTCTCAAAATATTCAAATTTAGGAATACGTTTTCACAGCGTCGCCCACATGGTGACAACGTGACCATGTTTAAAACGAAACGCCGATCGCATAAAACTTTTAGTTATCTGTTTGGATAAGTCTTGTTCTTGTGTCCATCGTCTTTGTCATGTTAAGTTTGATAATGTTATTCATATTTTATATTTTATATTGAATATGTCCTGAAGATGGTTTATTGACCGAAACGTCCGACGTCGACATATTAACATTAAAACAGCATTATTGCATATAAGGATTTTTGTTTGTTTTTTCCGTATATTTTTCTTCATATATATATATATATATATATATATATATATATATATATATATATATATATATATACAGGGTCTCCTAAAAGTAACATCACCATTGATAAGCTTGTAAATTTTATATTTATTTACTAAATGGAGGAATCATGTTTCTGTATGTGACAATTATGTCAGCAGATAACATCCAAATTTTCCCTGGTTGCTATTTCACAAGTGTACGTTTTCTGGCAATTGTTGCGTGATTTTGAAAAACAACATATATATATATATATATATATATATATATATATATATATATAGATAGATAGATAGATAGATAGATAGATGTATTCATTTGTTTGATGATCGCAAAAGCGTGAAACCTAGGGCCACAAATTCAGATCCATACAAATGAACATGTTAGCTTTATCACTGATACTGCGCACTTTCTAATAAGTACCGCGCATATATATATATATATATATATATATATATATATATATATATATATATATATATATATATATATATATATATTGTGATAAAGAGTAATCTCCCTTGTTTTATGATTATCTCCCTTCGGAGATCTCTTTCGTTTTTAGACGAATATAAATAGTCACTACGCTGGTATCAATTATTCTAAACAGAATAAAGCTTCCCTAAGCCTACTCTTGCACTCTTCTGTTATTATATATATATATATATATATATATATATATATATATATATATATATATATATATATATATATGAAATAATTTATTTAAAAATTATGCCATAAATATGTTATAAAATCGCTACAAAAATAGCCATTTTGTTTCAACACCTCTTGTGTCTTATCAAGTGATGATGTTGAATGTAGATTGTAGAATATAGGTATTAAAAGGTTCAAATTAATTAACCACCCCTCGTAAGGGAAAATGCGAGAATTCAAAAAACTTGACAAAAGAAGTAAGATTATAATAACTATTAAATGCTTTAAAATTAGCTTAATACTAAAATAGAATTTATTTTAACATTTATATATATATATATATATATATATATATATATATATATATATATATATATATCTATATATATATTAGGTTGGTGCAAAAATAATGTCGTTTTCTCACATAGTAACATATGTGAGAAAACGACATTATTTTTTCTAACTAATATATATATATATATATATATATATATATATATATGCATGTATCTGATGGATGTATCTCTCTCTCTCTCTCTCTCTCTCTCTCTCTCTCTCTCTCTCTCTATGTAACACATATAGATATAAAACGTTTACCAATCTAATATTTTTTCATTTTTATTGAATCGTCTGAGATTGAGGGAAAACAGACAAAACAACAGAAGTTTTGATATTTTCAATTTTGTGTGGTTCGATTCTCTTTGGTCAGTCATGTATCATATACATTAAAATCTTAGATACTTTGTAAAAATTATAATTTGACTATTCCGGCTATATGTGCATATATAATTATGTGTGTCTGTCTAATAGGAAAGAGATTTTTGTTGTTTTCAATTTTGCCGTCAGTCAGCCTAGAGAAGTGGTATTCTATTAAATTTGGTAATCTTTTTAGATACACGTGTCTGAATACGTGTGCGTGTGTGCGCGGATATATATATATATATATATATATATATATATATATATATATATATATATATATATATATATATATATATATATATATGGCTTGCGGCCCCATCACGTTGATCTTCCGACCGAAGTAAAGCAACGTCGACCCCAATAAATAACAAGATGGGTGACCGCTTGGGAATACCAGGTGCTGTAAGCTTGGATGTGCGGGTGGGGGTAATGGATGATGAAATGGAATTGTTAATCGGAGAGCCTAGTCCCAATTCTAGTTGTTTCCACTTACGCGCACTTACCATTAAGAAAGGTATGAATACGCCACTCTACCCCAGCTATGGATTAATTAGGAAAAGTCACATCACTGAGCCATTATTATCTAAAAAAAAGAAATTCTTACAATCCAAAAATATTTTCTGGCTTCAAGTAACTTGCAGTGTTGATAAGCCGTAGAAAACGAATCAATCATTCAACATCTATCTATCTATCTATCTATCTATCTATCTATCTATCTATCTATCTATCTAATCTCTCTTCTTATATATATAGAGAGAGATAGATAGATATCGATATATCTATCTATCTATCTATCTATATATATATATATATATGTCGATATAGCTATAGATATTGATATATATAGATATCGATATATCTATAGATATTGATACATATATGTTGTGTGTCATCCACAGACAGTCTGTTTCGATGTATCACAGCTCATAATCGATATATATATATATATATATATATATATATATATATATATATATATATATATCAATAACTACCTCTCACTTTCTCTCTCTCTCTCTCTATATATATATATATATGAGTGTGTGTGTGTGTGTTTGTTTGTGTGTATAGGCAGATAGGGAGATAGGCAATTGAAACATTGTTTTTAAATTAAACATAATTTGTTTCGAAAGTAACTAAAACGAAAAGAAAACTATTAAAAATATTGCAAATTCAATCTGAAATAAATAAAACATCTTGAACTGAGCATCTTGACAAGAATCAAGTTTCGATCAAGTGTGTATAAAAGAGTCTTTTCTCGGGGGAGACAATATCACGAAGTCCGCTAGTTCACAAACAACTGCTTTAAACAAAAGCTACTTTGTAAATATGCATACAAACCTTAAGATAGAGGTGAGCCGTCATTTCAAGTTGACGCACATCTCAAGATATTTTTCCCATTTTTTAAATGTAAAACCAAAGAAATAAAGTGGATAAAAATTAATAGTTTGCAGGAAACGTCAAAACCCAAAAGTTAATAATTAAAACAAACAAAAAAACAAAAAACAAATATGCACTCGCACAAACTAAACAATCAACTCATTGAAGATTGCTTGAGATATTACGATGAAGTATCGCTCTCGCGAGACTTCTCAGCGTGAATTAGCGTTTCAGTAGATGATTTGAAAACATTGGGCATCACATTCCCAGAGTCCAACATTATGATGTTATCATTAATGAAGAAATTTTATGAAACTGTGGCGTTTTCTTTTAAATTGATTTTTTTTTTCTAAAAAAAATTAAATGAAACAAGAAAATTACTTTCATGTGAACAGGTCTCTTTGCTTAAAGCAAACAACGATAAAGGGAGATAATTGTATGAAAATTTATCTGCAGGTGGCCTATGTTAATTATACTGTTGAAATGTTCTATGTTGTGATATCGACTTGTCATTTGCATGTGTTGGTGATCATTCCACGCATATTCAAGTTACTTATGTCGAACAAGAAGCATTAAATATTTCAGATTTTTTTTCTTTATGTTAATTAAATTGTCGAAATTATTTCTTCATTTAATTTGTTCGAATAAAAATGAGTCATCATTATGTTGGGGGTATCTTCTCTTTGGTTGAGATGTGTATAGACATTTTATATTAAATATTTATAGGCTCCTGGAACAGTTATCCCGCAAACAATATTGGAGGACTCATGTGTGCCCGGGTAAAAATAAGGAACACAAACCCATGAGTATAAAAAAAAACGACAATGTTATTAATAAAAAGGAATTTCATGTTTAATGAAATGAAAGGAAAAAACATTGAAACTAGCTATGAGAATGTGTTTGTGTATGATAATATCTGTGTGTATGTGCGTGTGAGTTCAGTTAAGTAAAGACCAAAAAGAATGAACTTGCTGTAATGGGCAGGGTGAACACTTCATCCACGTGCGACTACATCTGAAAACAAGAGTTAGCAAGAGCTAGAGAGAGAATATTTTTATAGACATCAAGAATATTTTTTATAGACATCAAGAGCGCCCTCTTACACGCTTTTGGCAAAACCAAGTAGAGTAATATATATCAGCACGGAATTAGGAGTGCCGATTTCGAATTCCCTTATCTATGGATTAAATAGTAGGTATTGTGTACACTATTTACATTATTCGGACTATTGTCCTCATCTTTTTTTTCTTTTTTCTAAACATTTCACCCCAAGCAAGGCGGGAAGCCACTAGGACGCAAGGGGTTACAGAAGATTTGGAGCAAGATCAGATAGGAGTGATAGAGGAAAGGATGAGGAGAAGGGTAGTGGATAGATCAAGGCAACTGGAAATGTCGATTGACATTACATTTGAATAGTTGGAGATTATAGCTCTCAAGGAAACTGGAATAGGGAAGGGAGTTCCACAGGCAAGAGGTGTGAGATCGCCATATTTATTACAACGTTTCGGCTGTTGTACGCTCCGGCCTTCTTCAGGTGGTTGGAATGTCGTACTGAACCCTTTATTTCGCTCAATGCGGTAGATTGTTCTAGTTCCACGTGCCATGTTTAATGGATGTCAGTTATCAGTTATCTCCACTTGTCCACTGTCCCATGTGTCCTCAATTACACATGGCACAGTGGACAAAGGCTTTAGATCCAGTGACAGAACCCAAAGAGTGTTGGTTCAATACCGGGTTAAGTTATTAAATAACGCAATTAGCCATGAGAGTTCGGGAATTCAGTTGCATAGTAATTGTGAGTTCGAACCCTGAACAGGGTAATACAGACTAATGGGGTTCGGTAGAGACAAGACAAACGATGAGTTTTACTGAAAATAATAAGATGAGATATTCCAAGACAGTAACAGCGGAACTAAATCAATCCACCCCTGTAGATAAATGTTCGCTTACCCGGATCTATAGGGACCTGACGAAGGTCGGAGGACACAACAACCGATACACCGTGATAATAGCAGCAAATATGACGATATCTTTGCATTTTTATACAAATTTTTCAATGTTTACATATTAAAATTTTTGATACATGTTTTTTATTTTTATTCTTCACTCTGATAATCATTAGGTGTGTATAAAAGTTTCTTAGTCACTCCCCATCTCTCCTCCCCTCGAGCTATGGATTGAATAACAGGATACACTGGGTCCTATAGACTTAGTGACCAATCTACAGCAAAAAGAAACGGCAAACTACTGCAGGAAAATATCTTCTGCTTAGAAGAAAACAGACATGGCCGCCCAAACGTGTATCACTGACTTAGTATCCAACTTTTCAAAAAAAGCGCCGGACACTTTTGCGCACACATAAAAATGAAATTGAGAGATTCTGGGGTGCTACTATAGTAAGATATCTACTATTCATTTTCTACTATGATACAATATCTACTATTCACTTAATATAGTAAGATATCTATTATTCATTTTCTACTATGGTATCTTATCTACTACTCTTTGATGACGCCATGGTCTTGGGAGGACTTGTTTAGAAACCAAGTTAATGTACTTTTAAAAATGATTCTTTCACGTGAATTGCAGTAAAATGCATATTACGTAAGAATTAACTATTACGAGGAGGCACCAGAATTTTAGAAAACCAAAGTGGGGCATGGCCTAAAATCGGTTGGAAACCACTGGGTTAGGGTTAGGGGTAAAATTAGAGTGAACAGTGAACTAGGAGTATATTAATATCATTAGCAATTTTTTTTATACAAAAAAAATAAAATAAAAATAGATCACAAAATAGTGCATTATTTACATTATTAGGACTATTGTCCTCATTGTTGTCGCGATATTTATTACAACGTTTCGGCCGTTGTACGCTCCGGCATTCTTCAGAGGATTGGAATGTCGAACTGAACCCTTTATTTTGCTCACTGGGGTAGACTGTTCTAGTTCCACGTGCCATGTTTTAATGGATATCAGTTGTCAGTTATGTCCTGTTAATTCCTCTCTGAAAGTTCTCCATTGCCTCAAACGGGTATTGAACGCACACTCTCTGGGTCCTGTCACTTGATATAGCTAACACCTTTATCCACTGTGCCATGTGTCCTTGCAGAAACGTTGTAATAAATATGGCGATAAAGATTAGGACAATAGTACGAATAATGTAAATAATGTACATAATACCTCATCTCAGAAATATAGACAGATACTGAAGGGCCGAAACGTTGTAATAAATATGGGAACAAAGATGAGGATAATGGTCCGAATAATGTAAATATGGTACATAATACCTCATCTCAGAAATATAGACAGATACATAAAATAGTGATCTTAATGTTTGTAAATTGATTTGATATAATTAAAAAAAACAGGTCATCGTTTTTCCTGGGCATATTCGAGCAATAATCAGTGTATCTTTATGTCGCAAATGACTCGGTAAATATCACACTGTAGTAATACCTATACTGAAAGAACGTTACAGAGCGATTTCGAATTCGTTGCTTGTACCGCAAAATTTTGCGATGTCAAGCAACAATACCATTTTCTTTTTATACCGAAAACGTTAATACCTAGAAAATTTAGTTTTTAATAATTCTTAATCTTCTTAATGCTATATTTGATTGGTTTTAATTAAGTTTAATTTAATGTCCACACACTAGTAGAAGTAGCAATCGAAAGAAATTTTCTTAAAAGCTTATGAGATTAATTAAATCAGTCAAAAATGCTATTATAAATGCAATGAAAAGACACAATCTCTAATAGAAGAAAAAAACCAGTAATGAAAATACTTTAGCTCAAAAACATAGTATAATTATTTGTATCTTAAACCAGTGTTTTGTGCTTTCTTGGGTTCTAGTGTTTCATCAGCAAGTCGTCATATCGATACACTCAGGATGCATCAAAGAAGGACAGACATTTTTCGTCTGGTTTTCTTTTCTATTTATTTCAGAGTGTGGGGGGGACTGTATGCATCGATTCATAGATGACGTAAAGTGGAGATGGGGACAGAGAGGATAGATATGAACAGATCTGAAGCGATCGACTACCTACTTGCTGCCACGTTACACTCTGCGGAAACCATAGAACACCAAACAATCTAGGAAAAGAGAGCCATTTTCACTTTTATTTTTACAACGTTACTGGCCGCTTTCGTGTGTTTTCGATCTTATATTAAAAACATAAACAAAGACAATCCATTATAACAATGATTACTCCCTCACAAGTTTCGAACCACGCAGAATCAGTTCTATTAGCTTGGTGCAAAAATAATGACGTAATAATGTCGTTTTTTGACGTATTTTTTAACGTCAAAAAACGACATTATTACGTCATTATTTTTGCACCAACCTAATATTCATCAACCTTCTCACCAGTATCGTAAGCTTTGTCATTGTTTGGCATGACCACGCATCCCGTAACAGCGTTGTTTCTCAACCATTTCTGCACATACATCCTGTAGTGTAATATTACTGACTCACGAGAAGTAGTATACACTCAACTGCCTCATGCGATATAGCCGTCGCTATTTATAATCTTTGTGACGTCATATGTAAATGATTCACCTCATCTTCCTGTTCTGAAGAAGTTTTTTTTTTTTTTTTTTTTTAAGCATTTCACCCCAAGCAAGGCGGGACGCTACTAGGACGCAAGGGGTTACTGAAAATTTAGAGCAAGATCGGATAGGAGTGATAGAAGAAAGGATGAGGAGAAGGGTAGTGGATAGATCACGGCAACTGGAGATGTCGATTGACATTACACTTGAATAGCTGGAGATTATAGCTCTCAGGGAAACAGGAATAGGGAAGGGAGTTCCACAGGCGAGAGGTGCGAGACATGAAGCATTGGAGTAGAAGAGACGGCTACATTTAAGAGTTTCGACAGTGAAAGGGTGAGAGCGGGATGCCAGCCTCGTAGGGTGCTTGAACTCATGAAGTCTGGGAACCAGTGAATGCAGCTCCGAGGAGCAATTTCCATGAAAGTATTTGTAGAACAGACAGAGAGAGGCGACGGCGCGTCTGTGAGAAAGTGACTGTAGACGAGACGCCAGAACAGGGCAGTTATATTGCATATCCGCCTCTGGAGCCTATCAAGAACCCCGAGGCAAACAGAAGGGGCTCCAAACCATATATAGCAGCAATACTCCATGCAAGGGCGAATTGTTGATTTGTAGATCTGGAGGATCGATTCCGGGGAGAAAAATTTCCTGGCGCGGCACAGGGAGCCAACTTTCCTTGCGGTGGACAAAGCAATTGAATCAATGTATTTGTTCCATCTCAGGTCAGCAGTCAACGTGAGACCGAGCAGCCGCAGAGAGGTGCTCTCGAGAAGTTGAGCGTCAGACATTCCAATGTAGGGCAGGGAAGGGTCTTATTCTTCTGGGAGCTTTTGTCTCCTCACATGCTTTTAACATACTTTAGTAGTAGCAGTGAATGTATCTAGAAGAGGATAACCGGACGGAGCTCATCCCTCTTCAAATTAATTTCGAATTAAGATTTGTCTTACTAATACTACATTAGGTCAGTTTCTTAATAAATTCATAACTTAGTAATAATGTGGGTCTGAAGTTTGAGTTTTGAGAAGATTGTCTGACACCCAAGGCAAGATAATCTAGTCTTCCCTGATGGAAGGTGGATTCATGCCTTCTCCAAGAGTATTATTTCAAAGTGAATGAAAGATTTTTCTCCTAGACAGGCTGCCACCCAAAACAAAAGTATCCATATAGGTGTGTCTTGCACAAGATAACTTTACGGGGTCTATCACTCTTCACCTTGAATTTGAATTCAATTTGTCCTTTTCCTAAACAGGTTGCCATATCAAAGCTAAAGAGCCATGTCTCTTACAGAATTTAGACTCTGAGATTTACAAGGGCCTGAATTCATAGTTTTCCTTCTTATAGTCTGGCTCCCCGACCCTAAGGAAAGTGAACCCAATCTCACTTGCTATTTAAACTCATAACCTGGAGGAAAATCGAATCAAGCCTTTTGATAATAGCATTAATAATAACTGAATGAATCAGTCTTGCTTAGTACTGGTTAGTACGCCCCTTCCGTTTTCCGGGTCGATCACCGCTACACTACCTGCACGTGTTTACCTGCATTAAAAGTTGCATTATACAATTGCAATTTATAGAAATAGCAATATTCAAATCTGTCAGACTGGGAATCTATCGGTAGTTATGTCCATATATAACAATAATAAGTTATACAATATTGATATAGATCTGTCGATATAAAACGATAATAAGTTATACAATATAGATATAGATAGATTTATCGATATAAAACAATAATAAGGTATACCATATAGATATAGATAGATCTATCGATATAAAACAATAATAAGTTATACAATATTGATATAGATAAATCTGTCGATATAAAACAATAATAAATTATACAATATACATATAGGTAGATCTGTCGATATAAAACAATAAGTTATATATAAATTTAGACATTTAAAGACATTTTTGGTTGGGTGGGAACACTCGTATAAAAAATTAAGTTTTAAATATTTCAGATACAAAAATTCCACTACTGAAAGAAACAAATACAAGGAAAATGTTTTTGCTTGTTTTTTTTTTCAACTATAAAGAAAATAGTTTCTTGTGTTATTTTCTCAAAAGCTTAAACAGATTTTCTATTTATTCTCCTCACAATATTACTTGAAAAAAAGAATTTACATTAAATTATTCGAAATAATTACAGACGTAACTGCATCAAGAATGATCAAGAATGAAGTTGTACTTTTATCGATAGAAAAGACATATTTTTATGTTCAATGATATCTAGAAATATATGAAAAATGCTGACCTGCTACTGACAATAATTGTTTTAATGTTTGTTTTTTGTGTAAAGATACATAAGCTGAAGAATTATAAAATTCATAAAAATAAAAAAATATATATTATAATAAATAACAATAAATAATAAAATAATATATATTAAATTTCGTAAAATTATAATTGTCATAGAATTTAGCCTATGTTAAGGAAATTTCTAGTTGGCTGGGAAGTGCTGGTTTAAAGAATGAAGTATAAAATTTTACTTATATAAAATTACGGATACAAACACCAAATAATAGTTTTTTTAAATTGGCAGCTATAAAGAAAATAGAAAATGCGTGATATTCTCAAAACCTTAGACAGATGTTTTATTTCCTTCGCAACACTACTTTAGGAGAAAAAAACAAACATTGTTTTTATGTCAAATGCAATCTAAAAAGATAAGCAGAATATCGACTTACTTCTGGCAATAAAAGGTTTTGTGATAACCTTTTCTGCGTAAAAATGTGACACGTCAGTTAGAAAATAAAAGTGTAATTTGTCTTCACCATAAAAATCAACGTTTCGAAGTTTATTCACAATTATTCCGTTTCTAAATTCAACCGACAAAATAACTCAAAAAATATGTAAGTAACCTGAAACACAGAGTCGATATGAAATCCACGATCCTTTCCGCGGCTGAATAGAAAAAGCTTCGCGTGGCGGAGGGGGTGGATACATACGGTTTTGAATTCAAGGTTTATTCACAAGTATTTCACTTCCAAATTCAACCGGCAAAATAACTCAAAAATAAACATGAGAGTAAACCGGGACCATATGGTCAATGTAAAATCCACGACCCTTTCCTCGGCTGAATAGAAAATACTTCGCCGGTGCCCGCATACGATTTGAATTCAATGTTATCTTTCTTCTAGACTGGCTGCCAACCAAGGATGACGATCTTAGTCTGTTCTATAATTTAAACCATCGCTGGGGAAGAGAAGAGATGAATTTATGCACGCGCCAAGGTTATTTGAGAGTAAGTGGTTGTAACGAAGTTGATTGGGATTCGAACTCAGCTCTCCGAGTTTTCATTCCTAGACGCTAGCCGTTTTTATCCCACCGCACATTAAAAAATATGAAAGAGCTAGAAATTGCAAACACACACACACAATAGTACTTATTAAGTATTGCCTTTACATACATTCTCGTATATAAATAATATATTATAGTAAAACCATTTTACCTCCCCTTCCTACTTCCGGTATATATAAGTTAATTGGTATGTGCCCCAAAACAACCGTCCACTAAACCACCTGAGTTCATTAGATCGAAACCCGGGTCGGAAAAATACTGTTTAATATATATATATATATATATATATATATATATATATATATATATATATATATATATATATATATATATATATAATAGATAGGTTGGTTAATAAAACAAAGGAAAATGAAAAGGAACCAATGTGATGAGTGCGAAAAGAATTTATTATATGTTAAATGTCAATCACAAGACAGCACTGAAGCACGGAGATTGATGTTATTAATCCGGACTTTTCGGCGACGCTTGTGTCCTTCATCAGCGGTCAGAAAAATAAACAGATAAACAAGGGAGACCCACCAACGGCTGGTGGGGACTCGTTGCGGATGGCATTATTAGTATAAATCCGATCCCTGTTTTATTCCCCGCCTACGAAACCTTTTTTGAAAATGATCGGAGTGAACGCATTAGTCTGTTTTGTCTGTATCGGCGTGGAAGATGGGGGGAGTATATATATATATATATATATGTGTGTGTGTGTGTGTGTGTGTGTGTGTGTGTGCGCGAGCGCGCGCGTGTAATACGAAGTCTTCTTAAAAGAATGCTTCCGTAGTTCGATATTACCATATATATATATATATATATATATATATATATATATATATATATATATGTATATATATATATATATAATAAAAAGGCTTAAACACTAATATTCCATGGTCATGATTTATTCCATTGGAATCGTAAATACGATCCAATTCATCAGACCTACATATTCAAAAAGAAAACAGAAAAAACAACTTCGGAAATAAAAAATAGAATTTAGAGAGCGTGTAAGTATGAGAGTGTGGGACGAATGTTAGAGCTAAAGAGAGGGGTAACAGACGAGAGAAGGTGGGAGATTAAAAACTTAACAGAGAGAAGTTTTAGAGAGATGAGTTGAAGACGGTTTAAGTGAGAGAAATATGAATGTTGTCAGATGTCTAATACATTAAAGATGTAACCGGAAAGGATACATTTTGTGGTGACAAACACACACAATAGACGATCGAATCTTAAAGATCAGAAGAAGAGGGAGGGAGAGGAAAAGAAAAGAAAAATACCACTAATATTAACTATATATATATATATATATATATATATATATATATATATATATATATATATATATATATATATACATCAAAGGAATCGATAATAAATTTATAAATTTAAATAAGTTTTTAATATCTGCCTCATCAGACTGAAATTACAAAGTAGTTTTAATTTATACAAATAATATAGTAAAAATTATTATTAATTTAATTAGAAATGTCTAAATTACTTGACCTAGAAAAATTTCTCTGGGGATTTACAACACACACACACACACACATATATATATATATATATATATATATATATATATATATATATATATATATATATATGCGTGTGTATGTGTGTGTTCATGTGTGTATGGTGAGTCATAAATAATTTCTGTTTTGACGGAGCTAATTTTTTTAAGGAATGTAGCGTCTAAACTATAAATCACACGAAGTATTTAAGAATAAATTTAAAGTACACTAACATAACAGAATAAATCTGGAATACACTAATATACCTTAATATTTGCTCGGCAATGGCAGCGTACACAGTGTTTTAACAACTATATGTTCTCTTCGCTGACAGCAAACAGCCGCATACAGAAAGAATACCACAAGAAAGATATATTGTAACTTGACTGATCAGTTCTACCACACTCACCATATTCACTTGACATTGCCCCAAGGAGTAGATAGATTCGTCTTTTGTCCCGTACACACTCTTTTCCTGTCTTTTGAACAGGAGTAGAGCTTTATCCTTTGTTTTCTGTTTATGACTGGGTCTCAGGTTCCTTCTAAGGTCTACTTTAATTCTAGACTTCTAATGTCTCCGCCTTAATTCTGAAATGTTATTTACTATATTTTTCCTAAATAGGGGTAGATAGATTTCACTATCGTCTGGTTCACACTCCTCCCCTGTTCCTTGAACAAGAGTAGAGATTTATCCATTGATTCCTATCTTGGATTAGGTTTCCGGTTCCTTCTAAAATCTTCAGATTCTCTTTTACTCCCACTAGCTCCTTGCGTCTTAGTGATATTATCGCCTTACTTGGGGCACATTGATTTTGAAAAGCGATTATTATCTTTTTTGATTGCCGTAAAACGCTTTGATGCCGAAAGACTTTTCTAAAGAAAATCAGATCCAAAGGTTTTTCGAGAAGTTCTTTCATATCAAAATCTTCGGATGGAAAAGTAGACTACGTAATCTTCGTCTACAACTTTTGTTTATCTTTTTATATTACTGACTGTTTTGTTAAAATTGTTGATGAATGACATGATGAAAACGAATGGAAAAAAATAAAAGCTTTTATCTGACAACTGAATATGTAACTGAATAAAATATAATCATAGGTTATTTTAAAAACAAATAAAGTTGTTATTTATGACCCAACCCAGTATTTCGAACAAATTACAAACGATACGATTTTTCACAAGTGCCAATGAAATCAAAACAAATCAAAGAAATAACTGTTATTTAGAACAAAAATTATTAATTTCTTTATTGAATATTAAAATATATAAATATTCGGTCAAAACCTAATACATTTTACTCAAAGGCTAATCGAAAAGCTCCCTGAGAATTGGCAACACGTCATTACAAAAATGGTGGAGATATAATTGGATAAAATGTAATTGGACTTTATTTCTTGAAAAATAAAATTTGTAAACAAAAATAGAAATTATTTGATTCAATCAAATATATACACACCATTAACACTTATATATTAATAAATATTACACCAAGTGTATGTGCAAGCTTTTATTTTATTTATTTTTTTGTCTGTAATGTCCGTGACATCGATTATTAGGGAAAAAGAAATATTTAACTAATCTACTTTACACTAATGACAACCATGTGACAATATCTTAATTATGGAAATGCTAAACTGTTCAAGGATGCTGTTACGTAAACAACATTACTAATTGGAAAATATATTTAACGACTCACATTAGAAAATAATTTAATAAGGGTAAAGATGGAAGAAAATAAACCGTCATTTTTTAAACCATTTTAGATAGCAGCAAAACACTTGGTTGTAGAAGATTTCTATAATGAAAAACTAAATTCAAGATTTTTTCTTCGAAAACTGTTTCGCACGAAAACCTGCGGATTATTACTCAAAAAATATCAAAAAAGCCTAATAATTCACATCGAGTCATTGCAAACAATAGCAAATATATAATTGAATAAAACGAAATATCACTTTATTTTTTGAAGATAAAAACGGAAGTTATTTATGACTCAACTTGATATTTATTAAAGATCGTAGTGTATTTTTTAATCCGACATTACATTATTTCATAGTAATTTAAAGTTATACTTTTTGCCTACAAGTTTGAATAAACTTGATTTTTTTTTTCTTATTGAACAATGAAATTAATTTTTAGCGGCGTGGAAATCGAAAGTCTTACCAAAGAAAATGTTCCTTCCAACAAAAATCGAACCTGTATTTCCGTTTTATTCTGGAAAATTCTTTCAAGCCAAGCTTGATTTACCATTGAGTATGACTTGAATATCCTATTTCAGATATTAAAACCACCGTTAGACCGTTTTGAAGTCTGTATCTGTTAAGAGTTTTTCTGTACTCGAAACTTGAAGAAGGTAATTTTAGATAATTAATGGATTTCTTTTTTTTTTTTTACAAATAAAGTTGATGCACAAAAACTGAAATTGTTTATGACTCAACCTAAAACCCTGGCTCAGCAGGTCTCTATTTTTAGATCCTTTTATATTTGAGCCGAAGGGCTCATGCTTTATAACTCATGTCAATTCAAACGACGATTATCGAAGAGCGACCTCATAAGTGGCAACAAGTCATTTCAAATTCTGGTGAAGGCATAATTGAATAAAATGTAATTGGATTTTTGTTTCTTTTGAAGAATAAAGAAGAAGAAAAACGGAAATTATTTTTTGACTCAACCTAAGAAATAAATGAACGACATCTAAAACTAATTCCAAAACTTTTCAACATTCGTTTCATATTAACTTTGTATTTGTAACTTTGTTGCAATGACAACGTTTCAATTTTTAATCAAAACTTTTGTCTTTGTAAACTTTCCACGTGTACTGTAAGCTTTTTTTCAACATAGTATTGTTCTGAATAATCAAGAGTGGTCCCCTCTTGTTTTGTTACTTTCCTCTTTGAGAGAACTATTTCTGTTTACTGGGACTATAAAAGGACACTATACACGAACCTTGTATTCTCTGTTAAATAAAGCTTTCTTAAAGCCTACACCTACGAACTTTTGTCGTTACAAGTGTGGCTAAAAGTTTCAGTAACCTGGGTAACAATATCAAAATTTGAAAAATTCCAATCACCTGAAGTAAGGCGGAGCGGACAACGGCCGAAACGTTATGAATATGGCACTGAAGATTGGGATAACAGTCCGAATAATGTACATAATGCAAGTAATCATAATACCTCATTTCAGAGATATAGAGGCCGAAACATTATGAATATGGCAATGAAGATGGGGATGACAGTCCGAATGATGTAAATAATGCAAGTAATCATAATACATCATTTCAGAGATATAGAGGCCGTAACATTATGAATATGGCAATGAAGATGAGGATAACAGTTCGAATAATGTAAATAATGCAAGTAATCATAATACCTCATCTTAGAGATACAGACAGATATTTATTTTACAAATAAAGTTAATCAACTAAAATGGAAATTATTTATGACTCATCGGAAACATTCGCTCGGCTGGTCCCTATTTTTAGATTCTTTTATATTTGGGACATCTCAATTCAAACTACGATTATCGAAAAGAGACCTGATAAGTGGCAACAAGACATTGCAAATAATAGTTAATGCATAAATGAATAAAATATTATTGGACTTTTGTTTCTTTTGAAAAATAAAGGACAAAAACGGAAATTATTTATGACTCAGTCTAAAACATTTTAGTCAGTAAGTCTCTATGTTTCGATCCTTTTATATTTGGGCCGAGGGGATCTTGTTTTATAACTAACTCATGCCAATTCGAACGTCGATTAACCATAGCAATCGAAATCTTAGATTCTGTGTTCATAAGAAACATATTTTATGATGCCATACATTGTAGTAGGTGCGGCATTCCGACAACGTCAGCTTAGAGCGACGTTTTAGATTCTCAAACACGCGGTTACAATCGCCAATTTTGCATATAAAAAGAAAGTTAATAGAAAAAGGCATAAGAAACATGCGAGACTACGATGTCCGTCGGCTACATTGCGGCGAATTGAAGAAGTTCAAAGTTCACTAGGCAATCATCGTATTTCGTAATGACTTAAGGGGCTTTGTCATTGTGGCATACGACTTAAAATGCGTGATCCAAATTTATTTTCTAGTTATTAACAGAAAATACAAGGCGTCGGCGTTGTCTTATGCATTTCTTTCTCTATTTCTTTGGTAAGTTGGTCAAGTTTCTATATGGTCTCTCTACTTTGATAAGACATCTCGCATGCATTTCTATATCTAACTTTCTCATTTTACATTTTCTTCATATATATATATATATATATATATATATATATATATAGTTTTAGCTATATTTACGGGATAAAGTGCTCAATATCAGAGATAGAGCGTATGTAAATATAGTTTTAGCTATATTTAATGGATACATATAAATATATATACATATATATATGCATATATATACATATATATACATACATATATATACGTATATACATATGTACATATATAAACATATATAAACATATATATACATATATATACATATATATATATATATATATACATATACATACATATATTTATATACATATAAATATATATATACATATATATATACATATGAATATATATATATGCAAATATATATACACATATATATATACAAATATATATATATATATATACACAACACATATACATAAGTATATATATACATGTATATATACATATACAAATACATATATATACATACATATATATTCATATATATACATATATATATACATACATAATATATACATATGTATATACATATATATATATACATACATATATACATATATATATATACATACATATATATACATATATATATACATATATGCACATACATATATATATACATATATATACCTATATATATACATATATATACACATATATACATATATATATATATATACATATATATTCAATATATATATATGTACATATGTATACATATATATATGTACATATATATACATATATGTATCTACATATATACATGTATATAGATACATACAAATATATATATATATATATATATATATATATATATATATATATATAAAATGAAAGTAAGACATTAAGATATATAATCCGGGGTTCGGCTTATTGATATTTTTATTTATACGAAATAGTGCTCAATGTAAATTTGCTGAGCATTAATATTATAAATTAACTGATTTAAAATATGTTTTTTCGCTACACAGTAATAACCATGTTTCAATAGAAGCTAAACGTTTCAAATTTAATTTTCTAATTAAATTAAAAACATTACTTCCATTCCATCCTCAAGCGAATTCGTGAATTGAACTGTGTAGCGAAAAAAACATTTTAAATCAGTTAATTTATTATATATATATATATATATATATATATATATATATATATATATATATATATATATATATGGAGATGCCGATTGACATTGAATTTGAATATTTGGAGATTATAGCAATGACAAGGAATAGACCAGGGCATCTGGAGATGTCGATTGACATTACATCTGAATATTAGGAATTATAAAAAGACGGAGAATAGATCAGGGCATCTGGAGATGTCGATTGACATTACATCTGAATATTAGCAATTATAAAAAGACGGAGAATAGATCAGGGCATCTGGAGATGTCGATTGAGTATTTGAATATTTTGAGATTATAGCAATAAGGGAAGCACGGAAGAGGAAGAAAGTTCCACAGACGGGAAGTGCGAGACATGAAGCTATTGGAGTAAAAGAGACGGCTACATTTAACTGCTTCAACAGTGAAACGGTGGGACTGAGAGACAACCTAGTAGCACGTTTAAATTCATACAGTTTTGGGAACTAGCGAAAGTAGCTTGTCGGAGCAGTTAAACGAATACATTATCAGAATGTGTTCAGATAAATTTCTGTATTTGTTTGATTGTTACCTTTCTAATTTGTAGTTTGCATCTTGAACTGTCACTTTTGACGACAACTTAAAATGCCGTGTTTTACTTGTGGCAAAATTGTCATTTAGATCAGTGCTCCTGAAAATGGTGGTCCGCGGACCGGTGCTGGTACGTGCACCGGTGTTCGTATGCGAACTGGTGCTGGCACGCGAACCCTCGGCTACCGGTCCGCGGCCTGTGTCCAGGCCATGCTAGGGAATCATTTGAATTTTTTTTTATATGTTTTGATATTGAAATATTTTTTTGCAAAATAAATGGTAGATAAAAAACTTTTATTATGTTCATTATATATATCGTTTCCGATATAGATTAATATTACCGTGAAAGATTACAGGTACATGACACATTGAGAAAAAAAATGCCGGTCCGCCATATCAGACAGTTTGAGAAGCACTGATTTGGATATCATCCAGTATATGTGCGACTTAAACCATGACATAAAAATGGCGTCATTTTTGTTAAGTCCTCACTATTATTACATGATTTTCACATGTGAGTTCTCAAATATATTTAAAAGCTTATAAACAAATCGTCAGGGCAAAGAAAAAAATAGCATGCAAAAATAAAATAAAATAAAATAGCAATTTTATACTACTATAACAAAGGTCAATTGTTCTAATGAGCTTTCCGCTTTGGCTCCTCTACCTCATGAATTTAAGGCAGTACTAGATGGGTAACTAGGCCCCATTATTTTACAGCTGAAATAGCTACTTGTATTAGTTCTATTCTAAGGGTTTCTTCTCTATAACTTCTCGTCTGTGAAACTATTTCGGCAAATTGCTTTTCTTTCTTTCACAAAACCTGATCTTTTATTGTACAGGGTATTTCAAAAAGAATACGCCAAAATCATCACGTGATGTGTCAAAAACGAAAAAAATTACAAACTTCTAGCATGAACACATGTGTTGTATATACATTCAAGTTTCATTTCATGTTTTATAAGTGCTCAATGTGGCCACAGCGGGGACAACATCAAGCCGATATGAGAATTCCTCCCAAACGCACCTCAGCAAGTCACGGTCCACCGTGTTGATTGCAGCTGTTATTCGATCTTTCAAGTGATCGATACTTGCTGGAAGTGCTGGAACATAAACTTGGTCTTTAACATACCCCCACAAGAAAAAGTCACACACAGTGAGGTCCGGGGATCTGGCAGGCCAAGCACAGAGAGAAAGGTCTTTAGCACCTCTCCTCCCAATCCATCGCTGAGGCATGTTTTCATTCAGATAAGCTCTAATCCCGAGATGCCAATGGGGTGGTGCTCCATCTTGCTGAAAAATGAAGTCATTCGAATCTGCTTGCAGTAAAGTGAATAGCAAGTTTTGGAGCATTTCAAGATAGGTTTGTCCTGTAACGGTGTTTCCTTCAAAGAAAAAGAGACCATAGACCTTGTCTTGAGACACAGCACAGAAGACGTTCACTTTAGGGGAATCTCTTTCATGCTCAACAGTTTCATGTGGGTGCTCTGTTCCCTAAATGCGCACATTGTGACGATTGATTGTGCCTCTCAAATTGAAATTTGCTTCGTCACCAAAAACTAAACGTGAAAAGTGAGTTTCATCACCTTCCCCCATCTCCAGCATTGACTCACAGAATGTCCTCCGCATTACCTTGTCATCATTAGTACGTGCTTGGACGAGGCTTAGTTTGTATGGTTTCATGTGTAATCGTCTCTTTAGCGCATGCCAGACAGTGGTATGAGGGATGGCAAGCTGAAGACTTGCTCGACGTACGGACTTACGTGGGCTGCTCTCAAATGCAACATGAATCCTCTCCACTTGCTCCTCTGTAACAAATGGTCTTCCAGGACTCTTTCCTTTGCACAGGCACCCACTCTCTTTAAACTGTCTAACCCACCGTCGAATGCTCTCACGATGGGGCGGATCAATGCCGAATTCTGTTCTGAAAGCACGCTGCACCGTGACAATGGCGTTTGTTTTCGCGAACTCAAGCAAGCAAAACGCCTTCTGCTGAGGAGTCGCCATTTTGATTGATCTTCCCACAATTCATCTGTACCGGAAGTTATACTAAGGACAGCGGTGAGACTGACACCCAATCAAACTTTGATAGCTCCTCTATAAAATAACCACTGATTCAGTCCACTACAATGCTACAGACCTGAAAAAACAGCGTAATGATTTTGGCGTATTCTTTTTGAAACACCCTGTATGTTCTCCTCACTAACGTTTTTTTTTTCTTAGAGTTTTTTTTTTTGTTTGTTTAACTTCAGTCTTAGTGGCATTATTTCCGTGCTTGAGATGAAGTGATTAAAAAAAAAAAAGAAGAAAAAAACCGTATTCACAGGCAAAGGTAGTTGGCGCCACCATATCCTAACCTCACAGAAAGGTTCCGTCGCATAGCAATTGCGCTCTGACATCTGGTGAATCAGTGCGGTCACCAGCTCATGACAGGGCGACAGGAATTATCAGAGATCAAACGGGGTATGATAGCAGGTGCTAGAAATAAGATTAATGGGGCTTATAACTATCTAACGTTGACAGCGCAAGCGTCGATTTCGGGTTCTTAATAATCGTAAATTTTCTCAATTTGGACATTAAGTAGCTGCCTCAAAGTTTCTGTAGCAGTAGATCTCGTTATTATAATGTAGCGATTACAAATCGAAAATTACTGTAAACTCCTAACCTCTATATACTTGTTCTCCCCGCGGTGGTCGAATATAATACAAGGCCGTCTTTAATACGGAGTGCCCATACGTATATGTTATTTTAATCATTTCAGCTCAATCTAATAAAGCCACTAAGACGCAACAGCTAATGCGTGTGAGAAAATATGAAAAAACAAACACGATTTCGGAGAGAGCAATAAAAGAACAATATCTAAAAAGAGCGAGGTACGGTAGAGTAATGGATAGCGGCTCGGATTGAGGAATTGGAGAGCCGA
Source organism: Acanthosepion lycidas (assembly GCA_963932145.1). NCBI lineage: Eukaryota > Metazoa > Mollusca > Cephalopoda > Sepiida > Sepiidae > Acanthosepion > Acanthosepion lycidas. The sequence goes on from OZ010596.1 coordinate 12,338,350, forward strand.
GTTCGAATTCCAGTCAAATCTATTACATTCACTTATGTGTTAATACTCTTGAGAAAGGTATGAATCCTCTTCTTCTATCTCCGGGTAAATAAGATTATATACCGGTTTATCTAGCCTTGGATGGCAACTGGTCTACCACAGAAAGAAATGTCAGCTTATCGCGGGAAAAATCATCAGTTATGTATCGAAAGATACATGATCGCCTAAGCGTGTATCACGCATGGCACATAACTGGCTGATATATAGACAGATTAGAGCGGTTGGCATTCCATCTAAATTTTTGCAGATCACGCTTGACTGGAAAGCAAGAAGCTGAAAGAGTGTTCCACAAGCGATAGAAAAAAGCATTGAACTTGCGGTTACATCTAGCTATTTCAATTGTAAAATAATGAGACCTTAACGCCAATCTAGTACTGCGCTTAAATTCATAAAGTCTAGGTACTAAGGAAGAAAGCTCATCCGAACAATTACCATGAAAATATGTATAGAAGAGGAGCAGGAAATCTAAGTTAAGGCTATATATATATATATATATATATATATAATTTAAAGAAAAACAGACCACTTTAAGGTTTCATTATAATAATTTATTTCACCAGAGCCCTTTTAAAGGAAGATGGATCATCAGATAACACTTCCAAAAATGAAATTTATACACACACACACACACACACACACACACACATATATATATATATATATATATATATATATATATATATATATATACAGTGCGTTCTGCTTGATTATGCTAAGTAATGTTTTCATCTAACGTGTCAATAAATTCTGTTTTTTTCAGACTTTGTTCTTCTTGCAGATTAAATTATACTTTCAGACAAGAGAATATGATCAATGAAAAAAAAGTTGTATAGTAACAGGGTTCTTTTTCTCAAAGTATGTAAAAAGGCACAGTTTCAAGTGTTCGGTCTGATTAAGCAATCACTATATAAATCCTTAATATGAGTAAGAAAAAAAGGGTCTTACTGAAAACGATCATGCTGAAATTACTCGCATGCTTGGAAGTGGTCTGTCAACGCTAGAAATTTCAAAAAAGTTACATAGAGTCCACCGTCCAATCAAAGCATTCGTCTTAGGCAGTAAATCATGCAGAAAGACACCTAAACGATCGCATTTGCGAAAGTTAACTGCCAGAGATCTTCGTAAAATTAAATATGAAGTCTCGAAGAAACCGCATGAAACTAGTAAAAAAATATTTGAAAGCGCTGGAGTGCCCAAAGTTGGTAAAACTACCCGTTGTGAGATCCTCAAGACCCTTGCCAAAGTGAAGAGTCCCATCAAGAGGCCCCCATTGAGCAAAGCAAACAAGATGAAAAGAGTTGAATGGGCACACAGTTACATGAAGATCAATTTTAGCAATATGATTTTCACCGACGAGTACCGTGCTACCTTTGATGGGCCTGATGAGTGGTCATCTGGATGGGTGTTAAATGGTCGACCGGCAGGAGTACGTATTCGTCGACAACAGGGTGGCGGAGGAGTGAGGTTTTGGGCTGGGATCCGCGGAAATGAACTAATAGGCCCACAGAAAGTAGCCAAAGGGCTTAAGCTAAATTCAAATGCATATTGTAGGCTTTTGGAAGATGCCTTTCTGCCCTGGCTTGATGAACAACCAATTCAGAAAAGAAGATCGTTGATATTTCAGCAGGATAATGCTCCAGCGCATAGATCAAGAAGCACCACCAATTGGCTATCAGACCATGGGTTCAAAGGGCAAAATTTAATGGTATGGCCTCCAAACAGCCCTGATTTAAATCCAATAGAAAATTTGTGGTCTATAGTCAAGAGGCGGATTAATGCTGAAAACAAGCAATTCACCAGCTTAGAAGTCCTGTGGAAAGCAATTGTAAGTGCTTGCCGATCAATCAAACCTTCTGAAATTGAAACATTGACGTCAGCAGTGGACAGACGCCTCATAACGGTTTTGAAGAATGGAGGATGTCATATATATATATATATATATATATATATATATATATATAGAGAGAGAGAGAGAGAGACTAAGGCCCAGATAACGAGTGTGGGTGTAAAACAACATAGATACAACAGATAAAATGCTATTACTATGTTATCTTGGTCTCTAGTGAAGATAACGGACTGGCGTTACTATAATTCGTGAATATAATAACGTTGTACGTACATTGTGGGTTCCTGCTTGTCTAGTTCTTTTCGAAGTTTGTTGTATAGCTGAGCTGGACGTGAGACTGTAGATTTAGACAGACCCGTTATAATTTTATTCAACCGGACGAATGGAACCTCTAAATCTTCCTTCTATCTTGACAGTCTCATCTAGCTCGGAGCTGAATAAACTACACAATGAAATCACCGTTCTAGAAATCCATTCAAACTAGTTCATCACATTCTGGGGTCCCTTATTTAAGGAGCAGCCTTTCTGTGTATCTTCCCTGACAAGTAGTATGAGCAATTAAAATTTGAAACTTTCCTCATCGAACTAATATTTGAGTGTTTTAGCCAAGTATGGCCGAATGTTTGTTTTCAAACATCGCATAAGATGGATTTTTAAAAAAAATTGAATCCTTGTCATTCATTTTAGAACATCATTCAAATTAGTTTCTATCTCTTCGTGCCTGTGTTTAAATAACATTGGACCGTAAAGTGATTTTACCTTTTTTAAATGCCTTGTCCCTCCGGAATGTAGGTGATCATGGCACGTGGAACTAGAACAATCTACCCCGGTGGACGGAATAAAGGGTTTAATTCGAAATTCCAATCACCTGAAAAAGGTCGGAGCGTACAACGCCCGAAACGTTGTGAATTTGGCATTGAAGATGAGGATAACATTCCGAATAATGTAAATAATGTAAGTAATCATAATACCTCATCTCAGAGATATAGGGGCCGAAACGTTGTGAATATGGAAATGAAGATGAGGATAACAGTCCGAATAATGTAAATAATGCAAGTAATCATAATACCTCATCTCAGAGATATAGACAGATAGAAGCTCTCAATAAATTCCTTGTATTTATTCGATGTAATTTGCAATGACTTCTTCGGAAAGATAGTGAAATGGATTCTTGTTACATTCTTTACCGTTTTTAATTCAATACTTTCGTTCTCCTAAACAGGTTGCCAGTCAAATCCCGTCTACTATTTGACACATAGCTTTGCATTTTGGCTCTAGGAAACTAAAATCTATTTTGTATTTGAGCTCAAATTCATAACTAATTCGAGAAACCGTCGAAAAAATTAAACTTAAACTGGTTATCACTGGGCGTCCAGAGTCTTTCCTTGAAAATGCCCAATTCCGGTCGAAACATTGCACACAATTTCGGCAACTTCCTTTATAGGTTTTAAACCAGACATCAGACAACATACAAAGTAAAACTGAACAGCGAAGTCAACGAGAGGTAAAAATATTCCCTGCTTGATGTTGTCCTCAGTATACACATTTATATTTACATATGCTCTATCCCTGATATTAAGCACATTTACCCATAAATAGAGAATACCTCTTAAAACTACATTTTTATTATATATATATATATATATATATATATATATATATATATATATATATATATATATCATATTTATTATAAAACCTAGGTTGTGTGTGTGTGTCTGTACGTTTATATATTGGATCGGATTTCCTACATTTTTCAACCGATTTCAACAAAACTTCACAGGACTACGTAAAATTACCTTGCGGTGATTCTGCAGCGACAAAATTTGGAAAAACACAATTGTTTTTGCACGAAATTAATTTGAAAACACTATTAAGAGGCATCGCGAGAATGAAACGGGGACAACTCATATCGAGTTATACTTATTATAAAACCCAGGTTGTGTGTGTGTGTGTGTGTTCGTTTATATATGGGATCGGATTTCCTACATTTTTCAACCGATTTCAACAAAACTTCACTTTTTTTTTTTTTTTGGCAGGTAGTGTTTCTTATTGTCTTGCACACTTTTTTCTTTATTTTTACATACAGAATGCTTTAAAAATTCCATTTACAAGACAATTGTTTATAATAAAATTCTATTCAATCGGTAGTCTCGTAACGATTGAAAACAATGATTTTGTTTCAGTTTGGGTTTGATCAATTCGTAAAAAAAAAATAAAAATAAAAAACTAATTAAGACAAGCGTGTCCGTCAACCTTAAACAATAATCTTTCAATTTTATTTTTTAGTCTTTATGATGGTCGATACTTGATCTATCACTTACTGTTACATCCTCGGGCAAAGCCGGGCTCTACTGCTAGTATATATATATATATATATATATATATATATATATATATATATATATATCGAGAAAGAGAAAGAGAAAAAGTGATAAATAGAAAGAGATAAATAGAGAGTGAGTCATTTTTACATCTTAATTGAGAATGAGTCGTGAAACATGGCGCGTTGACTTCTATGTCTACACAGTTTGTATCTATAAACGTTCTATTCCCAATAGAGACCTCTCACACTATGATTAATAAAAAATAAAATACAAAATCACCTCGTATGGTGAATAGCCTATTACAGCAGACAAAGATATCGGTCGTCTGTCTTATCAATCCCGGTGTGGACTAAGTTTGTGTCAGAAAAAGATAATATTTAACTGTAAAAAAAAAATGCGTAAAACTAAAACAGAATTTATCCATTTCAATGTTTCCGTCAGACGAAAGGCATGACGCAGGATTCAGGGAAGGGTGGAAAGTATTTGTCTTAAAGGGAAGAAGTTTTATAAAATTAAACGCGAATATTAACCTTATGACATTAACTTTGGGTTATATGAAGAATGAAATATTAATTTAAAATTAAGAGGAATAAAAAGAGGTTTAAAAATAACTTTAAAATATATAGATAAAACGATGTAAGGAATTAATGGAAAGACAATTGGGGAGATCTTGGAGGAGGGGAAAGTTTATAATAGTTTATTATAATTAATATAGGTAAATAGGTTATAGATGTGGGGGGAATATAGAAATTAGAATTAGTTATACATTCGACCTTTGTAGAATTAGTTTCGTCTGCCGAAATAGGTTTTCCCCATATGAGGTGATTTTGGATTTTATTGTCTATTAATTGTTCTGTAATAATAAATAAATTTAGCTCTTTTTGTGGATCAGTTTTAATATTTTATATTAATAGGATCCACTTGGATTACAAACCAATGGATGTGTTACCTTCAATATATAAGTTTTATTCGATACCTGATATATTTTCTATGAAGGAAAAACCTTTATTCCAAAGAGTACAGAAGCTATTAGATTTCAGAAAATCTAATCATCTTATTGTAAAGATTTTTCTGTCATTTTAATCTTTCTTCTAGATTGTTTTTGGCGTTGGAGCAACCATTTCTTGCAACTTATTCTGTACGTTGCAAATTAAGTTCGCTCATTTTTTTTTTCTTTTCTTTGACAACACAACTTTCGTCTCAAAAATTTTCTTTTACTAATTCTGAGGTTTCCATTTTTCTTTTTCTCACTTCTTTTTTCTAATTTAGCTGTTACCCTTGACGTTTTATTATTCTCTAACATTCGCTTTCTACGTCTGATGTTTTCTTCCTTTTCTTAGTTTTTCTTTCTTTTTCTTCTACCGTTTTTCTTGTCTTTCTTTTCTTCTTACATTTGTTTTCTTTCAATCCTTATTTCTTACTTTCTTTTCTGCCATTCTTCCTTTTATTCTCCTTTCTTCCAATCTTGTTCTTACATTTTATCTTCTAGTCTTCCATCCTTCCTGCTGCAATTCCTTCTTTCCATACAGTATTTCTTCATTCCTTCTGCTCTACTTTCCTTCTTTCCACTGCTCATTTCTTCCACTTTTCCTTAACTTCCAATCTTCCTTCCTCTCTTTCTTCCTTCATTCCTTCCAATCTTCCTTTGCTTCAGTCTTCCTTCCTTCCATTATTCCTTTCCTCCTTCCTTCTTTGCTTCATTCATTCCTTCATTCAATCATTCCAGTCTTCCTTCCTTCCATTCTTTCCTTCTTCATTCCTTCCACTCTTCCTTCTTTCCAGTCTTCCTTCCTTCATTCCTTCCACTCTTCCTCCTTTCCAGTCTTCCTTCCTTCATTCCTTCCACTCTTCGTCCTTTCCAGTCTTCCTTCCTTCATTCCTTCCACTCTTCCTCCTTTCCAGTCTTCCTTCCTTCATTCCTTCCACTCTTCCTCCTTTCCAGTCTTCCTCCCTTCATTTCTTCCACTCTTCCTCCTTTCCAGTCTTCCTTCCTTCATTCCTTCCACTCTTCCTCCTTTCCAGTCTTCCTTCCTTCATTCCTTCCACTCTTCCTCCTTTCCAGTCTTCCTTCCTTCATTCCTTCCACTCTTCCTCCTTTCCAGTCTTCCTTCCTTCATTCCTTCCACTCTTCCTCCTTTCCAGTCTTCCTTCCTTCATTCCTTCCACTCTTCCTCCTTTCCAGTCTTCCTCCCTTCATTTCTTCCACTCTTCCTCCTTTCCAGTCTTCCTTCCTTCATTCCTTCCACTCTTCCTCCTTTCCAGTCTTCCTTCCTTCATTCCTTCCACTCTTCCTCCTTTCCAGTCTTCCTTCCTTCATTCCTTCCACTCTTCCTCCTTTCCAGTCTTCCTTCCTTCATTCCTTCCACTCTTCCTCCTTTCCAGTCTTCCTTCCTTCATTCCTTCCACTCTTCCTCCTTTCCAGTCTTCCTTCCTTCATTCCTTCCACTCTTCCTCCTTTCCAGTCTTCCTTCCTTCCTTCCTTCCACTCTTCCTCCTTTCCAGTCTTCCTTCCTTCATTTCTTCCACTCTTCCTCCTTTCCAGTCTTCCTCCCTTCATTTCTTCCACTCTTCCTCCTTTCCAGTCTTCCTTCCTTCATTCCTTCCACTCTTCCTCCTTTCCAGTCTTCCTCCCTTCATTCCTTCCACTTTTCCTCCTTTCCAGTCTTCCTCCCTTCATTCCTTCCACTCTTCCTCCTTTCCAGTCTTCCTTCCTTCATTCCTTCCACTCTTCCTCCTTTCCAGTCTTCCTTCCTTCATTTCTTCCACTCTTCCTCCTTTCCAGTCTTCCTCCCTTCATTTCTTCCACTCTTCCTCCTTTCCAGTCTTCCTTCCTTCATTCCTTCCACTCTTCCTCCTTTCCAGTCTTCCTTCCTTCATTTCTTCCACTCTTCCTCCTTTCCAGTCTTCCTTCCTTCATTCCTTCCACTCTTCCTCCTTTCCAGTCTTCCTTCCTTCATTTCTTCCACTCTTCCTCCTTTCCAGTCTTCCTTCCTTCATTTCTTCCACTCTTCCTCCTTTCCAGTCTTCCTTCCTTCATTCCTTCTACTCTTCCTCCTTTCCAGTCTTCCTCCCTTCATTTCTTCCACTCTTCCTCCTTTCCAGTCTTCCTTCCTTCATTCCTTCTACTCTTCCTCCTTTCCAGTCTTCCTTCCTTCCTTCCTTCCACTCTTCCTCCTTTCCAGTCTTCCTTCCTTCATTCCTTCCACTCTTCCTCCTTTCCAGTCTTCCTTCCTTCATTCCTTCCACTCTTCCTCCTTTCCAGTCTTCCTTCCTTCATTTCTTCCACTCTTCCTCCTTTCCAGTCTTCCTCCCTTCATTTCTTCCACTCTTCCTCCTTTCCAGTCTTCCTTCCTTCATTCCTTCCACTCTTCCTCCTTTCCAGTCTTCCTTCCTTCATTCCTTCCACTCTTCCTCCTTTCCAGTCTTCCTTCCTTCATTCCTTCCACTCTTCCTCCTTTCCAGTCTTCCTTCCTTCATTCCTTCCACTCTTCCTCCTTTCCAGTCTTCCTTCCTTCATTCCTTCCACTCTTCCTCCTTTCCAGTCTTCCTCCCTTCATTTCTTCCACTCTTCCTCCTTTCCAGTCTTCCTTCCTTCATTCCTTCCACTCTTCCTCCTTTCCAGTCTTCCTTCCTTCATTCCTTCCACTCTTCCTCCTTTCCAGTCTTCCTTCCTTCATTCCTTCCACTCTTCCTCCTTTCCAGTCTTCCTTCCTTCATTCCTTCCACTCTTCCTCCTTTCCAGTCTTCCTTCCTTCATTCCTTCCACTCTTCCTCCTTTCCAGTCTTCCTTCCTTCCTTCCTTCCACTCTTCCTCCTTTCCAGTCTTCCTTCCTTCATTTCTTCCACTCTTCCTCCTTTCCAGTCTTCCTCCCTTCATTTCTTCCACTCTTCCTCCTTTCCAGTCTTCCTTCCTTCATTCCTTCCACTCTTCCTCCTTTCCAGTCTTCCTCCCTTCATTCCTTCCACTTTTCCTCCTTTCCAGTCTTCCTCCCTTCATTCCTTCCACTCTTCCTCCTTTCCAGTCTTCCTTCCTTCATTCCTTCCACTCTTCCTCCTTTCCAGTCTTCCTTCCTTCATTTCTTCCACTCTTCCTCCTTTCCAGTCTTCCTCCCTTCATTTCTTCCACTCTTCCTCCTTTCCAGTCTTCCTTCCTTCATTCCTTCCACTCTTCCTCCTTTCCAGTCTTCCTTCCTTCATTTCTTCCACTCTTCCTCCTTTCCAGTCTTCCTTCCTTCATTCCTTCCACTCTTCCTCCTTTCCAGTCTTCCTTCCTTCATTTCTTCCACTCTTCCTCCTTTCCAGTCTTCCTTCCTTCATTTCTTCCACTCTTCCTCCTTTCCAGTCTTCCTTCCTTCATTCCTTCTACTCTTCCTCCTTTCCAGTCTTCCTCCCTTCATTTCTTCCACTCTTCCTCCTTTCCAGTCTTCCTTCCTTCATTCCTTCTACTCTTCCTCCTTTCCAGTCTTCCTTCCTTCCTTCCTTCCACTCTTCCTCCTTTCCAGTCTTCCTTCCTTCATTCCTTCCACTCTTCCTCCTTTCCAGTCTTCCTTCCTTCATTCCTTCCACTCTTCCTCCTTTCCAGTCTTCCTTCCTTCATTTCTTCCACTCTTCCTCCTTTCCAGTCTTCCTCCCTTCATTTCTTCCACTCTTCCTCCTTTCCAGTCTTCCTTCCTTCATTCCTTCCACTCTTCCTCCTTTCCAGTCTTCCTCCCTTCATTCCTTCCACTTTTCCTCCTTTCCAGTCTTCCTCCCTTCATTCCTTCCACTCTTCCTCCTTTCCAGTCTTCCTCCCTTCATTCCTTCCACTCTTCCTCCTTTCCAGTCTTCCTCCCTTCATTTCTTCCACTCTTCCTCCTTTCCAGTCTTCCTTCCTTCATTCCTTCCACTCTTCCTCCTTTCCAGTCTTCCTTCCTTCATTTCTTCCACTCTTCCTCCTTTCCAGTCTTCCTCCCTTCATTTCTTCCACTCTTCCTCCTTTCCAGTCTTCCTTCCTTCATTCCTTCCACTCTTCCTCCTTTCCAGTCTTCCTTCCTTCATTTCTTTCCACTCTTCCTCCTTTCCAGTCTTCCTTCCTTCACTCCTTCCACTCTTCCTCCTTTCCAGTCTTCCTTCCTTCATTTCTTCCACTCTTCCTCCTTTCCAGTCTTCCTTCCTTCATTTCTTCCACTCTTCCTCCTTTCCAGTCTTCCTTCCTTCATTCCTTCTACTCTTCCTCCTTTCCAGTCTTCCTCCCTTCATTTCTTCCACTCTTCCTCCTTTCCAGTCTTCCTTCCTTTATTCCTTCCACTCTTCCTCCTTTCCTACCTCCCTACCTCCCTCCCTTCCTCCCATCTTCTTTTCCCTTCCTTCCTCCCTCTCACCCTTACTCCCTCCTTTCCTTCTTAATTCCTCCCTTACTTCCTAATTCCTTCCTTCTTTCCACCCATCTTCTTTTCCCTTCCTTCCTCTCTCAACCTTACTTCCCCCACCCTCCGTTCCTTCCTTCCTTTATGTTTGTCTGTTATCTCCTTCCTCCCTTCCTTCTTTCCTCTCTCCCTCCCATCTTCTTTTCCCTTATCTTCCCTCTCACCCTTCCTTCCTCCCTCCCTTCCTCCCTTTCAACCTTACTCCCTCCCTCCCTCCCTTACTTACTTACTTCCTAATTCCTTCCTTGCTTCTATTTTCTTTTCCCTTCCTTCCTCCATCTCACCCTTACTTCCTCCCTCTCTTCCTTACTTCCCTCCTTCCTTCCTTCATATGTGTCTCTGTAATCTCCTTCCTTCCTCCCTCGCTTCCTTCTTTCTTCTCTCCCTCCCTTCTTTTCCCTTCATATTCCCTCTCACCTTTCCTTCCTCCCATATTCTTTTCCCTTCCTTCCTCCCTCTCATCCTTACTCCCTCCCTCCCTTACTTCCTAATTCCTCCCTCTCTTACTTGCTAATTCCTTCCTTCCATCTTCTTTTCCCTTCCTCCCCCCTCTCACCCTTACTTCCTTCCTTCCTTCCTCCCTTACTCACTCTCTTCCTTCCTTTCCTCATGCTTTATCACTGTTATCTCATAGCCGTTCCTTTCTTTTTCCATCCATTATTTTCTCATTCTTCTTAATTTCTTTTGCTTTTTTTTTTTGAATTCTCTTTCTTTTCCTTTTCCATTTCCTTTCGTTCTCTCCATTCTTTCTTTCTTGTCTTTGTTGCTTGCTATCTTTAAATTTTCTTCCCACTTTTTCTTCCTAGTTTTTTTTTTTTTTGCTAACAGTTCTTCAGCCTTTTTTTCAATTCTTCCTTAATTTTTCTTTCTCTCTTTCTCTGTTTTAGCTTATTCCCAAACGAGATATTTCGAATTGAAATCACATCTCATTATATTTCAATCTTTTCTTTTTATTTTGAAACACGAATCCGCCAATAAGTCCCATAAGGAAAATATTAATAGGAGATAATTTCATTTGCAGTAACAAGTGAAAATTCAATTTAGAAGAAATAAAAACCTTAATTAAGCTTGTTATTTGCTAAACATAGCTTACCAGAATGCAATAAGTATAGAATATCGAGAATTCATTATGCAGTAGCAATGGTCAAGTAGAGTAATTTTTTAACCATCACCCATCCAAGAGAAGAAAAAAAGGAAGTAAAATCACTGCCCTGTTCTTATTACAACCCCCTTAAATTCGCATTCCATTGGTAAGAAGAAAACTCCATTCGGATAGCTTCTTCCCAAGAACCGCTAATTGAAACAGTGAAACAGGCTCCTAAGAGGATGCTTCCCCGATCGCACTAATCTTATCCTCTTCCTGTCTAAGGTCAACAATTATCTTTCCTACGTATCCTTATAATATGCACTTAACTCCTCCTCGTACGCTCATACAACGACTTCATTCACTAATCCTCTGCCTTGAGTGGTTCTTAAGTCTTGAACAACTAGTATAAAAGAAAGTGAGAAAAAGGCTTTCAAATTAATTTTTAAGCGATTTTAAGGATATGAAGGTAGTATAATGTTCAGAGGCTGGGAATTCCTCTGGTTCAGTTTATTGCATTCAATTTCACGCAGATACTTCTCAGACTGCATGGATTTAAGTGTGCTAATAGGCTAGCATCACGGTCCCAGCTTTTCACTGTCGAAACGGTTACATGTAGCCGTCTCTTCTACTCCAATAGCTTCATGTCTCGCACCTCTCGCCTGTGGAATTCCCTTCCTATTACTCGTTTCCCTGATAGCTATAATCTCCAACTATTCAAATATAATGTCAATCGGCATCTCCAGATGCCCTGACTTATACCCTGTCCTTCTCTTAATCCTTTCTTCCATTACCCCTCTTTACTCTCGTTCCCACTCTGTAACCCCTTGCGTACTATTGGTATCCCGCCTTGCTTGAGGTGAAATGCTTAATAAAATACCCTTGGGAAAGTTATGAATCCAGATGTATGTTAAATAGCAAACTGGGTTCTTTATCCGTGGTTAGCAACCAGGCTAAGAGAAGAATACTTCTGTTGCGAATGTGTGATGTGTGTTGGAAAGGAATAGACGGTTAAAAATTGTGTGTTCAATAATAAGACATAGAATAAAGATTCATAAACATCTTGTTTCAAAACATATCAATTAAATTTATTAGTGTTTGATATACATGCATGTGAACTGAAAAGTTAGACAGAGTTATGTCTCTTAGACTAGGGAAATATTTGTATTTGAGCTCATAAAATGAAAGTAATTAATAAACTGTAGTTTAGAAGAATAAAGTTTCTTTTGCATGTTTGGAATTGTGTATTGTACAAGTTGGTAAAAGTTCAGAAGAGATTTCAGAGTTCGTACTTGCGTGAATGTTGGTAATGGTCTTTAACGTCTGACTGCATTAGTTAAGACGGGATTTCTTGAAGATTACATCTTGCCAGCAAGGAATGAGACGAGAGAGAGAGAGAGTTTACACGTGTTTTGTTTTTATAATTTTGTTGTACCACGTGACAGGCTCAGATGGAGAACGCGGAAAAACAGATTTGTCGCGTGCAGACGCTTTGATTGGTCGGAACTGACCAATCAGTGAGCTAGTTTGAAATAGATTTGTAGAATGTTGATTAGAACGTCATGTTGACCAATTGTAGAATGTATTACTTCTTGAGTGTTGTGGTCACCAATGTTGAATGGGTTAAATAGATAATACGGCTGCGTGTTGATAAGGTAATAAACATTCATACATAATATTTAAAACATCAAGGAAAAAACAATGAGAACCAATTTTGTTTAACGAAGAAATATATGTATATTAATTTCAACAATAATACAAAGTAGTTGTAATATGAGTGAAAAAGGGAGAAAAAAGTAGCTTCCCCTTGACTGTAAGGAAATGTCTTAAAGAAGATTTGTCTGAGTAAAATGTTCAGAGTTCAGTGTTGAAAATAGAATATTTCTTTTAGAAAATTGTTCAGTTGTTGCAACTTACAGAGTTGATTTAACTTGGTGTGTCCACTGAGAACTGGTAGTGCATCAAACAAAGTTCTGTATTGTATGTATGTACGTGCGGAGTGAGTAGGATGAAATACACGAGTGAGTAAGTGAGAACTATTGTCTACGGGTACACTCGACTGTGGTTCTGGAACTACTACTAACTGGGTTTTTTGGAATGCATCCAATATTTATACTACCTAGTTGTGGTTCCCAGCAGAGACGCTGGAGTACATTTTTGAATATACATGAAAAATATCTGATTGGACGGAAAATGTACCAATCAGCGATTTTGTAGCAAAGCTTGTTTTTGAACAAAGCGTAGGAACACATTTACTATGGTGGAATGCGATAGATAAATTGTCCTGTTGTTTTTTAGTATGTGTGACACTATTTGGCTTGCTAAAAAAAGAAAGAAGAAAAAAAAAGAAAGGCGAGAATTAAATTTAGGTGATAAAAAGCCATCACGAAAAGGACACTAAGCGGTGTTATTTTTCTGACAAAGAAAAGTGGTAAAAATTTTTGTTTACATTGTCGAGAAAGGAAGATACTGGATTTAATCTGATTTATCTTACGGGGCGGGTGAAAATTCCAGGTTGATCAAATAACCCGCGAGACAGAATTCTAAAGAGATAAAAATTAATTAAGCACCCGCTGACCGAAGAACGAAAATGTCCATTGGACCACACAGAGTTACAAAAAACAAAAGACTAAAACATTAGCTATCTACGGAAAGGTCGTTTGGAAAAGGCATGTGTTTTGTGTCGGAACTGGCTAGGATAGCGAAACTATTTTATGGGATCAGTAATTGGCACCAAGAATGCAAATACATCCAAATGGCCACCCACTTGATGCTGGCGAAAAGCTGATTGACGAATTCCAGGTGATTCGGTTAAGATAAAGAGTCTAGGGTGTGAGGTCTCCCCGAAGAGAAGAAGGAAAAGGAAAAGAAAAAGAAAAAAAAGGGGAAGATAATTTTTTTTTCTTTGAGCAAGATTTTTTAAACCGAGGCTAGTCTGGCCACACCCACGCCGCTGAGCGCCCATTAGCTGAATGGTGACGTGAGCGGTAGGCGGAGGTAATCATGTGAAGTAGAAGGGGAGGCCTGTTGGCACCCATTGAGGGGATAGGTGTGAGATGCCACTGTGAGAGAGAGGGGAACCCGTTGACACCCTCTGAGGGTATGGGTGAGATACCAATATGAGAACAGAAGAAGGTGGGAAGACGGAAGACTTCCAAAAATGGAAAATAATAAAATTTTCCTGACCGAAATTGGATTGTGGGTTTAGAATTATCAAGGAACCTCAAACCCCGACAAGCCCACCCCGGTTTTGGTCGGCATCCATATAAGCAGAGTCGCAGCGAGTTAAGTTCAGTTGAGTTCGAGTTCAAGTTCGCAGTTGGGGTTGGAGACAGACAGGCAAGCAGTTGCACCCGCCTCGAAGAAGCTGACTAAGATTCGCGCAAATTCCGAACTCAATTTCTAACCAAGAAAAATTTATTTTTGAAGAACGACTTAGACTCACATCACTGAAACAAGTTTCACGAATATCGTCTGAAGATACACCAAGAACCAGTTTCTTAAAGAACAAACAACTTAAGATGTTAAGACTCGCCTAACAAACACAAAGTGTCACGAATCCATATAGCGGGTTGGGAAGTAGACGCAGTCCTGTATCCAGCAACCATATATAAAATATTGTTATCCTTTTTTAACACATTTGAAATTTTCGAGCTATTATTTTATTTTCTCTTACATATACTTGTGCGATATCACCCTTATTCGAACTCGGCTTGCATTACGGCTCAGCGACTGATTGATTTCGTCTGCTTAAGATCAATTCACAACGTGGGTAGGTTAGACTGGAAATCAAAGCAGTTACTTCGGGAACCAGACGTTGGAAGCGAGCTGGGAACGACAAGGCTGATACCGAATCTAACCAGATTTCCATCCGAATTGCCAAAAGGTTAGAACGTCACGACGCAGCCAGGCAGACGTCACATTTGGCACAGCGACACCGGGGGGACGTCACATATGTATTTATTGGTCAATTAGAATTGGAGAAAATGTAGGCGTGGCACTACAATACGCCCCCCCCCCACATGATTGGAAAAAAGGTGATGAAAAAACAGTTTGTTTTTTTTCAATATGATATGTAATGTTTGTATTTACTAAGCCAATGGACCTTCCTACCTTTTCTGGTGTGTTTTGGTGCAGGTGTCTGGGGTTGGTGCTGTATGTCGCCCGGTATAGTTGGTGGTTGAGATTTTTGGTCGGGTTCCGTGTTTTGCTCTACATATGCTGGTTTCAGGTGGTCTATCGAGATGTTCGATCGTCCGCTAGGGAGTAGAACAGTGTAGGACTTGCTATGTCGTGCGAGAACACGGAATGGACCCGTATAACTCGATGTGAGTGGTTTTTTCACTGGATCTTGTCTAATGAAGACAAAATTACATTTGCTAAGAGATTCCGGGACGAATATATCCTTGGTCTGGAATCGAGTAGGTGTGAAAGACAATTTTGACATTCTACTCTGCAAATATTGGATAAAGGATGAAGAAGGTTTTGAAACGGAGCTGTCGGAATGCGATAGATAAATTGTCCTGTTGTTTTTTAGTATGTATTTATTGACCAATTAGAATTGGAGAAAATGTAGGCGTGGCACTACAGATTAACCAATGAATGCTTGTCATATATTCACTTACAGGGAATAGTTTATTTACCCACGCAGGGGTGCAACTGTCTGACGTGGAAGATTCCACACTTCTGAATTCAAAATGTAGCCCCGGAACAATGCATATGGAAAGGATTATTGCGTTCGCAATTGAGATGCGTAGTTGTGAACTCTATGATTTCTATTGAGCTTCACTTGTATTGTTCACTGTATGGTTTACGAATTTAAATCTCACCCAACTTGTTAATCCATAAACATCTCCATGTATTCAGGTTTCCTTTGGCGTAACAAGCGCGGTTGCACCCGTCGCTGAATTGCTAGGTGTGTCTCGTAGCTTACAGTATCTGATACTCCCCAGTAGAGAAGATTATTGATTTGTCACCCTTTCTTTTTTTCTTGTTTTTTTTTTTTTTTTTTTTTGAAAATCAACCCTGCTTTGATGGCGAAAGCTGGGGTTTGGTGTGATGAGAACTGATACCAAAAATTAGATTCCTAATTTTAAAATTTAACTGAACATTTAATTTTTAAATATCGTCTGCGAAAATGTACGTGATGAGAACTGATACCAAAAAATTAGATTCCTAATTTTAAAATTTAACTGAACATTTAATTTTTAAATATCGTCTGCGAAAATGTACGTGATGAGAACTGATACCAAAAATTAGATTCCGAACTTTAAAATTTAACGGAGCATTTAGTCATGAACTAGTTCAAATTAAAAAAAAAATCAACTATAGAATTAACATTACCTTCTTATTAGGAGGACAAGTACAGACTATGTGCCTTGTTTGGCAATTTTCTGTATTGCCCTTTTTACAGTTATGAGATAAAATTGAATTTGAAGCAAGAAAAAAAAGGAGTTAACACTAACAGTATTACTTACATAAAAATGGAAATGTAATTTCTTCAGCAGAAAAAACACGTTTGAATTAACGCCAGTCATTTAAATATATAAAATTGTGTAGATTAAACAATCTTTTTTCTTTCGTTTTCGAATAATTAAGTCTGTTGTATAAAAATAAAAACAAACACCGGTCATTATTTCATATAATAATAATAATAATAATAATAATAATAATAATAATAATAATAATAATAATAAACAAGACCACGCATTTAAACCGGTGTAAACTTAAATAATAACCATCAAAAAAAAGTTCCGGAGACAATATTCATAAACAAACTATGTTTTTTTATTTATTTTATCTTTAAAACGAAAAAAAATTCTCGGTTTTATTGTGTTTTATTGATAATTAAAATTAGTCTAAAAAATATTGTCATTGTCCTCATCTTTGTCGCCATATTTGTCACAACGTTTCGGTCGTTGTACGCTCCGGCCTTCTTCAGGTGGTTGGAATTTCGAACTGAACCCTTTATTTCGATCCCTGGGGTAGACTGTTCTAGTTCCACGTGCCATGTTTGATGGATGTCAGTTATCAGTTATCTCCTGCTAATTTTCCCTCTGAAAGTTCTCCACTGCCTTAACCGGGTATTGAACACACACTTTTTGGGTCCTGTCACTGGATCTAACCAACGCCTTTATCCACTGTGCCATGTATCCTCATAATGTAAATACTGTACATAATACCTCATCTCAGAAATATAGACATGTTTTTTTTTTATTTATTTTATCTTTAAAACGAAAAAAAATTCTCGGTTTTATGGTGTTTTATTGATAATTAAAATTAGTCTATTTTTTTTTTCTGCAAAACAACAAATCCTGAATTCCATGATAGGGAAAAAAGAAGCGATCTTTTATCCCTTACCAATTACCTAAACACAGTATATTTAATCTCCATTTTGCCTTTACAAATGAATATTTTTTCATTATTTATAATCTTTATTTAGTTTTATTTGATTTATTGGAAACAATGAAAATATTCCAATTGGCATTTTTTTTTTTTTTATTAAATGACATTTACACATTTTTCTTTCCCTGACAGTAGAGAAATTTTTGACGTCGGTAAATCTTTGACTGATCACCTGATGAAGAGGCCAAAACTCTAATTTTCAACCTTTAAAGTCGTTTGCTCGCCTAACAGTAACAATCTGGAAAATATTTCATGTCTTTATTTATCATGTCAAAACCGCAACTATCATAAGCATCGCATTACCACGGTCCTAAAACCGACCTTCCCGTTTATCTAGTGGTCACCCAGCTAGGTAAAACATTGCTTATATCTGTTGAGCGAACGAGAATCAATATTTCAACGTGATACGGCCGTAACAGGAATTAAAATCAAAAATTTGAATCAGATAAGAAATCAATTGATTTCCTCAAACCAGTGTACCTCAACCGGTATTTCACGGAGCACTCGGGTTCCGCAAAAGGCCGCTAATGGTTCCGCGAGAAAGTTCTCATTTAATTATATATTTGTAATTTAATTATAAACATACGGTATATTGTTGGGAAATCCTTGGTTATTATAAGAATTCGTACCTGAAACAAATATCGTTAAACAAAAGAATTAACTTTGTGAGAGAGAAAGAGGGAGAAAGAGAGAGAGAGAAAGAGAGAGAGAGAGAAAGACCACGCGTCTGAAGCAAATAAAGTTAAACAGAACAACTAATCTTGAGAGAGAGAGAGAGAGAGAGAAAGAGAGGGAAAGAAAGAGAGAGAACAAGAAGAGAGAGAGAAAGAGAGATAGAGAAAAAAAAAACAAGGGAGAGAGAGTGAAACAAAGAATCCGCACCTGAAACAAATATCGTTAAACAAAAGAATTAACTTTGTGAGAGAGAAAGAAGCAGAAAGAAAGAGAGAGCAAGAGAGAGAGAGGGAGAAAGAAAGAGAAAGACCACACGTCTGAAGCAAATAAAGTTAAAAAGAACAACTAATCTTGAGAGAGAGAGAGAAAGAAAGAGAGGGAAAGAAAGAGAGAGAGACAAAGAAGAGAGAGAGAAAAAGAAAGAGAGAGAAAGAAAACGAAGGAGAGAGAGAAAGAGAAAGAAAGACTTTACACCTGAATAAAATATCGGTAAACAGAAGAACTAATCTTGAGAGTGAAAGAGAGAGAAAGATAGAGAAATAGCGAGAGAGTGAGAGAAATAAAGATGGAGAAAGAAAGAAAAACAGGGAAAGAAAGAGAGAAAAAGAAGTAGAGAAAGAGAAACCTCAAATTGAAACAAATAAAATTAAACAGAACAATTAACATTGAGAGAGAGAGAGAAAGGGAGAGAAAGACTTCACATCTGAAGCAAATAAAGTAAGACAGAACAACTAATCTTGAGAGAGAGAGAGAGAGAGAGAAAGAGAGGGAAAGAAAGAGAGAGAGAGCAAGAGAGAGAGAAAAAGAAAGAGAGGGAAAGAAAACGAGGGAGAGGGAGAAAAAGAAAGAGAGAGAAAGTAAATGAGGGAGAGAGAGAGAAAAAGAAAGAAAACGAAGGAGAGAGAGAGAAAGAAAGTGAGGGAAAGAAAGAGAGAGAGAGAGCAAGAAGAGAGAGAGAAAAAGAAAGAGAGAGAAAGTAAATGAGGGAGAAAGAGAGAAAGAGAAAAAAACGAAGTAGAGGGAGAGAGAGAAAGAAAGTGAGGGAAAGAAAGAGAGAGAAAGCAAGAAGAGAGAGAGAAAAAGAAAGAGAGAGAAAGTAAATGAGGGAGAAAGAGAGAAAGAGAAAGAAAACGAAGTAGAGGGAGAGAGAGAAAGAAAGTGAGGGAAAGAAAGAGAGAGAAAGCAAGAAGAGAGAGAGAAAAGGAAAGAGAAAGAAAGAAAACGAAGGAGAGAGAGAAAGAGAAAGAAAGAATTCATACCTGAAGCAAATAAAGTAAGACAGAACAACTAATCTTGAGAGAGAGAGAAAGAAAGTGAGGGAAAGAAAGAGAAGGAGCAAGAAGAGAGAGAGAAAAAGAAAGAGAGAGAAAAAAACGAGGGAGAGAGAGAAAAAGAAAAAGAAAGACTTCATACCTGAAGCAAATCTCGGTAAACAGAAAAACTAACCCTTTTGATGTCTTATATTATTTATAAATTGTAATAATCATAGGGAATGTATTTAGAAATCTCGAAATGGCGTCAGTGTGAAACAGTCTTTACTGGTTAGTAAACAAGACCTGTACGTCACGGATTTATTCATTCATTGAAGGACTCACTTGAGGACAGGACGCGTGCACGTTGTCCATATATTATCTTTATAACGTGAACTTTGATAACAATATAACAGAGATAGATATTAATAATGGTGTGTAGAGGACCCGTATGGGTTTAAGTGTTGTTAAATTAGGAACATGTGCTGTTTATTTCTGTTAGAAGTAGGTCCAGGAATATTGATTCCATTCGAATTGTTGCCTGGTTTTCTAGATATCTAAAGATGACTAGAATCCTATGGGTTCATTATACTTTGTATCAATTGCTTTAAAAAAAGATGCTTACAATCTTCATGACCTGGTATTAAAGTTGACTTCGTCTAGCAAGAAGCCCCACTTCTATTCTCCGGTTAGTGAGTTCATATCTCTCCGGAATCGGCATTACTGTGGCGCTGACCCAAAGAAATATATCTACTCTGTGGCAAATGGCGTATAGCGATGGCTAAGTTTCGTATTGCAGACGTTTACGAGTAAATTAGATCCTTCGGTATCTGTCTATATTTCTCAAGGACACATGGCACAGTGGATAAAGGCGTTAGTTAGATCCAGTGACATGACCCAAAGAGTGGTTAAGGCGGTGGGGAACTTGGAGAGGGGAATTAACAGGAGATAACTGACATCCGTTAGACATGGCACGTGGAACTAGAACAGTCTACCCCAGTGAGCGAAATAAAGGGTAAAGTACGACATTCCAACGACCTGAAGAAAGCCGGAGCGTACAACGGCCGAAACGTTGTAATAAATATGGCAACAAATTTGAGGGCAATAGTCCGAATAATGTAAATAGTGTAAATTAGATCTACACTAAACGATCTAAATACTGTGGCCTTGTGCCACACAAAGCCAATGTTAGCACATATAGAACACATACCACGCCCGTAGTCAAATGGCTTCGAACCGTAAAGCTTTTAGAAAGGCCATGTCTGTTCTAGACGTAGGCGATTATGACTCTCCTTGTCTTTACTGTTCATGAAATAGCATCCGAACACATGCCATAGAAATAGCGATTGGGTAGCGAGAGGCTTGCGATGTTTCATAATTGAGAAATGTTTTTTAAGGTCGAAAATATTCACCCACAAGTCCATGTAGACGGTTTTGAAATCTATCACGACAGAGAAGTGAGGGCTAAGCAGATCAAGATATGGCAACAATCTTCCATTTTTGGTTTGATCTGGCTTTAAAGATAAAGCAGGGGCCAGCCACCTATAGCACGCATGCCAAACGTGGCACGCCAAACAATTTCCAGTGTCACGCATCAGCAGATGATATCCCCAAGTCTAATCTAATAACTAGTACAACGCAAAGAAGATATTTAGCTGTTTCAATTTTCATATATACTAAAGTATATATACTATATTTTACTATATTAAATATATTGTAGAACAGGTATATTGACCTTGACTTGTATAAAAATACGTATGCTGTTAGCACACTGAATGATTTTCAAACACGAAGTCGGCACATAGCAAAAGGTTGCCGACCCGTGACAAGTACCTACGACTAATCTCAGTTCTCCATTAAGTAATTTGAAATCCAAATTTGGTTACAATGCATGTAGTGTCAATAACTAATGAAGCCGAATTTCAGAAAATACAGGACATCTTTGGTTTTTTATTGTAGCAGAACTGGAAACAGTAATTCGAAAGAGAGAAAAAATACCACTTCAGAATTGGTTACCAAAATAGATGGTTGGAACCCTTTATTTCGCTCACTGAGGTAGACAGTCCTAGTTCCATGTTTAATGGATGTCAGTTATCTCCTGTTAATTCCACACTCCAAGTTCCAAACCGCCTTAGCCAGGTATTGAACTCACACTCTTTTGGTCCTGTCACTGGATTTAACCTAACGCCTTTCTCCACTGTGCCATGTGTTCTTGAGGAGAACTTGGAGAGGGAAATTAACAGGAGATAACTGATAACTGACACCCATTAAACATGGCACGTGGAACTAGAACAGTCTATCCCAGTGAGCGAAATAAAGGGTTCAGTTCGACATTCCAACCACCTGAAGAAGGCTGTAGCGTACAACGACCGAAACGTTGTGATAAATATGGCAACGAAGATGAGGACAATAATTCGAAAAATGTAAATAGTACACTACATTATATATATATATAATAATATATATGTATATATATATATATATATATATATATATATATATATATATATATATATTATTATT
>OZ010596.1:12362403-12402403 GCA_963932145.1 Acanthosepion lycidas
ATGGTCCGCTTGATCATCGAGAAAGTCGACAGTGAAGCCGCGCTGATCAATTTGGATCAGTCCAAGGCCTTTGTTAGGGTTGACCATCGATTCCTGGAGGCTGTTCTTTCTGCTGCCGGTTCAGGGCCGGACTTTCGCTCCTGGATCCGTCTTCTGTATGCGACTCCCGGTGCGCTGGTGGAAGTGAACGGGGTAAGATCGGAACCTTTCGTATTGTCTCGATCTATTCGTCAGGGTTGTCCGCTTTCGCCTATGCTTTACATTCTTGCGTTGGAACCTTTCCTTCACAAGTTAAAGGCGAATCCGGTCCTACGCGGAATTTCCCTACCTGGTGCTACCACCTCGGCCAGGTATTCTGCCTATGCTGACGACATTTCGGTTCTTGTGTCGAGCAGAGCCCGGTTTAACGAAGTCAGCAAAGAAATCAGTGGTTATGAGATGGTGACAGGAGCCAAGATCAACCGCGATAAGTCTGTTGGCTTGCGGTTGGGTGCGTGGAAGGGAGTTTCTCTTCCCGGACCTTTCCACTGGACGGATGGACCGCTCAAGATACTCGGCGTCTGGTTCGGTCCAGATATCCAGCTGGGAATGAATTGGTCGGAGGTACAAGGGAAGGCCGAGATCGCAATTACTTTGTGGTCTCGGAGAAATCTTTCCTTAAAGGGGAGGGCGGAGGTATGTGCTTCACATATCTACCCGATTCTCCTTGACCGACTCTCTGTACTTCCACTTCCGTCTGACACTTTGCTGGCGTTAGTGAAGCTCTTGTTCTCCTTCTTGTGGGGAGGCAAGGCTGCCAGAGTCTCACGGGAGATCTGTTGCCTTCATCCATCTGAAGGCGGTCCAGGTATGACTAGCATCGAGATCCGTCTCTATATGCTTCGCGGACCGGATGTGGAGGGCGCCTTCTGGAAGAAAGACGCCCGTAGAAATTTCCCATCCTTGAGAAGTGTTCACTCGTGCGAGGAGGAGGCCCGCCGTTTACCCCGAGCCGAGTACTCCTTCTACCGTGAATATCGTCTTGCTCTGAAACGGCTTTTACGGGCGTCGGATGGCCTCTCCAACGTCCAGGCGTTGTCTCGTAGGCATTATATCAATTGTTAGTTAGGGGGGCCGCTCATGATGAACTGATTGACGATCTCGGTCTTACGAAGCAGGAGGCTCGCTCGATTTGGCCTTGGGCTCCCGGGTTGAAATGTCTCAATAACGATGAGGCATCCCCCACCTGGCTGGTGATGCGTGGGGCCCTCTGGGTCGCCAAAAAGCTTTGCGCAGCGGGCTTGGAGAAATATCCAAACTGCCGACGTTGTAGTGGGGAAATCGAGACCCTAGGTCACGTCTTTTTTCATTGCAAGTTGGTAGCTCCGTTGTGTAAGTTTGTTGAAGGCCTCATGGTTCGCATGTTGCACGGAAAGTTCTTTGTTCTTGAGGCCTCTTCTGTTTGTAGCAATGTGGCACCGCCGTAACTTTATGTGTTCCACTGCTTGCTAGGAGTTATGAGAGTTGTGATTTGGTCGACACGTCAGAAGGGATTCTATAGAGGTGAGAAGTTCACCTCTTCCCAACTGATCTTGTACTTTAGGCATCTGCTTAAAGTCAAGATTAAGACGGAAAGGCGGCGACTCTCTTCATCAGAATTCGGCAAAAGGTGGGTAGATCTTGTGCGAATGTGTAGAGTGAAAGAGGCTGACCTGGAGTGGCACTTGGATGTCGGTTAGGTACAGGATTTTGTCCTACCTGGGTTGAACAGAGGTAACCCACCCCGATAATAGGCTAGTTTAGGTTTTTTTATTTTGAATTTTTAGTTTCCCGTTTTCTGGTTAACTTAGCTAAGGTATGCATGTTCATTGGCCCCTTTTATTTCTGTCCCTATTTTTCATTGGAGTTTTTGAAATTGTTGTTTTATCCCCTCCCCCCCACAGACTTTGAAATGTACATATGGAGACCAGTTAGGATTTCACAGAGAATTTGAGATATTATGGTGGACGCAGTAAGAAAGTTAGGAGCGAATGTGTTGTTTTGGTGATAGGAATATTGTTGGTATGTTTGGGTCTGTGTCTGTGGCGAGTTAAGTTTAAAATTAAGACAGAAGAAGACCGTTCTTCCCCAACCCCCTTTTTTGGTCTTGTGCCACATTTTGTACAAACGTACAAATAAATAATTATTCTTCTATTGCGGGCACCTCGGCGTGGTCTAATGGTTAGCAAGCTTGTCTTGCGAGATCAGTTACGACTAAAAAGTGAATTCGATCCTCACTAGATGCCCCATACTTTCGGCCTTGTGCCACATCTAAGCTATTCTTGGAAAATAACTATTTTTACACTGGGGGTACCTCGACGTGGTGTAATGGTTAGAAAGCTTTCCTTGATAGATCAATTACGACTGAGTAGTGAGTTCGATCCTCACTGGTTACCCCATACTTTCGGCCTTGTGCCACATCGAAGCCGGGCTTAGAAAATCACTATTCTTTCATTGGTTTTGTGTCTAAATGAGTGCGTGTTTGTGGGCGTGTCTGGGTTTTTTTATAATGTTATAATCCCGCAATTATTTCGTCCAGTTACTTGATGTTTCTGTCGCATTTAGGGATTGTGGGGGGTTTATTACTAACCCTATTTTGTTTTGTTTTATGTAAATAGTATTAATTCATATTGTAAATAATCATTGTGGTTTTTTAATTGTTGTTCCCCCCACCACCACCACACACACACAGACTTTGAAATGTACATATGGGGACTAGTTAGGATTTCATAGAGAATTTGAGGTATTATGGTGTATGTAGTAAGAAAGGTAGGAGTGAATGTGTTGTTTTGGTGATTGGACTACTGTTTGTATGTCTGGGTCCGTGTCTGTGACTAGTTAAGTTTAAAATTAAGACAGAAGACCGTCCTCCCCCCACCCCCTTTTTTGGCCTTGTGCCACATTTCGTACAAACGTACAAATAAATAATTATTCTTTCATTGGTTCTAACGCTGGACCATCACCGTGGTACAAGGAACTTGGACCATAACAGAAAGAAAGATCTAAACATCCAAGGATCAACTGAATTATCTCCAAATGGAAAGAAATTAAAAGTAACCAAGTTGATCTCTTCAACTATCTCTGAAAGCGACTAGGAAATCGTAAATGATATTTCTGATATAACAAAAAAAAAGGGAACATCTCAAAAATAAAATAATAATTAATAAAAAACTGAATAATTTATATAATAAAGGTCAAATATATCTCCGTAATTCTATTGAAAACATTATTGAAAACTCAACCAAATTGTGGGTGAGTATCATCCCGGCTATTTATGCAGGAATATTAATATCCATTAACCAAACGCGCCGCCACGTCCCATAATGTCTCAGTTTCCTACTCGCGTATATAACTTATCTAAAACTCTAAATAATCTAACCATACTCAACTAATAAACATTGTGTTCTTTCCTCCAAGGATTT
Source organism: Acanthosepion lycidas (assembly GCA_963932145.1). Classification (NCBI taxonomy): domain Eukaryota; kingdom Metazoa; phylum Mollusca; class Cephalopoda; order Sepiida; family Sepiidae; genus Acanthosepion; species Acanthosepion lycidas. The sequence continues at coordinate 12,365,844 of OZ010596.1, forward strand.
CCTTGACATATGATATTTTAATAAACCTAATGGAAATGTTAAAATCCATAAACCAAACTTGACACAGCATCCTATCAGCTCTCAAATTTCTACTCCGGTATGTAACTAATCTAAAACCCCAAATAAACTGATTCAATCATTATATATATATATATATATAATAGTAACGTTGATGATATAAAATGGCGAAATCCCTTCGCTCACAAACTTTTAAAGGTGCATTAACCTACAAATCACTCGATGAATGTTATGATCCTTGTTTTTTAAAAATTATAAGCTGTTGTGTGCCTCATCAATGAAGCCTATATTATTACAGTAAAAAAGTAAGACTAATTTTACATATCGTTTTTATATATATTTTTTATTGCAATATATAATACCTCGATTCAGCTCTGTTTCGTGAGGGCGAAACCGGTCGGCTGTTTTTGTTTTATTTTTTTCGCTTCTCTCTTTTAATCGTAAAAAGTAAAATTTGTCTTACCGTTTTTTATTGCTATAATAAAATTCCGTAACCTGCATAAAATTATGAAATATACAAACATATATATATATATATATATATATATATATATATATATATATATATATATATATGCGCGTCCTTGCATAATATTGGAGATTATGATGCTCCCCAGAATTTTATTAATTTCTTCCAAAACTTTCAGTTTCATCTGAAATGCTCTTCAGGAGAAGGAAGCAGGAATAAATGTCTGCCTCACAACCTCTCTTCTCTATAGCGTCTTATCAATCGAGTTTTTAATCCGTTGATTTTCGATATTCTATATGTTCCGATTGGATTCTTTGAATTTTTAGTTGTTAAGAAATTCTCCTGGCTTCTGAAGATTGAACACGCTTGACATGCTCCTTGAGGGTCACGTGATCGACTCATAGTTGCAGCTGCTGCCCAACAAATTGATACGCAGAATCCATCTGGATTCGACTTTTAATGAATTCCTCTGCCGAATGCCATGCTTCTTTGATGAGGCACACAACGACGGGTTAGATCATGTGACCCACAAGACGCATGTCAATCGCGCTCAATCTTTAGAAGTTGGTAGAATTACTTAACAACTGAAAATTCAAAGAAACCTATTGCAACGCGTAGAATATCGAAGATCAACCAGTTAAAAAGGTCAGTGATAAGAGGCCTAACATGCAGAGGTATACATACATGCATACAGACATATATATATATATATATATATATATATATATATATATATATGTGTGTGTGTGTGTGTGTGTGTGTGTGTGTGTGTGTGTGTGTGTGTGTGTGTGTGTACTTAATAGAAATCTTACAAGTATAAGAAACTATACTCGCTCGGAAAGCATTCGGTATATTGATTTGCAAATAAACAAGCCAACACCAAAGGGAAAAAAAGGTATGAAAAAAAGAAAGAACCAAGAATATGTACGTTAACCGAAAATAATCGTCCAGCATACGAGTTCAAGGCCCAAAGAAAAAAAAAACCGGATACGAGTACCCAAAACAACTAAATAAATTGCTCAATACAATGAGTAAAGCAGAGCTAATTAAACCTAGAGAAACCTACCAACGTTTTACCTAAGCGGATCGTCAGGGAAGCCAGGCTTCCCTGACGATCCGCTTGGTAGGTTTGTCTGGCTCTCTAGGTTTAACTATATATATATATATATATATATATATATATATATATATATATATATATATATATATGTGTGTATGTATGTGTGGGGTTGGGGTGGTGGTGGTTGTGGGTGCGGGTGTGTGAAAAGTGTGTGTATACACCAATACACGCAATGTACATGAATCCAAAATTTAAAAAAAATAATTAGTTTGTCTGGCGATCGCAAAAGCGTGAAACCCATGGTCACAAACTCACATCAATCCAAACATATATATATATATATATATATTATTCGTTTTTTGGTACTACGTTGTATCTCTTCTGGCGAATGATAAGTGACGATATTCACCTACCACCCCATGCAGTTGGATGCGGCACAAGGCCAAGTTTATTGTGGGGTATCCTAGCCCGTAGACCCCATAAAAAAACGGGGTCGGGTAGCAGTCTACCACCCTAGACGAGACTCGACCCTTCGGGATAGCCTCGTTTAGGTTCCTCTCTGCCCGAAGGCAGAGAGTTTGACAAGCACACTGTGGAAGACCACAGTGAAAGACTGGTAAGTGACTAATGATTAAATAATTTTTAAAATATTTCAAAAGTAAAATGTTAGCGAAAGATAAAGGGAGTGAAAGAAAACACATCATCTATTTTTAATTCTGATAATATATTTTCTTACCCACTTTTATCTTTCGGAAAAAAGGTAACATTTTTGCTTTTGAAATTATTTAAAAATTATTTAATCACCAGTCACTTACCATTCGCCTGAAGAAGTACAACGTAGTACCGAAACAACAAAATTATTGTGTAGCGATTTCAACATGTTTTTTTAATACATATAATAATAATAATAATAATAATAATAATAATAATAATAATAATAATAAATTGTTATTTATAATAAATTGTTATTAAAGACCACAAACAAAAATGGTGCCTCCTTATTGATATGGCAGTCCCTGCTGACTGCAATGTATCTTTGAAGATATTCAAAAAGCTGTCAAAATACAAGGACCTTGAAATAGAGGTCTCGAAAATGTGGCATATGGGAACATCAACAATCCCTGTTGTAGTTGGAGCCCTAGGACTGGTTAGAAAAGATTGCAGTAGATTAATTGCAGGGATTCCTGGAAGCCCATGCCTCAAGGAGATACAAAAAATTGTTCTGACAAGTACAGCCCACACTTTACGAAGGGCTCTATCTATGTAATTTTTTTTTTTTTTTTTTTTTGTCAGTGAAAAGTGTCATGATGCCATTTCTAACCTTAGGTCTTTTTTTTTTTTTCCTGGCAATATTTTGTTTTATCAAAAAACTATTTCTGGTAATTTTTTTTCCTCAAAAATATATAGCTGGTAATATTATTTTAAAAAAATGTATTGCTGGTAATATTTTTTAAAACTTATTGCTGGTAATAGTTTTTTTTTTCTTTTTTTCTTCAAAAAATTATTTCTGCTAATAATTTTTTACAAAGTATTTCTGGTATTAAAGCCTATTTTTACAATTTAATAAAGCTTTTTACCTCAGTTTCGGGGTTAACTATTTGCCCATAGCTTGGACCTTAACAGGTGCTACCACTCCGGGTCAGGATGGACCTGAATTAAGATGTGGTTCCACGCTCCTCAAAACCTCAGGATCAGAGGCCATGCTGTTGGACGTAGTTTATCGTCATACCCAGAACGCGGATGTAGTTTATCGTCATACCCAGGACGGGACATTCTGGTAATTTTACTTTTGTGTTGTCTGATTTTCATTGACCAATCAGGTTTCACGTGCATTCGACTCTTTTAACCATCGTTAGTATCCTTTTTGGCGTTCCGACTTCAAGTAGAAAACAGGCGTTCATCCGAAGATTTTAGAAATTAACAGATTCCAAACCTAACTGAAAAAAACATAAATATGGTATAATGGTTAACGGCTCGGATTGTGGAATCGGAGGGTCGAGTTCAAATTCCAGTCGAGTTACATTCATTTACATGCTAATACCCTTGAAAAATTTATGCATTCTTTTATTCTCCCTCAGCTATGAGTAAGATAGTACGACAGACTTGGTCCTATATCCAGTCTAGGAAAAGCAAATTCTGAATTTAAACCACCTGCTTATTTAGAGAAAGTCTAGGAGAAGGTAACTTTAAAAAAATCTACCTCTACGAGGAGGTATGGAGTAACACCGACATCCCAGGTGCAAATGGAATTGCAGGCCATTGCACTATTCTGCGTTAGATGTCACCACGAACCACAATTGTGAGATAGAAGGGAGAGGTGACCCCAGCAAAGTGCGTTAACTCACTAAAATGAATAAATGAAAATAAAGTAATCGGCATTTCGTAGGGGCTTCAATTGATACGAATTACTCCCTCAACTCGACGTGGGATGGATGAATAGAACTTTAAAATTATTTCATTAGGAAAGTTCTGCTACTCCTCTTGGCAGTAAACTCAAAGCTCTTGGAGATTTTTAGGCTTTCTGTTATAAACCTGTGTTTTCAATACTCCAGATAGGTTCGCTTATGTTAAATTCTGGACTTTGGGCAGTCTATTCTTATAAAACAGCAATTTTATCATCCCTGAGAAATGTCTTTGAATACGTGATGTCTAGTGGGCAGATCCATTATTTTGGAATAGTTCACCATCAGCTATATTTGATACTAGGTGGGACAGGAGCAAAATAATATAATTTTCGCTGTTTTCTTTTCTTTCTTGTGCCATTGCTTTTGATGTAGCCCCAAACTATTACGACCCAACCACAAAATTTGATTATCTGTTATATAATTCGAATTGTTTCTTGTATCAGTTTATCTTCAGATGTACACTCTTTCGACGGAATTTGTTTCTAGTTGGCTTTCCACCATATCTCTCAATTTTATGCATTTACTTTCCTCCAAACGTTCTTTTGTCTCGTCTTCTTCTCTTAGTCGATTTTTTTCAATACAATTTTTGGCGCGAATGTAATTTTACATTTACCGTATACCTTCGCGTATCATGCGACATTTGAAGACCTCATTTTGAAGCTAATTTTAAGGGGGTTGCATACGTGAGATATAAAATTATCATATGTACTGCTACGCCATTGACCAAACTATATATCCATTTAATGTAGTCAAAACATACAGCTGTATTTAAAATAAACAGGATTTTGATAAAACTGATGATATACTTAACTGCATCCAATATAATAATATAATATTCACATATTATAATATTCACAATATAATAATGTAATATTCACATATTCAGTCAGTTAAATGCCATGCGTGATACGCGCGGAGGCGGTCATGTATCTTTCGGTACATGACTGACGAGGCAGATTTTTCCCGCAGTAGTTTACGATTTCTTTCTGTGTTAGACCGGACTGTCCTGCTATTTGCCCATATCTGTGGGGAGAAGATGTGGATTCATACCTTTTCCGAAGGGTATTAGCCCGTAAGTGAATGTAATGGATTTGACTGGAATTCGAACTCGGCTCTCCGATTCCTCAATCCGAGCCGCTATCCCTTACTCCATAGGCACATATTAGTATGATAATTTAAAATATAAACAACGAATATGCATCTTCTCCATTGTTTACGTTTATAAGATGTTTAGCTGTTTCTCGTTCGTTTGTTTATAGCTGTAGACGTTTGCGCAACGAGTTTAGCGTTACTAACGATACTTTTATCATTCTCTTTTACTTTTTTAACTTATTGAACAAGAAGGTGGGAGAAAGAGATATAGAAAAAGAGGTTTGTCTATTCTAATTTGGTCTCTCAAAAAAGCAACTCGTATGATGCATGATAAAATCATATTTTTTTAGGTGTAAATTTAGGGGCCCGCGCGATACGAAAGATCGCGCTTTACATGAGTATATACGGTATTTTGTATGATCCTTCTTACTGTGAAGATTAGCGCTTCATTACTTGCAAAGCTGTTAATTTGGGGTTGAATGCTGATAAACTAGCTAGCTTTCTTTGATCTCTCTTGTATGCTCCTCACATCAATATGCATCTACTGGGCCCCTTGGACAAGGCTTGTTATTCCAAGCTCTTTGGCGATTCCAAGTTGACTCTTTCGTTGTAACATTTCCATAATATCCGCCCTCGTCTCCGTACTCACTCTTCAAATATTGAACTTTCATCAAATACAATAAGAAGACCAGATGGAGAGGCTTACAGAAACGCCACGTTAAAACAAAGGTTCCCGTACGATCAAGAAACGTCGAGCCTGGTCACTAACGAGATGGGTGACCGCTGGCAAGATGGAATACCAGGTGCTGTAAGCTTAGATTTGCGGGTGATGTAATCGACAATCGCTCAGAATTGATTATCAGAGAGCCGAGTTCCAATTCCATTTGGATTCATTATATTCACGAACGCGCAAATTCCCTTGGATGAGGTATGAATCCATCACTTCTGCCCTAGCTACGAGTTAATTAGTAAAACTCGTATGATTAAATCATTATTATCTCCAAAAATAAAATAAAATTCGTAGAAAATATTTAGATTTGGGCATTAAATAACTCATAGAGATTGATATGCCGCTAAACTAAAACAACCAACTGTTGTGTTGCAGCTCAGACCAGTCACCTACGAATTAAAACCATGAAACTTTTGTAGCAGTATGCAAGTTTTATTTTAGTAACTTATTGTTATAGACGAACGAAGCGGAAATGGGGTGATGTGATCGGGGTGAACATTCTAAGGGGCGGGTCTTTTCTCTCGCCTATCGCTGTGGATCCTATGTTTCCAGCTATTCGTAACCACTGTCTCATAGAGACAATTGTTCTTTGTCTTGTCATCTTTATCTAAAAAAAAGTAATTTATCTTCATTCAGTGAACTCTTTGTCAGGGTCGTTTGTCGTGGTCCTTGTGAAGTCCACTTAATTTAGCTGATAATCATCAGTGCTAATAAATGCCTGAAACTATTTTTGTAACAGATAGATGTATCTATGTAACAAGATATCGGCTCACATGGACATTGCTACACAACCATCTAGTTGGCGGCTACAGACTTTCTGTAATCTGGGTATGATTATTTAACACGAGCATTTTGAGTACGTACCTGCATGGATGTTGAGTGTAAGTAACGAAGAAGTCTCCAGGAAAATGGAAACAAAAAAGTTACTTATATTCAGCATCAGAAATAAACAGCTAAAGTTTCTTTTACGTATAATGAGGAAGGAAGCCTTGGAAATTTTAACACTTACATGGCTTATTGATAAAAACGAACTAGAAGAGACAGTGAACCTTATATAAATATATGACAGAACGTGGAGACGATAAGAGGTGGTGGAGGGCCATGATTGCAAACGTCCTGAAGAAACACGCTCTGAAGAAAAACTCAAATCTGAAAATGTTAATATTGAGGCCTCTCAAGTGATTCATAACGTTTGAATACCTTACTTTCAGTATGACGAGGCATCCTAAAAAGCAGTGTTCCTCAATCCCGCAAAAAATTGACATCATTTAAAATGTAAATATCTGAGTAACTACATGACAAAAAGAATTAAATAGACTTCATGTTAAACAACAACAGACGTATTCACCAAATTTCGAACAAGATATTCAAAGGGATGTAGATTTTAAAACCGATTTCACAAAGCTTCACAAATGTTCAATATGCTCACGACCTGTGACACGATATACGTCAAGTCGGTAGTCCAGCTTCTACCAAACACGCTGTAGCATGTCTTGCGTAGCATTCTCCAATAATTCTCTGTTTAAATTCTTCTAGCCTTCTAGGAAGAGGGGGGATATAGACCTGTCCTTTAAAGAAAAAAACGCAAGCTACCAAGTCAGGCAAGGTGGTGGCCATTTCAATAGCACATTGACATTATCACTGGCACGCCCGATCCATCTTCCTGGTAGATTCCCATTGCGATAATCTGTCAACTTAGATTTTTGCTAAAACTTGAGATCATTTGAGCGAGAATTGGCTATGTTATTAAAATAAAAAATGATTTCAATTTGGTGGGGTACACCCTCTATGTATAGTGGAGCTGGTTTACCTAGCGTAAACCCTGTTTGATTTGGACTAATGGACTTGGACAAAGTATGGATCCCTCTTCTTCTGTTTATGGATCAAACAGTAATGCAAATGCACTCTCTCGCCTTCGGTGGTAGCAACAGAAAGGTGAACTCTGCATTTGAAACCGTCGTCAAGACCATGTTTCCCAATGGGCTGTTATATTTAACTCGATGTGAGTTATATATATACATATATATATATATATATATATATATATATATATATATATATGTGTGTGTGTGTGTGTGTGTGTGTGTGTGTGTGTGTGTGTGGCGTGGAGGGGGCAATGTCACCATGAAGTGATGATGATGATAATACTACTGATTGGGTGGATATGCCGTGAAGCAGAGGGCGCCAAGTGGGGGAAAGGCGTCTTCGAATGCCTGGGACTTTGATATGCCGTAAAAAACTTTGAAATATTAATGTTACAGATTTTATTTAGAAAACGAAATACAATCTTTTTTTAAGCGTACAAACGATATCAGATTATTCAAAGAAAATAGAATTAAGAATATCTTGATCTAAAGGTTAATTTTATCGATAAACATGACAACATGAATCTATGTAGAGTTTACCAATATTTTACAGACCTATTAATAGATAAACTTAGAAAATTGACAACGGTCAGGGTACCGAAAGATGAAACAGGTGTGAAGTTTTTTTTTAATTATTTTATAAGTGTGTCGGGAAATGGGTGGACCCAGTTTCTAATAAAAAGAACTGGGCTGAGTTAGGTTGAGAGAAGAGAAGAGCAGAGTTGGGTTAGAGACGGTGAGGAAGGGACGTCAGAGATTGAAAAAAAAGCGCCCGCTAACATGTGCTATTGATATAAGTACCGCTGCTCCTGCTACTACTGATATTATTGCTACTATTACTACTACTGAGGACGTGAACATCAACGGTTGTAGTAGTTGCGCTATGGACAATATAAGAGAAATAACAAAAAGACAAGTTATTAGGATCTAAGGACAGGAAGTTGTGGAGAGCCATGATCACCTACGTCCTTAAGAGACACGGCAGATAAATAAAGACGAAGATCAGCAAGAGATTAAGCTATTACTACCAGAGATAATCTATATTCAGCTGAGATTTAAGCTTATAGTTTGTGCTATTTCATGTTTAATCCCTCTGCTGTCGGACCAAACGCATTTTTCTCCCTTGCAGCATTAACTGTTGTCATCTTTGGTCTTTTGCCATCTTAGCCTCGGTCTGAGTCGTTCTCTGAACTGTCTATCGCCTTTAACATTGTATTGGTTGGCCTTTTTTCATAACCTTTCATGTCGATAACATTGGCGTGTATATCCTGCAGACAGTTACAATATAATTCCGTTTTACTTCTTCACTACATTCGAAAACCTTAAGATTTTGTTTTGTCCACGCTGAAGCTTCTTGAAATCGACTTTTATTTCGTGAAATTGTTTATTTGTCTGAACAGCTTAAAATGTGATTAATTAATTAGTACATTCGGATGAGTTTACAACGAGACTGTAGAAATAAATACAGTTGAAACCAAGGCATACAAGGATATTTTGTGTTTAGTTTAAACGCAAAATATCCCTGTCTGCCTCCCCACCTCTATCCCTCTGACTGTCCGTCTCTCAATATATATATATATATATATATATATATATATATATATATATATATATATATATATTGTGTGTGTATTTAATAATATATATATATATATATATATATATGTTTAATGATAATGTCATTAAGCTTATCAGATGTTATGAAAAGAACTTACATAAAATAAATAGACTTCCATTCTTTAATGATCCTAATAACTTCTTTCTTTTATTTCTCTTAAATCCTGTCCCATTAACCATTTTTTCAAGCTCATTATGTATGTTATGCATTGTTTTTCTTCTGTCCCTCTTGCTTTCAATCTGTCCTGTGAGTATCAGATTTTCCAAGCCCTCTATCCTCATCATGGGCCCCCAAAATTTCTGTTGTGTTTTCCTGATGTTAAATATAAGTTTCATTTTTGTTTCCATTTTCTATAAAACTTTGCCGTTGCTCACATGTTCGGTCAATGGTATCCACTTTTCTGTTGCTTCAAGTCTTTTCTCCATCTTTGAGGAGATTGTCCAGAATTCACTGCCATACAGGAGGACAAATACCATGTAACTGTTTAGAGCAGAAAAGAGTTAGGTTGAGAGCAGAGAAGAGCAGAGTTGGGTTAGAGACGGTGAGGAAGTGACGTCAAAAATTGAAAAAAAGCGCCTGCTAACATGTGCTATTGATATAAGTACCGCTGCTCCTGCTATCACTAATATCGGCCATATTTATTTGCTGTTAACCCGGTTCTCACCCAACAAGCTTACAGGTAGACCAACGGAGAGCTTTCGGAATTCTACGACCCGATAACTACTCGCCAGGATAAAAAAAACCACAACATGGCTGGTGAGTGGAATCGAATCGACATTTGAAACCGTGTCATTGTTTTTTTTTTTGCTCCTTAACTTTTGGGGTGCATCTTTGCCTATCCCAATACACTAGGAGTGGACAAACATTTTGGCACTGGGACCGCATTTTAAAAATCGACAGACGGGCCGGGCCATCACCCGATGGATAGATATCAAACATAATCAGAAAAAAAGCATTACGGTGTTAATACTTCCATTCACAGTTAGTGGGAACAGTGTTGTATATTCCCTTTTTACCAATGCATCGAAATCTGGTATTAGTTTCGTTGTGACAAGTCTCAAAACAGATCTGCGGGTGTTTTGTTGGCGTGCATCACTCTAAAAGTCTGTTTACAGACATAAATAGAGCTAGACAACACCAACATCAGGGAATCTGCTGAGACGTGACATTAGTGGCAGCGATCAGCTACGGTGACCGCGCCGCAACCGTCCCGTGGCGCTTGGAAATAAGACGAATGTACCACCTAGTGAGATGTCAGGCATTACAGGACAAGGTCAAATGAATGCAGTCATAATTCTTTCAATCTTCAGCGGCCGGATTAAAAAGACCAACAGGCCGTATGTGACCCGCGGCCGTAGTTTCCCCACCTCTAAAATACACTTTCTCATTTCAGATCCACACTTACCGTCCTCTGTTAAAACACTTCCTAGATACTTAAGTTTTTGTACTTGATTGATTTTGATATTTCCCTTTTGCAATACGCACTTTGACTTTTGGTAACAACCATAAATTTGCTACAGTTTAATCCTTTTTTCGCGCTTTCATTCATTACCTTCTGTAGGGATGTTTTTCTGTCTTTGCTATTGTTGTGGTAGGATCCACCTAATTTGCATAGTGGAGTACCGACCATATAAATATGGTTGGTACCGGGAAGAGAGGGGAGGAATCAAGAGATTCAGAGACCGAGAGACAGACTCTCGGCGACTGTCGAACTTTCTGCATTAGCAGAGGGGAACCCGGACGAGGCTTTGCCGAAGGGCAAGGTTTCGTCCGGGGAGGTTGACAGGGCCTGAACCCGTCTAGGCGGGTTCAGAAAGGCCATATTTTTGGCCGAGCCTACGGGCTCGGGGATACCCACATTAAAACGGCCTTGTGCCACATTCGATCCTCGTGGGTGGATTGATAAATACAGGAATCAAGAGATTCAACCATTGTGTTGCATTATTATTCCATGCACTGGTCAAGTTTCAACAGCTATCAACACTGTGTCATCTCCATATCTTATGTTGCTAAGATTGTGGCTACCAATAATGAATCATCATAGGACTTCTCAGAATCGCTTCGAGGAATACGTAAAATAAGTCCGGTGAGAAGACTCCTCCTTGTCTTACACACCTTTCTATTTTTGTAAATCTGCTGAACTCATTTTCTATCCGAATGCAGGCGATTTCCTGCCAGTGTAAGTTCTTGATTAGTCCAATATCCTTTCTAAATATGTCAAGGTTGCTGAGCAGTTCCATCAGATCCTTATGACGTACGTAGTCGAAAGCCTTTGCGTAGTCTATGAAACACAGGTACACGTCCTTCTGCATTTGTATTGCTCTTTCTGATAACATTCTGAGCATAAATATTACGTTCCTTGTTCCAGTGTCTTTGACGGACTCGTATTAAGATTTTGAATGGATGAAATAGACTTTTTATCTGTATAAGACAGAGGGCTACCGTTCTGCGTCTATGCGCCGCGTCCATTCAGGACATCGATCATGACCCTCCACAAGTTCCTTAGCATTGTTTCTTCACTTGCTAAAGCTAGGTCCCGCCGTTTATTCCATAGAACCTGGTCAGGAACGTGGCCCTATACACGAAAGAAAGCCTAGAGAACAAAGAGATGAAACTAGTGTAGAGTGTCCGACTCTTAAAATGCTGGCTTAAATAACTTAGAAAACTAAAAGGACTTGATCCACACAAAGCATATCGAGGGCAAACAAAATAGAGGCAGATAAGACAAGGGAGATAGGGAAAAGTAGAAAGAGAGAGAGAGAGGGGGAAAAGCTAGAAAAAGAGAGAGAGAGAGGGAAAGGTAGAAAAAGAGAGAGAGAGGGAAAAGTAGAGCATGAGAGAGAGGGAAAGGTAGAGCAAGAGAGAGAGGGAAAGGTAGAAAAAGAGAGATAAGGAAAGGTAGGGCAAGAGAGATAGGGAAAAGTTGAAAAAGAGAGATAGAGAAAGGTAGGGCAAGAGAAAGAGAGGGAAAGGTAGAAAAAAGAAAGATAGGGAAAGGTAGGGCAAGAGAAAGAGAGGGAAAGGTAGGAAAAAGAAAGATAGGGAAATGTAGGGCAAGAGAAAGAGAGAGAGAGGAAAGGTAGAAAAAGAGAGATAATTAAATGTAGGGCAAGAGAGAGAGAGAGAGAGAGGGAAAGGTAGAAAAAGAGAGATAGGGAAATGTAGGGCAAGAGAGAGAGGGGGGAAGGTAAAAAAGAGAGATAGAAAAAGACAGGGCAAAAGAGATAGAGAAAGTACAACAAGAGAAAGAGAGAAAGAGAGATAGGGAAATGTGTGGCAAAAAGATAGGGAAAGGTAGAAAAAGAGAGATAGAGAAAGATAAGGAAAGAGAGATAGGAAAAGGTAAGGCAACATAGGTAAAAGTACAAATAGAGAAAGGTAGAGAAAGAGAGATTAGGACAGTTAGGGAAGAGAGATAGAGAAACGTAGGACAAGAGAGAGAGGAAAAGGTAGGGAAAGAGAAAGAGAAAAAGGTAGGAAAAGAGAGATTGGAAAAGCTAGGGAAAGAGAGATTGGAAAAGGTACTTGACAAGTTTGTGTTAACTGATGGTAGAACGTGGAGTCGGAAGGCTTACCAAAGGGACGGACGCAGCTAAGCGCTACAAGGGACGGGAGATTGTGGAGGACCATGATCGCCCACGTGCAGAAGGAAAACGGCATTTTTTGAAAAAGAAGAGGTTGAAATGAGTTTTCAGGTGTGTTATTTATCAAAAAGACTTTGTAACTCTCTTCAACCACGCGGCTATAGATTAAATAGGTTTCAGAATGACCTTACGGTTACTAGCCCCCAAAAATGGATTCGGCGATCCGAGTTCGAGATTCGCTTGTGTTCCTCTAGTTTGTCAGTTGAAATTTATAAAATCTTTTTACTCAAACAGTTTTTTTCCAGAAATTGTTCAGGACAATGTTATCGCTCTTTCTAATATCGATAAGAGATCGTCACATTTGTAACAAACGATGGTAAATGTGTCACCGCAATCCGAAGGCGCAATGGAATGGCTAAAGATGCTTGAAACATAGAAATTTCGTTGGAAATAAATAACAGATGTTTTAAATGCTCTATGGCGGTGAATGCTGGACAATTTCCTCACTGATTAAAAAGAAGACTTCAGGAAAAAGAATTGCCGTCGTCCAGAAGGAAGCTGAGGCTACCATAGAATCAAAATAATACAACTTGAAATTTCTGGGACAAAAAGAAATGGTTGGAAAAATTTAACACACACAGGACGAATAAAGGACCAGAGATGTAAACAGAAACAGTGAGTGAACCCAATGACCATGGATTGGGAGGAATAGTAAAGAGACAAACATTGCTAAGAGCGACAGATGTCGTGGAGAGCTATGAACTTCCACATCTAATTTCTCACCAGCATTTTTTTCAGGTTTTAATCATCTGTTGTCTAAGCGCTCAGTACGAAGAGGTCAAAACAATTTGAAAAAATAAAATGAAGCTTTGTTCGATGTCGCCATCTTTTAATTTGCTCCGAATAATAAGAAGGTTACTATGAACCACAGAACGCCGACTTCTGTTATTGAATTGAAGACGCCTGTATAAAATAAACACATTTTAACATCACCTATGCGTACGTATTGTCGTACTAAAGATGGTTTTATGCATTTCGCTGTATATATGTGTCAATAATCATGCGTATAAGCCGCTTTAGGAGTTTGATTATTAATCCAAACGGACGTATTTTGTGCCGATATCAGTTTTAGCTTGTATGTTAGGGAGACACAATATAATGCATTCAATTAGAAAGGAAAATTTTCACGCTAGATGAAAAAGAAAATCCTAAATCGAAATTGTCTTACACTTGCTACTTCCGGTTGCTGCTTCTGCATTTAATCCCGAGTCGATGTACTTATCTTTGTGCCCAGTTCACTTCCTACAAAATAGATAGACAGACTGAGATAGATAGATAGATAGATAGATAGATAGATAGATAGATAGATAGATAGATGTGAACAGACTGAGATAGATAGATACATAGATTTGAACAGATTGAAATAGATAAAAAGATAGGTATTATTTATTATAGGAGGTTAAAACAAAAACATGTTAAAATCGCTATATTCTATTTATTCTAATCATACCTGGATAGATAGATAGATAGATAGATAGATAGATAGATAGATAGATAGATAATCTAATGTATAGCAAAGTGTGTGTTTGCCTTTTATTTAAAACTGAATATCTAACCGTTATTAACTTTTGTGTCTTTCATATTCACCTTGTCCTTCCCTGTCTCTATCTCTTTCTGTATTTAACTCTTTCTCTATCTCTTTACTTCTCTCTCTTTACTTCTCTTTTTCTCTGCCTATCTATCTTTGATTTTCTTTCTCTCCCTATATGTGTATGTTCATAGATGATATTATTGGGTATTGGATTTTTTTCTTGTTAATAATGTTTCGACGATGGTAATAATATTAAACATAAAATGAAAAAGCCAATATTCAATAATATCATCTATGAACACGTCCACTATGTGCTGACCGTGTTTATATTTTATATGAGTGAATGTTTGTCACTTAGCTGACTGATATTACCTTCAACATCCAAGTTATGTAGACACAAGGTATAAATAGTAGAAAAATCACTAGATTTAATTAGTATCACTAAGATCTCAATTCTGTGCAAAAGTAGGATCGCACGAAAGTCAAATTCAAATTTCCATTTTAGCATTTATTCATTAATCTGCCAGGTTTTTTTCCGTTGCGGCTAAGATGCTTCGAAAAAGCACACAACCATTTCTTTGTCGTATGCACACAAATGCAAATTCCCATCTAGGAAAATTGTTAACAATTTTTCTCCTCCCAAAAATCAATATTAAATATTTATTAACCAATAGAATTTCTAAATTTAATAAATCTATCCTTTAACTTCCTGTGATCCGATTTTTTCCTATAAATAGCGTAACTAAAATTAATAAACTAGTCCTCAATATACCTTCGATCGAGATGTAAATAACACTGATTTCTGAAATTTTCGTCTCCACATTTTGTAAATTAATTCTCGTTTTAAAATTATTTTCAGAAACTAGTTTGCACAGTTTTTATTACGAAAATACCCAAGCGACAAATAGAATACAAATACAACATATTTTGAACTGCATACCATTTGCTGTATTTGCGCAGATATTAACTGACTACCTTCTGCTAGATTTACGCTACGCACACGTAATATAACTTAGATTTTCCCGTGACAATCTCACACAAGCTCTCCTCTCTATACTAACAAAATTCATTTCTTTTGTGTTTTAAAAAATTTCGTATGAACTTTTTTACAAGGAACTTTATCATAAATGTTTTAGAGCTGTTTTTGAAGATTACTAGATAGTGTAATGGTCGGCGGGTTTGCTGATGATATGAACCTTGTATACGAAAATGAAACGTTGTCAGTAATTTTTTCAATTTGTTTTATTTGTCCACAATATATACATATGTATATATATATATATAGAGAGAGAGAGAGAGAGAAAGAGATAGATAGATAGATAGATAGATAGATAAATAAAAGCAGAATGACATAGATAGATAGATAGATAGATAGATAGATAGATAGATATGAACAGGCTTAGATAGATAGATGTGAACAGATTAGATAGATAGATAGATAGATAGATAGATAGATAGATAGATAGATAGATATGGGGCGTTAGTGAGGGAATGTGTGTTTTTACTTGCCGCTAATATATATATATATATATATATATATATATATATATATATATATATCCATAAATGTTTATCACGATTTAATTATATTCCTAATAAAAAGAAAAATGCACAAATAAGTAAGTAAAAATAAAACTATTTATTTTGTTGTCGCTATTTTTCCTTTTCAGACAGACTCACGCACGAAACAATATTGTTAAGACTTCCGCCTTTCAAATTGGAAATTCACGCATAATGCAAAAAATAAAAGAGTTATTTTATTAAATTGGCAATTCTCAATATTCCTTCAATTTGGAGAATTGAGCTCCAAAATGGAATTTTACAGCGACGAATAAAACTAGATAGATGTTTCCGGAAATAGTTGAGCTATTTAATATTACAGAAAAATAACTTGTCTCCCGCATAAAATGGCGCCGTGTTCAGAGTAGATATTTAAAATCAGTGTATTCAATTTAAACAAGTAAAATTTTTCTGGGTAGCAGATAAAAAGGTTTTGGTTGCCGGTGTAATTAATATAAAACAACTCATACAACAAATCTTGAACATCACAAAAATGCCAGTTACTTCAGAATCGGTATACTCATATTAAATTAAGCCAAACGCATTTAACCAAAGTTTTTCCTAAGTTTTCGTCTTATTTTACATTTTGATCTTATTTTGACTCATTTTCTCATTGTTATGTTGTGTATATCTTTCTGTATAATTATCAGTCGTATCTCAGTTCTCCACGTTACGTTTAGCAAACGATTTTGCTGACTAATTCCTTTTGTTCACCCTCTGCTCTTTATTTATGGTGTCATTCTCATTTGCATATGATACTACACCTCTCTGAATCGAAGAGGTCGGACACCCTTGTTCTTTCTTATTCTATTTCTGATTATTCCCGTACCGTGCTCTCCCTCCTCCTGTCTTTCTTGTTTTCTCTTTAATGGTGAGCTTGGTCTTTCTTCATTTTCTTCTTCATTCTCGTCCATCTTTTCATTTTCACTTTCTTCTATTTCCTGCTCTGTTCCATTTTTGTGACTTTCTGTCTCTTCTTACTCTCGATCTTCCATTTCCACGTCATACAATTCATTTCTTCTTCTGAATTGATCTGCATGTGCTATTATATTTTGTCCCTTTTTCTCCAGTATAGCCGTGTTGTGTCCTTTTTGTATCAGGAAATTTCTCTCTTCTGGATTAGCCTCCTTATTCTTTCTACACCACAACCTTTTCTTTCGTTGAAAAGGACATAGTTATGGGGGCTCTGATTTGTCTGCCCATTAATGCCGAAGGGCTCAGCTTTCTTCCTGCATGTGGAATGGGTCTACAACTGAGAAGCATTTTCGGTAAATGCGCTTCTAGGCTTTCATTAAGTGCTGAGAATGGTTTTAACCTCATTTTTATCATTTGTACCATTCCTTCCGCAATGCC
This sequence comes from Acanthosepion lycidas, assembly GCA_963932145.1. NCBI lineage: Eukaryota > Metazoa > Mollusca > Cephalopoda > Sepiida > Sepiidae > Acanthosepion > Acanthosepion lycidas. The sequence goes on from OZ010596.1 coordinate 12,383,189, forward strand.
ATTAGATTGTGGATGATATGGTGGTTGTCTTGTATGGGATACATCCTATCTGTTTCAACAACGCACATAAATTCTCATCACAAAATTCAGGTGCATTGTCAGTGACTACTGTCTGGGGTACCCCATTCCTTGAGAATATAGTTCTTAATACTTGATTTATTGTGATCGCTTTCCTGTCTTTCACCCTGATAACCTCTAGCCATCCTGAATATTAAGAGCAATCCACTAGCTATGTGGACCCTAACCCATGGCTCTGCTTCCTTGGGCCATGAGTAAATTTTTCTTTGCTTGGAATCTTTTTTATTTCAGCACATTTTGGACATCTCTTAATATACTCCTCCAAATCTTTTGAATATCCTGACCACCAAGCTTTGCAACTTTAGTCTTTTTGCGTCGCTATTATTCCACAATGCACGTCATCATGCACTCCTTTTAATATGTCCCTCCTTGGTATTGCTGGAGCCACAATTATATCTCCATTGCATATTATGCCATGTTCTAGTCAGTTTGTGCTTCGTTTCTTTAAAGGCTCGCTCTGCCATCGAACAATTGCTCCATACATTATTTCTTATTCTATTCTCTATTCTGCTTAATATTGGGCCTTGCTCTGTCTCTATTTTGAGTCTATTTCGAGGGAGAACATCTGTTTCAACCCAATGTATTATTTTGTCTTCCGCTTTTTCTTGCTTTTCTTCTGGTTCATTCTTGAAATGCAGTCTTGATGACGCATCTACATGAGGGATAGTGCTCTCTTTTACATATATTATGTCAAAATCAAACGCCATGATCTTTATCGCCCATCTCAAAATTATTGACTATGTTACTTTTGGCAATTCTTTTCTCGCGTTGAATATGAATTCCAATGGTTTGTGGCTCGATTTTAATAAAAATTTCTTTCCTATCAAAAAATGTTGTGCCCTTTCCATGCTCCATACAATCGCTAGTGCTTCTTTTTCAATATTCGAGTTGTTAATTTCTGCTGACGTTAACTTTCTTGATATGTATGATTAGGTGTTCTTCTTGTGATAGAATAGCAACAATCGCCTTTTCCCCCGTGTCCGTGGTTAATGTTACTTCTTTTTGTTGGTCAAAAACTTGTATTATTGTTTTGCTCCTCAGTATTTTCAAAAACGACAGTTTGCTCTTGCGTCCAGTTAAATTCATTATTTTTCTTTTGTAATTTTGCAAATGGCTCTCTTACGTCGCTGAATCTAGTAATGTATTTACTATAAAAAATTATCAGCCCCCAAAAGGATTCTAACTTTTTATTTTTTGGGGGAGCTATTTCTGTTATTTTCTTTGTTAATCATTCATCAGGTGATATGTCTTCTTTCAATATTTGATATCCTAAATATGATATCTTTTTGCAGTCAAAACTACATTTGTCTTTGTTCATAGTCATGCCTGCCTTGTTCAATCTCATCAAAATTGGCTCTGTTACAATTGCCCCTACACATATATCGTCCTGGTATATTACCATATTTTTTTTATTTTTCCTAATATGAACCTTTCAGTTGCTTTCTGACAAATGTGACTCGACGTCTTTACCCCAAACAGGAGACGCGTTCATCTTAGCAAGCCTATAAGGGTGTTTATCGTAGTTACTTCCTTGAATTTTTCATCAATTTCTATTTGGTTGTATGCTGCCTTGAGATCAATTTTCGCAAAGTGTTCCATTTTTGCTAACTTGAAGATCACAGTTTCGATATTTGGCGATGGAACAATGGAGTCCGAACATATCTGGTGATTTACCCTTATTTTGTAGTCACCACAAATTCTTAAATCTCTGTCAGGTTTCTTTATCGCTACTATTGGTGAAGCCCAATTGCTACCACCTTGATTCACTCTTTCTAATATGCCTTGTAGAATTTTGTTTAACTTCTCCACCATCAAAGGTAGGATATGAATTGGAACTTTCCTTGATTCTATATATTTTGGGTGATAATTCTCTTTTAGTTGATATTTGCTTTATAGTCTTTTAACACTCGAATTCCATTTTTTATGTGCTTCCATGGAATTGTTTAATCTTAGCGTATCCATTTTTAACACATCAATTCCTAGCAATTCTATGATGTTTTTAGCATTCTACCACTGTAATGGGAATACTTCAAAACGCGTATCCGTTTCAAAATTGCCTTGAAATGTACCCCATTATTTTTACAATCGTTTCATCAAATTGCTGAATGTTGCTTTTTTAATTTAAGCCGTCCCAATTTGACCCAGAAATTTTTTAGTATCAGCGTGGCTTCACTGCCTGTATCTACTTGCATGCTAAATATTTGGCCATTTATCTTTATTTTTTCTCTCCTTTTTCGTGAATTCACTGTAAATACTTCAGCTCCTTCTTCGGAGGGGCTTTGTACTTTTTGTACTCTTTCAATTTTCTTTTCGTATTTGTATGCGTTCAGAATATGGTCTCTTTTTTTGCATACATTTCCTAACGCGGGACATTTGTACTTGTCTCTTTCTCGCGATTTTTTTCCACAATATCTACATTTAATTATACACTTGGTCGTGCTTGTCCTGTATGCCTCGTATTTTTCGTTTATGGCTCTGGTCGTGCAAACCTTCAATTATTCTGAAAAGAGTTAATTCATCTTCTATGGTCATTTCCCGAGTTCCCAACTTTTCAAATTCACAGTACTTAGCACGTTCTTTTAATCTATGTAAGTATTGTATAATGGACTCATTTGGTGCTTAATCTTGTCTCTAAAAACATGGTTCTTTCAGCAACGACCAATCTTTTCTTTCGTCTTATGTTCTTTTTTATAACTTTGACAATTTCTTCAAATGTCATTTCTTCTGATTTGCGCGTAACACATTGTCGAAAATTTCTTCACCGCTTCGCAGTAGCAAGAAATAAATCCGTTATCTCGTTTTTTCCACCTTCGGTTTTAGTAACTCTTAATTTTTTACTCTTGCAAACGCCGCAAAAGTTCTGATTCATGTCTCTACGTGTTCTGGATCTTCCAGCGCATTCAAGGATCCTATCGGCGACACCATTGTTATGTTGTGTTTATGTCTCTCTGTATAATATCAGTCGTATCTCAGTTCTCCACGTTATGTTTAGCAAATGGGCTCGCTGTTTAATTCCTTTTGTTCACCCTCTGTTCTCTATTTATGGTTTCATTCTCATTTGCATATGATACTACACTTATCTTTTCTTCCTTATAGACGGATATAGACTGCTGTAAATATCGTCCTTTTTTTAATGACTGTTGTATTTTGTAACAGTCTAGAAACATTATTCAGTCCACGGGTTAGGGGCGACATTGTTTTCATTCCACCATCCATGATTCAGGAGATAAACCATTTTAGTTAATTCGTCGGAATCAATCCGTCCTTCTCTTAATTCCATTGTATTGTTGCCTTTAATAATCCTGAGATCAACCCATGTACCAAGCAGTGAAATCTTTCTCTTATTAATGCTGCAACAGAAAATCACTCTACGTTGCAGACAAGCGTTGTTGTTGCCGCTATTATCATCATCATCATCATCATCATTATTATTATTATTATTATTATTATTATTATTATTATTGTTGTTGTTGTTGTTGTTGTTATTTCCTTTAATTTCCTTCTGCGGTCAGAAATGCCCTCATGACAACTTACACTGATGAATTTTATATAAAAAAAAAGTTAAGCTCGCACGCATTTTAAATAGATAAAACTCTTCGTAATGTGTGAGCAATACTTGTGAGTACAAATCTTTGTATTTCTTTAAGGCATGGGCTACCAGGAATCCCTTCAAAGAGTCCATCGGACCATTTTCAAGTGATTCGAAGACTCCAACTATAATTAGAATCATTGATGTTCTCATGGGTCACATTTATGGGATTTCCTCTTCAAGATCTTTGTATTTTGGTAGTGTTTTGGAAAATCTTGAAAGATACATTACAATCTGCAGAAACTGCCATGTCAATGAGAAATTACTTCTTCTTCTTCTTCTTCTTCTTCTTCTTCTTCTTCTTCTTCTAATTATTATTATTATTATTATTATTATTTCCTTTGGTTATTGGTGTAAACATATTTCCTTCCTTGTCGCAACCAGAGACCTAAGGTCAAAAATGGCTTCATGACATTTTTTCACAGACCCTTTTTGTAAATTTATTATCATTATTATTATTATTATTATTATTATTATTATTATTGTTGTTGCTATCGTGTGTGGTATCATCTTGCCAGAGAGTAATTTTAAGTGCCTAATTACCAAGTCCCCTTCGGGGTCTTTGAGTAAAAAAGGGGCATTGTAGAAGAGCACATTTGCACATTTGGAATTATTATTATGATACTGATGACGAAGAAATACGAAACGTGAAAATGTACAATCGCTGTAAAAAGAAGCGTTGGCGCCATCTTTCATTCCAACTCGCCAACTCACGTTGTAGACTGCATGAGTCACTTTAGTGGCTTAGTATTTTTAAAGCGATTATTTGCCGTGCGTCTGTTTCCCTGATAAGAATTTCCGAGATGGAAAGTCGTCTTTTAATTAACTGCACCAAATTATTATTATTATTATTATTATTATTATTATTGTTGTTGTTGTTGTTGTTGTTGTTGTTGCTGCTGTTATTGCCAGAGAGTAAATTTAAGTGTCTAATTACCAAGTCCTCTTCGAGGTCTATGAGTAAAAAGGGGCAGTGTAGTAGAGTTATCTAGGCACATTTGGGACGTTCTGTTTAGATGGAGAGGGATTTGTGCGTAATATGTGCAGTTCCACACAAAATAACCTTTTGTAGCTGAGATATTCGGTACTTTTCTTTATCATATCCAATGCCACTATCACAACAACAACAGGGATAATTGTAGTTTTAAGTTTCGACATATTTGTTCGTTCGATTTGCAGGTCCTTTTAATTGGACTTTTTTTTTTTAATTATTTTTTAGAAACTCGATTTCGGTGAGCAAATCATGTCAATTAATTCGCACGTTTCTTTTTTGCAATCTTTTATGATTATGTCTACTGTATTTTTGAACAATTTTCTTGTATTATTATTATGCTTATATAAACGCACAAAAATTTGAACTTATAATATTTCATTAGTTCCCCTCTTGATTATCAGGGGAATATGTTACAAAGAACCCGCGGATGCGTGAAACCTTAGAGAAAATCGAATCGTATAGTCACATCATCTAAATAGTGTAAATTGAAAAATTAAGCATCCTAAGAAATAAAGTTCATTAATTATAAAATATTAGGTTGGTGCAAAAATAATGACGTAATAATGTCGTTTTTTGACGTAATAACGTCAAAAAACGACATTATTACGTCATTATTTTTGCACCAACCTAATAGAACAATACAATATAATAAATGTTCTGTAAAAGGAAATTCGTTCTTATCGTAGGTCTTAGCAACTCCATCAAATTTTATTATTAAATCGAGATCTTTCCATTTCAGTGAATCACTTTACCCGATGTCGCTTATATGCAAATTAGCAGCTTTCCTACAATTCTTTATTATGAATTGTTTATTTCTCAAGTTGACCATGTCTAACAGAAACAACTACATACTTGGGCAAATTAATTGAATCAACTTTACTTTCCTTGACCATACGGTCAGTTTTAGACCCACTAGAGTAACAGGATGTAATCGGTTGTTATTTTTATCTCAGATTAGGTCATTTTCAGTGGTGTGCAGTAATATGAATCAATGAATGTATGATTAAATTTATTTGCCCCTGAGAAATATTACATCATCCGTTATTGCATCAGATGTTCTTCACGTCCAGACACTATTGTCTCGACTCTCGATTAGTTGTCCTATGTCCATTGTCTGCGGGGGGCGTTACTCAGAGGAAGCGTACGAAAATTGTAACACTACACGAACACACTGGCAAGCCCTACCAGTGAGCAAATCAAAGTACTATAGACTGGCCCGGAAACTCTCCTGATTTAAATCCAATCAAGAATCTGTGATCAATCTGCAAGGAACGACTTCGTGGAATGGACATACGAAGTACTAACATTGAGCCATGTTTCATTGGAAAAATTAAAAAAAAGTAAATAATAACGGAATTATTCGTTTTGTTTTAATTAATTTGCACAAGGGGGTATGTAGTCTTTCGTTTCTTTTTAACTGGAAATGAAAAGATGTTAAAATGTCTTGTAGAGGTAAGAATTTATTTTTAGTATTTCTCTGCTTATAAGTGTGTTTTTATCATAAAAATAGTTGAGAAGCCGCGTCTTCTACGTTCCAACTTTGTTGGTTTTCTGCTTGGCGATTAATTTGTTGGCTTTCTGCTTAAGGATTTATGTAACACATTAAGGATGTGAAAAGTGGTTTGCAAACAGCAAAGCTCTCAGATACAGGCAGAGACAACTTTGGCAAAAGATGTCAAGAAAAAGATGGTTTTGGTTGCGATAAAGTAACACCGATACTTCTAAAGGAAAACAATCGATTACATTCTGCAGAAAGGTGTGATGTTAATATTTTCTTTTTTTTTCTTTTACGTATATCAACTCTTTCCATTTTGTATTTATAAGCCCTTGCGTGACCAATTTATTTGCTGCAAGAATTGTGGAAAAAAATATGCGGTTGATTTCATTTTCCAGGCAATTTGACGCATCTGAGCGAAATATTGATTTGCATAGATCGGGTTGGTCAAGCGGTTTCAATATATTTAACACATCCACTGCCATAGGACGCACATACGTGTCTTGCCGTATATTACGTATAGCCTTTGATCTACACATTCGTCACTTCTATGAACTTGTGTAATGCATTGTAAAGAACTATTGAAATGAGAAATTGACTTAGTTAATTCATTGCGATGTATGTATTAAAATAAATTGAAAGTTTCATGAAATGAGTTTTCAATGAAAATTTGTCAATCCACTTAATAATTGATATATTATTAATAATATATGATATAATAGAATATGCATACACCTGTGTTCCCCCGCACTGGAATATGATTGGCTGGTGTCCGTCATAAATACAGACGGACGTGTAGGTACGAGAGAGTCAAGAGCCTTAGTCTGAGAGCTAAGTCTATAACGACGCCCATTGGACTACGCCATTGATCTACACTTCTTACCTGCGACTCCGAAGTGTACCAGTCGATTACTGCTACCGTATTCTACTTGGTTATAGTAGCCAAAATCACTTAGCTACTTCATTCAAATATATCCCTTTCCGGAACATATCAATATATAATAATACTAATAATAATATAACAGTATAATATTAGTAATACTATTCTTTATATTATAAGATTACAATAATAGTAATAATACTATTAATTAATGTTGTTTTACTTTTCTTCTTTAACATCTAGAAATAAGTGCACTGATGATGAGCCAGGGTTTTAAACTGATGACATAAGCATTCATAGTTGTGGCAAGAAGGATACTCTGCAAAGAAATCAGCATTCTTTAATGAAAATTAGAAGTAAAACTTAAGATAAACTTCTCCAAAACAGAAGATAAATGGAATTAGGATGAGAATAATATCATCTGCAGTGAATCCACCATACACATTCAGAATGTGAAATGATTAAATTCTAAATATTTCAAATGAGTCGGGGTCTGGATAAGTTATAATAAATATGCTTTAGGAAATAAAGAAGACGTATAAAGAACAAAATAAACTAAAGGAAGTTTCTCTCAACACCATTTGATGATAAAAACCAAAATATCAACATGAGAGCAGTATTCTTAAATAGCCTCGTCAGATATCAGGCATGGCAACCACTTCGTTCAGAAATGTCTCAGCTGTATGCATCCAATACAAGTTGTATTCTTAAATAAACTCGTCAGATATAAACCCTCATATGGATGTCATGCATGGTGACCAACTCGTTCAGAAAGGTTAAAACTATCATTTCTATAGAACCAATACATAATGTATTCTTCAATACCCTCGTAATATATAAACGATCATGAATAACGATCAACTCGTCCAGAAATATCTAAACTATCATCTCTATTCAAGCAATACAAGGTGTATTCTTAAATTGCCTCATCAAATCTAGATTCTCATCTGGATGTCAAGCGAGACGACCAACTCGTTCAGAAATATCTAAACAATCATCTTTGTAGAACCAATTCATATTTTATCCTTAAATAGCTTCATCAGATGTAGGCTCTGATATGGATGCCATTCCTGACTTCCAACCCGTTCAGACATATCTAAATTATTTGTAGAGTGGATAAATGAAATTTCGAATAAGATGTCATACGTCAGGATATAAATTAGGGATAAACTGTCCGAAGTTATTTTTCTTTCTGCTTTGTTAAAGTACTTACGTCAATCTTAGTCATTATCAAGAACTGCTAATAACTTGGTAGACACTATTTTGTTGACTACATCCTGACGTTTAAAAGATCGCTAGAATTGGAAGTGCAATAACTTCAACGTCACTTTATATGTAATGGTTAAACGGAATAAAACATATTTTATATACGTATTGTTAATTGCATATTAAATACACGTTTGCGTATTAAATACACATTGCATATTAAATAGACCTTTGCATATTAAATACACGTTTGCGTATTAAATACTCGTTTGCATATTAAATATTTTATAAAACTTCAAGACACCAGAGAGAGAGAAAAAGAGAGATAGTAAGGTGGGGACAAAAGTAATTTTCTGGTCAAATTCTGCTGGAATCTTCTGCTTTATGCGCCGTCTCCCCTCAGGACGTAGACGATAATGACTCTGCACAATTTCCTGTCCTTTGCAGCTTCTAATAAATTTTGTCTTTTTGTTATTTCTCCCAAGCCTTGTCCCATTTCGTAAAATCACTAAGTTATACGCTGTTTTCCTCCGTCCCTCTTGCCTTCATTCTGTCTTGGGAGTATCATATTTTCGTAGCCCACTTTCCTCATTATATTTCCTAGAAATCTTACCTGTCGCTTCCTGGTGTTAAGTATAAGTTTCCTGCTTATTTTCATTTTCTCTAAAACTTCGTCGTTTCTCATATGGATTCATTCCATGGTATCCTCAGAATCCTTCTGTAGAACTATATTTCTGTTGCTTTTAGTATCTTCTTCATCTTTGGTGAGATTGTCCAGTATTCACTGCTATATAGGAATACAGATGTTACATAACAGTCCAGTACTCTTTTCTTTGTTTCTAATCAAGTTTTCCAGTTTCTTAATACCCTGTTTAGCTTTTAGAAAGCATCTTTGACGACTTCAGATTTCAGTGCCAAACTTACCGTCCTCTTTTAAAACACTTCCAGATATTAAATTTGTTTCTGCTTCTTTGATATTGACATCTCCGATTCGTAATTTGCATTCTTCGGCCATCTTTTTGCTGACATAAATGCATTCTTTCTTCTTGTAGTTTGTGTTTAGTCCGTTCTTCTTTCTTTCACTACCTTCTTAATCCTTTTATACGGCGTAGTCGAATAACTCAACTAGTATATATATATATATATATATATATATATATATAATTTATTCAGAAATTATAACATAAGCATGTGATTATGGTATAAACTGTTATAAGTTTTGAATAGATATTTGCTCAACTCTGTATTCATCAGTTTTTGAAGAATAGTATTTTTGGTTACTGGAATTTGATCCGTCTACACCAATCCTATATATATATAGAGAGAGAGAGATATATACACCTAGTGAGCCAGACAAACCTACCTAGGTTTCACCTAAACGTATCGTCAGGGAAAGTTCTGGCTCACTAGGTGTATCTAGGTCTGCTCTACGGTTGTATTGAGCTCTTTTGTTAGTTAGTTGTTTACTCGTATCGGGGGTTTTTCTTTTGGCTTCAGACCTGCATCTGTGCGATTTTTTTCGGCAATAGTTCATGTTTGTAGCTCTTTCTTTTTTTAAAACCTTTTTTTCCCTCGAGATTGATTTGATTATTGGCAAATCAAAAATTCGAGGGTATTTCGAAACGAGTCTAGTTATCTATATTTGTATGCATGTATATATATATATATATATATATATATATATATATATATATATATATATATGGTGTATCAAAAATACTTTCACAAACTTTTTGTGCGGATTCCTTACACCAAAACAAGGACAAAAGACCATATGTCTGCAAATCCTTCGTTTTTGAGCTGTTAATTGAATTGTTAAAAGTTTACTATAGACGCTGTTAAATGTACGATCCAAAATACAAGTTTTTGCAAATGATACGAATACAGGAGCTGCTCTTCCAGTACCCTCCATGCAGTACAATGAGACTTAAGAAATATTAAGGCCACTTGACACGTGCTGATACCTGGATCGTCTCCGACAGCCTGTAGAATGTGTTCTTTGGGGTCAGTCGTAAGAGCGATTCTCGGTCTTCGTCGGTTCATAGTTTGTGATACCACGGATACTTTCTCAGCAACGTGACGATAAACAGAGCAGCAAATATTGGTTGATTCGGCTGTCTTCCTTCTGGAAACGCAATCTGATACAGTCGTGCAGCCTCGCTTCCATTATCATCTGCGCGGCCGTATTAAAAATCATATCTGCTTGCTCACGATATGAATATCCTGCCATTGTTAAACCGAACAGTTCTCTGTTAACTCTCTACTACACACATTAAACATTGAAGACAGACTAGATACAAATGTACAGGAATGAGAGAAGTAACATAGTAGACAAGGCAACACACCACCATCTACCGTAAACTTTGTTTAAACAACTCAAAAACGAAAAAATTCCGGACATATGAAGTTTTGTCCCTTTTTTGGTGTCAGCAACTCGACCCCAATGTTGATAAAAGTATTTTTGATACACCCTATATATATATATATATATATATATATATACTCACACACACACACACGTATATATATATATATATATATATATATATATATATATATATATATATATATATATATATATACTAGCAGCATGGCCCGGCGTTGCCCGTGCTTGATTCAAAAATCGTACGACTCATACAGCAATCGCTATCACTTGACTTAAAATATTTTTGCCCTTCCTTGCCTTTAAAGGAGTTCCCTTTGCCGTGCTGATGTTGCTACGTGCCTTACTTCTTGCCTATATCACACTGAGAATTTTTTCTAAGCTCTATACTAAACATTAAATCTGTTACGAAAAAAGAACTAAACAAAGTGAACACAAAACGATCAGCTTTAAAAAAGGACTCATAACTGGAAAAACCCAATGAAAAAAGAATGTTAACAACAAATACTTTTTTACACCCAGCACAGTTCTGCGGAATCAGAATCAACGTTGACTTTAAGCAAGCGTGCGAGCCAATTGGAGTAAAGTGCCATGCAGATTTAAATTTTTCCCACTTGTGACGAATGCAGCTATCGATTTAGTAGAAAATGGCCGCAAACAACATGAAAACTGCCGTAGAAGCATGAAAAAAATCGATTATTTCCACTATCGATCGTAGTCGGGAAATGCAAAGTCGGTCTTGGCCTTCCTGCTGACTTGGACCATGTGCATGGAAATTTTGGTGCAAATCCGTCAAAAATTGCGCCCGTGCATTCGTTACACACACACATCCTACCTTTTATAGAGATATGCGTTTTCTTTTAATTTCTGCATGTTTCTCCAATGTATATATATATAAAAGAAATTGCTAAAACTGTTCCTCATATATATATATATATATATATATATATATATATATATATATATATATATATATATATATATATATATTTGCGTGTATGCCCGTGAGTTTGTGTATATATACAGAAAGAGAGTAAACGTAATTATCAGTTCAAGAATTGTTTCACTTCTTTGGGGCAGGCTTGGTGACGCCAGGTGACGTGCACTTTTGAGCCGTGATTGGCTGGCAGTTATTATATCTGTCGGCGTTAATGACGTTTGGTCAAATTTCAGTGCGACGTAATTGCTTTTAGGCGATTGATTAGAAAATCAGCACTGCCGAGAGACGCAGACAGATGACGTAAGAATTGAAATTAAATGACGAAGATGAACCGACGGCGGGAAATGGACGAACAGAAAAAAGAAAGGGAGACTGCATTTCAGTGAAGCTAACATTTGGCTCTGATAAAACTACTTGAGCACAAATTATTACAATATGCAATATATATATATATATATATATATATATATATATATATATATATATATATATATATAAATCTTATAGATATCTTTATTTTTACAAAATAGTGCTCAATGTAAATTTACAGAGCATTAATATTATAAATTAATTGATTTAAAATATGGTTTTTCCGCTACACTGTTCTAACCATGTTTCAAAAATGGAAGCTAAAAGCCCCGAATTTAATTTTGTAATTAAATTAAAGACATTAGTTCCATTTCATCATCAAGCGAATTTTGGAGTAACTTTTAAAATTACTGGGTTTTAAAGACAGCAAAAATCATAATTCACGTTTCCAAGGATACAGAGAAATTCATTTCAACCAGACGAGGGGTGTTTGCGTGTTCATTATGTCTGTATTTTGATGTATCAGTTATTAGTTACGTTTTAATAGGGGGTAGGGATGTATTCTTCAATGAAATCTGACATCCGTTAAATGCATGTCGTCTGGATTTTTTTAAATTTTATTGTTAACGGCAAAATTTACTCTGTCCTTAACATTCAGTTCTACCTGAATTCTATCCTCTTGGAAATTTATACATACATACATACATACATATATATATATATTATGATTGAGGTTTTGTAGGCGGATCCGCCAATCTTCAGAGAGTATCAGCAATTTATATATATATATATATATATACAGAGTCCACGAAAACTGTATGTACACTTCAGGAAAGTAAAAAATTGTATAAATTTTGCAATACTAACTTATCCGTCTCTTGGCGTCAACATCATTCTCAAATTTGAAATACCACTTTAAAATAATCTTATGATCCCCAAACGACATAAGTACGTCGTCCTCCATGTTGTAAACGTCACTTTGCTGATGCTACAGCCATGAGGGTAACGCTATCTGTCGAGAAAACATTACAGTAAACAGTGTTATCGCAATTTGCTAAAACTACGAAAGACAGGTTTTTCCTTTCTTTAAGTGAGTAAATATTTTAAACATTTATATATATATATATATATATATATATATATATATATATATATATATATGAATTGAATATATAAGCGTGCGATTACGTTCATATACAGTTTTAAATAAATATTTATTTAATTTTTGGCGTAACTACCCAAACATTGTTTTTTTTTTTCCTTAATAGCTTGATATTAAATTATAATTATAATAATTGAATGTTGAATCAATATACAATATAGCAGAAATGCACACATAAAACTCTAAGTCGTACAACTGACGTAGCTAATATGCATAGTTATTAATATATATATATATATATATATATATATATATATATATATATATATATATATATATATGTGTGTGTGTGTGTGTGTGTGTGTGTGTGTGTGTGTGTTTGTCAGTGTGGTGCAGTTCAATATTACATTACACGAATCATTCTTACAAAAAACATATATTAACTTCTATATCTGTTTTTGTTTGAATGGTTCATGTAATTTAAATTGAACTGCACCACATATTTGATATTAAAATAACTGATCCGACGTGCAACTTTCGGGTAATAACTGTGACATTCCTGTATTTATTGAACAATTTAGTTTATGCCACATCGACTGAAAAACCTACCAGTACAAAAGAATTCTCCTATTACCATATTAGTACAAAAACGCACAAGCTTAAAATTCAACTTCAGCATTGCGACCGCACGCTCCAAAAAATTTCTTACAATTAATAGTAACACATTTCTAAAAACATTTTTTCGGATTACATCCATTTTTTTGTTGTCCTGTTATTACCGAGAAGTAAAAAACAAAAACAAATTAATTTCCATACCTGAAGATGTCTGTAGGAACAGACGAAAGCTTGTAAATAATTAAAAAAAGACCTTATGCAACTGGATTTTATAAACAGGGATCATAACATTCATATACAGGTTCGGGGTTAATGTACTTTATTAAATTTGTGTGCGAGGATGTATTCTCGCCATTTAAATCATTAACTTCTATATCTGTTTTTTGTATGAATGATTCATGTAATATATATATATATATATATATATATATATATATATATATATATATATATATATATCCGATACAATGAGAACGAAACACATATAACCTGCTTACAAGCAGAATTGTTCATAACCAATTTTGGTTCGCACCAGTGGAGGTGCAATTGAAATGCACCGAAACGAAATTGCATGTTTGTAGAGAGTAAACTGTTTTTGTCTATATGAAAAAAGAAAATGTGCAATCCGACTGGTATCGAATATGCTTGGCAGCAGAAACCATCCATTGCGTTACCGTATGGTAAATCCCGGTGTGCTTTACCATTCGGCCACAGAGTGAATCACAAATCAGCAAGGCTATATTTTTCATTTTTAGGAAATCAGACACACGCATTAAAATATTTTTTTTTCGAAAAGCCCATATCTGCTCAATGCTGAATGTGTTCCGGATGGATTTTTTTTTTTTTTTAGTGTCTTCTTTTAAACTTTGGGACCTGCAACCACAGATAGGACCAACATTTACCTTTCAAATTATTTTTGATGTGATCCGAATTCAATCGATCTTCATTTTCGGCTGAAAACTATTCCACTCGCTCCACCTGCGATCAGACCGGAAAAGCTCTTCAGTTTTGGATCAGTCATGTCGGAAATTTCCGGTAATTTCTCTCTTGGGCACCCTGTTTCGATTCGACTTTGAAAATTTCCACAATTTCCACGATGTCATATCGGAAATGTCCGGCAATTCACGCTGTGACATATCGAATGTGTCTCGGTTATTTCCGACCGAAGTGATCCTAACTTGTTCATACAACTTCCATATGTGTTTATGTCGGAGTTTCATTTGTGTGTGTCTGTGTGTATGGCGCGCGCGTGTTTGTGTGCTCAATATAAAACTATTTTTTTTTTCGTGCGAATATGTCAGAAAGATACTGAACCAATCAAACATGGGAATTTTTGATGATGATATTTAGGCATCCCCAAAATCGTGAGTTTTATTTAATCAAATTTTGTTTTTAAATATTTCTCCATTATAAGTTAATACAATAATCCATCTAGAACTGTATCGACTTTGCAAGGTGTGTAAATTACTCTTCTTGAGTAATTTCACGTCTACTTATAATCTCTCAGTTGCGTCTTTGGATAGAGTGCGCTCAAGGGCTTCTCTGTCAAAGGACAGATAGGCAACTGGGGAAAATAATACTGAGAGGTGTCCAGCCCTGGGGAACAGCTGCCCGAGGCCGCGCCCTCACAATTCACCAGAGGAAGGGATCAGTGCTCGCACCGAGGCCAGCTCAACCGAAGGTTGCGGAGACTGAGGGGAATTTTTGTTCTTGTCCCGGGCGTACGCGCTCGGGTCCCCACCTAAAAATAGACCTTGTGTCAAATCTCGTCCTAATGGGGGGAGAGAGTAAATACTGTATCAACTTTGCTAGACTCTATTGGCTGAAATAACCTACCTAACGAGTAAATGGATGGCAGAACAGAATTTAGGAGAGATAGCAAAGAGAAACTTTTTACAAAGAGCTTCAGATGACAGGAAAGTGTGGTAAACAATCATTACGAGCGCCCTGAAGATTCATGGCGCATAGAAAAATGATAGGCTGAACTCAAAAAGTATCTGAAAACTTTGAACGTAATTCTGTTTTGTGAAATCCTGGATACATTTCATCCTATACAATCGGTGAAATAAATATTGGCACGGTGAATACAAAATATAACCATTTATATTATTGACATTGTTCCGACTGTTGCCCTCGTCTTTATTCCCATATTCACGACATTTCGGCCGTTGTACGCTCCGGCCTTCTTCAGGTGACTGGAATTTCAAACTGAACACTTTATTTTGTCCACCAGTGCAGGATCTTCTAGTTCCACGTGCCATGCCTCTTCCGGGTGTCTCAGTTATCTCCCTTTAACTCAACTCCCGAAGTTTTTGTTTACCTCTGTAGTAGCTAGGCACTCACTACTATTTGGGTGAAGTCACTGGGTCCAACCAACGCTTTTCATCTACTCCCAGAAGTAGGGCTTCTTTAGAAGCGTGGAAATGCACTTGTGGCATACTTGGTTAAGTTCTGAACGCATATCTAACAAATTGGATGTCATGTTGACTACTTTGTTTACCAAGATACAAAAACCGTACAGTAGTCACTCGAAATCGAATCATTTGCCTTAGGATCAACGCGAATCGATCACCTGAAATACGAACTAATTGGTTGCGAAGAAGTAAAAAAAATGTATCATTTTTCCTCTTGCAAATATGGGAAAAGATCAGAAGGTCTGAGAAATGGCGGAATGATCTGGAAATGCAGTTTAATGAAATTACCTGGGACATGCGCGAACAAAAAAAAAAAGTGTATTCCACATCGAAATCATCCTACCCTTAACTCCACAAAAAAACCATATTCTGTTGTTTAAAATATATTTTAACATATCTGATATGACAAAAGTTTCACATACGCTTTAATCTGATAAATATTAAATATTCAACACTTGCATTGGTTTATCAAAAAAAAAACGTCTATTTTTGTATCTAGACGAGCCGTGTTTCTTAAGAAAGCGTGTGATTATGGGTCTCCACAACTTCTTATCCTCTGAAGCTCTTTTTACTACCCCTCTCATTTTCTACCATCCATTTTGACAACCTCGTTAGGAAGGTTATTCGCTGTTTCCCCGTGCTCCTCTTGGCTTCCAAGTGTCCCGTGAGAGTCCATTTTTCTAACACTTATTATGTATCCAAGAAATAGGCTGATAGGCATATGATGTTGAAACACCGGTTCTCCTATAATCACCGATGTTAAGCAACGTCGGGCCTGGTCAGAACCTTATATATATATATATATATATATATATATATATATATGAAAGGTTAACGGTCAGAGTTGGACCAGACAAGGAAAGAAAGAGTAGTATTAAAAAGTGCTCAATACACGCGTGAAAAAAAATAACATGTAGAGTATTTAACTTTAAAAATCAGGAGGTTAGTTGAATCCGCCACCTTGGTTTCAACATTATACTATCCTCAGGCGACATATATATATATATATATATATATATATATATATATATATATATATATATATATATATATATATATATATATATCTGTCTGTTTACCAACGTACCATTAAAGGAAACTTAATATCTGTGCAGACATTTTATACGAAGGTAACATTACTCCACCTCCTTTTCATAAGGATATATTTATAGAACTTATGATACTATGTACCAGTTCAGTGGAGTTTAGTTTTAACAGTGTCATGTATAGTCAAGTGGATGGGGTCCAGATGGGCAGTCCTCTTGGCCCTGCATCGGGTGATATTTTTGTGGGCTACCACGAGATGTTACTTTTTGGCAGTGTCGAAACCGTTTGTTTATGTCAGGTACGTCGATGACACTTTTGCAACTTTTTCAAATGAAAGTGAGGCTGTTGAGTTCTTCAATGAGCTCAACTCCTTGCACAAAGGTTTGTTCTTCACTATGGAAGTGGAGAAGGACAATTGTCTGCCTTTTTTGGACGTTTTTGTATAGCGTAGTAGAGGGGTTTTTCTTACAAGCATCTATCGCAAACCAACCTTTACGGGTCTCTATTTGAATTGGCGTTCATTTGCTCCTGCATCAAGGAAAATCAATCTTGTTAAAACCTTGGTGTACAGACCGCTTAAAATTTGTTCTCCTATTAGATTGGACCGTGAATTTGAGAACATTAGGGAGATTTTCCTCAGTAATGGGTATCCGGAGGCCCTCAGTGACTTTATTATTAGTAAGAAGACTAAGGAATTTCATTCCCCTAAAGTCCAGGGGCCTTCTAAATGTCCGGTGTATTTGAAGATTCCCTGGATTGGGGATAGGGGTCAAGGCTTAATTAAGCAGGTTAGCAAGTCGGTTTCCGGTTGTTTCCCATCAGTTGCTTTGCGTAGCATTTATCGAACTAGGTCTGTGTTTCCGTCGTTTCGCAAGGATGTATTGCCCTACATCAAATTGAGTAATTTAGTATATGAGTTTAATTGCCAGTGTGCTGCTGGTTATGTAGGGCGTACAACCTTGCATTTGGAAACTAGAATCAATCAGCATGTACCTTCCAAAATACGACTTGGTAGGATAGATAAAATATGCTATCTTCCCCCCATGAATATGGAGTCGGCTATTGCTCAACACTTAGTTGAGAATATAGCCAAAAAAGAGTGGTTTAAAATTATTCATACAGCCGATTCCAACAATCATTTGAAGATTTTGGAATCGGTCATTATAGGATTAAGGAAACATTCTCTCTGCCGGCAGAAGGAATTTGTAAAGTCTCTTAATCTGTTGGGGGATACTTTATTTTAACTGTCCCTCGCTTATTTATTTACACGTTATTTCCCCTCCCCTCGTTACAAGTATATACACTTGTTTGTTATTTTAGCGTGTTCCCCCTTTTTTGCTCTTTATTGTCGTTACTATTCTTTTCGTTAATTAATTATCCAACGATTACCTCCTGATGAGATGTTGGTTGAAAGGGCCTTAGAGACTTTTAAAATTAAAATCAATACATTCCTTGTTTTTAAAATTATATATATATATATATATATATATACACACATATACACACACACACACACACACATATATATATATATATATATATATATATATATATATATATATATATATATATATATACTGACGTAGATAAATCAAATAACTACATATTAGCAATTGCATACACGTGCGTTAGTGTGCATACACAGTGAAGCAGACAAATATTTATTCAATTTAAGACGTAAACAAAACAGTGCTCAATGTTTTTAGAGAAAGCCAAGAAGTTTACACACACATACATATATATATATATATATATATATATATATATATATATGTGTGTGTGTGTGTGTGTGTGTGTGTGTGTGTGCGTGTGCGCGTGTGTATGTATACCTACGTTCGAAGTGTCACTTATACTTACGTAGTTCTACCATCTCATTCTTTCCCTGACGATCCATTTAGGTGAAACCTGGGTAGGTTTGTCTGTCTCACTAGGTTTATCTAGGTCTGCTCTACAGTTGTATTGAGCTCTTTTGTTAGTTAGTTGTTTACTCGTATCGGATTTTTTTCTTTGGGCTTCAGACCTGCATCTGTGCGATTTTTTTCGGCAGAAATTCATGTTTGTAGCTCTTTCTTTTTTTTAAAACCTTTTTTTCCCACGAGATTGATTTGATTATTTGCAAATCAAGAATTCGAGGGTTTTTCGAGACGAGTCTAGTTGTCTATA
>OZ010596.1:12407403-12547403 GCA_963932145.1 Acanthosepion lycidas
GAGGAAACTGAAAGAAATTGCTATGAACGGCTACCAGACCCGGTTAAAAACATAAGTCCTATAATAATTTTTTGAGGCTTTACAATACACACAGACTGTATAATAAATACCATTCGCTCAGGCATCGTGATGAAAGATCACAAAAACAGAATGTGATTTTTTATTGACATGGCTGTTCCCGCAAACTGTGATGCATCTTTTGAGATCTTTAAAAAAATACAAGGATCTTGAAATATAAATTTAAAAACTTGGCCTATAAAGACATCAATAATTCCAATTGTGTTTGGGGTCTTGATTGAAAAAGGTTCTGATAAGATTTATTGAAGGGATCACTGGCAGTCAATATCAAATGATTGTTCTTACAAATTCAGTTCACACATAATGAAGGGTTTTATCTTATGTAAAATATCTGTTGTCTTAGGTTGTTTTATTTTTGTTTTGTTTTTTTGTTTTTTAAATTTAAGTGGAAAATGTCATGATACCATTACTGATCTAAGGTCTCTGGTTGAGAGCCGGAAAGTAACGAGTATACAACGGAAATTAAAGGGAATAATAATAATAATAATAATAATAATAATAATAATAATAATAATAATAATAATAATAATAATTTACAAAAATTTATTATTTATGGGTTATAATAATCAACTTGAAATTGAAATCTCTAATATCAAAATACAAGGAGCTTGAAATCGAAATCTCAAAAATGTAGCACATGGGAACATCAATAATCCCTTTTGTAGTTGGAGCCCTAGGATTAGTTGGAAAAGATTCCAGTAGACTAATTCAAGCAATTCCTTGAACCTCATGGCTGAAAGAAATACAAAAAATTGTTCTCACGAGTACAACCCATATCTGACGGACGGCTTTATCTATGTAACTTTTTTGTGTGTGTCAGTGGAAAATGTCATGATGCCATTTCTAACCTTAGGTCTCTAAGCAGGACTCAGAAAGTAATGAGTACACACCAGAAATCAAAGGAAATAAAATTAATAATAATAATAATAACGAAGAAAACAAAAGTAGCGCCGGCTCATGCTAATGGGATCTTGTAAAATCTTGACGATAAATACATAATGAAGTTCAATGATGTTTTCTACGCTGGGATAAAAATGATGAGAGGAATGCTTATACTAAACTCGAATACCAGGTGCAAACAAGCGGCCTTGAAAATAAGAGATCTTTGCAAACTAGAAATTCAATACTAATGGAAGACATGTGTGACAATAACAGACAAGAATCTAGATTATGAGATACTTAAAATAAAGTAAGACAAAAAGAAATACGCACTGAACTGGAGCAAATGTACAAAAAAAAAAAACACGCAGACCGAAACCTGAAAGAAGGCACTTCCCAAAGCAGCAAAAGTTAAAATATAGAAAATAAATAAACGGAACAAAAGAAGAATCTGTCTATATTTCTGAGATGAGGTATTATGTACACTATTTACATTATTCGGACTATTGTCCTCATCTTTGTCGCCATATATACTACAACATTTCGGCTGTTGTACTCTCCGGCCTTCTTCAGATAGCTGGAATATCGAACTGAACCCTTTATTTTGCTCACTATGCTAGGCCAAAAATCTCCTGGGCCAACCAAGCATAGAAATGAATACAATGTGGGAACCAGTAATAAGGAGTGCCAGAGAAAAAGCGATAATAACAACAACAAAATTGCAATACGAGCTCTGGTAAAAATATGATGATAACAGCAAAAATTGCAATATGAGATTTGGTAAAAAATGATTGATGAGACATTAGGTTTATAATACCCAGAAATTCATACACATGGACACAAAGGCGTTAGTTAGATCCAGTGACAGGACCGAAAGAGTATGAGTTCAATACCTGGTTAAGGCAGTGGAGACCTTCGAGAGGGGAATTAACAGGAGATGACTGATAACTGACATCCATTAGACATGACACGTGGAACTAGAACAGTCTACACCAGTGAGCGAAATAAAGGGTTCACTTCGACTGTCACGGAAAATTAGATGACTTGGGAATCTGAAGAAGTATTAAAACTGTACTAATTAAAGCGATACTGGTGTTGTCGAGAATACTAAGGAAGGTTGCGGGGAAATTCATGGGAAGTTTACTCATTGAATGATCAGCGATTAACAACCATTCATCTAGTTGGGACACGACATTTCTTGAATAAATAATAACAAAACTGTGTCAATAATTTTATCCAATAAGTATACATAAAAAATGTATAGTGAACAGACAAAAACTTTCTAATTATATATATATATATATATATATATATATATATATATATATATATATATATATATATTTGGTTGGATTGAGTTTGTCTGACGATCGCAAAAGCGTGAAACCCAGGGTCACAAACTCACATCAATCCAACCAAATATGTTAGCTCTATCTCTGATATTGAGCGCTTTCTAATAAGTACCGCGCATATAATATAAAAATAATTATATATATATATATTGTGACGGGTATTAAAAGCAGATAAGCTAAGCACGCATGTACGCACATATGAAGGTTAATTTCCGCCTAGCAACAGAATAAAGATTACGTGAAGTCTTATGACATTTTGGGAAGGCAGCTCAAAAAGGTCGACTGACCCAATTACCCGTAAAGGAAAACGTCTAGAAAGAAGCTAGACAGGGGACGGAAGTAAGTTAGAATTCGCGCCCAAAACCTAAGACACGTGACAGTCAAAGATTCCCTCGAGGATCAGTTGTTCTCTGGACTTTGAAAAGGCAAGACCGAAGCCGAGGCGCTAGTGGTTCACGAACGGAAAGATAAGACGCATTTGATAGTGATGACTTAACCAGTTCGATCCAGGCAACTCCGGACAGAAGTGAAAAGAAATATTCCTGTTCGAGAATCCCAATTTGAAGACGCAGATAAAGATATATGCTGGTGATTCAACCTGCGTAAAGAAAGTGTACATCCCTGTTGCAAATCGAGCCGTCTACAGAAGAAAGGAAGGAAAGAAAAAGACGAAACAAAGAGAGAAAGAAAGTGTATACCTCTGCTACAGACTAGCAGTGTGTGAAATTGTGTTTGTGCCGAGAAAAGGAAAGAAAGGTCATTGATATATATATAAAAAAAGATAGAACTGAATACAAAAGATAAGTAATCACATTTTGGACCCGTAGTAGAAAAGATATACACACACACATGAATATGTTTTTTTTCGCAAACACCTTTCCACATGTAAAACAATAATTGTAACTCCTCTCCCATCTCTTTTGTATATGTGTGTTGGCTTCTGCATTCAATTCATAGTAATTCATACTTGTATTTTGTATGTTCGGGTTCAGTTGAATCCATTTGGTGTTCGGCGAATTTGATATCCCAAAATAAGTTCGAGATCCGATCGTCGGATGTTTCAACTCATACTTATCTGTTCGTTTATTTTTGATATATGTATATTTGTATATATTAAAATTATTTATCAAAAATCGCTAGGCCTTATAGTTCATCCTTGTATTGTGGATCAGTACTCTTGTTGAAAACGAAGCGGGCCTGTGAAAGATTACTGTTCGATTATTATACCAATCGAACAGTGCTCTTAAACATATTTTTGTTTACCAATTGTCCACTCTCACGATCTGAGAGAGATAGCTTGTATCTCTCCACAGGTGTGAGAGTGTATATATCTCCTAGTCGGCGTATGATCGCTCTATAACCCATTCGTCGACTGGGGCATATGACAATATACTTATTTATATTTATATACACACACTTTTCACACACCCACACCCACACACACACACAAATATAGATATATATATATATATGTATGTATATATATATATATATATATATATATATATATATGTTTCTTTTAATAATCTATTAAAATAAATGAAATAAAAAACTTAAAAACCCTAAATTCTTTCAGTACTCTCTGCTCTCTTTATATATATATATATATATATATATATATATATATATATATATATATATATATATATATCCAAAGGAGAGAAAGAACAGATGGAGTAAAATCCCTCTATTGATAGCATTCACTTTTAAAAAGTGATCAATGCAAAGTAGTATTATAATATAATCTCTTATAATGAAAATAATAATTATATATATATATATATATATATATATATATATATATATATAAAAGTGAACATTGAAGTTAACACAGGCTGTTTCCTGTTCGGAGCAATCGCCAGGCGACCTGACAATTGCGCCTAGCATGAAACAGCCTGACACTTCTGAGTGTTGACTTCAATGTTCACTTTTATATTTATATTTACATACGCTATATCTCTGATATTGAGCACTTTATCCCATAAATATAGCATACCTTAAAACTATATTTCTTCATATAATTATAATTATATATATATAATTTTATATATATATATATATATATATATATATATATATATATATATATATATATATATATATATATATATATGAATTTCTGTTTTTTCCCATACAATCTTACAAGGAACGAGTCCAAAATGTCTCAAGGAACATATACAGATTTGATAAACACATCTTTGCTTGACAAAATCTTCTCTGACTGAATATATATACTTTTTTACTATCGTTAGGTAGATTCCCTGGCAACCGGACTTACGTCTTCTGGATATGAGGAATTGGTTACAAAGTCCGGATATGAGGGGTTATATTTAGATTAAAATAAAAGATATGAAATCAGGTAAACATTTATTTTCAATAAACAAAATAAGCTAATGGTGAGTGAAATATAACGGAATTGATTTTAAGGAAAAAGAAATAAATTATGTAATGTTAATGAAAATTCATTAAATTAAGTATGCCACGTATGCAAAACAAATAATGTAACGAGGATTTTTTAAATCGCTGTTGCATGATGATTCTCATTCTCAACTTTTTGCGCATTTCGTTTTGCTTTTGTTCTTGAAGTTTTTTAAACGAAAGACACTTTTTAACTCTGCGTCCGCTGTTGCTTTCGTCATAGCTGAATGCTGGCTTTCTTTCCATAAAACTGACAACCTTTTCAATAGCTTTTTCGATTTCAGTCCAGATTTCATCACAGTCATGTATCTCGTCGCTATCTTGTTGCAGATGTGCCTCGTTGTCATCCTTTTCTCTTATTCCCATCATCTTTTGCACCAAATACAAGCCATTGGGTTGAAATAAGCATGAGTAAATCCAAAGTAAATTTCCTGAAAAACAGAAATTTCAAATCAGTTATATATCACCCAAATAGTTCAAATATACACATCAAAATCATATCCGGATATGCGGGATTCCGGATATGAGACACTCCGGATATGAGGGATTCCGGATATGAGGCACTCTGTATATGACGGATTCCGGATACGAGGGATTTCGGATATGAGGGATTCTACTCTATATATTTAATATTTTTCTACACTGCATCATTACTTTTCTACCCGGCATAATACTCCCCATTTTACACTTTTCTTACCTGTCTATTTTAAAGAGTGCTGAACTTCTAATGGAATAGGGAAAAATGTTTTCCAAAAGCTAAGCTGTGTGCTAAGAAACAAGGAAATTTCGTTACAAACATAGGAAAGAGTCAGTCCTCCTATATCGTAGTGGATGTTGGTCAGTCTCCTCATAGATGATAAAGAGATTTGAAGCAACAGAGATGTGGTTCTACAGAAGGATGGTGAGAATACAATGAACCAAACATGTGAGTGATGTAAGTTTCAGAGAAAATCGAAACAAAAAGGATATTTATACGCAAAATCAGAAACAAACTGCTGAACTTTCTTGGATACATAATGAGAAAGTGAGGCTTGGAGAATTTGTTACTCACAGGACATATCTAAGGTGGAAGAAGCGGGCTACATAGTTGACGAGGCTGTGTGAATGGATGACTAAAAGCTGCAAGGGATAGGATCTTGTGGAGTGCCATGATCCCCCACGTCCAGAAGGAACATAGAAGACCCCTCCTACTCTCTCTCTCACTCTCTCTCTCTCTCTCTCTCTCTCTCTCTCTCTCTCTCTCTCTCTCTCTCTGAAAATCAATGGAATGAAAGAAAAATGAAAACGGCAAGTAATGCGAAATCAAATCCGGATGTCGAAAAAATAAAAATAAACGTCATTTCAATTGTAAAAGTGTTAACCTAGACGAGAAAAACTTGCAAAGGGGAGAGTAAGGATGTCGAAGAGGAAATGAAAGGCTCGCCTGTTAGAAATAAGAGAGCACAGAATATAACGCTTAGTCGAACAAAAAAAAAATGGACAAGAATACAGAATGAATTCGGCGTTAAAAATACAGCAGAAATCCCCGGAGAGAAAAAAATCATTACGAATACGATCAAAGCTCTAACTGTAAAGATTAAAGCCAAAACGAAAAACAATTCAAAGATTATCGAAAGCAAAAGAAAGGAAAAGAGGAGCGAAGAGTTATTTTTAAAAATAACAGATAAAAGAGATCCTGACAAGAGATGTAATTATTACATCCTCTACCTGACCTCCCTTCTCTCACAGAGCACAAAATTTGTAACCTCACAATCTCCGCTCGGGAACTTTCCAGACTCATCAATACTCTTGACTCCCCGAAGACTGCCGATCCGGATAAAATCCCTGTTGCTGTACTGAAGAACCTTAGCCCTAAATTATGACTGATCTTCGCAAAGTTGTTTAATCGCTGCATGAAAGAGAAATGATTTCCAAATCTGTAGAACATTTTAGATGTCTGCTTGGTTTTCGAGAATGCTGCGGCGTGTTCAACTCCCTCGCATTAGTGTTATTAAAAAACCTCTTTGAGTCTGTTACAAACAAGACGGTAGGTGACCACCTCACCAGAAATAATCCCCCGGGTAGCATGCATACGGTCCACTCTTAGAGATGTTGGTAAAATATCAACCATTCGTCCTTGCATGCAATACTGCTGCCATATATGGGCTGGTGCTCCCACTGTTCATCTCGAAGTCCTAGACAAAATCCAGAGCGGGATATGCAACGTGGTTGGTCCTGATCTGGCATCCCGTCTGCAGTCGCTATCTCACAGACGTGAGGTGACTTCCCTCTGTCTTTTCTACAAATATTTTCATGGCAACTGATCTGACGAGCGACTTTCACTGGTTCCCAAATTGTATGAATTTAGGCATGCTACTAGGTTGGCATTTCAGTCCCACCTTTCAATGTCGAATCGACTAAATGTAGCCATCTTTTCTACTCCAACAGCTTCTTATCTCGCACCTCCTATCAGTTGAACCCCATTCCTCTCACTTGCTTCCCTGATAGCTATAATCCTCAACTATCTTCTGATGCCTTGACCTTGACCCCCGTCCTTCTCTTTATGCTTTTCCCAAACACTCCTCTTAACTCTTACACTCACTCTCTTCAACCCTTTATCTGCTAGTGGCAAAGTCAGATTAGACCAAAAATAGAGTATTGCTATAATACCTGAACTGGCTTTGCTCAATCTTCACCTTCTAGACTTCCTAAAGTCCATCTAGCATGCTTTATCTTCACAAGAGTCAGATTAGGCCAAAAATAGAGTACTGCTGCCATATCTGCGCTGTAGTTCCTCAATCTTCACATTCCAGCCTTGAGAGAGTTCAAAATCGTTTACACTGACTTGTTGGGGAAGAATTATTCACCTCTTCTCCTACATATGGAATTATTTGACCAAACATCAGCTAAATCAAATTGAAAAGAATAACCGACCAAACCGATACTTGAAGCATAAAAGCAGTTTTCACAGCGATTAAAACATGCTCAATTCGGTTGAGCATTTTAGAGGGAAAGCGCAAAATTTGTAAACAGTGACTGCTACTGCTGATAATGCAATAATCCTCTTCTATTCTTCTAGGAATCGAGCATTCTGGGTCACTGGCGTATTTATTCAAAAATAAATACATAATTCAACTTCCTGTCAGAAGCTGATAGCTTAATGAAAAAATCTCTGACCAATGCCAAATAAGACGGGTTTCCAACCTGGCTTGAGGCAATCGGATATTTAGCCACACTGATGAGCTGTGATACAGCGAAACATTCTCTCTGTGGATGACAATATATACGTCCCCGAAAAAATAAAATTTGGTTGAGTTAATGTTGATTGCTACTGCTGATAATGCAACACACACACACAGACACACAGACACACACACACACACACACACACACACACATACATATATATATATATATATATATATATATATATATATATATATATATATAATACTAAAAAGAAAAATAGGCAAGACTAAAGTCAGGCCAATTCAGAAAAATTGAATTTGTAGAGCTGGTAATAAAATATAAGTTTAGGAAAATACCACGCGCAACGCACTCCCCAGGTTTCGACTTAGTCAGGGCAGTTACTTGTGAGTGGTTAATCTGTAACATTATTCGTGCTCGCTTAAATATAGCTGATAAACAATACCAAGACCGAGGTCGATATAATCACCCAGAAAAACTTATGTAAAATAGTCTTCGACTCGCCACGCAAGCGAAACAGTGGAGGGGCACGAGTGAGTGTATCTCCTGTTTCCATGAAATTAAGGATAAAAGCAAGCATGTTTTTATCAAATATGATATGAAAGTCTTTTACCCCAATATATCAGAGAAAGCCCTACGGAATGCACTAGAATTTTCAAAACGTTTTGTTAACATACCACCTGAAGATATCAATGTAATTTTATATTGCCGCAAATCTATCCTATGCCACGACGTCGATGTCTGGGTAAAGAAGGCAAGCAAGGACAGATTTGATGTCCCCAAGGATCTTACGATGGTGCAGAGGTTTCTGAGCTCATGGAGGTGTTTGTGGTAACTAAAATTAACAAGATTTTTCATATCGAAAACCACGACCTATATAGAGACGATGGACTAATGATTGTAGAGGACAATAGAAAGGCCAACGATAAAATCAGAAAATTGTTATTTAAGCTTTTCCATGACCTCAAATTCAACATTACAACTGAAAATGAACAAAAAGACCTTTCATTATCTGGATGTTGAATTTGACTTCACTGCGGGTACCGTCTATCTATACTTGAAACCAAACACCATAGTAATGTTGATAAACGTAAAGTCCACCACCCTCCCACAATTATTAAGCATATCCCGAAGGGTATTGAGTGCAGGCTATCAAAGAATTCTTCGTGGAAAAATATATTTGAGTCAAATAAAAAAGAATATGAAACCGTATTGAAAGAAGAAGGGCACAGAAACAAGTTGATCTTCAACCGCACTAACAAATAAGAAGCAAAAACAGGAAGAGAGATATTATTTGATTCACCCCCACCTTTTCAATGTGGAAATGAAAACAAATAGAGATAAAGTATACATAGGTTGTACTGAAGGCGCGTTTAAGAAAAGGTGGTACAACCATATATACTTCTTCAAACTGTAGAGCCCCAGAGGTTGAACTAAACTGGAAAACCATGTGTGGGAATTTAAAAAGAAATACAATAAAAGCCCCAGCATAAAATGGAATGTATTGAGGAGAGTTAAGCCTGACAGATGTTTTGATAATGTTTATGTTAGGAAGAAAAGCTGGCAATAGTGATGTACCCAGACAAGACCAACCTGTTAAACCAACGGTCTGAGGTAATGTCAAAAAGTAGACATACCAGTGAATATACTCTGAGCCAGTACGGGACCAGATAAACGAATTTTTTTTTTCGGTTCCTCCAACTCTTCCTTTGCCCCTCCTCTTCTGAGATATGTGATTTATAGGGCTTTGTTAATTAATTTAA
Source organism: Acanthosepion lycidas (assembly GCA_963932145.1). Classification (NCBI taxonomy): domain Eukaryota; kingdom Metazoa; phylum Mollusca; class Cephalopoda; order Sepiida; family Sepiidae; genus Acanthosepion; species Acanthosepion lycidas. Next base: position 12,417,080 of record OZ010596.1, read on the forward strand.
GCAGGGATGTAAAATGTTACAGATTAACCACCCACAAGTAACTGCCCAGAAGAGACCATAACGTCGAAGTCCGAATAATGCATAGCACATGGAATTTTCCTAATCTCACACACATATATATATATATATATATATATATATATATATATATGTAGGTAGGTAATGAAAGGTTTGGTAATCCGTATGCATAATACCAAAGAGGATGTAATCCAGAGAGCTCAATGCAAAACTAGAGCGAATATTAATTTATTCATTTCCTCCACCTCTCTCTATCCTCTTACATCAACTTAAAACTACCCCTCAAAAGTATAGAAAAATAATACGTAAATTGATACACCCTGACCAGTGGTCTGGCGGTTCCGTCTATGAAAGTGATGAACTGTATATTTGTTTTTATCATATATATATATATATATATATATATATATATATATATATATATATATATATAATTTGTCATATATTAAAAAAGAGAGATAGATCGATATATGTTCTGTCATTTAATGTGGCTCTGGTTTCTTCTGCGATGTGCCTCTATAGCAGAATATCTGAGGAGCTACTTATTTTATATATTCATATGTTCTACTCATATATATATATATATATATATATACATATATATATATATATACATATATATATACATATATGTATATATATATATATATATATATACATATATATATATATATATATATATATATTTATATATATATATATATATATATATGTGTGTGTGTGTGTTATATTTTTCATTTCGCGTATGCGCGTTGTGTATTTTTAATTTTGTCGGCTGCTCAGTATAATAGAGTCAGTTGGGCATCATCTGTAAGAAAAAAACTCCATGGCGCCGCAATTCACTCCACCAGAAATTTAGAAATGGCATTCTGTACTGTTTGGCATTTGCGCCGGAATCTCCAATATGAACATTTCACAGCGTTTGCGTATCAATCTGGGATTCGGACAGAGCTGGACGAATCTAATAAGGATTAGGAAGGAACGGCAGCTCGGAAAGCACACTCTGATCGTTATATATATATATATATATATATATATATATATAGAGAGAGAGAGAGAGGAAGAGAGATAGATAGATATAGGCAGCATAAACATGATCTGAGGTATGAAACGGGCAGTCACCATGCAGTATTGATTCTTATATCCACACTACCTATAAATGCTTTATCAACGGTAATGAGCACTCTTCTACTATGAATGTACTAAATCTCAAACATTTAGCCTGTGGGTGACATGTCATTTCCATTTCTGTTCCTTTATATATGACTGATATAAAACGAGAAAGCCTTCAAGATTGATAGTAAATCCCTTTGCACCTGGTCCTCCTGACGTAGAGCCATCCAGCCCTAATGGTATTTTAAAGTACTGTTAGTGCGTCTTGGGTTACTGGTAATAAGGCAGTGGCGCCGAAAAAATATTTGAATCTAAGATTAAAATATGATGAGAGCCCTGTTGAAAGCACTTCTATTTTTGTTGTAATCGTTATATATATATATATATATATATATATATATATATATATATATATATATATATATATATATATGTTATGCCTATGTGTAGGGATAGATGGGAAGATAGAGGTGTAGATTAAGAGATAATATTCATTAGTCTCAAATTTCTTTTTCGCTTTTGGTTCCTCTATATAATTCTGTTTTTACTCTTCATGCTCACCGCTAAGTAAGTACCTCACACACACACACACGCGCGCACAAACACACACACACGCACATACACACACACACACACTCATATATATATATATATATATATATATATATATATATATATATATATATATATATATATATAAATATATATATGCACACACATATATATATATATATATATATATAGATAGATAGATAGATAGATTTAAAATATGCATATTGAGGCATTTTAATGAAACATGATTGAATGAAGATATGCTTCATAATAATATAGGTATATTGTGTCTACTTATTTTTATACTGATCCTTTCCTGTTGTCTAATCAGTTTCTTGATGTTAAGATGAAATACATCAAGGAAGATGCCGTACTTTTTTTTAAAACCTAAGTACTTTCGACCTTTTCTAAGATCATCTTCAGGGGTAAATTACAAAGGCAAAATTATTCCGACTGCGATAAAATCAGCATTCCGTTGATTTTTAAAAACACTCGCGAACACGTTCTGTTATAATTATTTTAGAATTTTAAAATTTTATCCCTTATAGCTATGGATTTTTGTTTGCAAAACAAGCGTTTCAATATTATGAAACTGACCTGAAATTGGTAGTTCTCCACATCCGCGCGTTTTTTATTTTTAACTGAATGTGTGTTTATATGTATGTATATGTTTGTATCTGAAGTTACAAGAATGTTTTATTTTCCAAACACAGTCAGCACGTGGTGGCCGTGTTCATAGATAACGTGACACAGAAAAGAAAACACTTATACAAACACAAGGAAAATTAAATAAAATGTTTAATGACATTATCTTGTCAGTTGTCTTTAACAAAACTTATATATTTACATTAAGATGAAATTGATCAAGGAAGGCAACGTAGTTTTTTTTTTTTTTTTGTTACCCAAGTACTTTCGACCTTTTCTAAGATCATCTTCAACGGTAAATTACAAAGACTTTTGAAATTTATCCGTTGTATTCATGGATTTTTTTTTTACAAAATAAGTGTGACTACGTTAATAAAGATAATCTAGATAAGGACAACCTTAATATGTTGTTGCTATATGCGTAATAAATTTCGTTGCCTGTTGGTTGGTTGGTTTTGAAATATATTTGGAATCCATATTAGCTTGAAGATGAAATAGAACTAATACTTTTAATTGAATTATATAATTTTGAAGTTTTTAGCATCGATTTTTGAAACATGGCAATTCCTATGTAGCGAAGGAACCATATTTTTAAATCAGTTAATTTATAATATTTATGCGCTGTAAATTTACATTGAGCAGTGTTTTGTAAAAATAAAAATATCAATAAGAACACCGGATTATATATCTTCCTGTTCTTATTTTTACTATTATATATATATATATATATATATATATATATATATATATATATATATATATATATATATTAAGACATTTTTATGTTTATACATTCTTTTTATAGATACAAATATTTACGTAAATTTTCTGTTTATAATAAACAGTATTAAACAACATTTACCGGCCTGGAATCGAACCTGTCGGAGGACGCATATTTTCTATGAGAATTTCTCGGACATTCAGGCCGGTAAATGTTGTTTACACATATATATATATAGTGGTTAATATATATATATATATATATATATATATATATATAATATATCTAAATATATATACATACATAGATACACACACACACACACACACACACACACACATATATATATATATATATATATACATATATATATATATATATATATATATAACAATAAGTTATTTTATAAATATAAAAACTCACAGAGTATGATACAATGGAGCGATGCGTTAAATATTACTAAATATCACAACACCAATACTAATGAATGTAACTTTAGGAATCCCAATAATTTCCCACTATAAAACAATTGCCAAACAAATTCCTTGGTTTATGGTAGAACCATTTCTTTACTTGAAACCCCAAATATAAAAAAAGTTTTACATTGGTAGTACTAAAAATCCATTTAAACGCCGTTGGTACCAGCATGTTTTTCCTTCAAAAATAGTTCTCATAAGCATGCTACCTCGCTGTTCAAATAGTATTGGAGTTTAAAGGAGAAAAATAAAACTCCTGCCGTTAAATGTAAGTTAATTGGAAGAACTCGTACCTGTAATTCTTGTTATCTTTGTCTCAATGAAAAGCTTGAAATCATTAAATTTAAGGAGAAGATCAACCTGTTAAATCTTTTTGAACTCTCTGTCAACTGCAGGAATGAATTACTTTTTAACATGCTTTCAAGATAGATTGAATATTGTATCTAAAGATGAATTGGTATTTTAAGTTTGTAAGTTTATTTTATTTTATTTATTTTCTTCCTTAAGTTTCCGTTTGTTATCTATCTTTATCTGCTAAGAATTCAATATAAAGTGGATTATGTAGTGAGTATTTTAATAGTTATAACTCTTATTGAATTTTGACGGGTAGTTTGCGTTGTCTCTGTAGTTATGTTGGAATATTGAATCTATTTGTCGTTCGTATACTTGCGTGCTCATATATTCAATCACATTTATGTGTTTGTCTATTATGACGTGATGTCTCTATGTCTAGCCACAAATAAACCTTTCCCCCTTGTCAAATAAACCTATCATTATTACCTTATCATTATAACTGATTATATAGTCATATATTGTACCTCTTACCACCGCCCTGATTCGGACGAAAATTTTAACACATTTCTAAGAATAATACATGAAAGTTTACACATATTTTCTCTGTTTTTTTCTATGAATATTTTTGTTTATTTCTAAACATGAAGCATGGTTTCATTTAGAGCTTAATATGCGTAACTTTAATTTTTAATTACAAAAGATTGAAGATTAATTGTTTATCCTGATTTCCTATAAAATCTAATACTTATTTTAAAGCATTAATCAATTATATCTAAGGTACCTTGTTGTGTTATTTGCATAATCATATGCTTGTAATTTGACTGACCATTACATCTTACGTAATAATTTTTCCCCGAGTGGGGGTAACGGCTACTTTTCGATCTCTTTATTTTACTTGCAACAGCATCACTTGACAAGACACATGAAGTGTTGAAACAAAATGGCTATTTTTGTAGTGATGTTATAACATACATATGTTATAATTTTTAAATATATATATATATATATATATATATATATATATATATATATATATATATATATATATAATAAAAAGGCTTAAACACTAATATTCCATGGTCATAATTTATTCCATTGGAATCGTAAATACGATCCAATTCATCAGACCTACAAATTCAAAAAGAAAACAGAAAAAAACCTACTCCGGAAATAAAAATAGAATTTAGAGAGAGTGTAATTATGAGAGTGTGGGACGAATGTTAGTTCATAAGAGAGGGGTTTAACATATTTACCACTAATATTATCTATATATATATATATATATATATATATATATATATATATATATATAGAGAGAGAGAGAGAGAGAGAGAGATTTAATATATTTTCTGTTTATAATTTATTTTAATATATATAGTTTATTTATGTAAATGCTTAGTTTTTTAAGTAAGCAGTATTAATTATGTTTACCGGCCTGAATGTTCGAGAAATTTTCGTACAAAATATACGTTGTGCGAGAGCAATTGAACGTGTAACCCTGGTGGGAATCGTCATTTGACCTAACGTGTTGTTAACCACTCAGACATAGAGAAGCATCTGGTTAGCAAAGTCCGAAATACTGTTTATAAACACACACCTTCGGCGTTTTTGATAAACTTCTCTTTGGCAGAAAATATATTAAATAATTATCGGACTTAACCTGTTTCATATATATATATATATATATATATATATATATATATATATATATATATATATATATATATGATGAAAATAAAATTTTAAGTTATGATATATGTATGGATAAAATGTTCAATGTCTACATGATGGCCTGTAGATTACGTTAAAGCACGAAAGTGTCACCGCTCGGTGTTGACCTTAGTGTCCACTTTTATATTTATATATACTCTATACTTGATATTGAGCACTTTTACTGATAAGCATGCCTTAAAACTATAATTTTATCATATATATATATATATATATGCAGATTTCACTGAATGCTACAGATAAGGTGCTTTTTTAATTAATTTTTTTTTCTGACAAATTAGATAAAAACTGTCCAATTGTTCTTTTTATCCGACCGCTTTTGGCTATACATTTACCCATTTTCAAGGTTGAAATATATTAACTGTTAACAAGACATAGTTTGTTGTATGTATGCTTATATTATGTTTTCATTTTCAAAACACGGTCAAGATATTGTGTCCATGTTCATAGTTGATATTAAAATTGAGTGTTGCTTTTTTTTGCTTTTATTAATAAGGCTTCCAGTATTTTTAGCCTTTTTTAAATGTATAGCCGAAAACACTCGCATAAAAAGAATAAGTGAACAGTTTTTATATAATTTATCATTCGAAAAGAAAAAAAATATTAGATCACATGGTAAATCGTATAAAAAAACTAAATCAAAGCTTGTCGTATTCAAAGAAATGTGCCTGAAAGAAGGATTTCTACATAAATACACAAACATATATATATATATATATATATATATATATATATATATATATATATATATATATATATATAAAAGTGAACATTGAAGTCAACACTCAGAGGCGACATGCCTGGCAATTGCGTCCAGCATGAAACAGCCTGTCGCCTCTGAGTGTTGACTTCAATGTTCACTTTTATATTTATATTTACATACGCTCTAGCTCTGATATTGAGCACTTTATCCCATAAATATAGCACACCTTAAAGCTATATTTCTTCACACACACACACACACACACACACATATATATATATATATATATATATATATATATATATATATATATAGGTAGGTAGGTAGGGAGGGAGAGAGGTACGTAGGTAGGTATAGATAGATAGATATATAGATGGATAGATAGATACTGCGAGCAAGAGAGAGAGAGAGAGAGAATACGACCTAATTTGTATGTGGAAAGGGAGAGATATACTCGACTCTTCTTTTCACTCCTCTTTCCTACTCCCTCTCTCTCTCTCTCTCTCTCTCTCTCTCTCTCTCTCACTTACTCTCTTTCTCTCTTGTCTCTATTTTTTCATTCGTTTACTCACTCTCCTTCATCTTTCCTTTCATACAATAATCTCTCCTATTTTTATACAATTTATTCGGTTCTGCTTCTATTTCCCTCCGTCTTATAACCCCCTCTTTTTTCTTATATACCTACACCCGTATTTATTCTTTATTCGGAAACGGTCCACGATCATTCTTCAATACATACCGATCGCACCTGTCCACGCCGGAGATTTACGGTCTATGTATTAACATCAACATCAAAGTATGCCGCGTTGTCTGCCTAATCCTTCCGAAATAATTGGGATCGATGGATCTCGACTGACCTTACACCCTATTGACAATCCAATATATCACAGTGTTGATCCGCTCCACTGGTCTTCTACTCTCGTCGGCAAAAACAAAAACCAACAAATATCTCAAGAGATCCTGCCAAGAACTGCTCTGGCTACAAGCCGAATATTCACTTGTACCATTTCCGTGTTTCTAAGAATCGGCAATGCGCGTATTCTTTTTATCCTGCAACAGCACCGTCCGAAGACTTCGCTTGATTCGATAATGGAATAAAAGTAATGAGATATCAAGTTCAATTCAGCTTGCTAATTTATATTCGTTGAACTTAGCCAATCTGAGATTATTCATTGTGGACTCAATGTGAACCTGATTTTTACGATATAAATACACTAAACATCGACTGTAGAACAGGCGTGATTGATAAAAAGATAATTTATCCTTAAACTATTTAGCATCAATGTATAATAATACGCCACGTTTTGCGCGTAGTCACTCTACCTATTTGATTATAGAGTTTTTCAGTTTTGCAATAGCGACGCTATGGAAGTGAGATATAGGCTTTCAGCAACGCCACTGCAGACACGCTTACTGTGGCCCAACTTAAAATGGAGCGAACCGTGCTCAGCATCATAGGAAGAGCTACACCTTGATTTGACAGCAGACTGGAGTAAAGAACATAATCGGCGAAGGGCAAACAGAAATGGGCAAACCACGTATCTAGTCTCCGAGAAAACAGGTGGACTATTAGAGCAGACAAAATGGACACCAAAGCAGTGGAAAATAACTAGACGGCGGGCAAAGGCTAGATAGCACGACGGCAGACCTCACTTAGACATGACCAGTAGGAAGTAATGGTAGTCAACACAGGACTGGTTCCTCCAACAGGAGTGAGAAGGCCCTGAATTTGGATTTGGAATAGCGGGAAAGCATCGTCTTGGGTGTTGGTCCCACGCAGTAGCGGTTCGTGTTTTCTTGAAACATGTATGCTGTGGAGTAGCTGAAACACCCCACCAGATGGTCTGCTCTAAGACTATTTAAACAGCACCTTCTCTTACTGAGGAAGATGAGTTAACGATTAATTCTTAATCTGCTTGTCGACTCTCTGCCTTCAGACAGAGAGGAACCCAGACGCGGCTGTGCCAAAGGGCAAGGTTTCGTCTGAGGTGGTAGACAGCTGCTCGACCCCGTGTAAGCGGAGTCTACAGGGAAATTTGGCCCAAGCGTAAGCGCTCGGAAAGCCCCACATTACTCTTCAAAATGTGAGGCCTTGAAATGCATCAATGAAGATGTCATAATAACGCGCCTTTTGAAATACATAGGAGATATATATATGAAGAAATATAGTCTTAAGATGTGCAATATTTATGGGATAAAGTGTTCAATATGAGAGATAGAGCGTGTGTAAATATAAAAGTGAGCATAGAAGTCAACACTTAGAGGCGACAGACTGTTTCATGCTAGATGCAATCGTCAGGCCACGAGTGTGCAGATATGTGGAAAAATAGGAAAGAACACATTAGTGGCCTGACGATTGCGTCTAGCATGAAACAGACTGTCGCCTCTAAGTGTTGACTTCTATGTTCACTTTTATATGTATATATATATATATATGTGTGTGTGTGTGTGTGTGTGTGTGTGTGTGTGTATGTGTCTATGTGTGTGTCTGTGTCCGTGTCTATGTGTGTGTATATCTCCAGGGGGAGCTTTATGTCAGAGACAGAGCATTTACTTGTGTTTGTTAATTTTTTCATTTATTTTATTTACTCTTGCCACTCGGTGTTGACCTCAGTGTCCATATATATATATGTAAGAAAATACATGGATTCAAAATCCCATAGGTAATAATTTTTATTTCATGAAAGCTATAAAAAATAACTTTTAATCTTTCAGACCTGCAAACCAAATATAAACGAGGAAAATTTCTCCAGATTAAAATCAAGAAATACTGATATCTTATTGAGTGAGTGGGAAAAATACAAGAAAGATGCTAATTTATGATCATGTAAGGATGGGTGTGAGGGAAATAATGCTAAGACCCTAGGATTTTTTCAGCAGACTTTAAGATTTGTGGTGACTTAATTTAATGTACGGATTTCAGATTTAACTCACAACATTAATATGACATTTCAGGAAAAGGGTAAATGAAAGTATTAATAAGTCAATGGGGCTTAGAAAAAACACATAGCCTGGCTCTTCTGCATCAGAATCTTGGCTGGTGAAAGACCCAAACAGTGTGTTTTGATAGCATTTTACCATTCTTAACATAAATGGCAGAATTTTAAAAACGAAGAACGATGCAAAAGTGAAAGAAACTGTATGAAATTGGCAAGGCAGAACGGTCGCCAAAAATGTTAAATTAAAACTTAAATTAAGCAGACAACATCTTTAACGTTTGTCTTGATATTTAATAATATCTGTCCTATGTTTCGATTTTTGTTCCTTCCCCCTATATATGCATAATTACATATCCCCTCCCCTTACACATATATAAATACATATCCCTCCCCCTTATATATATATATATATATATATATATATATATATATATATATATATATATATATATATATATTCACATTCCCTCCGTCTTTTATATATAACTTCATATTCCGTCCCCGCTTACATATATATATAAATTCATATTCCCCCTTACATATATATAAATTTATATTCCCTTCCCCTTATATATATATATAAATTCATATTCTCTCCTTTAAATATATAACTTTATATTCCCCACTTACAGATATATATAACTTCATATTCCCCTCTTTACATATATATAACTTCATATTCTCTTCCCCAACATAAATATAATTTCATATTCACTTTCCCGACAAATATATGATTTCATCACGGAAGTCATTATTCTGGTGTTTTTCCTATGTATTTACTTTTATTTTTATTTTATTTTTTTTATTGAAATTAATAATTTTGAGGTTTTCTAACTCCCTTCTTATCTGAAGCTTTATTTACTCAGGTAAAAGGTAGACAATGCCGGCATTGCACCGATAATTCATTTATTTGGTTTAACAGATATTTATAGTTAGGAAACTTTATAATATGCAATTTTTCTTGTAAACATAGGAGACATGGATTATGTATGGATTTACAAGTACGTTCTTTTGGGTTTTTTTTTTATAAATCCATGCATGTTTCGTTTTCAGACGAAATTCTCTACCTTTTACCTTAAAACATAGTCAAATATTTTTTTCATGAATAATTACATATTACAATTGTATAGCCATTATTTTGTTAGTATATAATAGTCCACTCAATATTTATTTGATTTATTCAACTTTAATATTGCAATGTTTTACCGTCTATTCAGTTTAATTAGCAATGTATATAAATGACCCACATTTTTAATTTTACCTGTTGGCCCCTTTAAGAAGCTTCTTGAATATTTTTTTTTTTAATTTAAAAAAATCTGTTTCTGATAACTGTGTGTCTACTTCAAAAAATCGGTACATCATTCTTGGCTGCATTCATAATACAATTGTCGCTACAATGTTTCCTTGTACCGTTGGATAACATATCTAATGGTCACTTTTTCTTGACATGTAAGAATGGTCCATCGACCTCCACCGTCTGGCCTTATTTTTATATTCTAGCGTAGATCTGACGTCTAATTGGTTAATCTAGACATAGCCATAATATATTTTTAATTCTGACCTTATGCCACAACTTTAAAATTTTAAAATTTCCCTAGTAAATCATTTTTTTCACAAATTATCTACCATCGCCCGAGGAAGTACGATCTTAGGACTGAAACATGAAATCTTTTGTGTAGTGATGTAAAACGATTTTATTGTAAACTATTATAATATATATATATATATATATATATATATATATATATAGTATAATATTTTATTATATATATATATATATATATATATATATATATATATATATGTATGTATTGGTTGGGTTTTGATCCTTGCTTGAGGCAATCGGATGTCTAGCCACACTGATGAGCTGTGATAGAGCAAAACATTCTATCTGTGGGTGATACATATATACGCTCGCGAAAAAAATTAAATTCGGTCGAGCTTTTTAAAGGGAAAACGCGAATCTGTAAAGAGTGACTGCTGCTGATACTGATGCAAAAGCTCTTCTATGAATTGAGCACTCTGGGTCTCTGCCGTTTTTATTCTAAAATACGTAAAAATTCAACTTCCTCTTTGCCAGAAGCTGATATCTCAGGGGAAAAAATTCCGACCGATGCCAAATCGGTTTGGTTTCGATCCTAGCTTTAGGCAATCGGATGTCTAGCAATACGGATGAGCTGTGATACAGTGAATCAGTCTGTGGAATAATATATATACAGTGTGAACCAAAAGCATGGGGACAATAAACGATGACATTTATTTTGAGATTACATACTAATACAATCAAATTTTAAATAAACAATTATTACATATTCAATTACATTTTATTCTATACCGTAATACAGTACAAAAGCCCTGGAAATTTTTATCGACACAGGAACTCAAGCTTTGATGTCTACCTTCAAACTGTTTTGGGTCGACCTTTTTTTGAGGGGCGTTAAGTATTAAGTCAGTGACATCAAATTTGTCAGGAATGCGGTAAATGTTTTCTCTCCCTCTCTTTCTCTCGCTCTCTCTTTGGGGTTTGAATACCAAATGTTTCAATCCATTTTGTTCTAAAGTTTTCAGTATTTCAAGACTTCCATTACTCTTTTAACAACCATTTTCTTGCATCAGAATTTAAATTATTTGCCAATATGAGTTCTCTGAACTATGTGAAACGAAAAAAAATGAAATAACTTTATTTATAATATTTAATATACTTGATCTTCAAAAGTTTCAATGCAAGAATTAACAAGAATTCTTTACGCAAACAACATAGTTATAATAAAACCCTAACACAAACCCTATTCAACCTACTGTCTACCAGCTTTTGTTTCACTCACTCACTCTCTCTCTCTCTCTCTCTCTCTCTCTCTATATATATATATATATATATATATATATATATATATATATATATATATATATATATATATGTATGTATGTATATAATTTTTTATTCCATAAACATACATATATGTCTGTGCGCGTGTGCGTGTGTTTGCGTACAAATGTTACATTTCTTATTTCAAGACTATTGAAGACGCGACTTGTTTTTTTTCCAAGGGCTATCGGAAGACGTCTACATTAGCTCTTTATCAAAGAAAGTATTTAAACTTCATTTTTGCCGCCCCGAAAATGAAGCCTGCCGTGAATGGCGCCAAATTAGTCGGCATTTAGCGATGCAGATAGTATTCGTGGCGTCTTTACGAACAAAACCCGTTTTTAATTTGTACGCACGGCGTTGAGTGATATTTTATAATAAAAGGTCAGGTGGAGGCGATTTCTACGAGCGAAAAGGGAAAGAGACAAGAATTTGAATGAAGATGAAGTTTTCACAAACAAGCAACAAGGAACGCTGAAAAAAATGTTTAAACATTTTTTTACTCAATCTTGACTCAATACAATAGAAACAGTTTTTAGCCGTGTAATATGGTCAGCATGCTAGACTTGCAGACAATTAGTGCTAGTGCGTGTTATGTTATTTAGAGAGAACCCGCTAATGTTGGACTTCTACCACTCTAACAGATTAAGATAATCTTACTAATATTTTCATTGCTATGAATTTTATTTAATTAATGTTGGATGTGGCATTCCTAGTGTATGATGTTTGATTCTCAATGGGCTTCTCAAAATCGTGGCCTTTTGCCAAACTATGATAAACTGAGTGACTATTTTGGATTTTATCTTGGTTTACTATAACATTATCACAGAAATGTAACCCTAACCTCAATTCTGACTGAATTTAGGAAGTAGAAGTAAATGAATTATTATTATTATTATTATTATTATTATTATTATTATTATTATTATTATTATTATCTTGGATTTCTGTTGTATACATATTTCCTTCCGGGTCAGATCAGAAATGGCTTCATAAAATTTTCCAGTAATCATTTTTTTGGAAAAAAAAAAGAAAGAAAACCTAAGATCAAATACATTTTACATTATTATTATTATTATTATTATTATTATTATTATTATTATTATTATTGTCCCTCCCTTAAGTAGCCCGGCCGTTATGCCCTGCCCATACCACATAAATAATGAACTATTCTGTTTTGATTGCGTGGACAGACGGAAAAGACATATTAGAGACGTTACATGGTTTCAATGGAAAAAAAAAAAGAAAGAAAGCAGGAAGAAGAGTAAATAACACTCATGTGTTTTAAGTCTGCTTCAGTGAAATAGAAAAATCTATTGTTATTGCAATATTTTGTTAAAGTTGTTAAGCTCAAATATTTAACGACTAAGCAGCATGGCCCGACGTTGCCCGTGCTTGATTCAAAAATCGCTATCACTTGACTTAAAATATTTTTGCCCTTCCTTGCCTTTAAATGAGTGCCCTTTGCCGTGCTGATGTTGCTACATGCCTTACTACTTGCCTATCTCACACTGCGAATTTTTTCTAAGCTCTATACTAAACATTAAATCTGTTACGAAAAAAGAACTAAACAAAATGAACACAAAACTTTAAAAAATGACTCGTAACTGGAAAAACCGAATGAAAAAAGAATGTTAACAACAAATACTTTTTGTAACAAAGTTCCGCACACGTGTCACATACGATTTCATTTTCAAGTCTTTTTTTCACTGCTCTTTGGACTGTCATAGATGAAACTTTTCTCTCGCGCGTCAAACGTCTTATGGATTGAGTTAAATCTTTTTCTAATTGATCTCTTTAATTGATATGATTATCCCCCTTCCTGTTGTGACCTCCAGATCCAATTTTCTACTACTCCCTCTTTTTAAAACTTATTCGCCGTTCTCTTGATGGCTATTGAATTAACTTGATGAAAGCCAGAGTATGAATGTTTGGTACCATTACTGAAGGTCTGAATGATTTTTCCTCTCACCATTGCTCATTTGGGAAGACAGTGGGTCTGACACAAAAGGATTTTAACCTGTTCTATTAGCTGAATAACTCAAAGTATTTTGCAGTGATTTTTACAACAAATATTGTCAAGATGGCTAAACGTCTTATCTGAAAACGTGGAAGAAAGAAACTCAATTAATTTAGTGTTTTTTTAGATACTAAACATTTTGTGGGATGGAAAATTATCCCATGCTGTTATACAATTTGAACAATACACCCGCTATATATGTATGTGAATCTTAGAGATTCAAGATGCTTAATACTGGGCAATCACCACATAGATGAAAAAGAGACTTGAAGCAAGAAAAACAAACAAAAGAATCCTGAACTGTTATGTAATATCAGTCCTTCTATATAGCACTGAATGCTGGAAAATCTTCTCACAGATGAAGAAGAGACTTGAAGTAAGAGAAACAAACGAAAGAATACTGAACTATTATGTAATATCAGTCCTCCTATATGGCAATGAATGCTGGACAATCTCCTCACAGATGAAGAAGAGACTTGAAGTAAGAGAAACAAACAAAAGAATACTGGACTGTTATGTAATATCTGTCCTCCTATATGGCAATGAATGCTGGACAATCTCCTGACTGATGAAGAAGAGACTTGAAGTAAGAGCAACTAAGAAAGGACTGAACTATTATGTAATATCAGTCCTCCTATATGGCAATGAATGCTGGACAATCTCCTCACTGAAGAAGAGCCTTGAAGCATGAGAAACTAAGAAAAGATTACTGAACTGTTATGTAATATCACTCCTCCTACATGGCAATGAATGCTATCCAATCTCCTCACAGATGAAGAAGAGACTTGAACCCACAGAATGGGATGCTGAGAATATCATGGAACGAAAATGTGAGCAAAGACGAGGCTCTAGAGACAATGGATAGAAAAAGAACACTTATACTTAACATCAGGAATAGACAGTTGAAATCTCTACGGCACATAATGAGGAAAAATGATGCTTGGAAAATTTGACACTCACTGGACAAACCTAAGTCATGAGGAAGGCAGAGAAAAACAAGGCGCAACCCACCTGACAGTTTTGGGTGAATGGATGGCGGTGCAGAGCTTGGGAAAGATGGCGAAAAGAGAAAATTTATTAAGTGCTTCAAAGAAAAGGAAGTTGTGGACAGCCATGATCGTCAATGTCTTAAAGGGACATGGCACATAGAAAAAGAAGTATCTAACTTGATACATGTAATGCCTTCAGTCAGGATCGATCTAAACGTGTAGTAACGGCTAATCAAACTTACAAGCTAGACCCAACTCCACGGAGAAACAACCAAGGTTATATTAGCTAAGCTTAACTTAGTTTCACGATTGATAGACACTCGCTTTACGAGTCATGGTGTACGGGACAAGATTTTTAAATCCTTGTTGAGTATTATAATGTCGTATACCGCGATATAACTTTTGGCTCCACGTTGTCCAATGTGAACAGCGAACGCAGTCTAGAAAGACGTTATTGTTTAATTAACCAAACTTTATGATGACCCGCAACACCGGATATAATTATAGACTATTGTTAGCGATGGCTTTTATTCTGTTTTCCATTAAGAAAATGGTCTGAAAATGTCTTGAAGGTAGTCACTTCTTAACAGCAGGTCGATTTGCACGGGCTGTGAATGTAAAAATAATGTTTAAATTGTACGGAGTTGCGTTAAAATAATAAAATGCCTGCCATAAAAGAAAGCTGTAAACGCGGTATTTAATTTGAGCTTTCATGGAAAAAAAACGATTCAAGTTTATTGTTCCACCATTTTGTTTTGTGCTTTTTTTTTTAATTGAAGGAATTGTTTCTTGATATGATTAAAATCATGCGCTCCTTCGATACATGAAAAAATAAGTCTGTTTTTTTTTAAAATTGATATCAGGGAATTATCCGATTATATTGAAATTTCCAGCATTTTTCAATAAGGAATGAACGTTATATTGAAACGTTTTTTTCGTTTTTTATATGCTCAAGCATAACCGCTTTAATTAACTGGGGGCAAATTTCTCTTGGTATTCCTAATTTTTACATTTTATAGGACCAAAATTTCGAAGGTGTTATATTATTTAAAAATACTTCATATCGACAGTGAATACAGAGAGAAAATGGTTCGAAATCTTAAGAAAAGAATTTTAAAAAACAGAAAGTTTATTGGGTTGCTGATAACTGATTTTTATGAAATATTTTGTATATTTTTGTTTTCACCGGAAAAACTCTGGTGTGTATTTGTGAAAAATTCACATGTATTTTTACTATTTCAGATCATGATCGTAGAAAAAAGTTTCACAAAAATTAAAGATGTATTTTTAAAAACTGCAACGGTAAAATGTTATGCCATTTTCTAGTGTGAACATTTTTACATAAATTTATTTATTTTTATCATTTTAAACCTGAAAAATCTTTTACACTATTTACATTATTTGGACTGTTGTCCTTATCTTTATTGCCATATTCACAGTCTATATTTCTGAGGTGAGGTATTGTAACTATTTACACTATTTACATCAATCGGACTGTTGTCCTCATCTTCATTGCCATATTCACGACGTTTCCCCAAGGGCGCATGGCCCAGTGGATAAAAGCGCTGGTTGAAGTTATTCAGTGACTTAACTCAAAGAGTTGTGAGTTCAATACCTGGCCACAGCAGATGGAAACAAAATAGTTGAGTTGCTAATAACCCAATAACTGAAACTGAGATATCCAGAAAAGGCATAGCATGTGGAACTAGAACAATCTACCGACGTGGATGAAATAAATGTTTGAAATGCCAGCATTACATTGTTCGGACTGTTGTCCTCATCTTCATTGTCATATTCACGATGTTTCAGCCGCTGTACGCTCTGACTTCACGTGATATATGTTGGAATTTTGAATTTATTTAGCCCACTGGGGTAGGTTGTTCTCGTTCCACGTGCCATGCCTTTTCTGGGTATCTCAGTTTCAGTTATTGGGTTATTACTAACTCAACTCTCCAAGTTTTTGTTTACCTCTGGCCAGGTAATGAACTTACAACTCTTTGGGTCATGTCACTGGATTATTTCAACCAACGCTTTTATTCACTGGGCCATGTGTATTGATATATGTTTACGTATTTTTTAAGGGATTTTTTCTTTAAAAATTGAGGTGGAAAAGAAGAACTTATTTTTGGCACGTAAACAAAGTGAAACAACAGAGTGAAGAATTTTCACATTTTTCAAACGGACGTTTCTAGTTCGAGTCATAAAGAGTTTCTATCGTTTGTCTGTGCAATGAATATACACCCTTGTACAAATTAATTGAAACAAAACGTATAATTCCGTTATTATTTACTTTTATTTCGTATTTTTCCAATGAAACATGACCCAGCTTACATGTTAGTACTTCGTATGTCCATTCCACGAAGTCATTCCTTGCAGATTGACCACAGATTCTCGATTGGATTTAAATCAGGAGAGTTTCCGGGCCAGTCTATAGTACTTTGATTTGCTCATTGGTAAAGCTTGCTAGTGTGTTCGCGCAGTGTTACAATTTTCGTACAGCTCCTTGGAGTAACGTCCATCGCAGACAATAGTTGTAGGACAGCTAATCGACAGTCGAGACAATAGTGTCTCGACGTGATAAAAATCTCATGCAATTACGGATGACGCAATATTTTTCAAGGGCAAACAAATTTCATCATATACCCTGAAAATAAATTCATATTACTGCACACCACTGTAAATTACATAATCCGAGGAAAAAATAGAAATCGATTACACCCTCTCACTCCAGTGGGTATGTTGAAAGAAAGGAAACTAAAACGGTGAAATAATTTGCACAAGGGTTTAGCTGCCATATTTGATCTGAAACTCTTGTAATATATCGAGAGCTTCACGATAAAATCCAAAGAAGAGCTTATAACGATTGCGGTCTTGGTCTGGCATAAATGCTAAAAGAAAGATTACAGAAGAGTAGCAACCTGAGAGGTAACAATGAAGGAATTTGGTATCTTCATTTCAGTTATTTTCCATCTGCCGTGACGTGAGGCAATCATTCTGTCTTTTCTATGACTAGATTTTTTGCAACCCACTGACGCGTTTTCAAATCCTCACAGTATTTAGTATTGTTGAAGTTATAGCTAACATTTATTGACGAGATTTACAAACTCGTTAAATTCCGCAAACCAACCGATGAAATTTGAATAAGCTGATTTATTTGGAAAAATACTTTCACAAAACCCTACTTTACGGTTTAATAATTTCTTTAATTTCATTTTATACGACTTCACGGCAAACAATATTTAAAAAAAATTTTTTTTTTTTTCATTTTAACAGTGAAGAATAAATTATCAGGATTTCTTACTCTTGAGCATGCAACATAAAACTAGTCATGCGTAAATATTTCTTTCTGGGGCCAAATTCCAACTTTTTTAATCTTTTAACCTTGTAATTTGTTTATAGTTCTCGCAAACGCAGGGCGAACTGGAAACTGGACTTTTGTATATATAAAAACTTAAAGAAAAGATATGCAGAAAAAATATTGCATTTTTATTAAAGAAGTATTTGTTATTTTAATCATTAAATTGTTTTTAAAATAGTGGGAATATTTTGTACGTTAAATAATAACACGTTTATATTTTCTAAAAAATGAATGAAAATTTATTGTACTAAGCTACGTACCCTAGTAAAACAAAAATGCACTTTGTACCTCCTTACCTGTTTGCACTTCTCCAAATTTGGTTTCGATCGGTGGTTATTGTATATTTTCAGGTATAAGGTGACAATTAGATAAGACGAGGTTAAAAAAATATAGCAAATTTTCATGAATTTATCCTATACTTGTCGTATAAGACGACTGCTTTTTGATTAAACAAAGATGATGTCATTGGAAATGCTGTAACTGTGTCCTTAGAAATTCAAATTAAACAAAATAACAAAATTGATTCTATGTTTTTCCTGCACACGACCCCTAAAGGGAAATCTATTGTTTTGTTTGTGTGGAATCACGTGATCGCTTGTGTATTCTTCTTCTTCTTCTTCTTCTTCTTCTTCTTCTTCTTCTTCTATGTCTAAACAGTTACTAACAGCCTGATGTACTATTTTTTTATTCAGTAAGTTCCTAACTTCTGTCTAAGCCAGATGACATTTCTTATTAACATATACCCATATCAATGATGGAACTAGAAATAAAATAAGATCATATGCCCTACCCTGAAATAGGCTAAGTCAAATCAACTAGCGTAAAAAAAATTAAAAATAAAGGTTGTATGTAATCCTAAATTGTATCATTATTTAACACCAAAATGATAATGAATTTTTAATGTGAAATGAATATTCTGTTATCCTAAATGTTATATATATATATATAGTATCGGTGGCCACTCGTATTCGAGGGTACCTTGATACTAGCCAATCCCTATTGAAGACACTTGCTCAGGCGCATTTTTGCTTGTTCAACCCCACAGAGCCCACTTGTGGTTTATACTGCAACTATGCTGAGCAGACCTTAGTTATAGTTTCTAGTGTGATCAACAATTTGAAGAAGACCAGCATGCTCAAGCCCTTGTTGACTTGTGACTTTGTGCTAGCACAGCTATTGACTGCCCCCAAGGGTTCTGTCTACCCACTTTCCAAAAGGTGCTGCACGCTGGGATCGACCTCCACTCCGATATGGTGAGAATCGAACCCGGGTCTCAGGGTCAGAATGCGAACATTTTAACCACTCGGCCACGTGTCCGTGTTATTACTGCTGTAATTAACCCATCCATAATGATCATTGAAAGTTTAGCGGAAGATAAAAGATCGCTGTAAAGGCAATCATAAATCGATGTTTACATTTTCTCAGCTGAGCTTGCATTGATACAAGTTGATTTCATTGATATGAAATTATTCTTCGAAAAGGTAATTTATTATGAAGCTATGCCAGTAATATATAAAGAATTCGAACTCGGCTCTCCGATTCCTCAATCCGAGTCGTGCCTCTTCACATATATATTACATATATTTTCACATATTAACTTAGTGAAAAAAATAAATTCCCTTTCTTAGATGTTCTCATTGAATTTAGTAATAATACATTTACAACGTCAGTTTATAAAAAAACGACTAGTAAAGATTCTTGCCATCTTAATTTCTCTAGTGAATGTCCTCTTAGATATAAAATAGATGTTATTAAAAATTTCTTCAAAAGAGCGCACGAGAATTCATCCTCTCGCACGCTTTTCCATAAGAATTAAACAACGTAAAACAAACACTTATTAATAACGGATTTCCAAATCAATTGTTGGATTTCTATATTAGGCTTTTTCTGTCAAAGCTAGCTAATAGCAACTACGAGAATAGAAATATAAACAATAACATTAATATTTTTTATAAAAATCAGATGAACGAAAGTTACAAAGAAGATAAAACTAGAATTAAGAACATTATAAAAAATGCACAACACCAGTAGACAATAGCAAAAAAAAATTATAGTAATTATTTATTACTTACAAAAAAATTAAAACCGCCAACTTTATAGTTAAAAATAATAATTCACCTCTTTGGACAAAATTAATTAGAACAAATATTATTTACGATCAATCAAAATTCGTAAACTATTATATCGGCCAAACTACAACATGTTTGACAATAAGACTCACACTACATCTTTCTGACCACAGTTCAATTAGGTCCCATTTAAATATTCTACTCGACCCTATTTGTAACATATTTTTTGATAACACAAATATAATCGCATCGTCTACATGTAAAAAAGGCTAAAAATAATGGAAGCCTTATTAATAAAAATAAAAAAAAAACATTACTCAATATCAAATATGAACATGGACACAATATGTTGACCGTGTTTTGAAAATGAAACATTATATAAATACATACAAGAATCTATTTCTAGTTAAAAGTTAATGTATTTCAACCTTGAAAATGGCTAAATGTTTAGCCAAAAGCGATTGAAAAGAAACAACATTCGAGCATTTGTATATAATTTATCAACTGAAAAGAAACATTTGTAAGCTCACATAAAAAAATATATAAAAACTAAATCAAAGCACCTTGTCTGTCATATTTAATGAAACTTGCATAAATGAAAGATTGCTGACTAAATACACAATATATATTTATATATAGATATATAAATCCTGATAGGACTTCTAGTTCTCTTAGGATTGTCTCGCAGTAAAGTTTGAGTATGTGGAGAAGACAGCTTTGTCATACGCCTCTTTCTATTTTTGTGCACTTCCACAATTCATTTCTCAATCTCAATGAAGGCGGTTTGTTCTAAGAAAAAAGTTCTGTTTATTTGTAATATCCCTGCCAAATAAAGTTCCCCTAACAGTTCAAATAGATCTTGTTACTATACTTTGTCACATGCTTTCGTATAGTCTATGACAGGTGTCGACAACCTACGCCATGTGTTCCACGTTTGGTACGCCAAGGAATTTCCAATGGCACGCAGCCGCAAATGACATCACGAAGTCCAAACCATTAACTACTACAACGCAAAGAAGATATTTAGCTGTTTCAATTTTAATATATAATAAAGTATATATACTATATATTACTATATGAAATATATTGTAGAACAGGTATATTGACCTTGACTTGTATAAAAAAATTACGTATGCTGTTGGCACACTGAATGATTTAAAAAACCTTAGTCGGCATATGATTAGGAAAAATGTTGCCGACCTTTGGTCTATGGAACATAAGTATACAACCTTCTTCATTTGAATGGTTCTTGCCTATATTGAAATGGTTAAATACAAATAAAAAGTGGAAGTTTTTCTTTTTATTCTTTATTTTTATATTTATTTTTCCTTATTTTATATATATATATATATATATATATATATATATATATATATATATATATATATATATATATATGTATACACACACATATCGTTGCATAGAGAGATTATATATACCCAGTTAATTCTTAAGAGGACTAGAATGCCGATTAAAATAAATCACTGAAAATATTTAGATTCTGTGAATATAGACAATATAATGAGATGTCTTTCTTGCGGATGTTATTTGGCATCAGTCGTTGATTGCAACAAAGGCAGCAACGGCGAGAAATTTCTTCTGTGTCGTGATGAGATGTCGTTTACGTTTTAGTACAATGAAGAAAAGGGGGTCAAAATGACAAAAACAAACTATAATGAATGATTTAAGGTTCTATGAATTAGCTGCAGAAGCAGGTATTGATAATTATCTGCTATTAATGTTTGAATTAATTCTTGATGACAGACAATCACTTTCTTCGTAATTTTCAATGCATTTTTAATGTAAAATCATTAGTAATGCATTTAAATTTTAAATATTTTTGTTGTTTGCCCACCAAAGTTGGTATTAATGCCCAATCGATAGCAATCTGCTTCTTCTTGTGTTCTGATTGCATTTCTAGTGTCAAATCAATACTTGTTTTTACAAGTTGTCATCAAATATTTTTGTTTCACGAGAATGTTTTTAATGTTTGTAAAGATCAAACATTTTGCTTTACGAGAATCATTTTATAGTTTTTTAAAAGTTGGCATCAGACATTTTTGTTTTACGAGAATCTTTTTAATGTGTTTAATGGCCGGTATCAAACATTTTTTTACAAGAATCTTTTTAATGCGTTTAATAGTCGGCATCAAATATTTTTGTTTTCCGAGAATCTTTTTAATGTATTTAATAGTCGGCATCAAACATTTTTTTCCGAGAATCTTTTTTATGTTTAAAGGTCGGCATCAAACATGTTTGTTTTACGAGAATCTTTTTAAAGTGTTTAATAGTCGGCATCAAACATTTTTGTTTTCCGAGAATCTTTTTAATGTGTTTAAAAGTCGGTATCAAACAATTTTTTCCAAGAATCTTTTTAATGTGTTTAAAAGTCGGCATCAAACATTTTTTACGAGAATCTTTTTTATGTGTCTAAAGGTCGGCATCAAACATGTTTGTTTTACGAGAATCTTTTTAAAGTGTTTAATAGTCGGAATCAAACATTTTTGTTTTCCGAGAATCTTTTTAATGTGTTTAAAAGTCGGTATCAAACATTTTTTTTACGAGAATCTTTTTAATGTGTTTAAAGGTCCACATCAAACATTTTTGTTTTACGAGGAACTTTTTAATTTTATTTTTATTTTTTTTATTTTATCTTTATTTTTGTATTTTTATCTGTTTTTCTATTATTTTTGGCTTTCGCTTAGATTATATTTGTATTTATTTCACTTTTTATTTAATTTATTTTTCTTTTTATTCTTTATTTTTATATTTATTTTATTTTTCCTTATTTTAAATTTTTTTTTATTTTAGCGTCACTTCTAATTTTAAGTTTTTGGACTTATCTTATTTTTTTACTTTTGCTTTTTATTTTATGCTTATATTTATTATTTTTCTTTTTTTCTTTTGGAAAAAAATGAATTCATTTTTTCACGTCATTTATGAAGAATTCGCCCATACTTAATAAGCTGAGTCAGTCGACTTTTACTTTTTATTTCTGTTTAACTATTTCAATATAAGCAAGAACCATTCAAATGAAGAAGGTTGTATACTTATGTTCCATAGATCAAAAGGTCGGCAACATTTTTCCTAACCATATGCCGACTAAGGTTTTTTAAATCATTCAGAGTGCCAACAGCATACGTATTTTTATACAAGTCAAGATCAATATCCCTTTTCTACAATATATTTCATTTAGTAATATATAGTAAATATACTTTAGTATATATTAAAAATGAAACAGCTAAATATCTTCTTTGAGTTGTAGTAATTATTGCTTCGGACTTCGTAATGTTATTTGCGGCAGCGTGCCATTGGAAATTGCTTGACGTGCCACGTGTGACACGCGTGCCGTAGTTGTCGACACCTGTCATAGACTATAAGAAAGCATGTGATAAAGTACAGTAACAAGATCTATTTGAACTGTTAGGAATACTTTATTTTGGGAGGGATATTACAAATAAACGAGAACTTTTTTCTTAGAACAAACCGCCTTCATGGAGATTGAGAAATGAATTGTGGAAGTGCACAAAAATAGAAAGGGGCGTATGACAAAGCTGTTTTCTCCACATATTCAAACTTTACTGCGAGACAATCCTAAGAGAACTAGAAGTCCTACCAGGATTTATTATCGGTGGGTACAATCTTAACAATATAAGATACGCAAGTGACACCGTGTTGATAGCATACACAAAAAGTAGACTGTGGGAACTCCGAGACAAATTAGTTAAGGAAAGCGTGCTGAAAGGACAACCCATCAATTTTAAAATGACAGAATCTATGATTGTAACCAAGAGGGGAAGGGTACAAGATACGAGCTATGAATCAAAAAGTACAGAAGTTTAAATACCTGAGAAATGTTTTAACCCATGCGGAATATGTGACACCAAAAACATAAAGGCTCCTTGGATTCGAGAAAATGCCTTTCATAATCTAAACTAAGCCGCCCTGTCGTCTGGGGCTTCAGAATAATCTGACTACACCTCTGCAGAGGGCTAGACTCCCAACCCAGATGAGGTGTCCTGGGTAAGACGATAAATTATAATCGACAGCAAGGCTTCTGATCAGGAGGTTTTGAGGAGCATGGAACCAGCTCTTAATTGATGATGTTTCCAGGTCCACCCTGACCCGGGGTGGTAGAACCTGTTAGGGTCCCAGCTATGGAAAATTAGTTAACCCCTAAACTAGGCTCAAAACCCTATGAAAGTGTAAAAATAGGTTTTAATACCAGCAATACATTTTGTAAGGAATTATTACCAGCAATGTATTTTTGAAAAAAATTATTACCAGCTATACATTATTACCAGCAATACATTTTTGAAAAAATACTACCAAGAAGAAAAAAATATTGCCAGCAATACATTTTTTTTAAATTACCAGCAATACATTTTTTAACAAAAAAATTACCAGCAATACATTTCTTTTTAGATTATATATTACCAGCAATACATTTTTGGAAAAACAATATTACCGGCAATACAATTTTTAACAAAAATATTACCAGCAGTAAAAATATTACCAGCAGTAAAAATATTACCAGCAGTAAAACTTTTATCAGCTTTAAATAACCCATGTAGGTTGATATGCCGTAAAACAATCCAAACCAAACCAAACTAAACTAAGTATTAAGAAACAGGAAGATTTCATTAGAGTGTTGAACTCTTTTATAATATCAGCCCTCCATTATGAAAGTGTATTTTAGACAGTTTCCTTGCAGACGAAGAGAAGACTTGAGACACAGAAGCATTCCATAAATAACTCTGCCGAAGACATGAGAATAACAAGTTTTACTAAAAATAGAAATGAAAAGGACCCTTGTACTGAGAATTTGAAAAGGACAATTGAAATTACTGCAACACATAATGAGGAAACCTGGCTTAGAGTATTTAATACTCACAGTATATAGTGAAAACAAGAGGGGCTGTAGGAATTGAGTTTGTGTAAATGGATGGCAGAACAGGGAATAAGGGAACAGTATACTTCTCCAATCATTACAATCTTAACCCCGTCAAGTCCAGAGTCAAACGCTGTCTACCCTCATATTATGCACTTTTTTGCCAACCCCAAATATATGCTCTTCTTCAGCTTCATGATCAACTTTCGACCTCCTTATGGTTGGTCAGATCATAGTTCTTTCGATAGCTGATACAAAATGTGGGACGCTGACACTACATCCGGGTGATTTTGTTGAGACATCATCTCTAAAAAAAAACTACCACCTAAGACTAAAGACTTCTTTCAAAACCATGAAGTGAATTATTCTGTGCCAGACACCAACTTTGAATATGAATTTCCGCAGACTGTCTTAGAGACTCCAGCTCCGGATTTGTCCTCAGGGCTTACTCCTAAAGACTTTCCCATGATTGGGTATGACCACAAGACAGTGGAGATTTAAAATTAGTTTTTCTTCTCTTAAGGAAGTCTTGAGGAGGCACGTTGGAGTAATGGCTAGCGGCTCGGATTGAGGAATCGGAGAGCAGAGTTTTCCTTCTATTAGATGAAATACTGTCCCTGTATGTCAATTTTATTTTGCTTTGTGCGAAATAAAAGCCCTTGTTTTCTGCTGGTCTTTACAAAGTTTGTGAATTGAAAGTGCTGTAGACAATACGTCTTTTGCAATTCATGGACTTTGATAGAGAGTTTTTGTTTGTCGTTCCTGTATCTCTCCTTTCACGATTACCTCGTTCCCAAGAGTTGAGAGATGACTGGTTATCTGTTTCATGAGAAACAAGGTATGAATTGGGAACTGGATAACCAAGGCTACATCTGGGTGTTTTTGTTGTGACATCATCTCTAGAAAGACTGCCACGCAAGACTAAAGACCATCAAACCATCAAAGGAATTGTTCTGCGACAGACACCAACTTTCACGAGTCTTTAGGAAAAGGAACTATATCAACACCGCTGACTGGAACATTGGGAGTTTTTGGTGGCTGAGGCAGTTGTAAATTAGTATTGATCAAGATTGTTATAATTCAGATCAGTGTCAGGGTGATGGTACCTGTGCTCCTGGAAGCTCATTATGTCAATTTTATTTTGCTTTGTGCAAAATAAAAGCTCTTGTTTCTGCTGGTCTTTGACAAATTTCATGAATTGAAAGTGCTGTAAACAATACGTCTTTTGCAATTCATGGACTTTGATAGAGAGTTTTTGTTTGTTCTTACTGCCTCTCTCCTTTCACAATTACTTCGTTCCCAGGAGTTGAGAGGTGACTAGTTATCTGTTTCTTAAGAAACAAGGTTTTGAATTGGGAACTGGATAAGCAGGGGCTCGAACCCTGGTGCAGTTTGTGGACGCCATGTTAGTTCGAGCCGATACAAAATGAGGGACGCCGACACTACATCCGGGTGTTTTTGTTGAGAAATCCATCTCTAGAAATACTAACACCCAGGGCTAAAGAGTTCTTTCAAGCCATGAATTGAATTATCCCGCGCCAGACACCAACATGGAATTTGAATTTCCGCGGACTCTGGATTTGTCTTCGGGTTTTACTCCCGAAGTCTTACCCGTGATTGAGTATGGCCGCTAGGCAGCAGAGGTTTTAAATATGCTCTTACAGCAATCTCATTCATTAATTCCCTACCTTGAGCGGCTCTTAGACCTTGGATTGGGCGTAGGATAGTAAAAAAAATAATCTAAATAATTTCCAATCCCTAAATCAATTGTTTAAAACATCAAAGTTAAAGAGAGAAAATACAGTTAGAAATAAACCTGGATTTGATCGGTAGAACTTAACCGCCGAGAACGACACTTATCCTTCTAAGAACTGAAGGGCACCTCGAGGTGATGTAATGGTTAACAAGCTTGTCTCGCTAGAACAATTACGGCTGAGTAGTGAGTTCAAAACTCACTGGGTGCTCCTTACTTTCGACCTTGTGCCACATCCAATCTACGCTTGGAAAATCACTAAAGGGCACCTCGAGGTGGTGTAGTGGTTTGCAAGCTTGTCTCGCGTGAACAATTATGACTGAGTAGTGAGTTCAATCCTGAATGGGTACCCCTTACTTTCGACCTTGTGCCACATCCAATCTACGCTTGGAAAATCACTATCATCTAAATATTAAGACTAAGAATCTCAGATATAATTTAGAAGCTTCTGGAGTGAAGAAAACATGAAGTATTATTACTATAGCCCTGTGCTCAGCAGCACTATATATATATATATATATATATATATATATATATATATATATATATATATATATATATATGTATACAACTAGAATTTATACGTTATTTTAATAGATACAATTTAATTATTGTTTTAACAGAAGAGATATAATCGTTTCAATAGAAGTGATATTGCACGGAATCATTAGTATACCAATGTAATATCTCTTCTATTGAAAATCCTGAAAACATAAAAAAAGGTTGCACAAGCCATGAGTTAAAAAAAACAGTTCAACCAACATGAAAGTTCATTTAGGATAAATAAATATAGAAATCAAACATCTCTCTCAAAGTACTTCTGGTGCCTAAAAGAATCCAATAAAACACCTACAGTAAAATGAAAGTTAATAAGAAAAGCTAGAATGTGTAGGTCATTAAATGACCCATGTCCTTTGTGCATACATGAGAAACTATATATTACTAAGTTTATAAAAATAAAAATTTACTGAATCAGAGAAATGAAATAGCTATTTTTTGCGGTCATAGTCAAAATTTTCCTTAAATAATATTTAAAAATAAAATTAAAAAGTGCGACCTGATAATATACATACTTATATGTAATATAATATACATTTGATATGAAAAAATAATTTTATATAATGTAAGTAATTCTATTGCATTTACTTGTTTAAAAAAAGAAATATTAAAATTAAGAGTGAAAATATTTTAAAATTGTAGTTAAATAAAACGTATTCTAACCTAAACATCTCTCTCAAAGTAAAATAAAATTAATAAGATAAGCTAGAATATGTAGACCATTAAATGACCCATGCCCTTGTTACATACATAAGAAACTATATATTACTAAGTTTATAAAAAATAAAAGTTTACTGAATCAGAGAAATGAATTATTTAGTTTTTGTCGTCATTGTCAAAAATTTTCCTTAAATAATATTTAAAAATAAAACTTTAAAAAATATGTGACCTGGTAATATACATATTTATACTTGATATGAAAAATAATTTTATATACTGTAATTAATTCTAGTACATTTACTTGTTTTAAAAGAAAAATAGTTTATTAAAAATTAAAAGTGAAAATATTTTAAAATTGTAGTTAAATAAAACGTATTCTAACCTAAACATCCCAAAAAGTCTTTAAGTATACAAATAGAAAAAATGCCGTAAGAATTTTTGCCGTTAACAATAAAATTTTTAAAAATCCAGACGACATGCATTTAACGGATGTCAGAATTCGTTGAAAAATACATCCCTACCACTACCTAAACATAACCCCTTTTTCGAACGTAACTAATAACTGATACAACAAAAGTTAATAAAAATGAACACACTACCACCCCTTGTCTGAACGATTGGATCTCTCTGTAACCCTGGAAACAATGAATTATGAATTTTTCTGTGCCTTTAAAACTCAGTAAATTTTTTAAATAAGTTACTCCAAAATTCACTTGAGGATGAAATGGAATTAATGTTTTTAATTTATTTACAAAATTAAATTCGAAGCTTTTAGCTTCCATTTTTGAAACATGGTTATTATTGTGTAGCGAAAAAACATATTTTAAATCAGTTAATTTATATTAATGGTCTGTAAATTTCCATTGAGCACTATTTTGTAAGAATAAAAATATCAATAAGAACAGATTATATATCTTACTGTTCTTTCTTTACATATATATATATATATATATATATATATATATATATATATATATATATATATATATATATATATATATAGAATTTAGTGTCTTGGGAAAGCAGATCATTCGTTAAACCTATATTGTTAAATATAACACACAATGAATGTCTATTATGTTTGATCATGAGCCTTTCTAAACTTCCTATGGTTGTTTTAATTTCGGGTGAAAATAAAGACAAAAATTGTCCAACATTTGGATATTTTTTTTATTAAGCTGTTTGTTGATCTAGGCTTTCGGCTCAAATGTCCATATAATCACTCTGAAGATGGCTCATATGAGCCGAAATCTTAGATTGTAGAACAGCATGATAAAAAATATCCAAATGTTGGACAATTTTTGTCTTTATTTTCACCGGAAATTAAAGCAACGATACGAAACATAATAGACATTCATTGTCTGTTATATTTAACAATACATATATATATATATATATATATATATATATATAGGTGTCTATACTATCGCCAAATGAGACAAATCTAGAGCTATCTGAGCAAAATGGAACGATTTTAGTTTGGAGGCGTCAAGATGAGACTTTTAAATAATGAATACCGTCCCTAGACACAGAAGCACGGAGGAGGTAGTATCATATTTTGTGAGGTGTTTCACTGCAACAAAAGAAACTTTTAAGAGTTAATGGAATATAGGATGTCAACTTGATGCCGAATTAATATTGTCCGCTAGAAATATGGAATTGAAGCATATGTGGGCGTATTATCAATGAAGTTTGTCGTAAACGTACTTCGAAATTAGGTACGAAATACATCTAGGAAAAGAATATAAATGTTTTTTTGTTCTTGTTTTTTTGGCTTTCAAGATCTGAACCCAATTAAAAGCTTAAAAATCTATACAAATGCAAAAGGATGTTTTATAGTTTAGGCAAAAGTGTTTCATGAAGCACGTTAGAAAAATCGTTGCTACTCTTATGTGAGCATGACTTATTTGGTAAGGATATTAGAATAATCCAGAACTTATACTAGGAGAAAACAGCCTTTCATCCAGATGGAAAATGAATTCAGTAAATATACAAAAATACAAAGGGGTTTAAGACAAGGATGGGTCTTCTCACCGGACATATTCAATCCTTACAGTCAGTTGAATCTGAGAGAATTAGTATTCCTATCAGGATTTATTAATGTGGCCACAATCTTAACAAAAGTGAATATGCAGATGACACGGTGTTGATATAAGACACGGGAATGAAAATACAGTAAGAAGGTAGAAAAAGAAAGCGAGAAGAAAGGAATATCTATCAAAGACAGACAGAAAATAGAATGTACGATTGTCATCAAAAAAGAAAATCCTAACATGTGAATTACAAAGTGGTGATGCCCAAATCAAGCAAGTAGATAAAATGAATTATCTAGGAAGTGTTTTAGCTGAAAATGCGATACCAAGATCCGAAGGTGCATTGCGATAGCGAAAGATGCCTTCCAAAAGCCAATCAAAGTATTAAGAAACGAGAAAATCTCGTTATAAACAAAGAAAAGAGTGTGTAATTGTTATGCTGTAATGTTCTTCCTATAATGCAGTAAATGCCGGACAATCTAATCCCAGAAGAAGAGACTTGTAGCAACAAAAATGTAGTTCTACAGAAGAATGCTGAGAAAAAATGACTTAAGTTTTACAGAAAATGAAAACGAACTGAACAAACTGAACACTGCTAATTAAAATGGGAAACACAGTTGAAATTTCTACGGGGCATAATGCGAAAAGAAGTCTTTGAAATTTCTCACACATACATATTGAAGGCAAGAGGAAAGCAGAAACCCTATCCCCACTTGTGAAAAATGTTTGTCAGAACAAAGATTTGGGGAGAGAACGAAAAGTTAAAATACACTAAGAGCTACAAAGGCCGGAAATTATGGAGAGCCATGATCGCCCATGTCTTGAGGGGACACGACACAGAAGAAAAGATATAATAAAAAACTTACAAGAACATAAAATTAAATAATAGTGCCTGAAACTCGAAGTGTGATAAAATATCCCTTGAGATGTTTCTGTTAATTTAGTTAAAAAGAAAGGTAGTTATCGAAACATATTGCTGAAAAAGGGCGCACAATTGACTATAAATTTCCTCGTCTTATTAATTTTGAGGATACAAATATTTTTAACTTGTTTACTCTCATTCGAAATGAAAATTATAAATTTGTGTTCAAATATTTAATCACAGCAGTCTCATAACTATTTCTATTTTATAAAAATATCCCTGCTCAATAATCTTTGTAATTATTTCTAATAGATTAAAAATTATTTCTAATTAGATTTAAAAAAAAACAGTGTATCAATAATTTCAGCCAGCTGATATATATATATATATATATATATATATATATATATATATATATATATATATATATATATATATATATATATATATATATATATATATATATATATATATATATATATATATATATATATATATATATATATATATATATATATATATATATATATATATATATATATATATATATATATATATATATATATATATATATATATATATATATATAGGTACAGGTACGGTGGAGTAATGGCTTGGATTGAGGAATCGGAGAGCCGAGTTCGAATTCCAGTCGAATCCATTACATTCACTTATGTGCTAATACCCTTGGGAAAGGTATGAATCCTCTTCTTCTTCCTCCAGCTATGGGTAAAATAGCAGGACAGACTGGGTTCTATAGCCTTGGATGGCAACTGGTCTAGGAGAAGGACAAACTCTGAATTCAAAAACCTGCGGAGGGTCGTTTCGGAACCTTGTGGCATTCGGTGCACCAGGTCTCTGTATTCATCCCTCCAAAAAGTGTGGATGGTCCTGCACGAGGCCTTCACCACTATAATCAAATCTCATGTGCCGTTGTCGGGCTGTCGGTTTCCTGGAAACTGATCTGCTTGACCCACATACGTCGAATCTCGACGGGAGAGTCGATCATATATATATATAATTCTAAAATTCCAGCGTCTCTCGCTCGTGAGCAAGTGTAGACGCATCAAGCTAAATAAACCTACTGGGATGAAATACTAAGGAAAGAATTGCGTCACACGAAAGCTTTTTCAACTTTGTCTTCCCTCAAAAACTGTTCTTATATATATATATATATATATATATATATATATATATATATATATATATATATATATATAATGATAAAAATAATAAAATAATAGTAATGGCACTTATATATTGATATATGTTAAATTATATCATTATCGTGTTTCATATATATATATATATATATATATATATATATATGATAAAATGTTTTAAAGTATGCTATATTTATCGGTTAAAGTTCTCAATGTCAAAGATAGAGCATATACAAATATAAAAGTTGACATTGAAGTCAACACCCATATATATATATATATATTATACTATGAATGTAATTTATTAGCAGGTACTCGTGTCTGAGTTGGCATCACTTTCTTTTTCATAATGAAATTAATAGTAAAGAAAATTATGTCTATCGACAACACTTGAACTTGTATCAGTTTTTACCTTAGGGAATAGTGTCCTATAGCTGTGCCGTTATTACTTAAGTTAGCATATATATATATATATATATATATATATATATATATATATATATATATATAGACAAAGAAAGAGAGAGAGGTAGAGTGAGAGAGAGAATTATGAGCAGACTTAGATAGATAGATAGATAGATAGATAGATAGATAGATCATGAAGAGAATGAGATAGATAGATAGATAGATAGATAGATAGATATTTTAATATCATACAAATTTTAGAGAAAATAGAAAAAAGGACACTTAATAAGGAAAGTGGGTTTGGAAAATTTGAGACTCACAGGACACACTGAATGTTAGAAAGACAGAGGAAAACAGCGCATAACCTACCTAACGCTTGTGTAAATAGTAGATATAGACATATCTAAGAGCTACAAAGATAGGAAATTGCGGAGAGCCATGATCAATAATAAAATTGATAGTCGGTGCATAAGAAGACGAAAACTTCCCAATCACGCCAGTGTTCAAACAAAAAAAAAGCAACTGTATTCTACAGCTGATTTTCAAAGCATGCAACAATTTCCATGTGGAAAATTTGTGTCACGCAATTTTCCTATCCCAGTTTATTCTCATTTGGCACTTAGCTGTATTTCTTCCCTGTTCTGTATATTTTCAGTACGTGGACGATCAAGACTCTCCACAATTTCCTATCCTCTGTAGGTCAGGAAAATTTGTCTTTTCACCTCCTGTCTCATTTCTTCTTCTGCTATACTGTAAAGATATGCATTCTAGAGACTACTTCGAGCAGTAAAACAATATAAGATTCAATTGTATTTTGATACTTGTAAAATCCCAGAAAGATGTCCAACTTTTACAGAGACTCAAAAACCTCCTCTTCTTCTTCTTCTTCTTCTTCTTCTTCTTCTTCTTCTTCTTCAGCATTATCATCATCATTATTATTTACTTCTTCAACTTTTTCTTTTCATTCTTCTTTCTGTTCTCTACGGTTTTTATGACTCTTTTTGATATTTTCTTCGTTATTTCGGAGGCTAATGTCGGAGTGTTTTAACTAACAGAATAACCAAACAGGAAGCTGCATTTCCTGTGTTTGCCGGAAGTAATCCCCTCTTTGGTTGATAGCCGAAAGCCGTTTTTGTTGCAGAAGACTGACACAAAATGAAGACCCGAACTTGCACGCATGCGTAACTCAACCGTACGCATTCGGAATTCACATTTTTGTTGAAAATCAGCAGTAATGGGGCAACAACAATAAGAACAACGTCATGTTCGATGCCGAAAAGGTTTTGTTAAATAATACTACAACTGTTACTACTGATACTACTAATAGTATTAAGAAATATATTATTATATGTTTGCATGTAAATCTGGACCTTATGTAGTGTTTCCATTAACAACTTAAAGGCGTTTCAAAACTGAGATATTTGAGTTTATAGTCGCACATTCTAAAGAACTTTTCCTCTCACTTTAGCGAGTCGGTGATCAAGAGATGCACGAGAGTTTCCGGTTTGATGACGATGGTAAATAAGAAAAGATATCTTTTTTTTATTTGTTATTGGAGGTGTTCTCGATATATATATTTTTTTATTTTCCTTTATCAGAGATTTTTATTCTTCGTGTTTACATTTCTGAGTCGAATATGTCAGATTTTTTTTTTCGTTGAAACGAAGAATGGATCAAGGAAAAGAAGCAACAGGTGCAATGCCTTAAACCTGATAATCAGTAGCAGCATGACTTACTCCTGCAAATACAATCATTATATACTTTATATATATATATATATATATATATATATATATATATATATATATATATAAAAGTGAACATGGAAGTCAACACTTAGAGGCGACAGTCTGTTTCATGCTATATGCAATCGTCAGGCATGAAACAGACTGTCGCCTCTAAGTGTTGACTTCTATGTTCACTTTCATATTTACACACGCTCTATCTCTGATATTGAGCACTTTATCCCATAAATATAGCACACATTATGACTATATTTCTTCATATATATATATATATATATATATATATATATATATATATATATTATAATTATTTAAAAAAAAATATGCCTTCATCGCGACACAAATTACTGTTTTAAAACAGAAACTTAAATCCTAAAATTCAACTTGAAAATCAGATGCTTGGTTTTTAATATGCTCTGTGTATCGGGAACTGTTTTTTTTTTTAAATACATGCTATACAAGATTATAAATCTAACAGTTCTTTCCTATTATTTTAATATATGTATATATATATATATATATATATATATATATATTAAGATATTATTTTTTATGTTTATACGTTCTTTTTATAAATACAAATATTTAAGTAAATCCTCTGTCGATAATAAACAGTATTAACGACATTTACCGGCCTGAATGTCGCAGAAAATATGCGCCTGTATCGAACCTGTATCCTCTACGGAACCGTCATATAGCCCGACGTGCTGTTACCGATTTAGCCACGGAGGAGACCTTTGGTTAGCAAAGTTGATTTTCTGTTTCTAAATTACAATTCTCCATGATTTTCTCTCGTACATTCATATCTGCTCGATGCATATCCAAATGTCAACAAATGACGTAACACATTATGAAATGAAGTCCGACAATTATTTTAAGACATTTTTTATGTTTATACGTTTTATACGTTTTTTATACATTGTCCATTTCAGAATGTGTGAATATATTCAGACATGTATTGCTAAATATAACAAGCAGGGAATGTCTATTATGTTTAATCAGGAGCCGTTCCAATCTTCGTATGTTGACTTTAATTTCAAAAGAAAATAAAGACAAAACTGTCCAACGTTTTGATATTGTGTTTTTCCTCAATCTAAGCTTTCGGCTCACATGAGCCATCATCAGAGTGGTTATTAGGACTGTACAACAGAGATGTTCACAATCTATTTTCACCTGAAATTAAAGTCAACATTCGAAGTTTGGAACAGCTCCTGTTAAATTTAACATTCAGAACGGTTTTAGCGGTCATACACTCCATTTGTAAGTAATTTAACTTTCAGATAACACAGCAATTTGTCTCTGTAAATAATGAATACTATGGTATTTATTTTATAAATGATGACATGGATATGTCGAAAGTACTTGGAAATAAAACAAATATGTACAAACACGGTGATTTTTTTTCTTGTCCTTCAATAATGACATCAAAAAACTTGTCGGCGTGTATGAAAGGATATTATCGAAAAGAAGTAGACTGAACATGTTTAAACTATACAACGAAACATGTCTTAATATACACTATTTACATTATTCGGGCTATTGTCATCAACTTTGTCGCCATATTTATTACAACGTTAACCAAGTATTGAACTCACACTCTTTGTGAGAATTAACAGGAGATAATTGATAACTGATATCCATTAGACATGGCACATGGAACTAGAACAGTCTACACCAGTGAGCGAAATAAAGGGTTCAGTTCGACATCCCAACCACCTGAAGAATTAAATAAGCGATGTAAACAAATTTTCACTACGTTTATAAAACACCGATTAAAAAATAAATAAATATATATATAAGATAAGAAATAAAAATAAAAATAAATAAAAATAAGCAAAATAATTTAACCCAAATAAATAAATGAATAAATAAATAAATAAACAAATAAACGACTTCCGGAAAAATAGCCCCCAAAATAGACTACCCACAATGGACTACTGACCTGTATATATAAATAGCCAAGATAAAATACAACACTCGTGGCCTGACGACTGCGTCTAGCATGAAACAGCCTGTCGCTGCTAACTGTTGACTTCAATGTTCACTTTTATATTTACACACTCTCTCTCTCTCTCTCTCTCTCTCTCTCTCTCTGATATAGAGCACTTTATCCCATAAATATAGCACACCTTAACAGTACATATATATATATATATATATATATATATATATATATATATATATATATATTATATAGTTGGAGACTGTCAGAAATTAGATCCACTAATATATTGTGATAAAGATCACAAGAATTTCGAAAGTTGTCCGAAAGAATCATCATATGAAATTATTGTTCCCTTTCCCCCTGTCCAAAAGAAGTTTATTAACCTGTCATATTAGATGGAACCTTTCGTTTACAGCCTATTAATCTTCAAATGAAATAGCCTACAAACCATGAGACAGATGTGTTTTCAATCTATAGCGCTAATGTCCGTGTGACTAAAAAATCTGCCCCCGAAAATTATGAGTCCGATATCAGTAATTCAGGCGATTTACCAGCACTACCGGAACTGAAAAATAAAAAAAAAAGATTCTTCTGAGCATGCGCATTCCAAATGAGCTACGCCATTGCATCAGAACGCAATGACTGGAGAACTGCAACAATAGGTTGGGACTTTTTATGCTTTTATTTCTTTCTTTTTTTTTTCCTTTGAAATTTATTATTTTATTAAATTTTTCTTTCTCGTAAATATATTTTTCCTTTTTTTTTTCCTTTTAATATTATTCACTTTTAGCGCTTACTCTGCTCGATTCTTTTGTTTCTACTAAATCAATTCCTCCAATCTATATATCGTAAATGCATCCACCTGAATCCCAACAGGGTGTTCTAATTTATTTTAAGATGCATTTATTTTTATTATCTCTTTAAACCAGCACTTTCTGACAGACATTCTGGATGATAAAGTAGTGTAAATTCTCTTCAGAATTCCAGAAATATTCCATCTCTTCTATAAAAACAGGTCGACAAATATACCATTTATGCCCGTCAGTTTTCTTATAAAGGACTTTCTCATGCAGAGGTTATATTTTAATTTTTAAGGGAAGAACCAATAATACTAAATAATATGAACCAGTTTATAATATGCATTTGATATTTTTCTTTCAATTCCTTTTTTTGTTCTTCTCTGTACTGTATCTCTTCAGGAAGTGTGTGATCATGGCTCTCCACAATTTCTTATCCTTTGTAACTCTTAACAAGTTGTGTCTTTTTCTTTACTCTCTCATTCCCTGTTCTGTCATCCATTTACACAAGCTCGCCGTGTAGGTTACTAGCTGCTTACCTCTTGCCGTCAATATGTCCTGTGAGTGTCAAGTTCTCCAAACCCTCTTTCCTCATTATGTATCCCAGAAATTTCAGCTGTCTCTTTCTCATATGTACAGACGGATTTTTCGTTTCCACTTTCTTTAAAACTCTCTCGTTGATCCGTAGGACTTTCTCAATCCGTAGGATTCTCAGTAGCCTTCTGTAGAACCACATTTCTTTTGCATCAAGTCACTTATTTATCTCTGAAGAGATTGTCCAGTATTCACTGCCATAAGGGAGGACTGATATTACATCACGATTACGAGTCCCGTAACCCATTGGCAAGAGCAGTGGTGTTTCCTCTACAAGATAGCCTAACGGAGCCCAACGCTCTCCAGGCTAGTTTGAATTCAAAGTTTTCTTTCTCCCAGACCGACTGCCACCCATGGCTATTGGATCCAGATTGTCCTGCTATTTATCAATAACGGTTGGAGGTAGGGATTCCCAACCTTTCCCAAGGTTATTAGCAAGTAAGTGATCGTAATGAACTCGACTGGAATTCGAAATCGGCTCTCCGATTCCTCAATCCCAGCACTGTTCCATGTCTCCTTAATATCACATAACAGTTTCTAATTATCAAAATTTCTATCATAATTATTTGCAGATAAATATATATGAGTTTTAATAAGCAACCTAGGATTTTGATCGGTACTTGTTTACATAATTTGTACGCAAGATACAGAACAGAAGTTGTTTAAATGATTAACGCTTGAGTTTAATAAACAGGAAAGAAAAGCATTTCAGTGGAATTTTAAGAATCATGGGAATCTTGTTATAAGCTAAAAAAGGTTCTACAGAAGGATGCTGACAATATTTTGGACGAAGCGAAAATGTTTTAAAGAAAATGGGAGCAAAATGTAGACTCGTACATAGAATCAGAGACAGTTGAAATTCCTGAGGCTTATAATAAGGAAAGACGACTTACAGAATGTGATACTCACATGTCATATATAACCGATACAACCCGTTTCACACATATGAAACTTTGCTGGTCTATCGCTATTTCCATGGCAAATGTTCAGACGAGCTATATTCTTTAGTTTCACCAGTTCTGACCTTCAGATTGAGAACCCGCTATGACATGTACACATCTTCATTATGTATTCCGTTAGTTAGGAAAAGGTTGCAGTTAGACAGTTTATTTCGTAGAAATACTACTTTGTGAAAGAGAGTCCCGAGAGGATACTTACCCAATTATTACAATCTTAACCTTAACCTAAGCCAAGGTGTCAACTGCTATCTATCCTACATATCCTCATAATATGCACACTCACTTCCCTCTTTTAATTTCTTACAAAACCTAATTCAGTAAACCTCTACCTTGAGTGGCTCTTGGCCTTATATTTGATGAGCAAGAATATAAAAAAGAACATCGTTATTCCACCGTTACTTTTTGCAAGCATTATTTATCTTTCATTTTCTTTTTGCTTATCAAAGTCGACTTTCTTTTCAGCGTCTGTAGCAAACACAAATATACAATATTCGGATCATTATTACAGACTCAGGCTATTATTATTCAATTGTAAACTGGACAAGAAATTTTCTTATTCGTCAGTTTGAAGTATTTTTACAGTATTGCTCTTACAATAATGCTACTATGATGTGCCGTTTGTGCCGTTAAATATTTTTAAAGATTTTAAAGTTTTAAATCTTTTAAAATTCTTTATTACTTTGTCGCGGCTAGTTGATATCATTATTAAATACAAACTATGTTTACTAATCATAAAAGGAAAAGCTTAGTACAATTTATCAAGTACCAATATTTTAAAAAGAATTTTTTTAAATTTTTGTGTGTATCAACGTACCACTTTTGTAAATACGGACGCCCATACACGATATTATCAGAAAATAAGAGCGATAACTATAATAAATTTAACGTCAAAGTACCTGAAATGCAATAAAACATTACATTACGGAGAATATTTTCATAGATTTTTAAGATTACTTAGGGTAGTTTAAAATTAAATGAAAAGGTGCTCACGTTATATTCTTCAAATAAATTTCACAGATATATGCAGCATGGAAAAAAATAGATAAACTTCCATCTGTCAATCGAGCTGTCAACCTGTCAACACCTTAAATCAACAGCTTGCGCCGTGTTAAAAATTGCATTTCTACGATATTTTAAACTAAAAGTAAATCAGATTAATTAAACTTTAAAACAGCTAATATTCCTAAAATAAATATTCAGAAAAGTACATTTTATTTATAAAGACTTTTTAAAAATGAGTGATGAAAGATTCAGCGATTTTAGCAATTTCAAAACGAAAACAGCTTCCAGTCAATTTAAATTGGTTTTGAAATACAGCAATGTTTTACTTATTGAAAATATTAAATTTAATCTATTAACTTGAAATTAAAACTATAATAAAAGCTTCACGAAAGATTTTTTATTTTTAGAAATTAATTTTAAACATTAGTTATCGCGAATCTGTGGAGGTAACTTCTATATCAGAAAATTAAAAGCTAAATTATATATCTATAATGATTTCATTAGGGTTTTTGAAACCTCACAGTACTGATCAGTCAGTTATGTGCATGCGCTTAGGAATATGAGCGATCTGAAGTCGAGACAATTTATTACAGTACATTTGATATCGTGGCCCTCCTTCGTAATATTACATAGCTTTCTGTCCGTCTTTCTCTAAAACGTTGCCGACCCCTCGAATAGACTCAGGTCTTAGGTGATCATGTATCTTTTGATACGTGAGTGACGAGGCAGATTTTTTCCCGCAGTAGATTGCCATTTCTTTCTGCGGTAGACCAGTTGCCATCCAAGTTTATACGAATTGGTCTGTGCTGCTATTTACCCATAGCTGATAGAAGAAGAGGATCTATACCTTTCCCAAGGGTATTAGCACGTAAGTGAATGTAATGGATTCGACAGGAATTCGAATTCTCCGATTCTTCAATCCGAGCCGCTATCCAATGTCTAGCAGCGAGTTAAATCATAATTTAGAATGTTATTTCTTCTAGGCAGACCTGGAGGATGATATTATAACATAATTCCTATTTTATGCAGCCTAAGATATCGTAATAAATATATACAATCAAATTTATTTTTTAAGA
The DNA here is from genome assembly GCA_963932145.1 of Acanthosepion lycidas. NCBI lineage: Eukaryota > Metazoa > Mollusca > Cephalopoda > Sepiida > Sepiidae > Acanthosepion > Acanthosepion lycidas. The sequence goes on from OZ010596.1 coordinate 12,458,017, forward strand.
CATATTTTATGTTTATACGTTCTTTTCATAGATACAAATATTTAAGTAAACGCTCTGTTTATAATAAACAGTATTAACAATATTTACCGGCCTGTTTACATTTGGATACGCTTTGAGCAGAAATGAATGAATGAGAGAAAATCATGGAGTTTAAAAACAGTAAAATCTACCTTGCTAAACGAATGCTCCTCTGTGGCCCAATCGGTTAAGGCACGTCAGGCTATATGACGGTTCCGCATAGGATACAGGTTTGATTCCTGTCGGAGAATGAATATTTTGTATGAAAATTTCTCGGGTATTCAGGCCGGTAAATTTTGTTAATACTGTATATTATAAACAGAGCATTTACTTAAATAATTGTATCTATGAAAAAAACGTTTAAAGATAAAAAATGTCTTTAAAATAATTATCGGGCTTTGTCCATTTCATAAATCACATTTATATTATATTCTATACTTTTCTACTTGAGAGTATGATTGTAGTGAACAAAACAAGATTTAGATTTAAAATTCAAATGCTAATCACTGACTCATAGATTTTGTTAGAAATTTTTTAAAAACTTGAATTTACAAACATTGCTTAACACACACACAAAGCGAATCCAAAACAAAACTCGTAAAATTTAACAACTTGATGCGAATTTTTTTTCGGCTAATAGAAAACTAGGAAATATTTAAAAACAAAATTCAAATAATCTTCAATTCTCAGAAACAATTTCTTTTACGGACCTTTTCGCGAGCCGACACAAAGTTTGTTCATCGCCCAATGGAAAGGCCTGAATCATATCCGGGAGTGAATTCCCAAATAACATTTTTAAGTCCCACAAACAAAATAAAAGACGGCCCGAGTTCGCCTGTCACCAGAGAGAAGAGACAAGTCCCTTGACAAACGCCAAGCGATCGTTATTATTATCTCTACCTTTCTCGCTCACCTCTTTTATACTTGATAAACGAACGGAACATTTTAAGACTGAGCGATTACTTCAAAGATATTCCTACCCTACGATAACGCTCATACATACATACATACACACATACGTTCCTGCCTACGTACACATAAACTCATTCTTGCAAGGACTACTACGAACATTTTGACGACCTTGTATCAACCAAAATATATTAATTTTATTTGTAGAGACTTTAATGGATTTATATGTATATAAATTTGTCGCTTCACTTTGCAATTTGATTTTCTTGTTTTATACCCTTTTTATGGTGGGTTATCTAACTAACAAGGCTAAATCAAACTAATCTGTTTCCACACTCATGCACATCACTATAACTGATAACCCACTATATGATATTTTTGTCTAACATATCAAAGAATTGTCTTGTCAGGATTTTCCAGAACAGTTACTGTTTGAATTATTTTCATCGCCATCTACGACGGGTTTCACACTTGTAGTCGTTATACGAATCTGTGGAGGTAACTTCTATATAAGAAAATTAAAGGCTAAATTATATATCTGTAATGATTTCAATGAGTTGTTTGAAACGTCAAAGTACTAATCAGTCAGTTATGTGCCATGCATGATACACAGGCACAGCAGTGGTCTGAAGTCGAGACAATTTATTATAGTACATCTGATATCATGGCCCTCCTCCGTGATACTGCATAGCTTTCTGTCCGTCTTTCTCCAAAACGTTGCCGACCCCTCGAATAGACTCAGTTATGTGCCATGCGTGATACACGCTTAGGCGATCATGTATCTTTTTATACATGACTGACGAGGCAGATTTTTCCCACAGTAGGTTGCCATTTCTTTCTGCGGTAGACCAGTTGCCATCCAAGTCTATACGAATCATTCTGTCCTGCTATTTATCCATAGCTGATAGAAGAAGAAGAGGATCTATACCTTTCCAAAAGGTATTAGCACATAAGTGAATATAATGGATTCCACAGGAATTTGAACTCTCCAATTCCCCAATCCGAGCAGCTATCCTATCAGCGAGTTAAACCATAATTTAGAATGTTATTTCTTCAAGGGAGATCACTCTTGTAGCCGTTCTAGAATTGGGGTGGTTTTATTATTAACATTATTTTATTTGGTTTCTTGTAAATAGTTTTGTTTTTCATTTTGTAAATACCCATTGGTGTTAGTTTTTAAATTGTTGTTTTTATTCCCCTCCCACCACAAACAATGAATTGTACATATGGGGACTAGTTAGGATTTTCATAGAGACAATGAGGTATTATGGTGAATGTAGTAAGAAAGGTAAGTAATAATGCGTTGTTTTGGAGTTAAGAACATTGCGGTATATTTGGGTCAGTGTTTGTGGCTAGCTAAACGATGGATTAATGAATAGCGACTCGGACTGAGGAATCGGAGTGCCGAATTCGAAACACAGTCAAATCCATTACATTCAATTACGTGCTAATAGGTATGATTCCTCTTCTTTTCTCCCCCCAATCTATGGGTAAATAACATGATAAACTGAGTTCTGTAGCCTTGGATGGCAACTGGTCTATCATAGAAAGAAATGGCAACCTGCTGCGAGTGTGTGGAATCTACCTTGTCAGTCCTGTCGGAAGATACATGATCGCCTAAGCGTAATCACGCATGACTGAAGTTTAAATTTAAGACAGATGAAGACCTCCATTTTAGCCTTGTGCCACATTTTGTAAATAATTACAAATAAATATCACTCTTCTAGTCGTCCTGGAAGTTAATTGAACAAAAACATTACTCACATCATATCTCGCTAGCTGCTTCAGGATAATCATACGCTTACTGCTTTCATCTCTCTCTCTCTCTCTTTCTCTCTCTCTCTCTCTCTATCTATCTATCTATCTTTCTCCGTATATGATGTTGCTTTAGACACGAACGATCATTACTCTCCACAGTTTCCTTTCTTTTGTTAGCTCCCTGTTAATATTCTCTTCTCTGACCACCCCGTTTCTTTTTGCAACACTTTTTTCTGTCCATATGCGCGGACTTTTCAAGTCAGTTATGTGTTACCATCTTTTGTTTCTTTTCCATGTGACAAAATAAACCACCACCCCATTTCTGGGCAGAATATGTAAAGCCCGAACAAAGACTTTTCTCGAAAGATATCTTGTCAGGTGTTCCGCGAACGAAACAATTTAATCACAAGATATCTCGTCACACTACTCTCAAGTATTTAAGGATATTGTTTCATCAAAACACATGTCCTGCTTCTAGTTTTACTCCAAAAATTTATATTGATCGCGTCATCATCTGCTCGTTGCCGTTCTGTATCGATCTGAGGCACTTTTTTCGCCTTATTTCCAGTAATCTTCAAAATGCAAATTGCTTTCAGTCTGTGACTATTCTTGCTTTAAATCGAAAGATTTTTATCTTGGGAAAAGTAAAGAGCACAATAATTTTATATATATATATATATATTTGAAACGGCCAAACAGAAAATGCAGGTGTCTTGGATGCTAAATTCAAATTACCTAACGCCGATACTATCAACGAATGAGTTCGTTTTTGTTTTGTTTTTTTGGGGGGAGGGTTTTTTTTTAAAATTATGCTATTGTTAGTTGCTGCTAGTTTCCGAAAATCTGAATTTCCATACAGGAGGTGACTCAACGTATTCAAATGACGGAGATGAGAATGAAATAAACGAAAAGAATTTACTGTAATAAAATGCAAAAATCAAATTTACACTAAAAGAGACCATTATATAAAATTACTTACACACACACACACATATATATATATATAGTTTATGAAAAACTAGGTAATGCGTATAGGTAAACCTAAGGAGGATATAATCCAGAGAGCTCAATGTAAATCCAGAACAAATAATTTAAATAAAAACAGACCACTTTAAGGTTCCATGTAATAAATTATTTCACCACAGCCCTTTTGAAAGGACTGCGGATCATCAGACTTTACTTCCAAACAAATCTAATTTTTTACCAACGGCTTCCTATATTTAACACTTCTCGTTTTCACTCTCGCATGGTCATGTGTGACGTCACGAGCTGCGGTGCGATTTTTGCTTCCGCGTCTCGTATACACGAGTTTGTCGTTGCTTGGAAATCTTTCATGGAACAAAAACAGACTATCATTATTGTTTCGTCCGTGTATTGTTTAATATATTGAAATGTAATTGTCAACTTTGATAATGGCTTATATAATCCGAAAGCTTAATAGGATTAAAAAAAAACCTGTATTAATATGGTGTTTTTCTTTCATCTTTCAATGATAATGTTATTAAGCTTATCAGACAATATGAAAGGAATTTACTTAAAATGGACAAAACTTGTCTATATTATTTAATGAAACATGCTCAATGAAAAAATGCTGCCTAAATACACACACACTCTCTCTCTCTCTCTCTATATATATATATATATATATATATATATATGTGTGTGTGTGTGTGTGTGTGTGTGTGTGTGTGATAATGATATATATTTTTTATTTATCAACAACAGTATTAGAGAAATTTTATGAAATTTTAGAAGTTTACTTGTGACGCGTTTCGTCCTTTAGGACTTCATCGGATTAATTTAATTGCGTTCGTAGGACTGCACATGCACACGGCAGAGGGATGCTGTGAATTTTAGAATATTTTCTCTTTTTTTCGTTTTCTTTCCATCACTTTTGTAAGTCGGTATTCCATTCCGCACTTTGATAATAGAAGATCTGCTAGGAATGCTGAAATGTAAGAGCCAGGGTGCAAATTTACTGTAAATGACCTTGCAATTAAGGCACTCTCTAGACATTTACGTCGTAGTCAATTATTTTTCCCTTTGATCAGAGTAGCATTTTTTATGTTAATGTTGTGGTCAGTGTCGTTACGGTGGGCAACCAACGCATTTGACGTATTGTTTAGTAAAATATCCCTTTTATATTCATATAAGATTTTTATTTAGGTTCCTTGAAGTTTCTCCTGTGTATTTTTTGTAATCATTAATACAGGCGATAGAGTTAACTCCTTCAGGTTTTAGTTTATTGTTGTGTTTAGTATTGAATATGTCTTATTGTTTGGGATGTAGTTGTAACGATTTTTATGTTGATTTTTGATTTTTTTGGAGCATCATGAAGCGAAGGCTGTACGTCAACGGACGACAATTCAGGAGCAACGCTGAGTTGTGGGAAGCAATTCTTGACATATCTCGCGTCATTACAGCAGATGACATTCTATAAATCGTCGACTTCTTCAAGTAATTTCAAAACAGGGAAAGCACATTCCCTAATAATTTGTTTAAAACTCTGCCTTTGTTTGTATCTGTTATTACTTGTTTGATTATCTTATTTATTAGCTTCTTTTGATCATAAACATTCATTTACAACATTAATAAACGTTTTGTTTGCTCAATTCTGGGAATTTTACTAAACCTTTCTAATAATTTGGCACGCTCAAATCACCGCGCTAATAACAAATATGGCGAAGTTTGTTTACATTGAAATTTTCAGGGATTGCGCAGGCCAGTGTTGCCAACATTGTGTGAAAATCTTGTGTGAATTGATTGGAGAGTTTTTGAAATATTAGTAAAAAGGTTATCTCGATACTAATTTGGCACGCAATGTATTGTCCTCATCTTTGTCGCCAGGTGGTTGGAATGTCGAAGTGAACCCTTTATTTTGCTCAGTGGAGTAGACTGTTCTAGTTCCACGTGCCATGTTTAATGGATGTCAGATATCAGTTATCTCCTGTCCTCAAGGAAGCATGGCACAGTGGATAAAGGCGTTAGTTAGATCCAGTGACAGAACCCAAAGAGTGTGAGAACTTTCAGAGGGAAATTAACAGGCAATAAGTGATAACTGACATTCCATTAGACACGGCACGTGGAAATAGAACAATCTACCCCAGTGAGCGAAATAAAGGTTCCAGTTCGACATTCCAACCAGCTGAAAAAGGCCGGAGCGTACAACGGCCGAAACGTTGTAATAAATATGGCGACAACGATGAGGACAATAGTCCGAATAATGTACATAATACCTCATAATGCCTTTCTCGTGACTAAAGAAGAAAGAAAATCAGTGACTTTTAAAAAAAAATGTCATTAACATTTATTTTCCTTACTCTCTGTTCGAATGGCTCGAAAGTAAGAAACTTATTTAGCCTTTTCTGAAAATCATTGAATAATCCTTCCGAATGGGTTGAAAGTAAAGTAAAAGATTTGGGGGGGGTTTGTTTTGTTTTTATCCACGCGTTTTTTGTTTGCTTGTTTTTTTTTGGGGGGGGGGTTTGGTTTTGTTTTTGTTTATCCATGAGAACGGAGTGAATGAAGATATTCGATCGAAATTATTTTGTTTTTCGTAAAATTCAGGTAGCCTCAGGGACGAAAAAATATAATCGAAATATGTTTTTTTGAAATGTGTTATTGATAACGGATACAAAAATTTGGAGCGTGCAGTCGCAACGCTAAGGTTGAATTGTTTTGTAAATTTAAGTGACTGCGCTATTTATTAATATGACAATTTCTAATACTAATATGACAAAATTATTTCCATACCTGAAGATGACTGAATGTATAGTCGAAAGTACTTGAGTATTTAAGGAAGGCCTAATACAGTTGGTAATTTTAAGAAACAAGGATCATAGTATTCATCGAGTGATTGGTAGGTTAATGCATTTTTAAAATCTTGTTATCGGCGGGATTTCGCCATTTTATATCATTAACTGTACTAATTTACTTTTTGTATGAATAATTAATTGTAATATATATATATATATATATATATATATATATATATATATATATATATATAGATAGATAGATAGATAGATAGATAGATAGACAGACAGATAGACAGACAGATAGATAGCTACTACTGTGGTCGCCGCTGGTAAATTCGGTAACTAAAAATTTAAAACTTTTATAGACGGATAAAATGACTTTATATTTTTTAATAATATCAATAGAAACTGTGAGTGATATGGAAACACAATAGCCCAAAATAAAAGCGTGACCAAAGCCCTATTGCTTGTGCAATGCCTACGCAAATTTCATGTTTGTGTCTTTTGTGTGTGTGGGTTCCACCTTATTCTTTCATTATTCTGCGCTCAGCTGAACCCTGTTCCATGAAAAGTATGGAAGCAAAAAAAAAAAATATGGAATTGGAAATCTTGGCGTGGGAAATATAAAAAAAATAATTCAGTGCATTTGGACAATCAGAAGGACTATATATATATATATATATATATATATATATATATATATATATATATATATATATATATATATATATATATACCGAGAGAAAGAGAGATTGAAAAAGAGAGAAATATAGAGACATCTGAGAACGAAGAGTATAATATTAAAAATAAGGAAAAGGGAAGAAAAAAAGAAGTACAAACCATGGAAAATTGTCTGTCACAAAATTATAGAAAAATGTCGAAAAAAAATGTTTAAAAAGTGAAAAGGAGGGAAAGAAAGGCAAATAGAAAAATATCGAAGAAAGAAAGAAAGAAAGAAAGAAAGGAAGAAAGAAAGAAAAATGATAAAGAAAAAGACAAAGAAGAAAAGAAAGAATGAAAACGAAAAGAAAGTAAGAAAACACATAAAAGAAAGAAAGAAAGAAAGAAAAAAAGAAAAAGACAAAGGAAAAGACAAACAAGAAAAAAAAAAGAAAATGAACAGAAGGAAAGAAAAACACACAGAAGAAAGAAAGAGGCATAAAAGAATAAAAGAAAGAAAGAAAAAGGCATAGAAGAATACAAGAAAGAAAGAAAATGATGAAGAAAAAGGAAAGAAAGAAAGAAAAAGACAAAAGAAAGAAAAAAGAAAGAAAGTGATAAAGAAAGAAAAATACAAAGAGAATAAAAGAAAGAAAGAATGAAGTAAAGAAAGAAAGAAAAGAAAATGATAAAAAAGAAGGAAAGAAAAAAAAGGCACAGAAGAATAAAAAAGAAAAAGAAAAAAGAAAGAAATAAAATGATAAAAAAGAAGGAAAAAAGAAAAAGGTAAAGAAGAATAAAAAATAGAAAGAAAGAAAGAACGATGAAAAGAGTCAGAAAACAGAAAAAAGAACAGAAAGAAATTCAAAGACGGAAACAAAAAAGAAACGAAGAAAGCCAAAGTATGAAATATAGAGAATAAAAAAAGTAAAGTGAAAATAAAAAGAAAATAAATAAACGAGAAAACAAAAGAAAAAAAATAAGTCCAAAGAAAGAAAAAAGAATGACAAGGAGGCAGTAAAAAGATAAAGAAAAGGAGAAAATAGAAATAAAAGTAAAAATCGAAATTTGGAAAGACGTACAAAGGAAGGGAAAAAAAACGAAAAATCCTAAAGAAAAAGTAATATAAAAATTGATAAAAGAAAGAAAGAGTGAAATAAGAATGGTGAAAAGGAAGAAAAAAAGGAAAAAAAAAAGGAAAGAAAAAGAATTCATTTCGAATGTAAAACAGAACAAAAAAAGGCGCTAAGAAAAATAATGAAATATTAGGTTGGTGGAAAAAATGACGTAATAATGTCGTTTTTTGACGTTAAAAAATACGTCAAAAAACGACATTATCACGTCATTATTTTTGCACCAACCTAATAAAAACGCTATACATACCCGTGTATCATGCGAGCTTTGAAGATCTAATTTTGAAGCTAATTTGCCTACAGTAAATGAATATATAGGTTGGTCAACGGCATAGCCAGGGCTAGCACTACATAGGCTAACTTTATATCTCGTATATAATACGACCCTCTTAAAATTCGCTTCAAAATTAGGTCTTCAAAAGTCGCATGATACGCGAGTATATACGGCAATTACTTGTGTTTTGTACAGTAACTGACTTAAGACAATACGCCAGACTCAATATAGAACAAATATCAATCTATACAATAATGACCTGTTTCTGTATGATTGTTTCTGTAACAGTAAAAATGGCATATTGTAGGGAAACATACAATTAAAATACTCAAACTTTAAGAATAAAGCATTTCAAATCTACTTTATTTTTAATCGTTTCTGCTCAAGCAAGGCTACAACTCCACAGAGACGCAAGGGGTTACTGAGAGTGAAAGAAGATGAGAAGAGCGTTAGCGAGGATAAAAGGATATAAAAGGACAAGATTCAGGAAAACAGATGATGGCAATTGATGCTGCATTTAAACTTTCAACGATCAAAGTTGACTTGAAAGCAAGAAGCAGGAAGATAATTCAACAGAGAAGAAAATATGCCGTCTGCATAATTCGAACCGACAGCCAGACACCTGAAAAATGATTTGATGATATTGGTGAAGGTTTTGTGCTGAACCAAGCACACTTTTTGAAGAGCCATAAAAACGTACCACAAGGTCCCCAAAACAACTTATTTATTTCCCCAAGTCAACTTATTTACCTATAGCTGGGAGGAGAAAAGAGAATTTATACCATTTCCAAGGCTATTAGCACGTAAATAAATGTAATGGATCCGACTGGAATTCGAACTCGGCTCTCCGATTCCGCAATCCTAGCCGCTATCCATTACTCCACCACGCCACAGTACTACGTCTAAATTCACAAGTAACAAAGTGCAAAGCTCATCACAGCAATTGTCATGGTTTATATTTTAAAAAAACAAAAAACAGAGGGAAGCTATGTCACGGCGATGGGAAAATAACTGAAGTTGAGATGCCAGGTCAGGACCAATAATATTTCAGACCTTTTTTTGGCATTTTATCAAGTATCTTGAGATATATAGTAGGCGTACAAGACGAGATGTAACAGCAATAAGTTCGTTAGATTCACTTTCGCACAAATCACCCCAGGGTTGAATAGCAAGACAGACTGGGTTCTTTAGCCTTGGTTGGCAACCAGTCTACCGCAGAAAGAAATGGCATCCTACTGCGAGAAAAAAATCTGCATCGTTAGTCATGTATCTTTCGATACATGATCGCCCAATCGTGTATCACGTATGGCATTTGATTGACTGACATTTTCGAACACTTACTCACAACAGCAGAAAAAATGGCATCCTAATGAGAGAAAAAATCTGCCTCGTCAGTCACGTATCGAAAGATACTTGATCGCCTAAGCGTGTATCACTTATGGCATTGTTTTATACTATAACTGTAGTGCGTTGCGGTGTAACGGATATCGGCTCGGAATTCGAACTCGGCTCTCCGAGTTCGAATCCTAGTCTTACATACAAATACCCTTAGGAAAGGTATGAACTCATCTCTTCTTCTCCCAGCTATGGGTTGAATAGCAGGACAGACTGGGTTCTTTAGCCTTTGTTGGCAATCAGTCTGCCCCAGAAGGAAATGGCAACCTACTGCGGGGGAAAAAGATACATGATCGCATAAGCATTTATGACACTTGACTAGATTACACGATAAAATGATATTGATCAAATAACGATAATTTCATTTTGTTAAATGCTATTTTGGAAAAATTAAAATTAACCTCTAAATACAAAGAAGTTAACCTTATTTACTATTTGCAACATATAAATTCTATAAACAATAAACGATTTAACATCGAACTTATCAGTCATCTTTGGCGGCCTTTAAGCTAGTTAAAAATGTCAAGGAAATATAGGTTTAATTGAAGTGTACTGTAACGGAATTATCAGAGAGATTTATGGGTGTTTATTATATGATTTATTTTCATTATGACAGCGTCTGAGACAATCTTCAGGTAAATATCAGAGTTGCTATAAATTTTGGTGAGAAAAATATGGAAGGAAATAAGAGGATAGGGTCAAGAAAGGACGAACAGCAAAAAGAAAGAAGGGAAGCAATGAAAGCAGATCAAAAGAAACACAAGCAGACGAAGCAAAAGAAAGTAAAAAACGGGGGAGAGAAAGGAGCGAAAGATAAAAACACGAATGATTTTTTTTTAACGAAAGGAGAAAAAAAAAAAGAAAGAAACGAAAGAAATTAATGAAGGAAAAAAGAAAAAAAGTAAGAAAGAAATGCGTGAAAGAAAGAAACGAAATAAAAAGAAGCAAAGAAAGCCACAAATGAAAAATGAAAGAAACGCACGAAATAAAGTAACGAAAGAAGGCAAAGAAAGAAAGAAAGAAAGAAAGAAAGAAAGAAAGAAAGAAAGAAACACAAGAAAGAAAGCAACAAAAGAAAAAAGGATACAAGAAACAAAGAAAACCACGAATAAAAATAAAAAAGAAACACAAGAAAGAATGCGTCGAAAGAAATAAGAAAGATAGTAAGAAAGAAACATGCGAAAGAAAGCAATGAAAGAAAAAAGAAAAAAAGAAAGAAAAAACGAGCGAAATAAAAGAAACAATAATAAAAAAACGAAACAGGAGATAGAAACGAGGGGAAGATAACTGCGAAAGAAAAAGAGTCTTTCAGAAAATTAAGACTGGAGAAAAGAAACTCTTCCAGATTGAAAGGTTTAGAAATGCCTGGATGGTTAAAAATATGGATGGTTCCTTTCCTTAAATCAAATATAAAAGAAACGAATATAGAATCCTGTGGCGTGAAATAAATCATATGTACTCAAAACTTTTCCATCCACTTTTCTATATGTTCATAAAATGCAAAACTTATTTTACTCTTGTCACATGTATCTCTTCAGAGATCTGCCTCAATCTAGCTATTTGATAAGCGTGTCAATATGGCGTGTGACACAACTACACTTTGTTAAGCAGCTCTGAATCACTTTTGTAGTCACCGATGCACGTCACATAAAACATAATTTTGTACACGCATGAATGCCGAAAAGAATGACCATCCACGTCACTTTCAATAATTTCCCAGAATTCATTTCACCTGTCAATTGACGTTGCCGCAAGTGAATAGACAAGGAAGAAGCAATAATTTCCTCCCTTTTTTTTAGTGGAAATAGAAAAAAAAAACAAATAAAAAAATGATGAGGCAAAATCAAAAAATTAATCGCCAATTTTTGGAATCATTTTTTAAAGATGTGAGCAGATAAAACCGTTGTATTCAAAGAAAGAAAGAAAGAAAGAAAGAAAGAAAGAAAGAAAGAAAGAAAGAAAAGAAAAAAGCGGAAATGTGGTAAATAAAGAAAGAAAGGAAGAAATAATAAAAGAAAGAATCAGGGTATAAGCAAAAGAAAGAAAGAAAGAGAGAAAGAAAGAAAGAAAGAAAGAAAGAAAGAAAGAAAGAGGTATTAGGCAAAAGAAGAAAAGATGAAATAAACAAAAGAAAGAAAGAAAGAAACAAACAAACAAACAAACAAACAAACAAACAAATGAGGAATAAGCAAAATACAAAGAAAGACAGTAAGAAAAGAACAAGCGGAAATGTGGTAAAGAAAGAAAGAAAGAAAGAAAGAAAGAAAGAAAGAAAGAAAGAAAGATGGAATAAGCAAAAGAAAGAAAGAAGATGGAATAAACAAAAGAAAGAAAGAAAGAAAGAAAGGATAGAAAGAAAGAAAGAAAGAAAGAAAGAAAGGATAGAAAGAAAGAAAGAAAGAAAGAAAGATGGAATAAACAAAAGAAAGAAAAAGGAAAGAAAGAAAGAAAGAAAGAAAGAAAGGATAGAAAGAAAGAAAGAAAGAAAGAAAGAAAGATGGAATAAACAAAAGAAAGAAAAAGGAAAGAAAGGAAAGGAAGGAAGGTAGGAAGAAAGAAAGAAAGAATAAAGGGAATTTGTTTGCAAAAGAAAGAATGAGGGAAATAGCAACAGAAAGAAAGAAAGAAAGAAAGAAAGAAAGAAAGAAAGAAAGAAAGAAAGAAAGAAAGATATAAAGAAAGAAAGAAAGAAATGAATAAAGGGAGGAAGGAAGAAAGATGGAATAAGCAACAGAAAGAAATGAAAGAAGATGGAATAAACAAAAGAAAGGAAAAAGAAAAAAGAAAGAAGAAAGAGGGAATAAGCAAATATATATATATATATATATATATATATATGAAAGGAGGACGAATATTTTCTATGAACATTTCTCGGACATTCAGGCCGGTAAATGTTGTTTAATACTGTTTATTATAAAGAGAGCATTTACTTAAATATTTGTATCGAAAAAATTCATACCCGCTCGGCCCGGTGGCTAGGATCGAAGTGTAGTATCTGTGCTTTGTGAGCTCCCGGGTCGTGTGTCTGTCGAACTCTCTGCTTGCAGGGAGGAACTCTGACGAAGCTCCGCCGAAGGGTAGAGTTTCGTTGGGGGAGGTTGACGGAACTGCCCCCCCCCTTCGGGGGGTTTATTTATTTGGTTATTTATTTTTGGCTGGGCCTACTGGCTCGGAGATACCCACATTAAAAAGGCCTTGTGCCACATTCGATCACCGTGGGTGGATTGATAAATACCATCTATAAAAAGAATGTATAAACATAAAACACTGAGACCAACACGGAATGACAACAGTCTGTTTTATGCCTGAACGCAATCTTCAGGCTATGTGTGTTGTGGTGTATAGCACTACTATTTATATATGCTGGTCACTGAGGCATTATGATTAGCAAAGTTAAATATTTTGCATTTCCTTAACGGCTGTTGGATAGGTGGAAACAGATATGTTTCAAATTATTCTAAAGGCTGTTGAATAGAAATAATTATGGGCCATATATTTTTCATCAATTCACCCCAAACAAGGCGACAATCCATCTATGACACAGGTGGTGGAGCTACTGGGAGTGAAAGATAATGAGAAAACTTTAGAAAGAACCGGAAATCCAATTGCTGCATTGCCCCTTCTTCTGGGGTTGGTCTTTGTTGACGGGGTCGACTCTCGGTCGGATGATTGCTAGTTGGTTTTGAACAAAGGAATTTTAAACTTGTCTAATTTTATTCACCACGTCGACGTATACATTTTAAACTAACCAGTGGGGTCGGTCTATCACCCCCTCTCCACTGGGGAGCAAGTTCCCAAACACGAAAAAACCACGTCTAGATTGTATGACGTTTAAAACTTAACTCACTGAAATCCCTTTCTACATCTAACATTTTAGCCAATCAAAAACAACTTCCTTTGTTTTCCTGTATCTGACCTCAAAGGTCAAAATGAGGAAGTCAGAGGAGAAATACAATTCTTTAAAACAATAATAGTCTGATAAGTTATTATTTAATACAATCCAAAAATCAGACATGGGATAAACTTCTCCTATTCACAAAACTGGATAGCATTGTGAACCAGATGATAGGTGAGAAAGATCTAAGGAATATTATATATATATATTATAATTATACCTCAATTTACATATTGAGGTATAACGGTTGCATCAAGAACACACTGTTGAAGTCTATCGTCAGGCAAAATAACTGGGAAAGCCTACCTCGAGCTCATTCATCCTGGAGGAAAACAGTGCGCAATGGTACGAGAGACTTTGAACAGAATTAGGTGAGCATGAAAAACTCAAGAGATACGTTCTTACGGGTCTTCATGTTAATTTAATAAAGAATTTGATCCAAAGTGTAATGAATGTAGTTGCATCTTTCTCAATAGGCCAAGCTTAAAAGAAAGAAAGAAAGAAAGAAAGAAAGAACGACGGAAAGGAAGAAAGGTAGGAAGAAAGAAAGAAAATTTTGTTTACAAAAGAAAGGATCAAGGAATAAGGAACGGAAAGAAAAAACGAAAGAAAGATAGAAAGAAAGAAAAAAAGATGGAATAAAGAAAAGAAAAAAAGTTTTCCTGTGACCTCAAAGTTCAAAATGAGCAAGTCAGAAGAAAAATACAATTCTTTAAAACAATAATAGTCTAAGCTATTATTTAATACGATCCAAAGTAATCCATTGTAAACCGAACGATAGGCGAGAAAGAAAGATCTAAAGAATATTATATACAGTGTAACCCGGATATAAGAGAGTTGTCGGGACCGGAGAAGATGTCTCTTATATCCGAGTTTCTCTTATATCCGGGTTTGGTCTATTTTGTTTAGGTAAGTATGGCTCTAATTTGGGACCAGATAAAATCTCTCTTATATCCGGGTTTCTCTTATATACGGGTTACACTGTATAATAATTATACCTCAGTATACATATTGAGGTATAACGGTTGCATCAATAACACGCTGCTGAAGTCTATCGTCATGCAAAATAACTGTGAAAGTCTAACTCAAGCTCATTCATCCTGGAGGAAAACAAGTACGTAATGGTACGAGAAGCTTTGAACAGAATGAAGTTAGATATGTTCTGACAGGTCTTCATGTTAATTTCATAAGTATGTTGCCACAGAATTTGATCTAAAGTAAAGAATCCTGTAGCATCTGTCTCAGTAAGTCAAGCTTAAAAATAATCAAAACGCCAGACATTGATAGTTTACCAAAAGATTAATGTATCGTGTTTTCTAGTGTATAATACGAGAAACTTTAAACGAAAATTAAAGTCAAAATGTAGGGTCGTTTTTATACATCGTCATGGCTTTGACTATAAACTACATCCGTCAGTAAGGCCTCTGATCAGAATGTTTTGAGGAGCGTCGAACCACCTCTTAATTACTGGTGTTTTCACGTCTATGCTGAACCCGTGTGGTAGCACCTGTTAGCATCCCAGCTATAGGCAAATAGTTAACCCTCAAACTGGGGTCAAAACACTATGAAAGTATAGAAATAGATTTTAGTAAAAATTGCCAGCAATACATTTTTGAAAGAAAAAAATTATTACCAGCAATGGATTTGACTCTCGACAAAAACCTCCTTTACAAAAACACGTTAATAAAACCTGATCTACAAACTAATTTCTTACAAAGAATGAATATTCTATTTATACGAACCCATCTTAAAAATCTTGTCAGCATTAAATGACCCATTCGTGCCGTAAAATAGTGAATCGCATTTAACCAAACCGCATTATACACAAGTTCACTATTCAGATTTTTTTTTACTCAGCTTACAAAACTTCTTATTTGAAACAGAAAGATTGCAAATAAACTCAGCACAATAAATAATAAACCAAAAGAAGGGAAATGTTAACAAATATTTACAAAAAGGTATCTGCTATGTCGGCCATATTTGTTTCTTTCTTCATTCTTAATGAAAGACATTTTTTTTTTTATTTTGATAGTTTATTAATGTATAGAAATATAATAGTTATATCAAACAGAAAAATATGATAGATTAATTAACACCTAAAAATGTTTTTGTAACCTAGAAAAGGCTATTGAATAAGAATAAGGTAAACGGTGTTTACTCGTTTCCCCACGAGGACGAGATGTGACACAAGGTCTTTTTAAAGTGGGGACCCGAGCGCGAGCACCCGGGCAAAAGACAAAAATTGCCCACAGCCCCCGCAACCGTCGGTTGCGCTGGCCTCGGTGCGAGCATCGATCCTTCCCTCTTGTGCAATGGGAAGGTGCGGCCTCGGGCAGCTGTTCCCTAGGGCTGGTCACCTCTCAGTATAATTTTCTCAGTTGCCACTTTGTCCTTTGACAGAGAAGCCCCTGAGCGCATTCTGTCCAAAGACAGAGACGCATCTGAGAGATGATAAATAATACGTGCAAATTACTTTATAGTAATTTATACGCTAAGAATAACCTAACCGAAGTTTGGAAATGGAACGGTAATCTTTATAACATTAACAACATGCAAGTTTCGTCAGCGGCGTGTAGTAGGTATTTCACTGCTAGTGTTGAGCTAGTGGTGACCCCCCAGACAGTATATTCCATTGTATTTATACAGATTGGGACATACTCATTATAGTCCATAGGTACGGTATAACAAATGTTTTACCGGGGTATGTCTAATTAGCAATTTTCGTCAAAAATTTGAAAATAAGTTTTGAAACGAAAATTAAGGAGAAAAAGACACAATGGGTAAGCATACGGTTCTTTTCTATTCATTTTCGTGTGTGTACATTACTGGTGAACGGGACGTTATCTGGGACGGGGTTATAAATTGCCAAGGGAAGTCGCAGAGTGTAGTTGTAAAGATGGAAATAATTTTAGCAAACGGAAGGTACACAAGTCGATACCCTATCAGTATTGGCTGGTTCACTGTGGTGAGGGGGTATAATATTGAAAGATCCAAAACCCCTAATGAAACTCACTGATGATGTGTACCAAAGCATCCAATAGATGTATTTTACGAAATATCGTGAAAAATGTTAATATTTTCGTGAAATAGATGTACGACATTGAGATTTTAATGGATAATATGGCACAACGTTTCCAAAATGATTTACGTGGGGAAAGAATTACTCCGGGGGTTGTATCATACTCAAAGATACAATCCATTTCATTATGGTCAAGTTGTACCATACACAAAAAGATAGGGTAGCAATTACTACAAGAAGTAACCAACATTGCCGCACCAGCGCAAAAGAACGTAAGACCCTAGCAGGACTGAAAAGCCATATCTGTGCCGCCCATATTCAAGAAGAAAATCAAGCGATGGCATTATTAGAAACTCAATCGCAGCCATCTATATATAAAACAAAAGATGCCTGTGTGTGTGTCAGTCGATCTGTGTGATATCTTTTCACTCGCGATCCATCCAACCAATTCTGACTAAATTTGGCACATACATTGTACAATGTAAGACATAGGTTCTTAGCATAAAAAATCGATAATTTAAAAAAAAAGTCAATAATCGATAAAACCGATCAAAAATCGATAAATTCAGTCTTTTTCCTTTTTTTTTTAGTGGGGGGGGGTTCGAGTTGAGTTACTAAATGGAAATAACTGAAACTGAGATATTCAGAAAAGGAATGGCACGTGGAACTAGAACAATCTACCCCAGTTGAGTAAATAAAGGTTTTGGTTCGAAATTCCAACATGTATCACCTGAACACTATTTACATTATTTGGACTATTGTCCTCATCTCTGTTGCCATATTATCACAACGTTTCGGCCGTTGTACGCTCCAGTTGGAATGTCGAACTGAACCCTTTATTTCGCTCGCTGTGGTAGACTGTTCTAGTTCCTCGTGTCATGTCTAACCAACCGGCCGAAAGGTTGTCATAAATATGGCAACAAAGATGAGGACAGTAGTCCGAATAATGTAAATAGTGTACATAATACCTCATCTCAGAAATATAGACAGATACTGAAAGGCCGAAATGTTGTAATAAATATGGCAACAAAGATGAGAACAATAGTCCGAATAATGTAAATAATGTACATCATACCTCATCTCAGAAATATACACAGATACTGAAGGGCCGAACCGTTATGATAGATATGGCAACAATGAAGACAATGGTCCGAATAATGTAAATAGTGTACATAATACCTCATCCCAGAAATATAGACAGATACTGAAAGGCCGAAATGTTGTAATAAATATGGCAATAAAGATGAGAACAATAGTCCGAATAATGTAAATAATGTACATCATACCTCATCTCAGAAATATACACAGATACTGAAGGGCCGAACCGTTATGATAGATATGGCAACAATGAAGACAATGGTCCGAATAATGTAAATAGTATACATAATACCTCATCCCAGAAATATAGACAGATACTGAAAGGCCGAAATGTTGTAATAAATATGGCAATAAAGATGAGAACAATAGTCCGAATAACGTAAATAATGTACATCATACCTCATCTCAGAAATATACACAGATACTGAAGGGCCGAACCGTTATGATAGATATGGCAACAATGAAGACAATGGTCCGAATAATGTAAATAGTGTACATAATACCTCATCCCAGAAATATAGACAGATACTGAAAGGTCGAAACGATGTAAAAAATATGGCAACAAAGATGAGGGCAATAGTCCAAATAATGTAAATAGTGTACATAATACCTCATCTCAGAAATATAGATACATACTGAATGGCCGAAACGATGTAATAAATATGGCAACAAAGTTGAAGACAATAATCCGAATAATGTAAATAGTGTACATAATACCTCATCTCAGAAATATAGACAGATACGATTTAGATCCCGTACTTTTTTTTCACTCATGTCCCCAGTGGATAGTTAAAAGTTGTATATGTCGACATTAATTAAATGAAGTTAAAATTCCCAGCGTTGAAGTTCTTTTATGTCTAATCCCAAAACAACTAGCGATCAGCGGCTTCGAGAGACTGAATCAAAAAACCACTTAGCGACCCACCGTCCGAAGGAGAGGAGTATACGACAGCGGCACCAAAACAAACGCCAGCGTCAAGTTGCGGTTATTTTATATTAACAATGAACATCGGGCGCGAACATTTGCAACGATCTGATATTTAGAGGATTCCTGATAAAATACAAAGAAGAATCTGCAATGTTATTGGTTCTGACACTCACAAGGCATACTGGAGTCAAGAGCGGGGACATAAACAGCGAGTAACGGTCCTAGAGAGCAAATGGATCGTGAAATATAAACAGCGGAGACGGGAGTAAAGGAACAAATATTTCTACAAGGAATGAGAAGCTGTGGCGAGCTATGATCTCGCGCGACGAAAAGTTTAGTTTATAAGAGCATCGCTGATGACATTTTCGCCATGTTGAACTAAAATTATTCATACACTTGTGTTATTTATAAGAGATTCATTTCGAAGCTAAGAGCTAAAATTTTTTTTTTCTTTTTTAGCACATTTGATACACACACACACACTCTATCTCTCTGACTCATGCACGCACACAGACACACACACATACATGCACACACAAACACACACACAAACACACACACATATATATATATAAATAAAAACGATGTCATTAGATATACCGTGTATGATTCCCCTTCAGCCAACTCTTTTTCTAAAGGTGAACGTAGAACTACAGACACAATTGCAAAAATAGAGGAGAAATTAGAACACGAATAAAAGAAATTTTAATTGTAAATAATATATATATATATATATATATATTTATTTCACATTGAATACGACAGACAAGGTGTTTTGATTTAGTTTTTTATACGATTTCTCTTTTGATCTAATAATGTTCTTTCTTTTCAGATGATTATATATAGAAACTGTCTAATTATTCTTTTTATCCGAACGCTTTCGGCTATGCATTCAATCATTTTCAAAGTTGAAATATATTAACTGTTAACAAGAAATAAAGAAAGTTATATGTATATATGTATTTATATAATTTCTGGCCATAGCTCAATTAGGCCTCATTTAAATACTCATGGAGACCTACCGCAGCCTATTCATAACATATTTGTTGACACACAAATATAATAGCATCCAAAAAATGTCTAAAAATAATGGAAGCTTTAAGAAAAACAAAAAAAAAAACCTGACTCAATAATATCAACTATTAACTATTAACATGGACACAATGTCTTGGCTATGTTTTGAAAATCAAAACATTATATAAAGAGATATGAAACTTGAGTTTTATTGTTAGCCATGCTGTAGTATATCCAATATAATTACAGTAGAATCCCTGAAAACCGGACTAAGAAAGCCTTCCAGATATGAGGAATTGGTTACAAAGTCTGGATATGAGGGGCTATATTTAGATCAAAATACAAGAACTGAAACAAAATAAGCTAATTGTTAGTGAAATATAATTGAAAAAAATATGTAACGTTAGTGAAAATTCATTAAATTAAGTCTGCCATGTACGCAAAACAAATAATGTAACGAAGATTTTTAATCGCTGTTGCATGATGATTCTTTCTCTTCTAATATCATTCTCAAGTTTTCCCGCATTTCGATTTGCTTTTGTTCTTGAAATTTTAAACGAAAGACACTTTAACTTTGCGTTCGTTATTGCAATCATAGCTGAATGCTGGTTTTCTTTCCATAAAACTGACAACCTATTAAATAGCATCTTCAATTTCATCCCAGGTTTTATCACAATCATGTTTTTTTTTATTTCCTGGTTCATTGTGACAGTCTGAACGCTGGAGAATAGTTTCTTTGGAAGATTTTATATCATACAATGTTGACATTTCTATGTCGAATTCAGCCATTAGTTATAATGAACTTTCCCCAGCGTCTAGTTTGTTTAAAATGTCCACTTTTTGTGATAACTCCAAAGGTTTTCTTTTCTTCTTATTCTCATCATCTTTTGCACCAATACAAGCCATTAGGGTGAAATAAGCATAAGCAATTATCCAAAGTAAATTTTCTAAAAAACAGAAATTTCAAATCAGTTACATATCACCCAAATAGTTCAAATATACACATGAAAATCATGTGCGGATATGCGGGATTCCGGATATGAGGCACTCCGGATATGCGGGATTCCGGATAATGAGGCACTCCGGATATGAGGGATTCCGGATATGAAGGATTCCGGATATGAGGGATTCCGGATATGAGAGATTCTACTGTATTTATGAATTTGAAATATCAGAAAGAAACAGTTGAAATTTTCCGGGTACATAATGAGGAAAAGAGATTTGGAAAATTTGACAGTCACATGATATATTGAATACAAATGTAAATCGTGAGTAACCTACCTAAGAAGTTTCTGTGAATGGATGAGATAATCGGAAATTGGAGCGGAGTTAGTAAAAAGACAGATATTGCTAAGAGCTAGGAAGTTGTAGAGAGTCGTCATCGTCCACGTCCTGAAAAGACACGGCACATTGAAAGAAAAGAACCGCTGTTTGATAAACATTATTTTTTTTATCGTCGATATTCCATAACAAGATCTCAAAGGATACACTTGCCAATAAACAAGTAAGAAAAACAATGATTTAAAAAGTATATAGACTGCGTATTGCTGGTAACTCTTTCGTTACGGAGGTAAAAAAAAAAACAATGAAAAGATTAGCATTATTATTAACCTAAGAGTATCGACTTCTGCTATTAATGACGTTTCATCTCAAATTGTTTCCATACAAAAGACGGGAATCAAGATGGTAAAAAAAAATAATTATCACATGTCGATGTGCTAGCTATCATTGAACTTTTCTGGTGGTATAAACAACGACCGGACTGATCGATACGGATCGATCGAAGCTTCGTCAGATAAAGTCGCGGCGAAAACAACAAAATCGGTGACAACATTCTGGACATATATTAGTAATTTGTACAAAACGTTTTGGTTTCTTTTGTTTCTATATAAACCGACATAAAAAATGGCCAAAAAAACAACATTGTAGGCATTTTGATCAGTAACTAAAATGGATGCCACGAGTAGCTTGAAAGATTCCCAATAAAAGCAACAACTAGAATGAAAAAACGTAATGATATAATCAAGATGTCGACATTGTACACAACTTCAAAGAAAAGGTTACGAAGAAAGTCTCATCAATATTGGAAAGAGTGATAACACGTCTTGGTTTTAAAAAATGATATTTTCCGGAAAGATTGTTTTAAGAAAAAGATTTTAAAGATTTCAATTGAAAGTAGAACTGGATGCTCGGTCGATAAATGCCGAATATTTCCTTAAAAGGAAACAGCTAATATTAACCTTACCATTAGAGCTGAGGAGAACAAATACTACGCTTTGATCCCAATTCGCTGGTCGGATAATAATGAAAAGCGTACTCGAGTAGCATTGGTTTCTCTGTCAATGAATGCCGAATATTTCCTAATAAGGAAACAGTTAATATTACACTTACTATTAGAGATGAAGAGAACAATCACTATTCTTCGATCCTAGCTCAATTTCGTTCGAGTAAAGAAAAACGTAGCAGTAGCTACTAGATCAATGTATTTCGAATGTTTCCTTATAAGGAAACAGCTATTATCATCCTTACTATCACTATAACCAGTCAAATCATTAATTCATTGAAATCACAAATCCATATTCAATCTGACGTTGGAAATATAACCATCAGATATTTAGCCCTTTTTTTTATAACGTCTTTTGTTATGTAGTCGAATTCAGTTGAACCAAGAGGCTTTTCTCTGTGAACAACGTGTGCATGAAATTTAAAACACACAAATGACGAAATGAAAAGGAAGGTGTCGTTGAAAACACGATAGAAAGAAGCAGAAATTAAATTTCTGGATAAACAACAAAATAAGAAAAACGAGAAAGAAATGAAATCACACATATGCGTAATCGATTTTAAAAAAATCGATTACAAATAATAGATTAAAGTAATCATATATGTCATTTTATCATTGGTTTATGTTATTTAAATTTTCATTATCCAAACAATCGATCTAGTCGTATGGTCACTATTTCTCATATGCTTGTAAAATATTCACGATTCATTCAGATCGATTATATCTGTACGGGTATCTAAAAAAATCGATCTAATCGTATAGTTACTATTTCTCATATGCTTGTAAAATATTCCAAATTTTGATCGATCATATTTTTAGGGTTACAAAAATTGTTGGTTCAATTTTTTTCTTTGCATTAAAATTCAAAATTGTGCTTTTTGCCAAGATTCATTTTATAAAGCATTTCATTATTCATTTTGACTATTTTTCTTACATTTTTACGTTTCCGACTTCTTAATACAATTCACAGGTTGTTTTTAAACTTTACTTTCCTTAACAGCATCGGCAGAAAATATTATTATAATTCTGCTTGTCTATCCTTTAGTTCCTTAGCGCGTACGTCATGCCCTGCCAATTCCTCATAAATAATGGACTATTCCGTTTTGACCGCGTGTAAATACGGAAAAGATATATCCGAGACACTATTTGACACTATTTAATCTTAGTGAGAAAAAAAAAAGAATGAAAGAAGGGAACATAGAAGAGTCGACAACACCCGATTATATTTATCGTCTGTTTCAGTGAAATAAAAAATTTGTCGTATGATATTTTTTATAGTTAAGTGCTAAGTTCTTTGTCATAATAAACGTAACTTCACTGTAATTATTGAAATTTAAGGTGATTTTAAAGAAATATAGAGTAACCTCAAACTTTCTGCCTGAAGTATATATATATATATATATATATATATATATATATATATATATATATATATGTTTTATGAAATGGATTAAATCCAACAATTATTTTA
The DNA here is from genome assembly GCA_963932145.1 of Acanthosepion lycidas. Lineage (NCBI taxonomy): Eukaryota > Metazoa > Mollusca > Cephalopoda > Sepiida > Sepiidae > Acanthosepion > Acanthosepion lycidas. The sequence continues at coordinate 12,481,631 of OZ010596.1, forward strand.
ATATATTTTCTGTTTATACGTTATTTTTATAGATATAATTTATTTAAATAAATGCTCTGTATTTTTTAATAAAAAAATGTATAAATTATATTTACGGGTCTGAATGTTCGAGAAATTTCGTAGAAATATGTGCTTCTCCGATAGGAATCGAACCTGTAACCCTTAATGGGAACAATCATTTAGATCTAATGTGCTGTTTAACATTCAGCCACAGAGAAGCGTCTGGTTAGCAAAGTCCGAATTACTGTTTTTAAACATACACCTTCGACGAATTTTCTCGATCAATTCTGCTCAAGAAACCTTACTGTAAACAATGACGAAATATTATGAAATTAATTTTTTATAATTACCGAACTTAATCCATTTCATAATGCAAATCGGCGCACGGCAGAGAAAGGGAAATTATATATATATATATATATATATATATATCAAGATGAAGAACTATAGTTTTAAGGTGTGCTATATTTACGGCCTGACGATTGTGTCTAGCAAGAAAATTACAAACTCTCTTAAATTTTCAAAAAAAATTCAACCTTATCGTTGCAACTGCACGCTCCAAAAGTTCGTATCCGTTATCAATAACACATTTAAAAAGAAATATTTCGATTCGCATTATATTTTTTCGTCTTGAATGCTACCTGAATTTTACCAAACACAAAATAATTTCCATGCCTGAAGATGACGGAATGTACAGTTGAAAGTACTCACGTATTAAAAAAAGACCTTATACATCTTATAATTTTTAAAAATAAGGATCATAACATTCATCGAGTGATTAGTAGGTTAATGCATTTTAGTTAGCGAAGGGATTAACATTACTAATCTACATTATGTATGAATGATTCATTGTAATATATATATATATATATATATATATATATATATATATATATATATATTTAAGTTATAAGGAACTTGGTAAACCGAATTGGTAAATCCAAAGAGGATGAAATCCTGAGAGCTCAATGTTAGGACAGAGCTAATATGTAATGAAAAACAAACCACTTTAAGGTACCATTACGATAATTTATTTCACCTAAATCCTTTTTTAAGGATTCAGGATCATCAGGTAAAACTTCCAACAACGAATTGAGAGGAAAAATGGGATTAGAAATTGGTGGGTAGTGTAATTTTTGTAATTTAATAGAGGGGATATATATATATATATATATATATATATATATATATATATATATATATATATGGTCTGGTATGAGGACTCTAGGGAGGGCGGTATTGTAAAGCACTTTTTTTTATTTTTGCGTTATGCATTTTCGTACAGTTGTTCCTGCGCTAAAAGCAGTGTTTTTATGGTATACTTGTAAATTTGTTATGTTTTGTGGTTTTTTCTCCTTAAATAGGGGTAATTTTTCGGCAATTCGTTCCTAAGCCATATGGGCCTTTCCCCATCTGTGATTTTAGTTAGTCGCTACATTATATGCGTTCACTAGTTACCCTTGAGTGGGCAGAGATGATATAAATATCCATAAATTAACGAAAAGCAAACAAACCAGTGCCGACCGCCTGATAACTGTGTGCATTAGCGCGCAAAGAAATAATGGTTGTGTGTACGCCTGATTCTTATAATAAATATATTTACACACACACACACACACACACACACACACATATATATATATATATATATATATATATATATATATATATATATATATATATATATATATATATATATTATGAAATGGATTAAGTCCGACAATTATTTAAAAGATTTTGTTGAAAATATGTGCTTCTCTGACTGGAATCGAACCTGTAACCCCAATAGGAAACATCATTTGATCTGATGTGCTGTTTACCATTCAGCCACAAAGAAGCATCTGGTTAGCAAAGTCCGAATTACTGTTTATAAACAACAAATCTTTGACGATCTTTCCAGAACGATCATATCTGCTCAAATAAATTGTATCTATTAAAATAACGTATAAACCGGAAGTATATTAAATAATTGTTGGACTTAATTTCATAATATGTTGTCAATGTTTACCTTAAGGTACGTTTCGTGGGCAGATATGATCTTTGCATTTGCTTATAATATTTTATTTTGTTAAGCATTTCACCCAAATCAAGGCAGGAGTGCCACTAGCACGCAGGGGGTTACAGAGAGTTAAAGTGAGAAAAAAACTGAATATAGAAGGGGTTGAGGAAAGGATAAAAGATGAACGGGGTTCAAATCAACAGAAGATGGCGGTTGATGCTACATTTAAATTTTTGAAGATTCTAGTTATCAGGGAAGCAAATGAGATAAATGGAGTTCCAGTATCGGGAAGTACGAGGAAAGAAACAATTGGAGTAGAAGTGACGGTTATATTTAACTATTTCAACAGTAAATTGGTGGGACTTAGATACCAATCTAGTACCCCACTTCAATTCATGTTGTCGGGGCACCAGGCAAAAAAGCTCATTAGCGCAGTGGCTATGAAAATATTTGTAGAAAAGACAGAGGGAAGCTACATCAGGTCTGTGAGAAAATGTCTGAAGTTGAGAAGCCATTTCAAGACCGATTGCATTACAGATTCTTCTTTGGATTTTGTCAAGAACCTCGAGATGAACGGCAGGGGGACCAGACCAGATATGGCAACAGTATTCAATGCAAGAACGAATGATAGATTTGTAGATGTCTAAGATGGACTCTGACGAGAAAAATCAATCCAGCACGACAGAGCGAACCGATTTTCCTTGCGGAAGATGCAGCTATTGATTCAATTCAGCGTCCAGGCTAACTTTGTCAGCGCTGCCGGGCTTACTATTGAGACAGCAGTAAATAGTAGTTTCGTCTGCATAGATGCCTACTTGGGAACATATGACATCAGAGAGATCATTGATGAAGATACAGTGTAGGACCGTGGATAGAGCCTGGCGGAACACCCACATTAATATGAAAGGAACTGAAAGAGAGCCCGTTCAGGACTACCGTCATTTCCCGATTAAACAGGAATTATCGACTTAGATCAATAAACGCCCTGTAATACCGTAGCTCTGAAGCTTACGTCGAGGATCAGCATTCCAAAATCTGTCAAACACCTTCGAGATATCTACGGCCACAGCTCGAGATTCGACATTATTATCGAGAGCTTGATATATATTCTGTTATGGTCGTAAGCACGTCAGTGGCAGAATGGGCAAAAACGGAATCCATATTGTTTGTCAGAGAATAGTACGTGAGAAGTAAGATGTTTAACCTCCTCGGAGTTGATTTACGCCTTGAACACTTTGCCGGAAATCAGTAGAAGACTAATAGAGCGATAGTTAGAGTGGTCAGAAGTTTCTCCAGAGTTTTTAGACAGGGACGACAGAAGAGGACTCCCAACAACCTGTAAAGCAGGAAGATGTGAGGCAATAGTTATATAGTTTGGAGAGAACTAGAGCCTGCTCAGGAGCACCTTTCTTTAGGACGACGGCTGGTATCCCGTTACCGCCACTTGATTTATGGGAGTCTAATTTAGAAAGGATGTCCAAGACCATCAACGAAGTTATGTTCATATCACCTACTATAGCCTCAGTTCTAGGCAGAATCACTTGTGGGAACCCCAGATGAGTCAAGTGTTGAGTTGGAAGGGAATTTACAAGAAAAGCATTCAGCTTTGTCTGCTCTAGATACCAGGACTTCGAATTGACTGAATAGAGGAAGGATTGAGGATTTTCTCTTGTTCTACTTACCCTAGCAGAGCTGCTAGTAATCTCTAGAACCGAACTTGCGAGATGCTGTTGTTTCAATCTATCAGCAAATAGTAACTTTGCTTCCTTGTGGACACGTTTGCACTCATTATGAGCAGACACAAATAAAAAGACGTCTGTTGCAATCATGTGTATCGCTCCGGTACAGTCGGAAGAAGTGATTCCTGTGGGCTATGGCGGTCGAGCAATCAGGCGAGAACTAAGATGAACGCGGTTTTATTTGGTATTTCCTAGCTAGGATGAAAGCATCGATACCGGCTTTCATCCTGGAGGAGACCTCAGACGCGCATTTTTGAACGGGATGTTTGAAACCTTCATTTCAAGGGACGTCACGAAGGAAATCCAGGAACGAGTCCCAGTCTGCTCGTTGATAAAAGAAAGATATTCTGTTGGTAGGAGGTTCATGTCTGGTGGGGAAGCGGAAGGAAACGTTTACAGACACTACTGGATGATCCTTAATTGCCAAGTCAGGGATGGAGGAAACAAGAGATCAAGACGAGAAGCGTTTCCGTCAGGGTCACAGGCTAAGCGCGTAGGAAAGTCAACCACTTGCGTGAGGGATTAAGTGATAGAAAAGTTCAGGGTTTGAATGCCAGCTAAGTCAGTGACAGAGTGTTCAAGCAACCTGGTATGGTAGGCGTTAAAGTCACCGAACACGAATATGTTAGTAGACGAGTGTAGGGGGATGGCCTTGTCTGTATTATCAGAAATACTGTCTATCACGCAACAGTCTTGAAAGGAAGGTAGATGAAGAGATAGCTGACTGAATTAAGTAGAAAGAGACGGAGATACATGCACGAATGGTCAGGAGATTCGATAGAGAGATCCCTAGCTAGCGGGTGATGTTCGCCGATATGAATGTGGATTTTAAAGTCCTTTCTAAGCAGAGGAGGGTAGGCAAGAATCGAGAAATCAGAATGGATTGATGAGATAAGCTTATTTTCACAGAGAGCTAGGATGACCGGAGACTTTTTGAAGAGGAACGATTACTCACTGTAGAAGTTGTTACGAATACAACGAATGTTGGAGAAAGAGATGTTAAGGAATTTAGGTGATTCATGTCTTTGGTTATTTATCGACATGATGTGTGATATTTTGTAAAGCAAAGGTCTGAGGTAGTAGAAGCCGTCGGTCATCAAATGTAACATGGGCAGAAGGAAACTGGCGTAGATTGCAACATAGTGTAGCCTCGGGGTTGCCCGCTGCGGGCGCTTGCAAGGATGCCTATCCATGCGCGACATGGCACTACAAGAACCCCAATATTATGCAACTGTTGATCGGAGCAGCCTCTCAAGACGCTACGCAGCAGTTCGGGGTCCTAACTATCAGTCGGGAACATCAACGATAAAACTTCCAACTCGGTACCCTGAGAATGAAAAGACGTTGCCGCCAACCACGCACATCATAAGAAAATCAAGACAGCAACACTATTAAGGCCAGAGAAAATGAAAGGAACCGGGAATCCCTTTCTAAATAGCGAACATGAGCTGAGACTTAATCCATGATCAAGAGAAGAGGGGTGTTTATTGACCGGGCGATAGGAGGGTCTATCTACTCCAACTTAAAAAATAAATAAATAAATATGATAAAATTAGTTCACTAAGTTAAAGCTTGAATGGTAGACTTTCGCAATGTAAAGTTGATAGTCACGTAGGGATTGAGAAGTACAATATTAACACTCCTTTCTTTTTGTGGGGCGGGGGAGAGGAACGCATCAATTCCAACTGCCTCTACTTCACTAAGAAGAGAAAACTAATAAATCTACCAGGAGACGTGCGAATTTCCTGACAAATAGTTAGAAAATGGAAGAAATCAAACAAAAACGTTAAAATTAATTTTTATTTAAATGAAAAAAATAAATTTAAATCATTTCAATTTTTTGACATTCGATTTAATACTTTCAGCCCACTTTTATAAGGTTTAAAAAACTTTCATTTAAGTAACGTTCTAATTAATTTACTGTTTTATATAAATTATGAAACAAGTAGCGAAGTAATCGTTCTAATTAACGCGGTTAATCGAAATAAGTACTGTGTAATTCGTTGCGCTTTATATTGATATAGACTGTGTGGACACAGAAATCAACATTGTCTCCTACGTCTGTAGTATCTCTGTCTCTCTATTTCTCTCTCTCTCTCTCTCTCTCTCTATATATATATATATATATATATATATATATATATATATATATATATATATATATGTGTGTGTGTGTGTGTGTTTATTATTTATATTATTCGGACTATTGTCCTCATCTTTGTCGCCATATTTATTACAACGTTTCGGCCGTTGTACGCTACGGCCTTCTTCAGCTGGTTAGAATGTCGAACTGAACCCTTTATTACGCTCACTGGGGCAGACTGTTCTACTTCCACATGCCATGTTTAACGGATGTCAGTTATCAGTTATCTCCTGTTTACTTCCCCTCTTCCAAGTTTTCTACTGCTCTAACCGGGTATTGAACTCACACTCTTTGGGTCTTGTCACTAACCAACGCTTTTATCCACTGTGCCTTGAGGACATCTGTGTATGAATTTCTGGGTATTATAAACCTAATATCTTCAGCAACCAATTTTTTACCAGTGCTCATATTGCAATTTTTGCTGTTATCATTACATGTTTTTACCAGAGCTCATATTGCAATTTTTTTTTTGTTATTACCACTTTTCTCTGGCACTTCTTATTACTGGTTCCGATATTGTATTCATTTCTATGCTTGGTCGGCTCACGAGATTAGCCTAGCATATGTGTTGATTCCTTAAGTTTACGAATTTTCCAATGGTGTTCTCTGTCTATGAAGTAAATAATATGTTGATACAAATTGTTAACGCTTATGCTCCTTACTGAAATAATTGCTTCAGCTGTTTCCATAGTAATTAATTTTACGAGTGAATATGCTTATAAAGCTGCGTAAATTTCAAGATTAGTGATTCCAAACAATTTCCCCATGATAGAGGAGGGAAACACGTCTCTGAAATTGGTGCCCCAGTGACCTACTTCCTTAACCACAGATGGCTGAAATGAAGAAACATTGCTCAGGGAGGGTCCCCGTTTTTGTTCACCCATCCCTGTATAGAGCCCTTAAATTAACTTATCCTGCAGACATCGGCGGCTTGTCTCATGATGATACCGTCGAAATTGAGATGGCTTCTGGTTCAATGGGACGGGCTGTCGGTGTACTCACCCCGGCCATGTTCTATTCTGGAGGACAAACCTAACTGGTTTGATAATGTCACTCTGGATGGCAAGTTTGAATGCCCGAGTCTCGCTTAGGGATGAATATATGTTGTATGCAAGAGACCCGTTTTTCTTCTCGTGATTATGATAGGGATTCTGTCTAAGGGGTTTACTCTTTATTCACCATGTTTTGATGGACACTCGAGGTGTGTCTCTTGGCTGATGAGCAAGTCTTTGAAGGCTGCGTGTGTTTTTGTCTTCGCAGATCCAGCCGGCAGACTTTGCGTGCTGGATGTTACCATAAAGGATAAGGCTCAGCGTCTCATTGGGGTTTATGCGCCCAATGTCCAGGCTGAGCGGCCTGCTTTGTTTCAGCAGATCGGTCCGTTTATGACGACATCACGTCGGGTAGTTTTAGCGGGGGATTGGAATGCCGTCCTTCACCCCGACATAGAGCTTATAGGGTCAAATTCAAATTCGGGTACTAACAACTGAGGCGTGAAACCGACAAATACCGGAATGAGCACCTCCGGAAGGTAGTTTGGACTTGGAAAAATAGTGGCAGCTCGGCTGCTGGGGTGCGTTCTAGCTACCTCGACTGAGTTTTAGTTAGCAGAGTCAATGTAGGGCTCTTAGGGTTTCCGAGCTTCCATTATATAGTTTACTCGGATCATAGGCTTGTCTGGGTCCGTGTAAACTTAGATAAACCTAAGGTTAGGATGACTGGCTACTGGAAATTCAACTGCTCGTTATTTGGCGAGCAGGAAATCCGGGACCAGCTGCTACTAATGTTACAAAGGAACTGACGGGGCTGTGGTGGGAAATGCCTGGTGGGACAAATTAAAATCTAAAATTCGAACGTTTGCTGTCGATTTTAGTCGTCGATTCAGTCGTCTAGACAGGTTAGCGGCGCAAACTACTTGTGAGAAAAGAGATGATCGGGGAGTTAAATCCCGTGATAGTGGGGAAGTAGCCTTAGCTAAGGCAGAGTTGGCCCCCTTGCTTATCAAGAAGGATCAAGCTCTGGTAGTTAGGGCTTGGTTAAAAAGAATATCCTCTTAATCAACGAATATGGCCGCAGAATTGCGTGCAGGAAAAAGTAGGAGTGCATCACGGCGGCATATCGCGTGCATCACATTGCCGGATAAGAGGACCGTGACTACAAACTCGGGCATATATGAGGCTTTTCGCGATTACTTTCGGGATCTTTTTACCAGGGAGCTCGGTCTGAGCCCTGCTCAGTTCGACGCCTATTTAGCCGACTTTCCCTGCCTTGAGGCGGCTGAAGCGGCTGGATGTGAGGGTCCCATCACATAGTCGGAAATCTGGGAAGCTTTGAAACAGGTTGGTCTGGATAAATCTCCAGGATTAGATGGTCTTCCCTACGAAGTCTACTTGAGGCAGTCGCCCGTTTTTGTTCCCTTGCTGAAAATGATTTTCAATAACTGGATGAAGCAGGGTTCTATACCTCAACACTTCACCAGGGGTGTGATCAAGTTGCTGCTTAAGGACAAAAATGGTTGGGATGGGATAGGTAATTTTCGTCCTTTAGCTATGTTAAATACAGAGTTAAAGATTTTGGCAAAGATCTTAGCCCACCATTTGGAGCTTGTCCTGTCTAGTCTGATTGGCCACGAACAGACTTGTACTGTGAAGGGCAGGACTATTCAGGACAACCTTCATATGGTCCACTTGATCATAGAGAAAGTAGACAGTGAAGCCGCGCTGATCAATTTGTATCAGTTCAAGTCCTTTGTTAGGGTTGACCATCGATTCCTGGAGGCTATTCTTTCGGCTGCCGGTTTCGAGCCGGAATTTCCCTCCTGGATCCATCTTCGGTATGCGACCCCCGGTGCGCTGGTGAAAGTGAACGGTGTAAGATAGGAACCTTTCGTATTGTCTTCGTCCATTCGTCAAGTTTGCCCGCTTTCGCCTATGCTTTACGTTCTTGCACTGGAACCTTTCCCTCGCAAGTTAAAGGCGAATCCGGTCCTATGCGGAATTTCTCTACTTGGTGCTACCAACTCAGGTAATCCGCCTATGCTGACCACGTTTCGGTTCTTATGTCGAGCAGAGCCGAGATTGACGAAGTCAGCAAAGAAATCAGTGGTTATGAGATGGTGACAGGGGCCAACTTCAACCGCGATAAGTCTGTTGCCTTGCGGTTGGGTGCGTGGAAGGGAGTTTCTCTTCCCGGACCTTTTCCCTTTGACGGATGGGACGGTCCTGATCTCCAGTTGGAAATGAATTGGTCGGAGGTACAAGTGAAGGCCCCAATTGCAATTAATTTGTGGTCTCGAAGGAATCTTTCCTTGAAGTGGGTGGCGGAAGTATGTGTTTCACATATCTACCCGATTCTCCTTTACCGACTCTCGGTACTTCCACTTCCGTATGCCACACTAATATCATTAGTAAGGCTCTTGTTCTCTTTCTTGTGGAAGGGCAAAGCCGCTATGGTATCTCGGGAGATCTGTTGCCTTCATCCATCTGAAGGCGGTCATGCCTCGCATTGAGATTCGTCATTATATACTTCGCATTCGGTTTCTAGATCGTTTGTGTCGCCAATAGAAATTTCCCATCCTTGAGAAGTGTGCACTCGTGCGAGGAGGAGTCCCACCGTTTACCCCGAGCCGAATGCTCATTCTACCGTGAATGTCGTCTTGCTCTGAAACGCCTCTTACGGGCGTCGAATGGCCTCTCCAACGTCCAGGCGTTGTCTCGAAGGGTATTATATCAGGTATTAGTCAGGGGGTCCGTTCATGATGAGCTGATTGACGAGCTCTGTCTTACGAAGCAGGAGGCTCGCTCAATATGGCCTTGGGAGCCCAGAGTGAAATGCCTCAATAACGATGAGGCATCCCTCACCTGGTTCGTGATGCGTGGGGCCCTCTTGGTCGCAAAAAAAGTTAGCGGGCTGGAGAAATCTCCAAACTGTCGAAGCTGTGATGGGGAGGTCGAGACCCTGGGTCACGCTTTCTTTCATTGCAGGGTGGTAGCACCGTTGTGAAAGTTTGTTAAAGGCCACATGGTTCGCATGTTGCAGAGAAAGTTCTTTGTTCTTGAAGCATCTTTAGTTTGTAGCAATGTGGCACCGCCGTTGATGAAGGCTGAACTTTATGTGTTCCACTGCTCACTAGGTGTTATGAAAGTCGTGATTTGGACAATACGTCAGAAGGGATTCTATGGAGGTGAGAAGTTCACTTCTTCCCAACTGATCTTGTACTTTAAGCATCAGCTTAAAGTCAAGATTAGGATGGAAAGGCGGCGGCTCCCTTCATCAGAATTCGGCAAAAGGTGGGTAAATCTTGTTCGACTGTGTAGAATGAAAGAGGCTGATCTGGAGTGAGACTTTGATGCCGGTTAGGTACAGGATTTTGTCCTTCCTTGGTTGAACAGATGTAACCCATTCCGATATTAGGCAAGTTTAGGTTTAGTTTGAATCTATCGTTTCCTTTTTCCGGTTAACTTAGCTGGGGTATGTATGCTCATTGGCTCCTTTTATTTCTGTCACTATTTTTCTTTAGTTTAATTCTCCATCCCCTCCCCTGTTAAGTGGTCAGTGACGTCAGTTCTCTGGTAGATGCGGGATGCCTTTCGTTTCGCGTGTGTGTTTTTGTATTTGTTGTGTCTGAATGAGAGAGTGTTGGCGTGAGTGTTTTGGATTGCTTTTATACGATTATAATCCCGCATTTTTTTCGTCCAGTTAACTGATGTTTCTGCTACATTTAGGGATTGTGGGGGGTCCTATTACTAACCTTATTTTGTTTTTTCCCCAATCCCCTTTTTGGCCTTGTGCCACATTTTGTACCCTCGTATGAATAAATATCTATTAAAAAAAACGCTTGAAGATGAAACAGCATGATACTTTAATTCAATTTAATTTTTATAATTAAATTGAAGTCTTTAGCTCCGGTTTTTGAAACATGGGAATTCTTATGTAGCGAAGGAATCATATTTTTTTTAAATAATCATATATATATATATATATATATATATATATATTAAGAAATGGACAAAGTCCGACAATTTATTTATTAAAGATATTTTTTATGTTTAACGTTCTTTTTATAGATACAAGTATTTAAGTAAATGCTCTGTTTATAATAAACAGTATTAAATAACATTTACCGGCCTGAAATGTCCGAGAAATTTTCATAGAAAATATTCGTTCTTTGACAGGATTCGAACCTGTAAGGCACGTCAGCGTAAATGACGGTTCCGTATAGGATGCAGGTTCGAATCCTGTCAAAGGACGAATATTTTCTATGGCCTAATATCGTTATGACCATAGAATATTAGTGTTAAGCCTTTTTATTATATCCTATATATATTATGGACATTGAGTTCTACCTGGATTCTATCCTCTTGGAATTTTTTATTCAAAAAATATACATGTATGTGTATGCACCTATGTATATATATTTATATATTTTGCATATGTATATTTACCACTAATATTAGCTATATATATATATATATATATATATATATATATATATATATATATATATATATATATATATATATATATATATATATATATATATATAGTTAAATTCCCAGGTCAATATTGTTGACATGGAAAAAAAAAATCTCTTACTATAAAGGTAATTTACATTAACCAGAAAAAAAGGCTTAGACAGAAGCGTCTATCTTTTTAAATTTGGATTTTTTTTTTTAATGTAACTATAACAACAAGAACATTTCGATTTCTTTTTTGCCTTGAAAAAGTCGGAAGACGAAACGCGTCGGTAAATCTAAGATCTTTTTTCCAATTGTCATTTTATTTATACCATATATATATATATATATATATATATATATATATATATATATATATATAAATGAATGAATGAATGAATGAATGAATTTAAGTGTGTGTGTGTGTGTTTGTGATTAAAAGGAAAAGACAACAAGAAAACTTTTTTTTATGTTAACGCGTTTCCTGAAGAACCTTATCAATTCAAAATTAGAAATTTTATTTATGAACTTGTATTTATAAACACTGAAAGATTATCTGCTCAAATATTGAGAAAATCATCCTGAGGAGATCTGTTTCCACTTGAAGGCACACTGCAAATCGGTGTGATACCTTATCTTCTCTAACTCTATAAATATCGCGTATCAATTCTCACCAACCCCCCTTGTCTTGAGCTAACTCACGAAACTGCTGCATGTCTTCCAAACAATGGTTTTACCGAAAATGACAGAATTTTATTGATAGTTTTTAATGTCGTTGTTCAGCGTGTATACTTGATTGTTCAATGTCTATGGATGTTATTTTTCTAAGTATAGATGACAATGGTGATTGTTCAGATGAAGATTCCTCTATGGAACCTAGAGTTCATGAATTTATGTACTAGATTGGTAACAAGATCTCATCATTGTACACTTGAATTGGTTATATACAATCGTAAGGCCTTTGCTAACTTTATTTTCTCCCACTAATCGCTTGTGGAACTGTGGAAATTTCCAGCCATCTTTGATATTCAAAAGTTTAAATGCAGTGGCAATCGATCTCTACTGTCTACTCGATTCTAGAAAGATCTAAACATCTTATAAACGTAAACAATGTTAAAAAGTCATATTCTAGCAAGAAGATATCATCATTGTACACTTGAATTGTTTATATATAAACGTAAGTCCTTTGCTAACTTTCGTTTCTCACACTTATCTTCCGACTTCTTGTTTTCCAGCCATCTTTGATCTTCAAATGTTTAAATGGAATGACAGTCGTTATCTACTGTCTTCTCGGTTCTATTTCTTTATTGTTCTCGGTCATTAATGTTTCTTATTCTTTTACACTCAACAACACCTTGTGACTTTGCTGCGTTTATTGAGGTGAAATGATTTAAAAAAGTTCCATAATCGTTGCCGTTTGTTGCCAAATCTGTTAACTTGTGCGCTATTTAACTCAGATATTAATTTCAAGTCCTTCTTTGATTTTGGTTTCTTGAAGACGACAGCCAACATTTTTATAACTATCGAGGCCTCGAGACAATAATTCCTGTTTAACGCGTACTACCATAAACAACGAGAAACAGCTAAACCTCTTATAAACGGAAACAATGGAAAAAACCCATATTCGTTATGACTGCATTTTATAATATGATACTAATATGTGAATATTACATCCATTATTATTGGGTACAGTTAAGTAAACCATAAGTTTTATAAATATCATGATTATTTTAAAGACAGTGAACGGATTAATAGTCTGGTCAACGGCGTAGCCCGGGCCGGCAGTACATACACTAATTTCATATCTCGTGTATGATGCGACCCCCTTAAAATTAGCTTCAATCGTCACAAGATACGCGTGTATATATGATAAATGTAAAATTAAATTCGGGACAATAATTTATTTAAAAAACTGAATAAAAGGAGATGTTGGTTGGTTGGGTTTTATGGCATATCAACCACTGTGGGTCATTTAATGCCAAATTAAGGCATATATATATATATATATATATATATATATATATATATATATATATTAAATATACAGTACTATTAAACAAATAGCTGGCAACATTATTTTTTCAAAAGCGTATAGTTGGCAACATTATTTTTACCAAAAAACGTATAGCTGGCAACATTATTGTTCCAAATATCGCATAGCTTGCAACATTATTTTTTACCAAAAAACGTATAGCTGGCAAAATTATTGTTTCAAAAAACGCATAGCTGGCAACATTATTGTTTCAAAAACACATACCTGGCAACATAGTTTCAAAAACGCATAGCTGGCAACATTATTGTTCCAAATATCGCATAGCTTGCAACATTATTTTTACCAAAAAACGTATAGCTGGCAACATTATTGTTCCAAATATCGCATAGCTTGCAACATTATTTTTACCAAAAAACGTATAGCTGGCAACATTATTGTTTCAAAAAACGCATAGCTGGCAACATTATTGTTTCAAAAACGTATAGGTGGAAACATTATTTTTCCGAAAACATTATCTGAAGCCTTGTTGTTGGACGTAGTTTATCGTCATACCCAGGACGCGAATAAGAGGAGAACACAAAACAATATTTGCTATTGTGTAAAGTAAACAGGAAAAAGTAAAAGATAGACAGAAAAGCCAACAAGAAAGAAATTCCGCTCGATTCCCAAATATTCATTTATATAATGATTTATCTAATGTATTTTATCATGTATCTCGTGTATCATGAGAGTTCCTCTTTTGAGACATCAAATTGCAATAGACTAACCTCTTTTCCTCTTTCTCTTTAGTTAAATAAGTCAAAAAAAAGTAAAAGAGAATGATAAAAGTATCGTTAGTAACACTATATTCGGTGCGTAAACGCGTACAGCCATAAACAACCGAACGAGAAACAGCTTAACATCTTAATAAACGTAAACAATGGAGAAGATGCATATTTGCTATGTTTGTATTTTATAATATGATTAATGTGAATATTACATGCATTAATATTGAATACAGTTAAGTAAAACATCAGTTTTATCAAAATAATGTTCATTTTAAATAGCTATACATATATATTGCAATGCATTCCTGTATAAGGAAAATTTATGTTTCAATCAATGTCCGAGTAAGTTTAAATATTTTAATTGGAAAACGAGATATAATTTATATATATATATATATATATATATATATATATATATATATATATATATATATATATATATATATCAAGAACTATTTTAGGAATGTTTATGGCAATGTGGAAAAAAGTTCGTGTGACGTGTTTTGTCCTTTAGGACTTCATTGGACTAATGTGATCCTTACGTTGATATGGTTACGCATGCGCATGAAACAGAAGGAACGCTGAAATTTTAATTTTAAACTTAACTTTTTTTAAATATGTGTTTTGGATATAAATAATCTAGCCGATTTAATTTAGTTGCTTTTTGCTTACTTTTTTTCACTTTTGTGATTAGATATGCTAGAATAATAGAATATCTGGCAAGAAAGGTGACATGTAAGACCCTGGACATACATTTAATGTTGATGATCTAAAGATTAAAGCACAATGTGAAATATTTAATATCAAAAGCTATTAAAACATAAGCAAAAAGAAAAATAAATTAAATGAAATCCGCTCAACTATATGCCCAAAATATATATTTGAAAAAATTTAAATTTAAAATTTCAGCGTCAAGTCTCCTTCATGCTTTCTATAATTACATAAACATAAACATCAGTTCAAGAACAAAATGCGTCACATGACATTATAAAAATTATAAGACCACATGAGAAATTATATTAAAAAAACTGAATCAAAACACCTTGTCTGTCATATTAAATGAAGCTTGCATGCTTCTGAAAAATTTATTTCGGTTCAGCTCTCTGGGGAGGAAGTGTGGGTTTGTAAACAGTGACTATTCTCTCAGTCACTGTGTGTTTATCTAAAAATAAATACGCTTAAATTCACCTTCATCCCTGTCGTGCGCCAACGGCTTAGGAGTAGAATCTCTGACTGATGCCAATTCACACCGGTTTCTGATCCTAGCTAGAGGATGAGAATGATGAGCTGTGATAAAGCGAAACAGTCTGTCTATGGATGAAAATATATATTTATTTATTTATTATATTTGTATATATGTTTTTTATCTGTATATGAATTGTATATATCTATGTAGACTTCAAGAAATGCACAACGATGAGCCTTTTTACACATATAATTAGGTGTGTGCTGAAATATGTATTATATGCTGTATATTCTATTTTTTAAGTATGTACTTGTCTGTATGTATATATATATATATATATATATGCGTGTGTGTGTGTATATATGTGTGTATGTATATATGTATATTCATATATATATGTATATGCGTGAGTATCTATATATATATATATATGTATATACATGTGTCTGTGTGTGTATGTATATGCATGTGTGAATGTGTATATGTGTACATGGATATGTATGCATCTATATATATCTGTGTATGTATATGTATTTATACATATATATATATATATATGTGTGTGTGTGTGTGTGTGTGTGTGTGTATGTGTAGGTGCAAGTAGGTATGTAAGTATATATACATATATATATATATATATATATATAAATAGATAGATAGATAGAGAGAGAGAGAGAGAGAAAGAGAGAGAGAAAGAGAAAGAGAAGCACGGTGAGTAATGGATAGAGGCTTGGATTGAGGAATCGGAGAGCCGAGTTCGAATTCCAGTCGAATCCATTACATTCACTTACGTGCTATTACCCTTGGGAAAGGTGTGAATCCTCTTCTTCTCCCTCCAGCTATGGGTAAATAGCAGAACTGACTGGGCTCTATAGCCTTGGATGGTAAGGATAGGAGAAAAGACAACTCTGAATTCAAAACCTGCGGAGGGTCGTTTGGGGGACCTTGTGGCACGTAGTGCACCAGGTCTCTGTATTCGGCCCTTCAGTGTGGATGATTCTGGACAACCCTTCACCACTATAATCAAATCTCATGTGCTGGCGTCTGGCTGTGTGTGTGTATGGATGTATATATGTGTTTATAGTATATATTTAATTGTGGGTATGGGTATTTGTGTATGTATGTATATTTATATATATTTGCATATATATATGTGTGTGTGTATGTATATGTATTTGTGTATATATGTGTATTTGGGCTACATGTGGCCAAGTGGTTAGAATGTTCGCTTTCTGACCATGAAACCCCTGTTCGAATCTAACCATGGTCGATTTGTCGGGAAGAAAACTTCCTAATGTTATCGGAATAAATCGAGATCGATCCCAGAGTGTGGCACCTTTGGAAATTGCCTGAAAGCCAAAAGTGTCTGTCAAAAAATGATAGTGAGTATGATGTAGGGGTGGGGTATTTTATATAACTTTTTAAGTTTTTTCTATTTCATCGATTGGTTTGCAACATTGAACGAAACGTAAAGTTCGTAAATCTCCACAAAAGAAAAACAAAAAAAAAAAACATGTTAGCGATAACTTCAACAATATTAAATTCTGTGAGAATTTCAACACACTTCAGCTCGTGTAAAAAAAATCTAGGAAAATAAAAACAAAACGCGCAGATAACTAAGTTTATTTACATATATAATCATACACGCAAACATGTCAGTCTCTGTGTATTGACATGAGAGGGGAGGGGTAATGAATATTGTGTATAGAAGTCAACGTTCCAAGAAAAAACACTAATGCTGCCATAACAGGAAGTCACGCCCAGGACGCGATTTCATTGAGAAGTCTTAGGTCATTTGATTGCAGCTTACTCCCTTGAAACACTCGTTTCAAACGAAATGACGTCATTTTGAGAGTTGAAGATATTAGACAAGAAGGTGGAAGAAACGATCTCAGATTTGCATCAAACTAGCCATTTTCGCAGGGGAATTTTCGAACTGCTTCCCAGAAAAAAAATATATATATATATATATATATATATATATATATATATGTGTGTGTGTGTGTGTGTGTGTGTGCGCGCGCGCACACGCGCGTGTGTGTGTAAAGCTATTAAGATTCTATGACGTCTTGCTATAATGAGTTGAACGGTAGCTATGTTTATATCCGTTTGAGCTGACGCATGCTCCCCGCACTACCGTCTGTTTATTATTCTCTTCAATCCTGCCAGCAGGGAATTATGGGTAAGTGGATTTGTTTCCGGAGTAAACGACAAGGACAGTTTCCGCTGTTCCTCTGTGTAACCCCATAGAATTGATCATTTCGCAAGGGCACCGCCATTGCAGCCTAGGCTGTCAAGCGGCTGATTGACGTATACATACATGACAATTAAATAGCCAGAATGTCTTATAATTATGTAAAGATAATCTATTTAAATATGTACATATATTGTTAGATAGGTTTTCATATCTACGCAACAACTTGATAAATCCTTTTCTTAATGATTTGGGAGTTACATATCTTGGTTTGACAGCAAAGGTCCAGCGTAAAAGTAATTCGGACTTACAGCCATATCACGTTGAAACACAGATCCTCGTGCAATCACCAAAGTTAAGAAACGTCGAACCTGGTCAGTACTTAGATGGGTGAACGCTTGGTATTATCAGGGGCTGCAAGCTTTGGTGACCGGGTTGTGTAATTGATAACGGACCCAGAATTGGAAATTGGAAAGTCGATTTCCAATACCAATCGGATTCGTTATATTAACGCGCAAATACCATAGGAAGATTAGTGCAGTGGTGTCTTCCCTCTAATGAGGCTATTGTGGACTATTCCACGTACTATTAAGTTAGTAGGAAAAGTAAGCTTCGTGGGAACAGTGATATAGATTGTTCAATTGTCAAACTCTCTGCCTCCGCAGAGAGGAACCCGGACGAGGCTTCGTCCGGGGAAGGTAGACAGGCCCTGAACCCGTTTATGCGGATTCTAAGGGAATATTTTTGACCGAGCCTAAGGGATCGGAGAACCCACGATAAACTCGGCCTTGTGTCATATACATCCCTCGGGGCGGGGGGCTGTTAAATATTAACAGTGATATAGACTGAACGCTGGTCAACTGATACACACTCCCAAGTTGTGTAACACACTTCTGTTGTATTTACTGTTCAATACACTATTTATCTGCGGTACATCTTGTTTTGTCATTCCTTAAGTAATTACTTGATCACAACAATTATGAATCCACCTCTTCTCTCTCCAGCTATGAGTTAATTAGTAGGATCTGTATCAGTAAATCATTACTATTTCTTCCCCCACCAAAAAAAATTCTTAGAATCTAAAAATATTTGTTGACTTTAAATAATCTGTAAAGGGTTGATAAACCATGAAAAAGTAAGTGAATAAAAAAAACATAAAAGGGCTTGGTATTTTCCTTCAAAAGATGTGCAGAGATGATTTTCATTGTAAAATACTAGAAATGCAAAATTAAAAAAAAACACAATAAGAAATTTTGAAGTGTTTCGTTGATCAATTTTCGACTTTGAAAAATGTCGTCTGCCAGTCGTTTGTTTGCATGCGAGCACGCCTATTTCAATTCAATGGCAGATCATAAAATATTTCTTTTTAAATTAAAAAAAAATGCTTTTTAGAATTGTATTTGTTATCGAAAAATTCCTAAAAGTTCAATAAAATCTGATAATTATCTGTTTATTTTTTTAAGTTTTTTTTTTTTTTTTTGTCTCTTTCAGGATTTTATTGTTCAGACCAGGGTATGGATTGTCCAGATTGAGCTGGAGAGGATTTCAAACTCAGTCAAATTATGCATGTGCATATGTATGTGTGTGTGTGTTTGTGTATGTGCTCTTATCTGAATTTATGGACTTTTTTAACGTGACTCATATTAGAAATCACGTAGAAAAGTTAATAAAAGTTGTAGCTTTTAACTTATCTAGTATAATAAGCATTCTCTTTTTTGTGATATTCTTTTGCGGCTACGGAACGCTTCCCTTAACGTCAACCTCATGTCATTTTCTATTTCTATTATAAAAGAAGATCTGTTTGCGCCGCGCCGCGCCGCGCCGCGCCGCGCCTCGGAGTGTTTGTGTAAACTAAAATGCATATACCTGTATGTATGTATGTATGTATGTATGTATGTATGTAAGAAAGTGTCATCCCAAACAAACACTGGAGTAAATTCCCTCTTCCACTACCAAAGCAAGCATAAATAGATCCAATTTTTAAAATTAAACTAATTTGATAATCGAAAATGCGTGAAAACCAGAGTCACAAACTCATATCCATATAAATGAATATGTTATCTCGATCACTGATATTGAACGCTTTCCACGAATAAAATAATATATATATATATATATATATATATATATATATATATATATATATATATATTACGAGCCGGTACCAGAAACATTTTGAAAAATCCTAAGAATTTTAAAATTAAAATTCGTAGGTAAAAAATGGTCATTTACTAAAGGAATCGTAATTCCAATTGTAAAGTACATATCTATATCTATATCTATATATATATATGAAGAAAAATATACGGAAAAGACAAACAAAAATCCTTATATGCAATTATGCTGTTTTAATGTTAATATGTCAACGTCGGACGTTTCGGTCTAATAAACCATCTTCAGGACATATTCATAAAATATAATTAACATTATCAATTCAACATGAAAAAGACGATGGACATAAGAACAAGACTTATCCAAACAGATTGCATAATTGCATATAAGGATTTTTGTTTGTTTTTACCGTATATTTTTCTTCATACTGTCGGATCTATATCCATATATTTGCTTACATATATATATATATATATATATATATATATATATATGTATATATATATATATATATATACTGGTAAAATAATCCGTGGATAAGTAATACAAATCGATCCTATTAATATAAAATATTAAAACTGATTCACAAACGAGAGCTCAATATAATTTTTATTATAGAGCATATCAGTGATTTACAATTAATGAGATCCAAACAATTTACCTCATACAGATGATCATTTCGTCCATAGGAAAGACATTTTCCCTGAACTTATCATCAATCTGTATGAGGTAAATGGTTTGGATCTCATTAATTGTAATCCACACACACATGCACACACAAACACTCGCCCAAATATATATATATATATATATATATATATATATATATATATATATATATATATATATATATATTACAGAAATGAAAGTGTGTAGAGGAGAGAAAAAAATGAACACAAAGAGTTAGAGAGAAATAACAACGCGAGAGTTTGTTGTGGTTCGTTGTTATTTATCTCAAGCTCTTTGTGTTCATTGTTTCTCTCCCTTTCATTACACATTTTCTCGTTGTTTTAATCTAAATTAAATCTCCCGTAGAGGACTGATGAACGAGAGCGAATCCGGTTGCTTCGCTTTTAAAAATATCATGTAGCATTAAGCTACACACTTTCATTTTTGTTATTAGATTTTGTTCCTTTAAAAATATTTTATATATATATATATATATATACATATATATATATATATATATATATATATATATATATATATATATATATATATATATATATATATATATATATAGGGTATCCATAAAAGTTCGTGTGCACTTTAAAAAATGTATATCTTTATTTGTATGTATAGAAATATTCTGTAAAAAATGTTATACAGTTTAATGTACCTAGTTTATTTAAAATAACTACTGTGATTTGAGGCATTACTGTAAATCAGTTGGCAAATATTTTCTGTGAACTGCAAAATCGTATTACCCGTTGTATTCCTAATGATGGAAGACAAATTTCAATAAAACCTTAAAAAACATACATTTACTTATTTCTTATCCTTTTTATAATTACAAATTATCTCTATCGTAAACACAAATAAAGTTATAAAACTTTATGGACACCCTATATATATATATATATATATATATATATATATATATATATATATATATATATATAATGACTGACTGAGAAAAATGTGAGTTAGTAAGTATTTGGAAAATCACTTCTCTTTCTGACATCAGAAATCTGCTACCACCAGAATCAAATCCCACAATGGTCATCCAGGTAAAATAACCACTACATAAATTTGGTCTAATGCAATAATTCTAATTTGAGGGTTACTAAATTTGTATAACGTTTTACATTTATTTTCTTTCTAATTATTTCTTTTTCTTTCTTTTTTTATTTATCTATTGTAATTTCGGGCCTTTAGTTTTAAATCATGCTGAACAAAAGACCTTTGCTTGAAGACATACAAGAGATTTTTTCTTTTTCGAGTTGACCAACAAATCAAATATGAAAAACTATCTGACGTCAGAATTTTTTTACTTCCGGCTACAAAAAAACTTTTACGCAGAGTCGATCGAACTGTTGTAATCACGAATCAACGTGGGTGGAACAATATGAAATTTGTTTCCTTTAATTTAATTGAATATTTAAACAATTTATTAACCCATCACCTTTAAATGCTAATAAACACAAGACTGTGAAGCATCAGATTTATGACGTCAGACATTTTTATATTCTGGAAGTTAAGAATCACACCCGAGTTAAAAAAAACTTTTATTCACTTGTTATTTGTGTGTGTGTGCGTGTGTGTGTGAACATGAAGTTTACTAAACTCAGTTAAACATTATTTACTTTATCTACAGTATATTTATTTATCTTCTTTATATATATATATATATATATATATATATATATATATATATATATATATATATATACTTTCTCGTCCAGTTTTATCATAAGTAGCAAAGCTGCTTGGGCTCTTTTTGCCTTGACAGGGCAGCCAGTCTTGTAGATGATAACTGAAAATCTAGCAACAAATCATGAGACAGCAAGGCAGGGTAAGGTCTATTATTCCCCACGTCTGACAGAGTTGAGGAAGGGCAGGATTCTGCACTGGTCTGCAAAAAATGAGTGATATAAATAAAGAAAATTATATATATATATATATATATATATATATATATATATATATATATATATATATATATATATATATATATATATATATATTTATGCTCTACTTTCGTATCGAGCACTATTTTTTAAAAATAATAACAAAAATACTAAGGAACTTTGGATTATTTACCAAACCAGTTTCTTTTCTTATTTTCTATAATATTTTCACAAACACACACACACACACATATATATATATATATATATATATATATATATATATATATATATATATATATATATATAATACATGTATATATAATACATATATGTAGAGTGAGAGACGGACGTTCGACCAAAATGTTTTTGTTATGGTATTGTAAATGTTTAAACAGTAAATATTGTCAAATAGTTATTAGTCATTCTTGAAGGGTTGTGCAAGACGTGTATACCATGTGCTTTGTGGCTAAAATGCTGTTTGGAAAATGTATGTGATTTGGAACGAGCATCTGTTTCTCTTTAAATATGTTTATGTGTCAGGATTTGTGCCAGCTAAGGTAAGACACATAAACATTGTATATGTGTTAACTTGTGTTTCTAAAATTGGGAGTAGTTATATCGTATAAAAGTCGAAATGAATTTTCAAGATTTTTCTATGATGGCATTTGAAACGAAGGAAACTCATTTTCAGCGAAGCTGATTTTTTTTTTTTTTTTAAATTCAATGCATCTGGTGTAAATAAAGATAAACAACATAATTTTGACAGACAATTGTAATATTATTGTAATAGTTCACTAGCTTTTATCTAGCAAAGTTTTGCTTAATAACGTTATTATATATTTTGAAGTTAATATTTACGAATATTGCTCTTAGGTATTGAGCATTTTCTAAAATGTACTGGAATTAGTTGATTTCAGGGTGGAATTTATCCAGTAGTATATTTGGACTATATATATATATATATATATATATATATATATATATATATATATATATATATATATATATTATAAGTTAATAGACTTAAAATATGGTTTTTCGCGACACAGTTCCAACCATGTTTCAAAAATGGAAGCTAAAAGCCCCTAATTTAATTTTGTACTTAAATTAAAGACATCACTTTCATTTCATCCTCAAGCGAATATATATACATATATGTATATATGTATATATATATATATATATATATATATATATATATATTTAAATTGTGTGTATGTAGGCAGCATTTTTTCATTCATACATGTTTCATTAAATAATTTTTAATTTTATTTATGTAAATTCTTTTCATAACGTCTGATAAGCTTAATAACATTATTATGCTTATCAGATGTTATGAAAAGAATTTACATAAAATAAATAGACAACACTTGTCTATATTATTTAATGAAATATGCATGAACGAAATATATATTTTTGGACTATATGTATATTTTGAACTATATATATATATATATATATATATATATATATATATATATATATATATATAGAGAGAGAGAGAGAGAGAGAGAGAGAGTGAGTGAGTGAGACTTATAGATTTTGAACTATATATATTTATGTTGGTCACACCACAAACTCGCTTTCACGATGCTTGACTCTACATTTGAATGATAACTCTAACATTTTTAGGCATTTAAAACAACATGCCTGGCCGCGTTCACAATTCCGGAAAATAACGGCTGAAAACACACTTATACTTATACATGAAAACAATAAACAAAAATTAAAAATTCTTGAAGCTTTATACATAAAACAGTTGAAACCTATATATATATATATATATATATATATATATATATATATATAACGTGATAAGGATATAGTTTTAAAGTGTATCGTATTTATGAATTAAAGTGCATTATATCAGGGATAACGGTATGCGTTGCTTTTAAGCATGAAACAGTGTGTCGCCGCTGGGTGTTGACCTCAATATCCATATATATATATATATATATATATATATATATATATATATATATATATATATATATATTTATATAAACATGTTTCATTAAATAATATAGACAAGTTTTGTCTATTTATTTTATGTAAATTCTTTTCATATCGTCTGATAAGCTTAATAACATTATCATTAAACGAAGAAAGAAAATCACAATATTGATACATATTTTTTAATCGAATCTAAGCTTTCCGCTTACATAAGCCATTATCAAAGATGACAATTACAATACAATATATTAAGTAATACACGGACAAGAAAGTGATGATAGTCTGTTTCTGTTTACATGGATGATTTCAAAGCAACGATAAACACATGCATATAAGACGCTGGAAGCGAAAATTGCTCATGACGTCACACATGACCATTCGAGAGTGAATTCGAGAAATCTTAAGTATGGGAAGCCGTTGGTATTAGGTTGGTGCAATAATAATGACGTAATAATGTCGTTTTTTGACGTATTTTTAACGTCAAAAAACGACATTATTACGTCATTATTTTTGCACCAACCTAATATAAACCAATAGTTTCTGTTACCAATTATAGACATTTAGGAATATTTGTGGATATTTCATAGTTTATTTTGTTCAGGTTAGGTTTCAACTGTTTTATATATATATATATATATATATATATATATATATATATATATATATATATATATATATATATATATATATATTACTAAGACAAAAAATTAATGTAACTGATAGTTATGAATTGTTTTGTAAATGCGAATGAAACGCGCTCCATCATAGTCTGTTAAGAATATGTAAGGGAGGTAACTTAATTTATATGTTTTTTATTATTAATGTTTTAAAATATTGAATTTGTTTGTTTTTTTAATTACAATTTGAGTATCCCAAAACATTGCTTTTATTATCATTTTAAAACATTATTGCTACGCTCATAATTAATATTATTTAGTATTGGTTGCAACTTTTTTTATTCTTATTTTCATGGTGGGGTATGCTTGTATTGTCAATTAATATTTCTCTAAAACGTGAATGTGGAAAGGACTGTCCTTTTAAATGTTGTACAATAGGACTCGAATCCGACATGTATAATGTATGCCTCTTGATAATATATATATATATATATATATATATATATATATATATATCTTTTCGTTTCACTTGGTTTCTGTTTCATTTCTCTCTTTCTCATTCCCTACATTTCCTTCTTCACAACGTCTTTTTCCTCCTTCTTATGTCTCTCACCTTTTCTTTCAATTCTCTTTATGCTTTTTATTCTTATTTAAGTTAGAAAACTTTACTGATTCCCTCTAAAAACAGTAGTGGATCGAGAATATATTACACTCAGTAGAAAATCATACATACAACTAAGCCGAATGCTATTATAAATTGAACGGATTAGTATTTTAGCGAATAATGGGGATTTCCAACAAGGAGACTGAGGAAACTGTTGAATGTTCGAGGAGACTTGCTGTCACTTTATCTCTAGCGATAACCATCAAACATTATAACGATTTTCTCGGATCAATTACTAAAATGGCTTCAAGCGAATTGATTCTATAAATTATAAATACGATTCTTGTCCAGATAATACAGACGGGTGCTATAAAATCACAACGAGATTTCGAGCAATTGACAAAAAACACATCATCTGAAGACTTCCAACAGCAGCAATAACCACAATGGTATGTACATATAACTGGAAGAGAATATGATGATATAAGGAAGCTGTTAATTTCTAAACTTAAAAAAAAAAAAATGTTTTGGGTAAAAATCTTATGAATACTAGAAAGAACTAGAACAATGGACTTGAGATTTGACTGATTTGTTTTTTATGGGTTATCAACCATGTATAGGTTATTTAAAGCTAAGACATATGTTGGATTGTTAGAATATTTCTTTGTTTTACGAGGGAATATTACATTAATATTGTTTTTTAAAATAACAATAATTTTTACAGATATAAATCTTATAAATAACTGAGGGAGAAGATAGATACATACTTTTCCCAAAGTTATTCGCCCGTGAGTAAATATAACGATTCCGACTGGAATTAGAACTCTGCTCTCCGATTTCTCATTCCGAGACGCTAACGATTTTCCCCACCCGCACAGTGGACTTGAGAAATCTAATTTTCTGAAAAACATTATCAATAAAAAAAAATGAATTTCAACCGACAAAAACACAAACTCTTCGGTAAATAAATGCTGTATGTCTCCGGCTAATTTCATTATTACTATTTGGCGTGAATAGGAAAAAAGCATAATAATCGCCATATTTGATATAAAGTGATAGAATTTCGTGTTA
Organism: Acanthosepion lycidas; assembly: GCA_963932145.1. Lineage (NCBI taxonomy): Eukaryota > Metazoa > Mollusca > Cephalopoda > Sepiida > Sepiidae > Acanthosepion > Acanthosepion lycidas. Next base: position 12,508,038 of record OZ010596.1, read on the forward strand.
TAGAAATGAAACAATTTTGGCCTAGTAATTTTAGTCTTTAAACAATTTAATGAAAATTATTTTATCTGATCTTGACGCCGATATTGGATCTTTTAATCGATCAATATTTCGTCTGGCAACGACAAATTTAGATACAATATTGATGCCACTGAACGGTACTTACCGATAAGTGCGACTTGTTTTCTTTTATTTAGCCACAACGTCAACAAAAATGGTGGCCGACTTTAAGCAATATTACAAATGCATTATTTATATTTTCTGCTTGAGTATTGTAGTATTTTTATCACTACAATTAACTGTTTTGCGTCTAAGAAAGAATTCTGCTTTTGTTTTTTTCATTATTAAAACACAAATCGCCGAAGAATGCTAACACGAAACAAAAGACAAAAACATTATGACCCTCCAGGGCATGTTAAGAGAATCTGTTGTTATGGTAAAGGACTGGGTTCGACTATTTTCGTTATATAAGGTTACAATAAAAATGGATATTTCATTAATAAGTAGAGAAGATCAAGTTGCAGGACCGATGAATATTGTGTTTCTGTGTAACTGTAATTATACTATGTCACTATAATTATAACAATCCACCCCCGTGGACGAAAAAAAGAGCTCGGTTCGAAATTCCAACAAATATTTACCTGAAGAAGGCCGGAGCGTACAAAGGCTGAAACGTTGTGAATATGTCAATAAAGATTTGGACAACAGTCCGAACAAAATAAATAGTGTAAATAGTCACTTTAATAGTTAAATTGTCTTACATTATCGAATTGGTTAAGAGGAGATGTTTAAATTTGTTATTCTTTCTTTCTTGATTTTCTTTCTTTTTCATCTCTTTTCTTTTTCTTCTTTCTCTTTCCTTTTTCTTTTACTTTCTTTTTTCTTCATTCTTTCTTTCTCTTTTCGCTCGTTTCTATTTCTTCTTTTTTATTATCTTTCCTTTCTTTTACTTTCTTATTGCTGGATTCAGGAGAATATTGGATATTTAAAATTCAATTCCTCGATAGAGTTCCAACTTGACTGTTTCACTTTCTCTTTGACCGAATTCTGGATCGGAGCTAAAGCTGAATCTTTCACAATTTCTGAAATGGCGCTACATGTTCTTTTGTCATTTAACCCCCACATACATATGTGAAACGATTTTTTCATTTTTAACCCTTATTAAAACCAAATATCTTTCAACACTGAAAAACATAGAGGATGCTTTACGCCCAGCAGTGTCAAATATTTCACCAAGGTTTGTCATGCAACAAAAAACATGCAACTTTGGTTTATTATTATTATTATCATTATTATTATTATTATTATTATTATTTACTTTCGCTTATATTTTTACTTGAAACATTTACATTGGTTTAATTAGTACTTGAAACAAATTCCAAAAGTACTTTTATTGTGTCTATATTTCTGAGATGAGGTATTATGTACACTATTTACATTATTCGGACTATTGTCCTCATGTTTCGGCCTTTGTACGCTCCGGCCTTCTTCAGGTGGTTGGAATGTCGAACTGAACCCTTTATTTCGCTCACTGGGGTAGACTGTTCTAGTTCCACGTGCCATGTCTAATGGACGTCAGTTATCTCCTGTTAATTCTCCTTTCTATGTTCTCCACTGCCTTAACCAGATATTGAACTGACACTCTTTGGATCCTGTCACTGGATCTAGCTAAGGACACATGGCACAGTGGATAAAGACGTTAGTTAGATCCGGTGACAGGACCCAAAGAGTATGAGTTCAATACCTGGTTAAGGCAGTGGAGAACATGGAAAGGGGAATTAACAGGAGATAACTGATATCCATTAAACATGGCACGTGGAACTAGAACAGTCTACACCAGTGAGCAAAATAAAGGATTCAGTTCGACATTCCAACCACCTGAAGAAGGCCAGAGCATACAACGGCCGAAACTTTGTGATAAACATGGCGACAAAGATGATGACAATAGTCCGAATAATGTAAATAGTGTACTTTTATTTTGACAAATAATATAACTCTTTTTTTTATAAATATATGGTTCATCAAAAAAAAAAAAAAAAATGATTTATGTATTTATTAATGACTGGGGTCACGAAGAATCTCGTGATGTAAAATGGCGTCATGAATGAAGAAAGTAAGAAGCGCTGTTTTAAACAATGAAACTGATGTACTACTTAACTTTAAAATCTACTTTAAAACACTGAAATTTGCATCACTGGTGAAATCATTTGGATATCTACAGTTATTTAGTTTGGTAAAACTAATCATCCGTCACGTTTTTGTTGAAGAATCACTTTCATTGCCTTCTTTTATGTCGTCCTTTTATCGATTTCCCAATAATTGATCAAAGGAATGACAAACCAAATATGAATCAAAAATAAATTTCATGCTGTTTGAATTGATTTTTTCATTTAAAAAAATATTTTTTAAAAATACCGAGTATTAAAAACAAAGAATAAAAACGAAAACCAAATCTATAAATTTGGAAAAAAGAACACATGGCGCAGTGGCTAAAGACGTTGGTTAAATTCAGTAACTAGACCTAAAGAGTTCTGAGTTCAATACCAGAAGCGGTGAAGCAAGACATGTAGAGTCGGAAGACGCGTGGCACGTCGGACTAGAACAATCTACCCCGGTGAACGAAAGAAAGAGTTCTGTTCTGGGATTCTTTTGCGTAATTTAGACCACAATTTATCGATTGCACACTCACTCTCTCTCTCTATATATATATATATAGATGTACATTGATTTCATCTGACATTCTTTTAATGAGAACAACATTCCATCCGAAAGCGTTTTTTTTTTTTAATAATTTATTTTTGTTTTTATTAGGTTGGTGCAAAAATAATGTCGGTTTTTGACGTATTTTTTAACGTCAAAAACCGACATTATCTTTGCACCAACCTAATATCAATCTCTGTTACTTAAAAAGAAAAAAGTTAGTGTCATACATGATACATGATCATCTCTATTTCGATTCAAGACTGACTCGGTAGAAGATTCGCCGAGTCAGTAGGCTGCCATTCCTTTCCATTGTAAACTGATTGCCGCCAAGGCCAATCCTTTTCCTGCAATTTCATCCGTAGCTGCGGAGAGAAGCGCTATGTTCGTATATTACCTAAAAGCAATTTTATGCATCCTCTCTCCTGTCGTCGTAATGCCGGCCGATTTCCACGGCATGCAGCAATAAACGACATCATCCGAAGAGGTTTGGATGCAGCTGGGTTTCCTTCCCACATCGAACCCGTAGGCCTCGACCGTGGTGATGGAAAGCGGTCGGATGGCATTACCATTTTCTCTTTTAAAATGGGTAAGTCTATGATTTGGGATGCGACCTGTGCCGATACATTTTCGACTGGCAGTTTGATCAGGTCCGCGGTTGATCCGGGATCCATCGCCCGGGAAGCAGAGATAAAAAAAAAAAAAAATAGTTAAATATTCTCCTCTTGATGATAGACTTTTTTTTTTACTCCTGTGTCAGCGAAGACTTCTGGGGTTATTGGCACTCGTTCGATTGCGTTCCTTCGGAGGATTGGCGCGATTGCGCCTCGGTTAAGGGATGAGCCTCGCGAAACGGAGTGGCCCTTGCAGCGTGTCTCACTGGCGATGGTTCGAGGTAATGCTTTCTCCATCATTGCGGCTGGCAGAGGATAGCAAAACAAATTGTTTATAGTTACTTTGTTCAAACATTTTTTTCAATAAACAATTCACCATTGAGAGAATTGAAATGTTAGCAACAATAATCTTCTATGTCAACATAAAAATATTATCTTGTTAAAATGTCCGTGTAACCACTGTGAAGATAATTCATGCGAGCCGAAAGCTTAGATCAAAGACCAACTTATTAAAAAAATATCCAAAATTAAAAAAAAAATTAAGCATAAGTGAATGCAACGAACCCAACTGGATTTCGAACCTTGTTCCGATTTCTCATTCAGAGCCGTTATTCATTTACTAATAATAGAAATTACACTTAGTGTATACTATTCAGACTTGTTTTGTTTCACTTTTAAACGCGTAATCTAACCTAGTAAACGACGTACTATATTTTGATGAGAACATTCGTCTAAAGCAGGCCCAGCCAATGTCCGACCCGGAGGTCAATTACGGCCCTCAATCAAATTTCATATGACCCACATCCTCTGTCACAGAATGTATCACTTACGGCCCGCCAGTATGTAAACTACACGACTAAGAAATGCAATTTCATGTTTTACCAAAACAGTAATACTGTGCGGCCGCCCTCTGGCGTTGTAACTCTGATTTTGGCATTTTCCAGCCTATTTTTTTAAATAACTGCCTTTGAACCAGATATGGCTTACACAGAGCAGACAGATCTCGGTATCACCCTTCAAATTAGTGCAGGCAAAATATTTCTTTTGGTCATCTGAGATGAATAAATTCTAAAATCTTAATGAATTAAATTTGTTTTGTGTTGGTCAAAATCAGTTATAAATCTATTTGGACACTTAGGCTTGTGTCCATTTTGTTTTCTACTTCTTAATAAAATGAATATTAGTGTTATGTTCCCATTCATGTTTTTAACTTAAAAGTTAACAGACAACATTGCTTACCAATAATATATAATCTTGAAGATTAACCTGAGATATATTAAAGCTTCATGGAAGTTCTTTTTTTCTCAGACATATTTTACATCATCTTCTTATATGGGTTTTTGATAAGATCAGTTTAAATTTGTTTGTCATCCATGTGAAGAAATGAAAATATGCCAGTATCTATCTATATTTCTGAGATGAGGTATTATGTACACTATTTACATTATTCGGACTATTGTCCTCATATTTGTCGCCATATTTATTACGATGTTTCGGCCTTCTTCAGGTGGTTGGAATGTCAAAACTGAACACTTTATTTCTCTCACTGGGGTAGACCGTTCTAGTTCCATGTACCATGTTTAATGGTTGCTGAAGAGATTAGGTTAATAATACCTAGAAATTCATACATTGCACAGTGGATAAAGGCGTTAGTTAGATCCAGTGGCAGGACCTAAGGAGTGTGAGTTCAATACCCGGTTAAGGCAGTGGAGAACTTGGAGAGGGGAATTAACAGGAGGTAACTGATAACTGACATCCATTAAACATGACACGTGGAACTAGAACAGTCTACCCCAGTGAGCGAAATAAACGGTTCCAACCACCTGAAGAAGGTCGAAGCGTACAACGACAAAAACGTTGTAATAGCTATGGTGACAAAGATGGGGACAATAGTCCGAATAATGTAAATAGTGAAAATATGCCATTTGCAATAAAATTTTCATAAGATAATTCATTTGCATTTAATTTTAATAGTTCAACCAATGACAAGTTGGCGCCCGCGCATATTTACCTCGCAAATGTGGCCCTCTTTAAAAAAAAATGTTTGAACATCCCTGGTCGAAATGGTTAAATCTGAACTGACTCTTGGTTTATGGATGGACTAAAGACGGTAAGCATATGTACACAAAAAAAATTTGTTTTATTCTTCGTAAAATCAAGTTGACAAGTCCTCAGTGAAATAGAATCAAAGAGTTGAAATTCAAATAAACATACCAAACGATAATCAAAATGTCATGTTATTGATTTTGATATTTGAATTCCAATGCAGTTATTCTCAGAAGAAATATTCAATCGATCTTTAATCTGCTTTCAACTATTGATTTATGTTTAAAATTGTCCAGTTACAAAATATCCTAAGACGAGATGCTAAATTACACAGACGCTTCTCTGGCCACAACCCGTCACCATATCGTTCTATTTTTCAATCGATATCGCCTCACGCAAGGCAGTAAAGCCACTAAGACGCAAGGGGTTACAGGATGTGGGATATTCAGCAACAGAAACATTTATAATGAGCAGGAAAGAGAAAAGAGTAATCAGGAGGACAGTAGATAGCAATTGACATTGTATTATGTCAATCGATATCTGCTGTGAACTGGTGCTACAAAATCAAAAAAAATAACAATTAACAGAAACTACATCTGTTGAGGAGTTTCAATAACAGCAACAACTAAAATGAATTGCCGATGTAACTCGAAGATAAAATAATGACATAATCGAGATGATGACTTTATAAAATATTACTAATTAATGATGATGAGGGGGGCTGCTGATGACATAGATATCCATGGTTAGGATAAGGATTATCTTGAACAAAAATAATCTTCAATTGGAAGGAGAGCAGCTACATTGAATCTAGTTGGTGGGGGAGATAGATTTATACCTTTCCCATTTGTGCGTAGTTGAATATAACGAACTCGACTGGAATTCGAACTCGGATCTCCGAGTTCGCATTCTGCACCGATATCTATTATACCACAACTCAACACCTAGCAAAGGTGAAATTTTGGCGCTATACTTCAAGTTTACTGGCTTACCATAAAACATACATATATACTGCAAATGTGGAAAAATTCGAAAATTCCCAATAGCATAATACGACTGAAACCAAAACAGAAGAATTGTCCTGATCTAAAAAAAAAAAAAAAAAAAATTGTGTCACATTTCAACCCTGACCACAGTAAACTGAAGATGGCCACGGAAATGAAATATACAAGTACAGGTGTGAACAGGTGTGAAGAGATGGACACTGATCATTTAATCATTGCATACCAAATCCCAAGCTAATCTACTAGCAGAGAATAGCGTGCCTGCTTTCCCTCCAAGAACAAAATTATTATTGATGATGAGGGGGAATGCTGATGACATTGATATCCATGGTTAGAATCAGGATTATCTTAAACAAAAAAAAAAATTTGCATTTAGAAGGAGGGGAGCTACATTGAATCTAGATTCAGTTGTGAAATTAGTAAATATTAAAAACTTCAAATACCTCGGTGTATGGATCAATTATAAAAATTTAGTCTAAGAATAAATGAAACACAAAATAGGGCGTACTAAGGATAGTTTGACCCATCACTGCAGATTGCTACGAAACCAAAACATTAACATAAAAACTCGAGTTATGTTCTTAAAAAACTTAATCAAATCGAGACATTCATCTGGTTGACATGCATGACACCAAACTTGTTCAGAAATATCTAAACTGTCAACTGTATACAACCTTTTGCTCAGATCAATGGCTACGACGTAATGAAGCCTATAGGTCTGAGCGCGAGCCTTCCATCTTTAAACCTTGTGAATTGGCGCTATAGAATCACAAAGAACAGTAACAATTAACAGAAACTACATCTGTTGAGGAGTTTCAATAACAGCAACAACTAAAATGAATTGCCGATGTAACTCGAAGATAAAATAATGACATAATCGAGATGATGACTTTATAAAATATTTCAAAAAGAAAAAAGATAGTAAATGAAACACAAAATAGGGCGTGATAAGGATATTCCTTTTCAAAAAGAAATAAGATAGGAAGAAAGACCCTAGTAATACTGGAAAAGTTCTATTATTTACTGTGCTTGAGAAATTTATTTTACTGAAAAATTGCTTAATCGAAAGAGTTTATGAATTTCAACCGAATGTGGCACAGGCTGCTCGGTCAATGAATACTAAATGTTTCCTTATAATTCATTTTTTTTTATCGTTTTCACCCCATGAAAGGCAGTAAAGCCACTAAGTCACAAGGGGTTACAGGGTGTGAAAGAATTAGGACAGTAGATAACGATTGACATTGTATTATAATTTTGGCTAACTAAAGTTATCTGGAAAGCATGGAGTCAGATGGGAGTTCCAAAGCGAGAAGTGCGAGAGAAGAAACTTTTAGCATAGAACTTCCGGTTATATCTAGCCAGTTCAACTGTAAACTGATGAGATCTCGACGCCAGTCTAGTGTCCTGCTTAAATTCAAAACTTCTACGTACCATAGCGAAGAGCTTATCCGAACAATTACCATGAAATTATTTAGAGAAAAGGCACAGGGAGGATACGTTATGGCGATGAGAAAGTTTCTGAATTCGTGATGCCTGGTCAGGATCTATAATATTGCTGATTCTTCTTTGAATCTTATCAAGGAGCTTAAGGTAAATAGCAAGGGTAATGGGCCATATGTGGCAGCCATATTCTTACCATGACCGAATGGTAGATTTATAGATATGTATGATAGATTCTGGAGAGAAGAATTGTCTTGTCTGTCATAGGGAAACAACTTTCTTAGCTGCTGACCTAAAAATGGATTAAATATAGTCTTTCTACCTCATGAGAGCAGAGAACGTGAGCTCGAGAAGGCGCAAAGTGTTTTTTTCCTGGAGGATAGCATCGGTCATGCTGCTAATGGAAGGCAACGAGGCGGCTCTCAGATGATTAATGGAGTGAAGTTTACACTATTTACATTATTCGGACTATTGTCCTCATCTTTGCCGCCATATTTGTTACAACGTTTCGGCCGTTGTACGCTCCGGCCTTCTTAATATATATTACATTCAAAAACTCTCAGTATCATAACGAATAGCTCATTTGAACAATTACCATGAAAGTATTTACAGAAAAGACATAAAAAGGCAACCTCAAGACGCTGGGAAGGTGACTGGAGCTGAGCCGCCAGATCAGGACCAATAATATTGCTGATTATTCTTTGGATCTTATCAAGTAGTTCAAGGTAAATAGCAGGGGCAATGGACCATATGTGGCAGCAATATTCTTACCATGGCCGATATGTATGGTAGATTCTGGAAAGAAAAACTGTCTCGCTCGTCATAAAGAACTTTTTTCTTAGCAGCTGACCTAATAATGGATTCAATATAGTCTCATTCTAAGCAGGGGAGTAAGACCACTAAACCACAACGGGTTACAGGGTGTAGGAGAATTAGGAAAAGAAACAATGATGAGCGGGAAGAGGAAAGAGTAATCAGGTGAACATTTTATTTTCATTTTATTTTTTTCAGATTAAAATTATCTTGAAATCAAGGAAACAGAAGAGAGTTCTACAAGGCAGAGGTGCGAGAAAAGTAACCGTTAACATAGATCTTACAGTTACATTTAGACAGTTCAACTGTAAATTGATGGGACCACGACACCAGTATAGTACTGCGCTGAGATTAAAACAGATTACGTACCATAGCGAAGAGCTCACCCGAACAATTACCATGAAAGTATTTATAGAAAAGACACAGAGATATAAACTTACGGGGGGGTGGGAAACTGACTGAAGCTGCTCGGCCCGGTAGCTAGGATCAAAGTGTAGTATCTGCGCTTTGTGAGCTTCCGGGCTGGCTTCTGTCGAACTCTCTAATGCAGAGAGGAACTCGGACGAAGCTTTGCCGAAGGGCAAGGTTGCGTTCGGGGAGGTAGACAGGACATGAACCCGTCTAGGCGGGTTCAAAGGTCACATTTTTGGCCGAGCCTACGGGCTCGCGGGCTACCCACATTAAACCGGCCTTGTGCCACATTTAATCCTCGTGGGTGGATTAATAAATACCAAACTGACTGAAGCCGAGCCGCTAGATCAGAGCCAATAATATTGCTGATTCTTCTTTGGATTTTATCAAAGTCACATGGTAAATAGCAGAGTCATCGGACCATATGTGACAGCAATATTCTGCAAATTCGGACATGAACAACGCGCTTATTTTTTGTACTGTTACAGGAATTATCCCCCATTGTTTTAGTGTTAATTTGATAAGGGAGAAACATTGAAATAATATGGTCATAGTTGTTTCATCAATCATAGCACTTTCAATGGCATCTTCATTTAAATAAATATTTTTCACACTATTTACATTGTTCGAACTGTTGTCCTAATTATTTTCATATTGACGCTGTTTCGGCCGTTGTACGATTCGGTCTTCTTCAGGCGATATTTTTTGGAATTTTGAAGCGAACCCTTTGTTTAGTCCACATGGCACAGTGGATAAAAGCGTTGGTTGAAGTAATCCAGTTACTTGACCCAAAGAGCTGTGAGTTCAATACTTGAACAAAACCTGAAAAAAAAACTTGGAGAGATCAGTTACTAAAAGGAGCTAACTGAATTTGAGATATCCCCCCGCAAAAAAGAAGGCATGACATGTGGACTGAATAAAGGGCTCAGACCGAAATTCCAAAGTATATTGCCTGAAGAAGGCCGGAGCGTACAACGGCCGAAACGTTGTGAATATGACAATAAATGTAAATAGATGCAATACTTCATCTCAGAAATATACAAAACTAATGTTCACTTTTTATTAAATCGGCACTATTGTTCTCATCTTTATGTCTTATCACAATGTTTCGACCGTTGTTCCTTTCAGCCTTCATCAGTTGTATGTCAATCTGGATAACCTAGGGGAATTTTGAATTAAAACCTTTATTTAATCTACAGAATAACACAGTGCACAGTGCACAGTGTGTATATTTAGATTTATATCCTTAAAAGAAAGGGGGAAAGTACTAATCATAAAGAAACAGAATGTATGGTGGTCAGCAAAAGAAATTACCAAAATGCGATCGACGAATTAGAGATATCAGCATGGAAATAGTACAGGAGCTTAAATATCTGCGAAGTGATTCAGCAGATGACGGAAAATCTGAAAACCTGAAAGCGCATTGGAAGAGCAAAAGATGCCTTCCAAAAGACAAGTAATATATTAAAAAACGGGAAAATTTCGTTAGAAACAAAAAGAGAGTGTTGGACTGCTGTGATATCAATCCTAGTGCAGTTAATACTGTACAATCTCCTTACAGATTAAGGCGAAACTTGAGGCAACAGAAATGTGGTTCTGTAAAAGTTGGTGAGAATAACATGGAAATAGTATGAGAGCAATAAGGAAGTTTTAAGGAAAATCGAAACAAAAAAGGTAATTAAACAATCAGAAAGAGAGATAATTTATCGGACACATAATGAGAAAAGAATGCCTGAAAATTTTGAAACTGACATGTCATATTATAGACAAGAGGAACGGATGAAAGTCGCTAGTAACTTAAGGAGCCGATATAAATTAATAGCAGAACAAGGAGGAGAAAGGACAGTAAAAAACAAATATTAGAAAGAGCTACAAAGGATAGGAAGTTATGGAGAGCCATGATCGTCTACGTCCTGAAATGATACAATCCGAAGAGGAAAAAGAAGAAGTTTTTTCATTAACTCTTTACATGTTTCGCCAATGTATTTTGGACAGCATTGTTTATTATTTGGTAGACTCCAGTTGGTGCCGTCAATTTAGTTCCCATACTCGTTTAATTTTTAATTGCTTTTTAAATGTTTTTAAACGTTTTAACGCAGATATTAGCTAAATTTCTTTCATGTTCTTCAGCTATGGAGTTGTAGGTGATATAAAGTGGATGTGCAGGTGGTGTAATAGACAAAGCCTCGACATGAAAAATATATGAGCCGAGTTCGAATTTCAGTCAAGTTCTTTACATTCCCTTACACGCTAGTAAGGTATGAGTTCACTCTCTCCGCCCTACTCAGCTATGAGTTAAATTGGAGGGGAGATTGGCTGTTTAAACTTGTCTCGTAACCAGTCTTGGAGAAAAGCAACTATTAATGTTGACCATGTTCACCATAGTCTATGAATATAAAATACAGCGCAGTACGTAATTTGTTCAATGAAACAACGTTAAAGATTAATACTCTCGAGTCAGACCCTCTACTGAATCTGACTATATCGCCAATACCACCAGCAGCTGTTCCGTAATTCTTCAGTCTTCGATGGCTGGCAGTCCATATTCGGGAAAAACATGGCCGCCTTTATACACGTCGCATTGAATATTTTGAGCCTTCTGATTGGTTAACCCTTCTATTGGTGAACTATAAAATGAGTCAGCTCATTTTGGCTGGCTCACTAGTACAGCAGGCTACCCAAAAATTCCAACAATTAATACAAACCTGAAGAAACCAAATCCCGGGTTGCCCTTTGCCAAGAATAACATCAGGGTTAGAAAGAAGACAGTGGGAAATTTGATGTGGTCAGTGCCAGAATCTAAGAGACTAGATTTGAGGGATTGAACTGCAAAGGTGCCCTGCAAAAATATCCTTTATACTGGACAATAGCTAAGACCTAATTATTTCTAGTCAGGTAGAAACTGTGTGGACACATAGAGTAGCACTTTCTGCCTTCTAATATATTGATTTTCTAAGGGGAGCTCAGATGTGCCGCAAGGCCGAAAGTATGGAGAACCCAGTGAGGATCGAACTCACTACTAAGTCATAATTTTTCTAGCGAGACAAGCTTGCTAACCATTACACCACCTCGAGGTGTCCAAATGATTTTCTAAGCGTAGCTTAGATTTGGCACTACATCGAAAGTATGAGGCACCCAGTGAGGATCGAAGTCACTATCCAGTCGTAATTGATTTAGCGAAACAAGTTGACGACCATTAAACCACGTCGAAGTGCTCAGTAATGATTTTCTAAGCGTAGCTTAGATGTGGCACAAGGCCGAACGTATGGGCTCCCAATGAGGATCGAACTCACTATTCAGACGTAACTTTTTTAGCGGGACAAGCTTGTTTGCCATTACACCACGCCGAGTTGCACTTCTGCCTCCTAATATGTGTACAGTCGGAGCTCCTAAAAAGGTGGACTAACTGACGATCTACACTATTTACATTATTCGGACTATTGTCCTTATCTTTGTCGCCATATTTATTACAAAGTTTCCGCCGTTGTACGCTCCGGCCTTCTTCAGGTGGTTGGAATGTCGAACTTAACCCTTCATTTCGCTCACTGGACTAGGCTTTTTTAGTTCTACTTGTCATGTTTAATGGATGTCAGTTATCAGTTATCTCCTGTTAATTCCCCTCTGAAAGTTCTCCACTGCCTTAACTGGGTATTGAACTCACACTCTTTGGGCCCTGTCACGGACACATAGCACTGTGGATAAAGGCGTTGGTTAGATATATCAATGAAAAAATGCTGCCTAAATACACACAATTTAAATTACATGGTCCAGCAGCCCACAAAACTATTAAACCTTGGAATTCTAAATGTAGCCTTGTGAAAAGTCAAATTGAAATAGCCAAGGAAAAATTTATTGTAATGTAATTGTCGTTTTTGATAATGGCTTATGTAAGCCGAAAGCTTAGATAGGATTAAAAAATATGTATCAATATTATGATTTTCTTTTTTCGTTTAATGATAATGTTACTAAGCTTATCAGACGATATGAAAAGAATTTACATAAAATAAATAGACAACACTTGTCTATATTATTTAATGAAACATGTATCAATATATATATATATGTGTGTGTGTGTGTGTATGTGTGTGTATACAGGTTGCGATAGCTGAATTGTCGACTAAATGACGTAAAAATGAAAATAACACTGACATCTTGTGTTAATAGACATATTTATTGAAATTACGCAAAAATATCTTGAAATACTACAGTGTACATTTATTCAACAGTATCGAACAGACCAATTCGAAATCTCCTGCACAGTCTCCTTGTTTAAGTTGATGAGTGTTGCCATAATCTTTGCCATCAGTTCATCTTTGGTCTTAAAAGAAGTTCCGTTAGTCTTTCGTTCATCTGCGCCCCACACATAATAATCAAGAGGTTTGCAGTTTGGAGAGTTAGGTGGCCAGATGTAAGGGGTGATGAGGTCGTGTAAATTCTCTGACAGCCATGCTTGGGTACTCCTGCCTGTGTTACTTGGTGTAGGGACCTGTTGCCAGACATAGAATCTTCCAGCTGCTACCCTCTTGACCCAAGGCAGCACTACATCCTCAAGTCACTTAATGTGGGCCCCTGTGTTGAGTCGGACATCCTCACAAACAAATACTGGACTTCTTTTCTTATCAGAACAAACAGGGTGAGTTTTCCGTACCTTCATAATTAACATCAGACTCATCCAACTCTTTCGGAATCCTCTTTACTGTTCAGAGATTGACACCGAAACACTCTGAAATGTTCGGATTTGATTTTTCGGGGCGGATGCCAAACAGTACAGCATGTCGTGTCCAAATTTCTAGCGGAATAAATTGCATCGTGGTACTCTTTTTCTTACAGATTGTGCCCAACTGACCCTACTATAATATACAGTCGACAAAATCAAAAACAAACAACACGCATGCGCGAAATTAATGATATAAAATGGCGACGATTTGCCCATCTCTCTCTCACTTTCTCTCTCTCTCTCTCTCCATATATATATATATATATATATATATATATATATATATATAGATAGATAGATAGATAGAGAGAGAGAGAATATTAGTGGTTAATATAGACACACACACATATATATATACATATATATATATACATATATATAACTAAAATATATAAATATATACATATACATACATACACGTACATATATATATATATAAAATTCCAAAAGGATAGAATCCAGGTAGAACTCAATGTCCAGGATAAAGTAAGAATATATTGAAAAGGCTTAAACACTAATATTCCATGGTTATAATTTATTACATTGGAATCGTAATTACGATCCACTTCATCAGACCTCCAAATTCAAAAAGCAATCAAACAGATTCAGAGGCGACAGGCTGTTTCATGCTAGACGCAATTGTCCTGACGATGAAACAGCCTGTCGCCTGTGAGTGTTCACTTTTATATTTACATACGTTCTATCTCTGATATTGAGCACTTTATTGCATAAATATAGCGCACCATAAATATATATTCAGACAAACGGACTGAAACTCGAAATTGATATTGAGCACACTATTGACATATATATATATATATATATATATATATATATATATATATATATATATATATATAAGTAAACCTAAAGAGCCAGACAACCTACTTAGTTTTCACCTACGCGGATCGTCAGGGTAAACTGGCTAATCCACCCCCACCGTTGTTGTGTTACTGTTTGCTTTTTTTAGGGGGGATCACATGGTCATGTTTTTGTGTTGTAGGCTATATATTTACTGTTCTTATAGCACATCTTTAGCCAGTTTAACCTGACGACCGCGTAGGTGAAACCTAGGTAGCTTTGTCTGGCTCTTTAGGTTTACTTAGTTTGCTCTCCTTAGTGTATTGAGCACTTTGCTTAGATATTTTTACTTTACTCGTGTCGGAGGTTTTTTTCTTTGGACTCTGAACTTAGATTCTAGACGATTATTTTCGCCGGAGGTACACGTTCTTAGCTCTTTCTTTTTTTACCCTTTTTTTTACCCTTCGGTATTGGTTTGTTCATTTACAAGCTAAAACACCTGAGGTTTTGCTGGACGAGTATAGCTGCTTATATTTATAAGATTATTAGTATTATATATATATATATATATATATATATATGGTAAAATTATATGTAAATATTTTTATCAAGGAAAATTTAAAGGAAATAAGTAAGACAAAATGGAATAAGTTTACTAAGACGAAAATTCTTTAGAAATTGCTTTAATAACTCGATCATCCACAGTAAATGTGCGTCCAGGTTTTTACAACGTTTCACCTTTCTTGGCAGATCTTCTATTACAACAATGCGCGACACTTAATATCAAATTTGATGGAAACATAAACAAAAAGAAAAAGAATTTAAATCATACTGGCTAGCTTATTTAACCAAAATACAGTTTCAAAAAATTAAAACTTAAATAAATGCTCATTTGCAGTGCCTTATCTGTCGTCTTCAATGAAACACACACATATACACATAGAGTCAAGCAGATTAGTTCCTAGAAAACTGACAGCCCGACACTAGCACATGAGATTTGATTATCGTGTTGAGGGTCTGCGCAGACCCAACCACACTTTTTGAAAGTCCGAATACATGGTGCTACGTGCCACAGGGTCCCCAAACGACCCTCCGCAGGTTTTTTTTAATTCAGAGTTATCCTTCTCCTAGACTAGTTGCCATCCAAGGCTATGAAACCCAGTCTGTCCTGCTATTTACCCATAGCTGGAGGGAGAAGAAGGATATTAGCACATAAGTGAATGTCATGGATTTGACTGGAATTCGAACTCGGCTCTCCGATTCCTCAATCCAACCCGCTATCCATTCCTCCACCGTGCCTATATATAAACAAACAGACAGACAGACAGACAGAAGATAGAAATTAGTAAAATTTCTAATTTAACTAAAACTTATGCAAAATTAAGAACGACTTTTGAACGATGGTGACAACTGAATTTTGATTTTAAAAAATAAAAATAAATGACAAGTGCTTGTAAAATTGTTTGGATGTTCCAGTTCTACAAGTCACTTATTAATACTGGCGGGAATATATATTGTAACCATATAGGTATATTTAATCGACGTCTAGCTTCTTTAGAATATACAGACACCTTCCGAAAAGGCGCCATGCGATTCCCTTCTGAGAATTTTGAGTGTGAACGTTAATAATAAACTACAGATTAGGAATGATCCTTGGGTATTGAAAAGAATTGACGCAACTCTGCTGTCAGTAAAATCCCGCCAGTTAATATTGGCGTCCTTCATGGCGTCCAATATCAAATTAATTATTGCTCTTTTTAAGAAACTACATAATAGTTGAAGTCCAATTTCTAGGAACCCGTGAATATATATATATATATATATATATATATATATATATATATATATATATATATATATATATATATGTCTCCGACATTCAGTCCGGTAAATGTTGTTTAATACTGTTTATTATAAACAGAGCATTTACTTAAATATTTGTATCTATAAGAATGTATAAACATAAAAATATCTTAAAACAATTGTCGGACTTTGTCCATTTCATAATGTGTGACATCACTTGTTTATATTTGAATACGCCATGAGCAGATATGAATGTTCGTGATAGGATCATGGAAGATTGTAGTTTAAAAGCAGTAAATTCGACGTGGTTAACCGAACGCTCTTCTGTGCCAAATCAGTTAAAGGCACGTCAGGCTATATGACGGTTCTGTATAGGATACAGGTTCGATTCCTGTCGGAGGACGAATATTTTACTATCAAAATTTCTCGGACATTCAAGCCGGTAAATGTTGTTTAAGACAGATTATTTACTTAAATATTTGTATCTATAAAAAGAATGTATAAACATAAAAACGTCTTTATATGTCATCACGATATAAAGTTTTTTATATATCAAGAACAGTTGTGGAGAGATGTATGTCAAAGTAGAAAAAGTTTCGTCGCTTAGGACTTCATCGGATTAGGTTTGTTTACATTGATGCGAATACGCATGCGCACGAAACGAAAGTGAAACGCTGGGAATTTTAAATTTATAAAAAAATTAACAAAAGAAGATAGAAGCAAAAATAAAAATCTAAATGAAATTGGCTATACCCGAAACACATTAATTTTTTTTTTCTAAATTTAAAATTCCCCGCGTTCCACATTCGTGCGCATGTGTAGTCGCATCAAGGTAAACGATGAAGTCCTAAGAGTCGAAACGTGTCACGCGAAATTTTTTTCCACTTTGTCATATATATATATATATATATATATATATATATATATATATATATATATATATATGGCATAAATATAGATAGATAGATAGATAGATAGATAGATTTCCTTGCTAACGTTTTGTTCGAAGTAGTGCGGTAGGTCAACATCGTGATTATGTCATTATCTTCTCTTCCAGTGGCACGTGA
Source organism: Acanthosepion lycidas (assembly GCA_963932145.1). NCBI lineage: Eukaryota > Metazoa > Mollusca > Cephalopoda > Sepiida > Sepiidae > Acanthosepion > Acanthosepion lycidas. The sequence goes on from OZ010596.1 coordinate 12,525,451, forward strand.
TATCGATTTTAGTTGCTGCTATTTTTGGAAGTCCCCAGATGATGTGCTTTTTTGGGGTAGACTTATTTTTTTGTTATTCTGTGGTGCCAGCCCACGAGTTTCGAGGAACATTGGTCAAGACCTACAGGTTTCATTCCCTGGAAGCCATCTTAATCATTGATCTGAGAAAGCAATCGTATACAGTTGACAATTTAGAAGAAAGAAAGAGATAGATAGATAGATAGATAGATAGATAGATAGATAGATAGATAGATAGATATAAACTGACCGAGATAGATAGATAGATAGATAGATAGATAGATAGATAGATAGATAGATAGATAATGAACAGAGATATGTTGAAATCTAAACAAACTGAGATTAATGCAAACTCGCCAAAATATATATGAACAGAAAGAAAGAATGAGATAGATAGATAGATAGATAGAAAGAAAGAAAGAAAAGAAAGAAAGAAACGGAGATAGGTAAATTGATATGAACAGAGATATGGAGAGATCTAAACAAACTGAGATTGATTTAATATATATGATCAGAAAGAATGAGATAGATAGATAGATAGATAGATAGATAGATAGATAGATAGATAGATAGATAGATATGAACAGACTGCGATGAATCGATAGATAGATAGATAGATAGATATGTATGTGTGGGTGATAAATAGCGTGCATTTTCCTGTTTTATAGTCATTTGCAATTTATGGCTTCGGGCGGGTCTTGTGTCAATTTCCCGCCATCCTGTCGGCTGATGTATACATTTTTGATGGTTCACTGAAAAGTTATTATCTGTTTGAAACATCTGCAGAAGAGCGTGACACATGCGGGATCCGACATAGGAAATCCTACGAAGTGTGGGTCAGGCCGAAAAAAAGGCATCATTTACCGATGGCTGTGCAAACAGCGAAACGGGATGCATGCTATTACATACAACGATCTGTAGACACATAGCTAAATATAAACAAATATGTGAATACGCACACACACACACACACACACACACACACACACATATATATATATATATATATATATATATATATATATATATATATATATATATATATATATATATATATATATATATAGAGAGAGAGAGAGAGAGAGAGAGAGAGAGAGAGAGAGGGGAGGTACACACACACGGGTGGAGTAATGGATAGCGGCTTGGAATAAGGAATCGGAGAGCCGAGTTCGAATTCCAGTCAGGAAAGGTGTGAATCCTCTTCTTCTCCCTCCAGCTATGGTTAAATAGAAGGACACACTGGGTTCTATAGCCTTGGATGGCAACTGGTCTAGGAGAATGACAACTCTGAATTCAAAACCTGCAGAGGGTCGTTTGGGGACCCTGTAGCACGTAGTGCACCAGGTCTCTGTATTCGGCCCTTCAAAAAGTGTGGTTGGTTCTGCACAAAACCTTCACCACTATAATCAAATCTCATGTGCTGGTGCCGGGCTGTTAGTTTCCTAGGAACTGATCTCCTTGACCCTCAAACGTCAAATTCGACCGGAGAGTCGAGTATATATATATATATATATATATATATATATATATATATATATATATATATATATATATATATATATATATAATTGTGTATTTGGGCAGCAATTCCTCTTTTATACAAGTTACATTGAAGACGACTGACAAGGCATTTTTTAATTAATTTTTTTTTCTTGCATTTGTACAAGTGATTTCTTTTATGGACACAGTAGGTTGCCATTTCAGTAGACCAGTTGCCACCCAAGGCTATAGAACAAAGTCTGTCCTGCTACTTATCCACAGCTGAGGGTAGAAGAAGATTCATACCTTTCCCAAGGGTATTAGTACGTAACTGAATATCAGTCAGTTAGTGCCATGCATGCTACACGCTTAGGCGATCATGTATTTTTCGATACATGATTCACGAAGCAGATTTTTTGCGGCAGTGGGTTGCCATTTTTTTCTTTCGTAAAGCAGCTGCCATCCAAGGCGATATAACTCGATCCAAGAAGAAGATTCATACCTTTCCCAAGGGTATTATCACGTAGAGTGAATGTAATGGATTCGGCTGGAAGTCAAACTTGGCTCAATCCGAGCCGCTATCTAATACTCCACCGTGTCTCTGGACATAGAATGTATTAAAACTGTCCAAAATTTGTCTTTTGGCCATCTCCCCGAAACCCAGGTCCGCCATCCATTCCCTTAGCATCGCTATGTAAGTTATGCGTTGCTTTTCTCTGTCTTTCTTACGTTCAAACTGTCCTGTGAGTATCAAATTTTCGAAGCTCTCTTTCCTCATTATGTGCCATTGAAAGTTGTCTCTTCCTGATGTTAAGTATAATTGTCCCTCTTGTTTCCATTGTCTCTAGGACTCCGCCGTTGCTCAAAAGTTGGCTCCATATTCTCGGCATTCCTCTGTAGAACAATATTTTTGTTGCTTTAAGCATATTTTTCATCTATGAGAAAGGTTGTACAAAATTCACTACCTGTTATGGTGAAACACACCTATTCTATAATTAATAGACTCTCCCACCTATAATAAGTAGGAGTAGTAAGAGAAACGAGGGTCAGTCGATGTCGAGCGACCGGCTGAACTCCCTGCCTTCGGACGGGGAGGAACCCGAAGGAGGCTACGCCGAAGGACGGATTCTCTTTCGGGGAGGTAAATCGGCCCTGAACTCGTTTATACGGGTTAAATGGGCATATTTTTGGCCGAGCCCACGGGCTCGGAGATCCCACGTTAAACCGGCCTTGTGCCACATGATGCCCTCGTGGGGGGATGACTAAATACTAGTCGCTGTCGGACGACCGACTGAACGGTTGAACCCTCCGCCTTCGCGCGGGGAGGAACCCGAACGAGGCTACGCCGAAGGGCGGAATCTCGTTCGGGGCGGTAAACCCTGAACCCGGGTTCAAAGGGTATATTTTTGGCCGAGCCCACGGGCTCGGAGATCCCACGTTAAACAGGCCTTGTGCCACATGATACCCTCATGGGGGGGTGACTAAATACCAGTCGATGTCGGACGACCGACTGAACGGTTGAACTCTCTGCCTTCAGGGGGGGGGAGGAAACCGAACGAGGCTATGCCAAAGGGCAAAGTCTCGTTCGAGGAGGTAAACCGACCCTGGACCCGTTTATACAGTGCCACATGACGCCCTCGTGGGAGGGTGACTGAATATCGTCAGTCGATGTCGGACGACCGGCTGAACGGTTGAACTCCCAGCCTTCGGGCGGGGAGGAACCCGAAAGAGGCTAAACCGAAGGGCGGATTCTCTTTCGGGGAGGTAAACCGACCCTGAACCCGTTTATATGGGTTCAATGGGCATATTTTTGGCCGAGCCCATGGGCTCGGAGATCCCACGTTAAACCGGCCTTGTGCCACATGATGCCCTCGTTGGGGGGGGAGTGACTAAATATCGTCGATGTCGGATGACCAGCTGAACGATTGAACTCTCTGCCTTCAGGCTGGGAGGAAACCAAACGAGGCTATTCCAAAGGGCAAAGTCTCGTTCGAGGAGGTAAACCGACCCTGGACCCGTTTATACGGGTTCAAATTGTATATTTTTGGCCGAGCCCACGGGCTCGGAGATCCCACGTTAAACCGGCCTTGTGCCACATGATACCCTCGTGGGGGGGGTGACTAAATACTAGTCGATGTCGGACGACAGTAGTTGACAGTCGAATACGAATAAGTAGTCAGCGACCACAACAAGATTACTCTGCGTTATACCTATTATATCAAGTTCCTAACGTTTTCTACGTCGAACCTATTTTAGGACTGATTTAGTACAAATACAAGCCTCCACTGCGAAATAACTCCACAACACTACCATATATGAGGACAGATATTACGTAATAGTTCAGTATTCTGTTCTTTGTTTCTAATGATATTTTCTAATTTCTAAATACTTTGCTTAGCTTCTGAAAAGCATATTTCGCTATTCCAGTGCGCTTTCTGTGTCACGCTTTTTCCGTGTAGCGCTTTTTTTTCTTTTTGTTAATCATTAAACTCTAAGCAGGGCAGAAATGCCTCTTGTACACAGATGGTTACAAAGATTAAGTGTGAGAGCAAAGACTGGGCAAAGAGTGGATTGAGGAAAGGATTCAAGAAGATAGAAGATGGTGATTGACGTTACATTTAATTTTTTGAAAAGTGTAGTTATTAGGGAAGCAAGTAAACGGAAACAGGCGGGAAGTGCGAGAAAACTAAACTGATGTAGTAGAAGTGGTGGTTACATTTAACTATTTCAACACTAAAAGTACCCTGAATGGATAGCCGCAGCCCCCAAACGTGAAAAGACATTATCCAAATGCAACGCAGGGCTCATCGAGAGGTACAATCGTACTGCACATGCCCTATCCCCGCTTCGTAAGGGCGACACAGTCTCCATTCAAAACCCAAATAGCCATCGATGGGACATAGCTGGGCGAATAGTAGAGACGCCTCCCAACCGTAAATATAGAATTAGAGTTGCAGAATCAGGTAGAATAACCCTGCAAAACCGTAGGTTTCTAAGAAAACTAAAAGCGCCCATAATCAAGACCCCTGCACCAAGCGCCTTGCCTGTGTCCCCTGAGCCGAGGATTACAAATATGTGTAAAACACATCAATCTGCCAAAGAATCGGGAAATGGTGGGAAATGGTGGAACTGATTCCTCCCCAACGATCAATATGCTTCCGAAATGGGGAGAGGAGGGAGATGGAGAAGTCAAGTGACTTACCTGCTGACATGGCTGCCTTCTTGTGTCTTATTGGAAAAACAAGCCAGCTAATTTTACCTCATTTATAGGAGAGTACCTAATGCACCTGTTGGGTTGGTCCATTTTGCGAATAATAGAGCAGTTGCCATGAAAATATTTGTAGAAAAGACAGAGGGAAGCCACATAACGTCGGTGGGAAATCGACTGAAGTCGAGATGCCAAGTCAGGATCGATTAAATTACCGATCCTTCTGCGGATTTTGTCAAGAATCGCGAGATGAACAGCAGGAACACCAGACCAGATATGACAACAGGATTCAATGAACGGACGAATAATTGATTTATAAATGTGCATGATGGATTCCGATGAGAAAGATTTTCTGGTACGACCCAGGGAACCAACATTCCACTTCAAGTCACTTGAAAATGTGAGGCCAACATATCTAAATTACTTCCCCTGTTTGATTTCGGTTTCTCCAAATTGTAATTTCCATGTGTTGTGGCCTTGTTAGGGCCAGAAATAAAGACACAAGAGAGGAATTGATCTAAACAAATATAATAACAGAAACAGCAATACAAACATATACAAACGAGAGTGTTACAGCAAGAATGTTCGGTCCGACTGTCAGAGCTGATTGCTAGAAACTTCACACACCAAAAAGCAGTACCTGCTCCTATTTATAGTGGGGAGAATCCATGCGTGCGTAGGTAAATTATCATAATAGTATGTTAAAAGATTACTTTTGTCAACAACCATAAAAGTTTCAAAGTATTGGAAGAGGCTACCAGCCTCTCTAAATATTAATCCAATGGAACATTTTTATTCCATCTTTAAAAGCGATAAATATTATATAGGAAGTCAATATTGAAGCGAAGATCAAGACTTAACGAAACTTGAGGAATTTTCTGTTATTCTCCCTTCAATCATTATTTTAATTAGGTTGGTGCAAAAATAATGTCGTTTTTTGCCGTTAAAAATACATCAAAAACGATATTATTTTTGCACCAACCTAATATTTCACGATTTATTTACTCTGTCTCAATATAGTTTTCTGTGACATGTTTTATTCGTAGAATTCTCTTATATTTTGGCACTTTCTGCTGGTTCCTTCATTTTTAAGTTCGATAAAGCGTACGTTAAACGCCAAAAACCGGCCAATTCCTCATAAACAATGGATCACTCCTCTTTGATCGCAAAAGAAAAAGGAAAGGACATATCAGAGACGCCGGTTTGTTTCATTGAAAGAAAGAAAGAAAGAAAGAAAGAAAGAAAGAAAGAAAGAAAGAAAGAAAGAAAATAGGAGGCGTTAACGTTCTCATATATTTAACGTCTGCTTCAGTGAAATGAAAAATCTTGTCAACTTTGAATATTTTTATTTGTACCCTCTTACTACTGTAAATAATGACCTGCATTCATCACTGATTCTTGTTATTACAATATTTGGTTAAATATTTAACGAAGCAACAGAGGTGTTTCCGCGGATATTCTATTGTCATGGGACTCTCAATGAAACATTAAATATTATAATTAATCAAAAATTAAAATAATAAAACTCTGAAATTTTTATACGTACTACTGGTGTAAAATATTAAAAGCATTTATCATATACATGAGACATTACGCTACGGCATAATTTCTCAACCTTTTTAAACAACAGCACCCCTAAGAGCAAATGAAAATATCACGGCACACATATCAAAATTTTTAAAGAGTGTATATTTAAATTTTATGGAATAAAACAATAGATTTTCAAAAATACACACACGAATATGAACTTAGTTTATTTTAATATTTCTATTCAACTATTTTTCAGCTTATTTTGTGTGAAATCTGTTTTTTCGCGATTTCTTCAATGTTTGGTCGAATGTGCGATAAGCAAACCATCTTTTTCTTCTTCAGTGGGCGTAGTCTTCTCGATACTTATTTTTGATGTTATTTAGGGCTGAGAAGCATAATTCACATAAATAATAAGTAGTAAATTACAATAAAAACTGGTAAAGCCTTTTTAGCTAATGTAGGATATTTATTTTCTATTCAAATCCAAAATGTATCAAAAGGTACCGTCGAATGTTTTATTTTGAGCCCTCGATCACTAGAAATGGTGGCCAAGTCTTTTCTTCATATGACTGAAGCCTAACATTAAAAGGAACATTTATGAAGGGATTTTTAATCCAGTCATACCATTCTGTGACCAATAACGGAAAATAATAGTCAATGTCTTCGTCAAGCTCTTTCAGATGGGTAGACATAATAGGGAACATTTCTCTAAATTCAGGTAGTACGCATCGAAGAATAGGGAAGAGAATTATTTGAAAAAAAGTCTAATATTTATTCATTTATTCAAATATTAACGGTGTGCCATTACTACTTACACTCACACATATATATATTTATATATATAAATATATGTGTGTGTGTGTGGAGACAATATTTCGTGGTACACTTAATAAGAAGTAGAAATTTGCAATAAAACTGATAATGCCTTTTTAGCTAATATGGGATATTCCTTTTGAGTTGAAATCCAAATCATATCAATGATTACCTTCGAATGTTTTATTTTGAGCCCTCGATCACTAGAAATGGTGGCCAAATCTTCTTCTTCACATAAGTGAATTCCAATATTAGAAGGAACATTTATGAAGGGATTTCGAATCCAATCATACTTTTGCGACACACTTATGGTCCTATAGCCTATATCTTTTTGGATTTATTTCTAAATAAAAATGTAAAAATGGTAGCACCTCTTAGGGTCCCAGCAATGGGCAAATAGTGAATTCCCAAACAGAAATCAACGATACATTTTTATAATAAAATCCCCAACAATACAATTTTATATCAAAATGACAATCAATATAACATTAAAAGTATGAAAATACATTTTTATAGTAAAATTACTAACAATATATTTTATGATCTGCAACAGGGGTCAGCAACCATTTGCTAACTACATGCCGACTTAGGGTTTTAAAATCATTTTTATACAAGTCAAGGTCAATATACCTATTCTAAAATATATTTTATATAGTAATATACAGTATGTATACTTTAGTATATATTAAAATTGAAACAACTAAATAACTGCACTGTAGTAGTTATTGGTTCGAACGTAGTGATGTCATTTGCGGCTACGTGCCATTGGGAATTGCTTGGCGTGCCAAATGTAGCACGCTTGCCTTAGGTTGCCTACCCCTAGTATAAACTATAAAATGAAGATCCAAAAATCAAGCCAATGGAGAAATCTGTTATAACAGATGATGGAAGACATGGCACAGAATGAAAAGGTCTTATTGCAATGATGTGCAAAACCTTCTAGAAACAAAAAGTATACGAGGGAAAATTTCATTAGAAATAAAGAAAGGTGTTCTTCATTGTTGTATAATGAAATGCTATGAACTGATGAAGGCTGAAGTGCAAAATGGCTGAAACATTGTGATAATAACAACAAAGATGAAGACAATAATCTGAATGTAAAGAATAAAAACTAAATCCATAATTTATATCATCTTGTATTATTTAATGAAACAAATCTATTTAACTATAGAGCAAGGTGTTCTTAGGAGAGCGGGAAATTCTGCCAGAGTTTATTATTCCTGGTTACAGTCTTAATAACATAAGAAGTCGGTAGGGGTCGGCAACCTTTTGCTATGTGCCGACTTAGGGTTTTAAAATCATTCAGAGTACCAAGAGCATACGTATTTTTATACAAGACAAGGTCAATATACCTGTTCTACAATATATTTTATATAGTAATATATAGTAAATATACTTTAGTATATGTTAAAATTGAAACAGCTAAATATCTTCTTTGCGTTGTAATAGTTAATGGTTTGGACTTCGTGATGTCATTTGCGGCTGCGTGCCATTAGAAATTGCTTGGCGTTCCACGTATGACACGCGTGCCGTAGGTTGCTGAACTCTGATCTGCAAACTACATATCTAAAAAACATATCTTTACTCTGAAAGTATAAAATTATGTAAAAATATTTGTAGTTGAAAGCATAAAATTGCGTTTAAAATATTTAGATTTCGCCATTAAATGACCCATAGAGATGTTGATATGCTGTTAAATAAAAACAACTAACAACCAACTGAAGTGGTACAAAGAATTGACTATATTTCGGAAGAGTGAACGTTTTGAGAAGTGCGGAACTATCTCTTGATTAGTGTTTTTTCCAGGTCCATCTCGATCAAGGGTAGTAGCATCTGTTAGGGCCCCAGTCATGGCCAAATAGTGAACCCCAAAACAAAAATAAAAGATTATGAAAGTATAAAAATTTATTTTTAAGTAAAAATACCAGCAATACATTTTTATATTAATAAATTTACTAACAATGACTATTGATAGTATAATTACTAACAACACCTATTTAAAGTTAAATGACCAACAATGCATTTTATAACAAAATGACCAAAAATATATTTTATCTGTAGTTTGAATGGATAGTTCCATTCAAAATATATTCAGTTGATGTGTTGATATGCCGCTAAGCAAAATCAACCAACCAACAATACATATTCATAGTAAAATGACCAACAATACATATTCATAGTAAAATGACCAACAATACATTTTATAGCAAAATGACTAACAATACATTTCATAGTAAAATGACCAACAATACATTTTATCTGTAGTTGAAGTCATACCATTGTGTTCAAAATATTTTAACCCATAGATGTGTTGATATGCCGCTAAACAAAATCATTCACATAATCTTCACTAGAAATGCCTGATAGGGGGAAACAGCACAATCGCTAGTGTCCCAATCATGAGGCCATAAATTAGTCGCATTCATAAATTCGGGTTTTATTAAAAAAAATAAAAAAAAAAAAAAAAAGAACTTGATTTATATATTTCATTGAGTGTTTGTTGCCTTGCTTAAAATTTGAAACAATAGGAAAGTTTGCTTCAGAACAGATTATCTCAACGTATTTTAGTGAATTTCTGGGTCAAGGTCAAATGAAAGAAATATCCAGAATTTTTTTTTCCAAAATTTATAATTGCATTAATCGTCATTTTCTTGTCCGTTAGTTTCCGAATGTTTTTCTAAATTTATGAATAAAATCTCCCCGTAAATGATGTGTTTCTAAAATTCTCGATATCAAAAAGGAATGTAATCGATAGAAATAAATTAGTTTTCTAACTATTAACATTAAGGTTGGCACAATCTTTAACCAAAAACAGGAAGTAAAACTAGGAACGTCGACGTGGCCCACGCACGCAGAATAAATACAGGTGTATCGTGTTGTCCGTCGTGTCGAGATATAATTGTTAGGCCATTAGAATCTGCCCTGTAACCAATTCAACATGGCGGATCACTCAAGTGTTTTAGTCCAGCCGGAAACGGATATAAATTATCCTACTTCAATAATGTTCATTTTATAACAGTCCTGCTGTTAGTATTGAGAGAACTTCTGATGAAAATAAACAAAATAATACACACACACACACACACACAATATATATATATATATATATATATATATATATATATATATATATATATATATATATATATAGAGAGAGAGAGAGAGTAAAGGTAATAAATTCATTGGTATATAATCCAAGTAGATCCTATTAATATAAAATATTAAAAAAAATGTATTCATTATTACAGAGCAAAAATTAATACACAATAAAATCAAAAACCACCTCATATGGGGAATAAGCTTGTTTCTACCGACGAAAATACAATTCAAAGTCTTATTCAATACCGGGGTTGAATAAGAGTGACGAATTGTATTTTCGTCGATCGAAATAAGCTTATTCTCCATATGAGGAGATTTGGGATTTTATTGTGTGTATATATATATATATATATATATATATATATATATATATATATATATTAAGAAATGGACAAAGTCCGACAATTTATTTATTAAAGACATTTTTATGTTTAACATTCTTTTTATAGATACAAGTATTTAAGTAAATGCTCTGTTTAGTATTAAATAACATTCAGACATTCAGGCCCGTAAATGTTATTTAATTCTGTTTATTATAATCAGAGCATTTACTTAAATACTTGTATCTATAAAAAGAACGTTAAACATAAAAATGTCTTTAATATATATATATATATATATATATATATATATGTATATATATATATATATATATATATATGAGATACCGATATATAAGTGTGTATATATGAAGAACAATTTTAGGGGAAAGGTGTATGGCAGAGTGGAAAAAGTTTTCGTGTGACGCGTTTCGTCCTTAAGGACTTCATCGGACAAAGTCTACGTTTACATCAATGCAACCATACATGCGCACGAAAGAGAGACCCTGGGAATTTTAAATTTAAAGATGATTTTTTTTCATGTGTTTTGGGTATATAATCTAGTCAATTTCATTTAGATTGTTTTTGTTTTGTTTCCATCATTTTTGCTATGAAATATCGCACATTGTTATAATAGACGACCTGCCAAGGATGGAAAACGTTGTAAGAACCTGGACGCAAATTTACTGTGGATGATCTAGCGATTAAAGCACTTTCTCAACATTTTTTTCTTAGAGAATGTTCGTTTATTTTATAAGAGTAGTATCTGTGCTTTGTGAGCTGCCGGGTCGGGTGTCTGTCGAACTCTCTGCTTGCAGGGTGGAACCCTGACGAAGCTCCGCCGAAGGGTAGGGTTTCGTTGGAGGAGGTTGACGGAACTGGCCCCCCTCGGGGGGTTTGGATGGTTATTTATTTTTGGCTGGGCCTACGGGCTCGGAAATACCCAGATTAAAAAGGCCTTGTGCCACATTCAATCCTCGTGGGTGGATTGATAAATATCATCTATAAAAAGAATACCGGCCCGGTGGCTAGGATCAAAGTGTAGTATCTGTGCTTTGTGAGCTGCCGGGTCGGGTGTCTGTCGAACTCTCTGCTTGCAGGGAGGAACCCTGACGAAGCTCCGCCGAAGGGTAGAGTTGCGTTGGGGGAGGTTGACGGAACTGGCCCCCCTCGGGGGCTTGGATGGTTATTTATTTTTGGCTGGGCCTACGGGCTCGGAGATACCCACATTAAAAAGGCCTTGTGCCACATTCGATCCCGTGGGTGGATTGATAAATGCCATCTATAAAAAGAACGTTAAACATAAAAATGTCTTTAATAAATAAATTGTCGGACTTTGTCAATTTCGTAATATATGACGTCATATATATATATATATATATATATATATATATATATATATATATATATTAATTTACATAACAGAGCTATCCAAAATTACCTCATGAGTATAGTTTATTTCAACTAAGGTCGAATGCGTCAGCCTTAATCAACTCAGACGGTGAACTGTATTCAGTGTCGGAGCTAGAGATTTAAAATTTTATATCTAACAAAGACAACAGCTGAAAAATTGATACAGAGCCAACCCATAACACAGCAGACAAGACAAACAGCCCAAGTGGTGATAAGGGGAGGGGAAGTTGTCATAAAAGGAAAGAAGCTACACAAATTCAACTCAGATATTAGGTTGGTGCAAAAATAATGACGTAATAATGTCGTTTTTTGACGTATTTTTCAACGTCAAAAAACGACATTATTACGTCATTATTTTTGCACCAACCTAATATAAACCTTAAAACTCCAAATTGGGGTGATAAGAATGAGGAAGAGAAACTAAAGGAACGCCGGAAAAGGAAGTTTTATAAAAAGAAATATTTAATTATTAATTAAATAAAAAATTGGTTCCCACTAAAATATACCAAAATATGGTTACAAATAAGATATAATAATATTAATAATAAATCGTATTTGGATAGTTTAAATTACGAAGGAATATAATAAAATTTAATGGATAGAAATAATTATATTAACCATTTAAATATTTTTATGATAAGTTAAATCATTAAAAATACAAACCATAACAGAAATATATAAGAAAATAAAAAATCTTTTTTAAAACAATAAAAGAATAAAGAATTAAGTAATGAAAGAAAAGAGGGTTAATAAAGTATCGGACATTTATAAGATAGGGTTGATATGGAGAAAGCAAAATATAGAAATAACTATAATAATATATTTAACATTAGAAGGGTTAGATAATTATAAAATTTAAACCTACTTCTATGACGACATTTTAAAACCAATTCATTCCTTTGATGTAATAGTTTGCTTTGATTATTGAATTTTATTCTTCTAATTTTTGCTTCTAAGCATAGGTCACACCTATTCCTAAAACTATTAGGAGTAAGAGTGAAGCCTATAATTTTCTAGTCAATCTTAGGGTACAGAACTTTCTCTCTCGGTTCCCAAACTTTTGGAAAGAACTTTCTGATATTTTAATTTGGGGTTGGTAAAAGAATACCTATGGGTGTAAAGTCTTTGCTTCCATTCATCGTGCGGAAATTTCAGTGTAAACATTGTAAATTAACCTATTTTCTTTGGAGTAAATGGTTGCTTGGTATATCATCTTAATAGATCTGCATTTTCCCCCAGCTGAACAATTTTCACTATTTCTACAATTACATGTTTCCATACTAGATTTATTTGTTAGTCAAATGAAATTTACTTAAAAAAAAGTCATTATGAGAGTTGATAATTTTGTACATGTTACTGGTTCAGGAATAGCTTATTTTGATCGTTTTCCTATTGAAGTTCTTAATTAGACGGTTGTTTTTGTGAAAATGTTTATTTATTAACGTCAGAAAATGCTGTCCGATATTAGTATTGGATAATTTACAGAAGTGGGTCTGAACATATATAATTTTTCTTTTCTATTTCTATGCCTACAACCCATTTTAGAAACTTAAGTAATACTTATAGGGTCATATATATATATATATATATATATATATATATATATATATATTAATGCGCAATAAAATCCAGAATCACCTCATATGGGGAATAATTACGATAGTCTTATTCAACCCCGGTATAGAAAATGTTGTCTATACCGCGATTGAAGAAGATTGACGAATATTTTTGCTCCTGAAAAATTTAAGTCGTTTGAGCTCTCTGGGGAGGAAGCGTGGATTTGTAAACAATGACTATTACGGCTAATAATGCAAAACTCTTCGTTAAATCGAATTGAGTTCTCTCAGTCACTGTGTGTTTATCTAAAAATAAATACGCTTGAATTCACCTTCATCCCTGCCGTGCTCCAAAGGCTTAGTGGTAGAATCTCCGACTGACGCCAATTCAGTCGGGTTTCGATCCCAGCTAGAGGCAACCGGACGTCAATTACACTGATGAGCTGTGATACAGCGAAACAGTCTGTCTGTGGATGACAATAGATAGATAGATAGTTAGATAGATAGATAGATAGATAGATAGATAGATACTGGCCACTCGTATTCGGGATATCCGTCTGCTAGAAATCCCTATTGCAGACGCTTGCTCAAGCACATTTATTTATACTGTAACGATAATGAACAGACCTTAGTTTCTGGGAGAGAGCGTGTTATCTAGCATGATCAACAATTTCAACGGGGCCAACACGCTCAAGCCTTCGAGTTTCATATGGTTTTCAGGCACTTTCCAAAGTTGCCGCACGCTGGGATCGACCTCGACCCAGTCCGATAATCCTAGACGCCTTCCTGACAATGGGTCTCATGGTCAGAAAATGAACGTTCTAATCTTTCAGCTACGCGCCCATAACCTGAATCAGCGGTAAAGTGAGATTTTGAAGTTCCATGAATTGAATTGAGGAATTCAAAGTTATTCATATATTAAGAGATTAAGCAGATAGATTGATAGATACAAACAGGTTGTAACAGATAGATTGAAAGAAAGAAAAAATAAAGTAAAAATGAAAGAAAGAAAATAACACTTTCAGATAGAAACGGTTTTTGATAGATATCTATCAGTTCAAAGCCTAAATTGAAAGCTTATAGTATAGATAGATAGATAGATAGATAGATAGATAGATAGATAGATAGATATGAACAGAGTGCGATAGATAGATAGATAGATATGAACAGACTGCGATAGATAGATAGATAGATAGATAGATATGAACAGACTGTGATAGATAGATAGATAGATAGATAGATAGATAGATAGATATGAACAGACTGCGATAGATAGATAGATAGATAGATAGATAGATAGATAGATAGATAGATAGATATGAACAGACTGCGATAGATAGATAGATAGATAGATAGATAGATAGATAGATAGATAGATAGATAGATAGATAGATCCAGCTCGTCCAGCTTAGAAAATGCCATGATAATTTTGAAGAAATAACTTTGAATTCCTCAATTCACTTCAAGGAACTTGAAAACCTCACTTTAACTCTGATTCAGGTTATAAGTCCAATTCTTGCTAAAAGACTGATTTGAGCCGAAAGTCCGATTTGGGCCGAAACTCCAATTCAGGCCGAAAATTGAGTTTTTCACACACTCAGTAGAGCTTCAATTGAGTTTAGTTCTTCTAATCACAAACTCTGCAGAACTTCAAAACCTCACATCACGAAACATCTCACTTGAATTCTGATTCCTTGGCATTTTGAAGAAATTAAATTAATTTCCTCAATTCACAAAATTTTGGAGATATTTTAAACTGAATTTAAAACAATAAAATTTAAATTCACAAAGTTCTTGTGTCAATCTAAACTCAATATCAATTTTAAAATCAATAATTTTTTTTCACTCAATATAAATTTAAATTTTTAACTGTTCCCCTCCCCCTCGCCCAGACACAAATCCTAATGCTGGATGTTCAAGCACCCGATGAAGGGCAGATTTTCAATATCGCGTTCATCCTGATTCCTAAAAGTTATAATATATCTATCCGTGGCCCGATTGAGAGGGGTTTCACACAAAAAGACGGACAGATTTTATTTATCTATTTTGAAGATTATTGTTAATCTCTTAGTTTACCTAATAAGTTCGACAGTAAGAATGAATCTTCTATCCACTACATCACTTTTATTATAGTACATTGTTATAATTGTTCTGTTTTAGTTTGGTTTTATTGTTTTAGTTTAACGGCATATCAACATCTCTATGGGTTATTTAATGCCAAACTCTAAATATTTAGTTCGCAATTTTATGGCTTCAGCGACAAATATTTTGTACATAATTTTATACTTTAAGGGTAAACGTATGTTTTATAGATATGTAGCTTGTAGGTGACTTATTTTAGGTGTTATATGTTTTAGTATAAACCTATTCTATAAACTAGTACATTATGTTGACGTTTTCAGTATTTTCTATAAGATCTATAATAAGAATGAATCTTCTATCCGTCACATAACTTTTATTAGTCTATTGATATAATTGTTCTATTTTATTACTAATTATTTTTATTCATCTCTTATCGTGCGTAATATTTAAATTAAAATTTAGCATAGGTAAATTAATGTTTCTCATATGTGTATAGAGGTTTCGGTACTATGTACGGTTTCAGGAATCCGTTGTAATTTACGAATAAGTAGGGACTTACTATAACCGCCACATATATATACACAGAATATATATATATATATATATATATATATATATATATATATATATATATATATATATATATATATATATATAATTATATATATACATACAGTGTATCACAAAAGTGAGTACACCCCTCACATTTCTTCAAATATTTAAGTATATCTCTTCATGGGACAACACTGACAAAATGACACTTTGACACAATGAAAAGTAGCCTGTCTGCAGCATATATAACAGAGTTAATTTATTTTTCCCTCAAAATAACTCAAAATATAGCCATTAAAAGCTGGCAACAAAAGTGAGTACACCCCTTAGGAAAAGTTGTCAATATTAACATACAACATGTCAACTGTCAATATTTTGTGTGGCCACCATCATTATCCAAAAATCGCTATATTAAGTATGGGAAGCCGTTGGTATAAACCAATGGCTTCTGTTATCAATTATAAGCATTTAAGAATATTTGTGGAGATTTCATAGTTTATTTTGTTCAGGTTCGCTTTCAACTGTTTTATATATATAGCTTCAAGAATTTTTAATTTTTGTTTATTGTTTTCATGTTTAAGTATAATTATGTTTTCAAAAAGGATTTTCCGGAATTTCGTAAGCGGCCAGGCATGTTGTTTTAAATGCCCAAAAAAGTTTTTATTCAAAGTCAAGGGTCGTGAAAGCAAGTTTTTGATGTGACCAATATAAATATTATTTAATCCGTTGGAGATACAATCTCCCAAAGGGCACTTGAATTTGTAAACTATGTTGGTGTTCTGCAAGTTGCTAACGGTGAGTAGGGAAGAATCATTGCGAATAGTTAAGTTGGATATTCTAGATTTAGTGTAGTATATGAGTAACCTAATTTTTTTGCTAGGATCTGTTGTAGATATATTAGTATTTACCAATGTTTTCGTATATTTTCATCTTGTTTATAATTAGTATGCATTTGACTACGATAAAAGAGATTAATATGTTTGGGATTAGTTGGAGCAGTATTATGTAGGGAGTCTTAATACTACGCAAATAGAATATAATATTGCTTCAACTAATTCCAAACATATTAATCTCTTTTATCGTAGTCAAATGCATTGAGTACGCGGGCATATATATCTGTGTGTATGTGTGTGTGTGTGTGTGTGCGTGTGTGTGCATGTGTGTGTGTGTGTGTGCATGTATGCGTGTGTGTGTGTGTCTGTGAGCGTGTGTGTGTGTACTGATCTATTCGCATCTATTACAGTCTCTTCCTGTTTACCTTTCGACCAGTTAAAAAAAAAAAAAAAAAAAAAAAACTCTCTCTATTTCTTCTTTTGTCAAATGCAGGTAGACATTTACATCCTAAATGTCTCCATTGGCACATATGTATGAATGCTGTTTTCTTTAGCCTTCCATTATAAGATTTCTTTTCTCTTTCAAAACTTGATTCCAATTGTTAGAACTTGGTATTTATAAACATGACCAAACGATACTTACTGCAGTGATTTTAACATATATATTTGACGCATATATTTACATTTATATATCTCTCGGATACTGAACCCTTTTACCGCATAAATACATCATACATTTAAACTATATATACATATGTATGTGCGTGGGTGTTCACTCGTGATCAGTGCTGAATAAATCTCTTTCCGATTAAACATTAGTCCAACATAGCAAATGTAAATTCAGTTATCGTCTTTTTTGCACAACCGTCTGACTAAAGGGCAGGTAACTCTTTTTATGGCCACCATGCAAACAGTGACAATGATGCTGACAAGGATGACAAATGGTTAGAAATAATTGAAAGATGGGATCAGATAGAAAAAGAAGACTATGATCTCTCTCTCTCTCTCTCTCTCTCTATATATATATATATATATATATATATATATATATATATATATATATATATATATATATATATGTTTGTGTGTGTGTGAGAGAGAGAGAGAGAGAGAGAGAGCGAGAGAGAAAGTTTTCGTGGCCTAGTGGTTAGAACTTTCGCTTTTTGACCATGAAACCTGAGTTGATTTGTCAGGGATCAGACTTCATGATGTTATCGGTCTGGTGTAAGGGGCGATCCCAACGTGTGACCTCTTTGGAAAGTGCTTGAAAAACCATACCACAGGTTGATCCAGGCCTCGTGAGTAAAATTGGGTAGACGGAACACTCGGGGGCCGTCAATAACTGCGCTAGAACGAAGTCATAAGTCAGGTTTTAGTGTGCTGTCCTTGTTCAAATTATTGGTCACGCTAGATAACACGCTCTCTCCCAGAAACTGTAACTAAGGTCTGCTCAGCATACTTGCAGTATAAACCACAGGTGAGTTCTGTGGGTGTTGAACAAACACAAAATGTGCCTGAGAAGGCGTCTGCTATAGGAGTTGGCTAGCCGCTCTAATTGACGGGTATCCTCAAATACGAGTGGCTACATATATATATATATATATATATATATATATATATATATATATATAATAAAAAGTCTTAAACACTAATATTCCATGGCTTGCTTACTTATTCTGTCCTCGACATTGAGTTCTACCTGGATTCTATCCTCTAGGAATTTTTTATTCAAAAAATATACATGTATGTGTATGCACCTATGTATATATATTTATATATTTTGCATATGTATGTGCATATTTACCACTAATATTATCTATCTATCTATATATATACATATATATATATATATATATATATATATATATATATATATATATATATATATATATATATATATGTATGTATATTAACTAAATGACGAAAAACAAACAGAGTGAAGGGAGGTAAATTTGGAAGAAAGGAAAAATGGAAAATAATAAGAAAAGGAAAGGAAGTATTGGAATTAATCGTTTATTTTATTTGTTCTGCGAAACGACGTTTTAACACGAGCGTTTCGTTTTCATGTTAACAATGTTTGTTGGAATAACGTATGTGTGTGTGTGTGTGTGTGTTTTTTTTAGTTTTTTTTTATTCTTTTTTTTTAATGGGGAGTGAACTTCAACACGGGAAAAATGACGTGCACACAGGTTAGGAGTTCTGTGTTTGATTTAAGTGTTCAATATGGAATGAGTAGTAACTGATCTATCCACCATCTTGTGTTTTTATTTGTTTCTGAGTGTTTTGAATGTTGTAGGTGTTGTGAGTTGTGTATGGTGTATATGTGTGCGTGTAGTGAGTTCTGTGTAGAAATGTGTAGGCTTTTGTGTTCGTTTTTCGTTTCTCCTTTTCCTCTTTTGTCCTGATTCATTTTCCTCTTTTATTTTTGCGGGCCTTCAACGCGACTCTATGTCTCTCAACTGTCAACCCTTTTTATTGCTTGCATGCATTTTTATTCCCGCCATAGGCTTTCGCATTCAGACAAACAAATGTCTTGTTATACGATACATCTCATTATTGAGTTATTACGGTTTGTCTGGGAAAACGCCACAACTGTGGTCCAAAAACCCTAACGAATTCGCAAGCCCTACAGTTACATCGCCAGTTATTAAATACGTTAACTCAGTTTAATGATTACTTGCATTATTTACATTATTCGGACTTATCCTCATCGTCATTGCTGTATTCACAACGTTTGTGCCTCTATATCTCTGAGATGAGGTATTATGATTATTTGCCTTATTTACATTATTCGGACTGTTATACTCATCTTCATTGCCGTATTCACAATGTTTGTGCCTCTATATCTCAGAGATGAGGTATTATGATTACTTGCATTATTTACATTATTCGGACAGTTATCCTCATCGTCATTGCCGTATTCACAACGTTTGTGCCTCTATATCCCTGAGATGAGGTATTATGATTACTTGCATTATTTACATTATTCGGACTGTTATACTCATCTTCATTGCCATATTCACAACTTTTCGGCTTGTATATCTCTGAAATAAGGTATTATGATTACTTACATTATTTACATTATTCGAACTGTCATCCTCATCTTCATTGCCATATTCACAAAGTTTCGGTCGTTGTACGCTCCGGCCTTCTTCATGTGATTGGAATTTCGAACCGACCCCATTATTTCATCCACCGGGGTCGACTGTTCTAATTCCATGTGCCATGCCTCTTCCAGATGTCTCCAGTTATTTCATTTTAACTCAACTAGTACAAGGCAGTGGTGAACCAAATTTAGAGAGTTGAGTTAGAGAAGTAGCTAAGTGATATAATGGAATAGGCATACACCTGAGTTCCCCCTCACTGGAATATGATTGGCTGGTGTCAGTCATAAATACAGATGGACGTGTAGGTACGACAGAGTTTAAGTCTCTGACGACGCCCATTGGACTATGCCATTGGCTATCCTATTGATCTACACCTATTACCTGCGACTACGACGAGTACCAGTCGATTACTGCTACCGAGTACTACTTGGTTACAGTAGCCAAAACCACTTAGCTACTTCGATCAAATATATACCTTTTCGGGATATATCACTAAGTCATCCGGACGAGGCATGGCACGTGGAACTAGAACAATCTACACCGATGGGCGAAATAAACGGTCCGGTTCGAAATTCCAATCAAGGACGGAACGTACAAGGCCGGAGCGTACAACGTCCGAAAGGTTGTGAATATGGCAATGATGATGAGGATAACAGCCCGAATAATATAAGTAATCATAAAGACCACATCTCAGAGATATAGACAGTTTAATGATGCATGTTATATGACACTCCGGGATGATCCAACTCACGGCAATAACTATAAATGGTTTATGAGAGAACCTGGTTAACCTTCGCGCTATATTAGTAGTTTTATTATGCACACATATATAAAAATCGTAAAACAGCTGATACTCATCAGTAAATAATGCACTCCATGGGCCAATTTCTTAACATATTACAGTCTAAGAAAGCAAATAATGGTATATTTAGATGATTAAATTTTATTCACTAATATCCCGGTCAAAGAAAGTATAGACATAGCCTTACAGAATGGATACATTAATACATCTTACCTACCTCCTAAAATCGGGGAAATTATTCTACGAAAACTTCTTTTATGCTATACGACATGAGTACCTTTTTCCGACCACGATGGCAACAAACCGATTATCCTGACAAATCGTAACATAGTGAGATTCGAACCTGGGTTGCATGTTTGAAAAGCCAAAGCTCTAATAACTTGGCCACGCTCTCATTACTTCTTTCTTTCTCTTTTTATATGCCGTGACCCTTCAGGCGATCATGGCTCCCCACTTCTTCGTATCTCTTTTAGCGCTCAATAAGTTTCGTCCCTCTGCCAACTCCCCCAAACCACGTTCTGTCATCCACTTGTTTAAAGCCGCCAGGTATGTTATGCGTTGCTTACTATTGTCTCTCTTTCCCTCTATTCGACCTGTGAGTATCAGATTCTCCAGGTCATCCTTTCTCATTACGTGTCCCCAAAAATTTTCAACTGCCTCTACCTGATGTTACGTATAAGCTTCCTCCTTGTTTGCATCCTCTCCAAAACTTCATCATTTCTCACACGCTTGATCCACGATATCTTTAGCATCCTTCTTTAGAACTATAACTCCGTTGCCTCGAGTCCCTTCTTCATCTTTGAGAACGTCCAACATTCGCTGCCAAGCTTTTGGAATAAGTCCTTGGCCATCCTAATACGTCTTTGGATTTCAGCGTCGCACTTACCGTCCTCCAGCAAAACACTTCACAGATATTTAAACTTCCACACCTGCTTGATTTTAGTGTCTCCGACATGCAAATCGCATTTTGGGCTCATCCTTTTAATGACGACAATACATTCTGCTTTCTTGTAGTTTGTGCTTAGTCCCTTCTTCTCGCTCTCCATCGTTACCTTCTGTAGGAGGTTTTGTAATTTCTTTTCCGAGTCTTCTGTCAGTACTATGCCATCTGCGTATCTTATGTTGTTAAGATTGTATCCGC
>OZ010596.1:12552403-12564903 GCA_963932145.1 Acanthosepion lycidas
AAATGAAAAAGAAAAAAAAGAAGAAAAACAAGAAAAAGGTGAAAAAAGAAGGAAAAGAAGAAGAAAAAGACGTAGATGTAACGAAGAAAAAAAGAAAAAGAAGATGAAAAAGAAGAAACAAAGAAGAAAAAGACGGAGAAAAAAGAAGGAAATGAAGAAGAAAATGGTGAAGAAGGAGATTAAAAGAAGGAAAAAGAAGAAAAAAGAAGAAGAGGAAAAAGAAGAAAAAAGAAGAAAAAGTTAATCATGATGATGATCATCATGATGATGATGATGAAAAAGAAGAAAAAGAAGAAGAAAAAAGGGAGAGAAAAAGAGAAAATAAGAGGGAAAATAAGAAGCAGAGGAAGAAAAAATTGATTTGTTGTTATTTTTTACGGTTTATCAACTTTAGAGACCTAAAAATATTTGTAGAAAATTGTTAAAATCTTTCTAAAATAATTCTATTGATGACCAACTAATTTCCGAAAGTTTCAATAAAATCTTATAATTATCTGATTTTTTTTTAGAGATTAAAAATTTAAGATTTTTTCTGTATCCAACATTAGGATTTTATTGCTTAACACAAGGTACGTGTTGTCCAGACTGAGTGGAGACGGTTGTATTATTCCAATATCTTATTTTAAACTTACTCGGATTGTGTGTGTGCATGTGTGCGCACGCGCATGTGTGGCTATATGCACGTGCTTGTGTATACACTAAATGGTGCTCACGCACAAATTACTACAAACTATATTTTCGTACATACCCGTATTTGAATAAACGCTCCGTTTTTTTAAACTGTGTTTATTAATTCTTCCGACTTGTGCACTCGAGAAAATACAGAAAATATGTCCTTCTTTGCAGGATTCCAACCGGTGTCCTTCTTTGCAGGAGAAACCAATGTCGGGTTCTGCTAAAGACAACATCACAGTCAAGCATGGTTTTATTTACCTAAAAGCACATTCACTCGATTCGATTTTCTCGGAAGCCATATTTGTTCAGTTTCGAATCTGAAACGTAAACAAAGTAATTTACAAAGAATTAATACGTTTTATTTTTTAATCCCATGTACAAGGTGCGATGGATAAATTGTCGTCAAAATTACGCAAAAATGAAAATAATATTGAACTACATTATAACCACATGAATCTAAGCGTGCTACTAAGTTGGCATCTCAGTCCCATCCTTTCACTGTCGAAACAGTTCAATGTAGCCATCTCTTCTACTCCAATAGCTTCATGTCTCACACTTCCCGTCTGTGAAACTCCCTTCCTCTTACTTGCTTCCCTGGTAGCTATAATCTTCAATTATTCAAAAGCAATGTCAATCGACATCTTCAGATGCCTTGATCTATTCCATGTCCATCTCTTAATCCTTTCCTCTATCACCCCTCTTTACTCTTTACGCTCTGTAACCCTCTGCGTGCAAGAAGCACTCCCGCCTTGCTTGGGGTGAAATACTTAAAAAAAATAACCGCCAAAATTACAAATACTAAAATACTAAAGAGTAAATTTATTCAATAAAATCGCTTCAACCACAGCCTCTGGGTGACTTCGAAATCTCCTGCATCTGTTCTGGACGGTCTCCTTGTTTAAGTTGGTGAATGCTGCAATAATCCTTGCTTTCAGTTCATCTTTGGTGTTACAAGGAGATTTTTTTTGGTTTCTCGCTCAACTGCGCCACACATAATAATCCAGGGAGTTGCAGTCTGGGGAGTTAGGTGGCCAGATATAAGGGGTGATGTGGTCGCAGAAATTGTCTGAAAGCCATGACTGGATTCTGCTGCTTGTGTAGCATGGTACAGAGTCCTGTTGCCAGACATAGGGTCTTCCAGCAGCCAGCCCCTTGACCCAAGGCAGCACTACCTTCTCAAAGAAACTTGATGTAGGTCTCCATGTTTGAGTTCCTGTGGGAAGAGAATGGAGACATAAGGTCGACATTCGTAGTGATCACTGCAAACACCATGATTTTGACTGGATATATCATCCAACTCTTTCCGGGTCCTCTGCACTGTCTTCACTGTCTTAACATTTTGAAATGTTCGTACTGGAGCTTCCGGTGCGAATGCCAAGCAGTACAGAATGCCATTTCCAAATTTCTAACTGAGTAATGGGACTCTATTCTTATTGTTTCTAAATTACTAGTGCAAATGTAGATTAGTTTACCTGTGTTTTATTGAATATCTTATGTAATCCTGATTACGCTAAAGCTGCATCATTAACTTAGAAACGGTGATAAATAGACAAAACGTCAGAAATTGCAAAACTAACGCGCAGCAAAATATATTAGGTTAGTGCAAAAATAATGACGTAATAATGTCGTTTTTTGACGTATTTTTTAACGTCAAAAAACGACATTATTACGTCATTATTTTTGCACCAACCTAATAGTTAACACTAGTAATTTATGCAACTGTAGAAATAAGAATAGATGTCCATTAAATGAAACTCGTAAAGCCGAAGCAATGATCTATAAAGCAGAAGTAGCAGATATTAATGGCCAAAATAAAAAGTACATAGGATGTACTAAAGGTACTTTCAAACGAAGATGGTACAATCATGGGTCGTCATTTAAGCTAGTAAATCTTAGATGATCTTCCAAACTTGTTGACTATGTGTGGAATTTTAAAGGCAAAAACAACAGGGATCCGATTGTAAGCTGGAATTGT
This sequence comes from Acanthosepion lycidas, assembly GCA_963932145.1. Lineage (NCBI taxonomy): Eukaryota > Metazoa > Mollusca > Cephalopoda > Sepiida > Sepiidae > Acanthosepion > Acanthosepion lycidas. The sequence goes on from OZ010596.1 coordinate 12,555,054, forward strand.
TTTTAAAGATATTTATTGTAAGACATTTTTATGTTTATTCATTCTTAAAATAATTGTCGTACTTTGTCCATTTCATAATGTGTGACGTCATTTGTTTACATTTGTATACGCGATATGAATGTACGTGAGAAATTCATGGAAGATTGATGTTTAAAAGCAGTAAAATCGGCCTTGCCAATCGAACGACTCTCCGTTGCTCGATCGGTTAAGCCACGTCAAGCTATATGAGGGTTCCATATAGGATACAGGTTCGATTCATGTCCGTGAACGAATATCTTCTCTGAAAATTTATCGGAGATTCGGGCCGGTAAATGTTATTAATACTGTTTATTATAATAATAAAAGAAACAGTGCATTTCCTTAAAAGTTTTATCTATAAAAAGAATGTATAAACATAAAAATGTCTTAATATATATATATATAATCGTATCAAAATTAAAACTTTCACGATGTTTCGCTGGACAGTATACAGTTGAGTATATTCATATTGAGATCCTGACGAGCAAAACATCATGAAACTGTGTCGATCTTCGATAATTATCGTGAACTTTTAATATGCTGGTGGTGGTGGTTTGGGTGGGTGAGGTTAATAATAATAATAATAATCAGAAGAAGAAAAAGAAGAATTTCAAAAACAGTCAAATTATAAGCACCTGCAAATCTGCAAAGTAACAAAAATGTGGAAACTTAAAACTACGATTATCCCTATTGTATTAGGGGCATTGGATATGATAAAAAAAAATGGCTACGGAAATTCATGTGAGCAAAATTTCTGAACACATGGGCATTTCACAGCTACAAAAGGTTACTTCGTGCGAACTGCACATACTATCCGAAAACCCCCTCCATCTAAACGGAACATCTCAAATGTGCATAGATAACTCTCCTACATTGCCCTTTTTTACTCATAGACCCTGGAGGGGACTAGACACTTAAATTTTATTCTCTGGCAACAACAACAGCAACAACAACAACGATAATAATAATGTGGCACAATTAATTAAAAGACACCATTCCATCTCGGAAATCCTTATCAGGGAAACAGACGCACGACAAATAATCGCTTTAAAAATACTAAGCCACTAAAGTGACTCACGCAGTCTACAACGTGAATTGGCAGGTTGGAATGAAAGATGGCGCCACCGGTCCGCTTCTTTCTACAGCGATTGTACATTTTGACGTTTCTTATTTCCTTGTCATCAGGGAAAATATTTATCAGAGTTGGCATCGCTACGTTCTCGCACCGATGACAATAAGATCTATGGTGGGGGGCTTACGTTGAAAACACTTGCTGATACTTCAAAACAACGCCATTTCGATGGCCGTCATGTTTGCAATACAAACGCATTTAGTTACTATTCAATAGTTTGTAAGCTTTCGAGAAAATTCAGAAAACGAGTTGAATAAACAAAAGTACAAAATGAATATTCTGATATATAACAATGAGTAATGTGGGTTGCTAAAAAGTTCAGGGTTTGATCAATATGCTCTTCCTTAAAAATTCTGATGATTATTCATTCGGAAACGTATATATATATATATATATATATATATATATATATATATATATATATATATATATATATTTCGTGCAGAAACTAATTCATCTACAAAACAGATTTTTTACAATGAACTAAAGAATATAAAACAAACACTTATTAATAATAGCTTTCCAAACTATATAGTTGATGGACAAATAAGATGCTTTCTTAGAAATCTCAATACTAAGAAAATTGTACATAATACTGCTTCTACTGATCTCAAACATATTAATCTCCTATATTGTAATCAAATGCATACTAATTATAAACAAGATAACAAATTTACTAAAAATATTAGTAAATACTAATATATCTACAATAGATCCTAGCAAAAAAATTAATTTAATCATATACTACACTAAATCTAGTATATCTAACTTAACTATTCGCAATGATTCTTCCCCACCCAGTTAGCGATTTGCAAAAAACTAACATAGTTTACAAATTCAAGTGCCCTTTGGGAGATTGTATCTCCAATGGATTAAATAATATTTATGTTTGTCACACAACAAACTCGCTTTCACGACCCTTGACTCTACATTTAAATGATAACGCTAACATTTTTAGACATTTAAAACAACATGCCTGGACGCTTACGCAATCCGGAAAATCCTCGTTGACAACAGAACTATACTTAAACATGAAAACAATAAACAAAAACTCAAAATTCTGGAAGCTTTATACATAAAACAGTTGGAACCTAACCTGAACAAAATAAACTATGAAATCTCCACAAATATTCTTAAATGCCTATAATTGATAATTATGCACCAACCCAATATATCTACCTATACATACATATATATATATATATATATATATATATATATAGATAGATAGATAGATAGATAGATAGATAGATACGATGACAATGAATAGAGTACAATTCCAATGTTCATAACATTTAATTCAAAAGAGTAGACCCATATTATTTATTTCGGATATTACACCGAAAACATTTAAACATTTTCGATGTAATACCCTAACACACGCACACACCCGTGCGCGCACACACGCACACATGCACATTCACATATATATAGTTGAATAATTTGGACGTATGACTATTTTTATTTAAATCGTCTCGAATTCCTAATGTTCATATTAACTTTATTAAGGAGGGCGCCGTTGTTTTTTTTTGTTTTGTTTTGTTTTTTGTTTTTTGGGGTTTTTTTTTTTTATTTTGTTTTCCCAAGTACTTTCGATCTCATCCAAGATCATCTTCAGGGATGAATTGCTAAGACAAAATTTAATGTAATAGATTGTTGTAAATTTTTTTGTAAATGAGCATGAAACGCACTCTTTTATAATTAATTAAAAAAGCCATTATGTTTTATCTGAAAAAGGTAACTTTAATTCATAATTGTAATTTTTTTTAAATTACTATTTAAGTATTTTAAAACAATGTTGTTATAGACATTTTAAAACATTGTTGCTATACTCATAATTAATCTTATTTAGTGTTGGTTGAAATTGTTGAATTTTTTTTTTTTTTCATGGTGGACTATACTTGTATTATCAATTAATATTTACTTATCGTGCGTTGTCTTAGTAGTTCACCCCATCTTGGATGAGATTGAAACTACTTAGGAAAATAAAAGAAATGAAAAAAATTTGGGCGCCTTCTTTAATGAATTTAATATAAACATTAAGAAGTTGATCTAATTATTTCAATGGAAAGATTATACATTTAGCCGACAGTAACGCTAACAGTTCGGTTAATGAAGGCCGAATGTTTCCTGAAAATGGCCAATTTTATCATTAACATTACCTGTATATATTTATCGTGTTCCCTTTTTATATAAATCTCATTTGATGACAAATTATGATATTTTTACTGGATTGAGAGCTGGGTAGGATTGGAGCAATTTCAGTAATTTTGTCTCTTCAATGTTTTTTTTTTTAATTTTCGTTTTGTTTTGTTTTTATTTCTTGTTTTATTTTCAGTTTTGTTTTCATTTTATTTTTGGTTTTCTTTTTTTTTATTTTTATGGGACCTTACCCATAATAACATAATGGACTATTCCATACGTAATAAATACTGCGCCTCAAGAGGTAGCAGGGAGTTAAGTCTGAAGTCGGGCGACTGGCTGATCGGTTGTACTCTCTGCCTTCGGGCGGGGAAGAACCCGGTCGAGGCTACGATGAAGGGCGGTGTCTCTTTCGGGGAGGTAAACCGACACTGAACCCGTTTATACGGGGACAAAGGGCATACTTTTGGTCGAGCCCACGTTAAACCGGCCTTGTGCCACATAATGCCCTCGTGGGGGGGTGAATAAATACTCTTCAGTCTGAAGTTTGGAGTGAGGTTCGTCAGGAGTCTGTCAGTCAGTCAGAGCGAGCGAGTCAGTCAGTTCAGTCAGAGGCAGTCCGAAACAGAGTCGTGTTCAGACAATTACTACAAGATATTGGAATAGTGATACTGGTCGGGACTACATTGTTCTCTCTACTAAACCTGATTGTTCATACTAACACTTCTACTTCTCTGTATATATTCTTGTTTGTAATATATCTGTGTTATTCCATACCTGTGTTAGAGTTCTTCTTTATTGGTTCTACCTTCGACTATCACCCCCCACCATAACAGTTTTCTTTTATCTTTTTGTATTTTATTTGTTTTGCTTTTATTTGATTTTGTTTTGATTTTGTTTTTTGTTTTTTGAACTTTGTTTTTTTGACTTTTATTTTATTTTGTTTTTATTTCTATTTTTTGTTTCATTTTCTTTGTATTTTTTGTTCAGTTTTTTTTATTTTATTTTTGCTTTGTTCTACTTTTTGTTTTTTGTTTTTTTTTTTGTTTTTTTTGTTTTTCCTTTTTGATATTTTTTTAATTTAGCTTTTTTTGTAATTTTTTTTTTGTTTTTGATTTTGATTTTTGTTCGGTTTTGCTTTTATTTTATTTTATTTTTGTTTTTGTATTGTTTTTATTCTCTTTTTGTTTTCTTTTTCTGTTTTATTTTTATTATGCTTTTGTTGTATTTTGGATTTTGCCTTATTTTGTTTAATTTTTTATGTTATTGTGTTTTTGTTTTGTCTTGTTTTATTTTTACTGTTTTTCTTTTGTTTTAGTTTTTGGCACACTAAGTAATAGTCAACTTTGCAATGTTTTAGCTGGTTGATATAAATTTTATTCTAAACACAACGTTTCGACCAAATACCGTCTGGTCATCATGAGATGTCCATTGATTGGCTAATATATTTGTTGATTATTGTGGTACTTTTGTTCGTTCCTGCTGAATCAGTGCTTCAATACCTGATCCAGGTTTTGAACTCACGACCACTAGATACCAGTCACACATGTATAAACAACTCCTATATCCACTACGCCACCGAAGTAATGTGCTTATATTAAATAATCAATCTGTTTTTCATTTCATATTACAAGTATAAATATAATTACCTAACTCTTAAATGAAATTCTATATTATGAAAAGCAGTACGAATTGATCATCATAATAAAATGCAAAAAACAAGAATTATATTAAAACATTGTATATTCAACTTTAATATAGTAATATAATGCTTCTGAATATTTAAATTCTTTCACGTTCTTAACAGGCTTGAAATTTATTTGAAGTTTCTGATTAGTGTTTCTTATCTGGAGCGTAAATATGATATATGATAATAATTGAGTAGATTTATCTGAACCTGACCCTTATGGTCAGTGTATCTGCGAAACTTTGAAGTCTGTCGAGAGATAAGTCGATTGAACTTTTATTAATTAATCGAACATATCTTAATTTAAAAAATAAATAAATATCACTTACTATACTATCGTATATTTATGTACAATATCATAGACAATTCTGTAGGCGCTTAATAAAATATGGCACCAGTTATTGTAAATATTTCTCATAATAATGTATCAAATGAAATCCATCAACTGTTCTCGTTCCTTGGATACTTGCGAATGAAAACAACAATAAAGAAACGGACGGTGACGAAGCAATCCAAAATATTGAGCAATGAGAAAGAAAGCTAAGAAAAAATGGCAAACTAAAGAAATACTCTGAAAAAAAAAAAAAAGAACAGCTAAATCATTGACACTAAAGAAAGTACAGTTATCAAAATCTCTGGCGCGTTATCTAACATAAAAGATGGCTGCCGCCGTCGTTCTTCGTGGCACGCCATCGGGCGGGGCTAATTACTTAACAAAGTGACGATCTATCATTTCTTCCCATATTTTCACTACTCACACTTGCATTTACTTTGTGATAATCTCTGGAGACATGCGCGCTTTTCATCTTACAAAAAAAAAATGTTCTGGGGATCAAAAATGGCGCCGAATGGCGCTTTATTAACTTGACCTGGTTTAAAGTGATATCTTTCTTTATAATTACATCGTCTTCACAGATTTTATGTCGTCAAAATTATAATTTTGACCATTACGAGGAGTGCGGTGTTAATCTCTAAAGGGATTATAGTCAGATTTATTTGTTCTCAAATGGCCAACATAAATTTTACAAGTATCGCAAAATCTACAAGGATGTGGGGTTTACTGTTGGAAGTGCGCTTATAGGTAATATGTCATCAAAAAGCAGAGAGAAAGATAATACTGAGAATTTCGCAACACTTGCGTTCACTTCTGAGAGAATCAATTCCACAGTCTTTCTCTTTGGTTCTTTGATGTTCGCTCTAACAACATTAAATCTATTCTTTTGTCGTTTTCTTGTTCTATCCTCGATCACTTGTGCTTTTACCATTCGTCCACCGAAGAAAACCCACACTTGACTTTGCGACGATCGTAGGATCTAAAATAATTTCTCCTTCGGTAACGCGATTTTCATATTCTTTTCGAGGGTTTGAAATTTGCACGTCACCAGTAAAATCTCGTATTTACGAGAATATAACGTCCGTAATATTCTTAATATTCTGTTGCATAGCGCCCTCATGCGGGGAGGCCTTAGGCGATGACGTCCATTCGATAATAAAGTTACATTCTTCTCTCGTGGTTGGTTGTTTTGAGTCCAGAGATAAAAGAACTTCAACGCAGGGAATTTCAGCTTAACTATTTTATTAACGTTCCTGTCAACATGTCCTCTCCAGTGGGATTTGTTCCTCCTCATTGGGGAACCGTTTCAAACACGAAAGATATCCCGTCTACTTTGCTTGAGACTCGACTCCTTGAAAAAAAACATTTTCAATCTATCATTCCCACGCTTGTTCAGCCAGTTAAAATCGATTACCTTATTTTAGCTTAGTGTTTCTTGTAGCTTTACAGCATTCTCTTCAGGTATTTGTCCATACATTCCATTTGACAAGCCACCAAAAGAAAGAACTTGCCAAAACCGTTAGATCAACGTAGCCGTCTGCTTTCCAGAAGAGCATACCTCAATGCTTCTGCGCGCGAGGCTGAATATGATGTTCAAAGAACTCAAATGCTGAGGAGAAATGCCTCTTCAACTGCTGCAGTTTGTGAGGCTGAAACAACACCGAGAACGCAAAAACAGCCGTTTTCAGAGCCCCCCCCCATTCAAATTGTTAACCCCCCCCCCCCCCCATTTGGGGATGTGCCTCAGTTGCACCCAATTGCTGTTACTAATATTGATTTTTTGGGGGCGCTTCTATTCAGTTCTCCAACCACACCCACATAAGTATGAAGAGACAAGTAAATAAATGTGGAGAATGCAAAGCTTCATTGACCAGTGATCTATCTTCTTCCAACTGATAAATTGGAGTGGACGCACTCTGACCTCTAAAACACAAAGTTATCGTGTCATTAAATTTTTGTATTAATCATTTCACCCCAAGCAAGGCGATAATGCAACTAACACACAAGGGGTTACTGGGAATGAAAGAGAATGAGAAAACTTTATTGAGAACAGGTTTCAGGAAGACAGAAAATGGCGATTGATGTTGCAGTTAAAGTGTTGTAGATTATAGGTGTCAAGAAACGAGAAGGGAGTTCCTCTGGCAAGAACAGAAGTTACAGTTGCACATACACCTTTGTGCAAATTAATTGAAACAACCGCTTGAGTTTCCTTTCTTTCACCATACGGTCAGTTTTAGATCCATTGGAGTGACAGGGTGGAATCGATTCCTATTTTTACCGCATTTTATTAGGTCATTTGCAGTGGTGTGCAGTAACATGAATCTATTTTCGGGATGTATGATGAAATTTGTTTGGCCTTCAAAAATATTGCGTCATCCCTGATTGCATAAGATTTTTATCACCCCAGATACAATTGTCTCGACTGTCGATTAGTTGTCCCTCGGCTATTGCCTTCGATGGACGTTACTCGAAGGAAGAGTACGAAAATTGTAATGCAACTCGAACAGACTGGCAAGCCTTACCAGGGAGCAAATCAAAGTACTTGAGACTAGCCCAGAAACTCTACTGATTTAAATCCAATCGAGAATCTCTGGACAATCTGCGAGGAACGACTTCGTGGAAGGCCCAAACGAAATACTAAAATGTGCACTGGGTCATGTTTCATTGAAAAAATACGAAAAAAAACGTAATTAATAAGGGAATTATTTGTTTTGTTTCAATTAATTTGCACAAGAGTGTAGATAATTAAATATTAAAACGATGAGACCTAATTGCCAATCTAGGAGTACGTTTCAATGTATACAGACGAGGTACGAAGGAGGACAGATAATTAAAACAACCGTCAAGAAGATAGTTATAGAAAAGACAGGGGAAATGTTATGGTGACCTATCCACCTTAGAATGAACTCTTCATCCTTCATAAATACTAACCTGCGAGACTTCTTAAAGAGGCAGTTGGGACGCAGTGTAACCTGACAGTTCGGGCGGACACTTCTATCTGCTGACTAATAACACTCTTATTTTGTATATATGTTATGCTATTTCAATACACTTGTTCAACCTACCTTCTTCTTTCTGTGTCTTTCTTTCTGGCCTCTAATAGGAAGGCCACGCCCTGGTGGTTAGAAAGTGACTGACGTCGACATACGAGGTCAGGATCGATTACAATACAGACTCTTCTTTGGATTTTGTCGATAATCTCCAGATGTATAGCAGGAACACCAGACCAGATGTGGCAGTAATATTCAATGCGCCGACGAATAAGAGAATTATAAATGTGTAGGATAGATTCTGATGAGAAACATTTTCTAACAAGACACAGTGAATCAACTTTTCTAGCAAGAGACCTAGTAATTGATTCAATAAAATTACTCCACTTGTGGAAAACGTGAGTCCAAGAAGGTTCAATGAGCTGACTTCGTGGAGGTTAGAATAAGCCATGATGATGGAAGGCAAAAAATCTATATGGGTATTAAAAGATAGTATTTTTCTTTTAGAGGAGTTAAAATTTACAAGCTATTGCTTGCTCCAGTTAAAAACGGATTAGGTGTTATTTTTCGAGAGCAGCTGCCAGTTATACTGTTGTGTCGTAAATAGGAAAGTTTGACACACGTATAGAAAATAATGTATTAAACAGTTAATTGTTAACTCCTCTGTGTTTACCCGAGACCTCCCCACAAGGCGGGATGTGGTACAATGCCGTTTTTTTTTTTTTGGCGCTCAGGCTTAGGCTTGGGAAAAAATTGCCCGTAGACCCACTATAGACGGGCTCGAGTAGCTGTCTACCTCCAAGACAAGACTCTGCCTTTCGGCATAGCCTTGCCTGGGTTCCTCTCCATCCACAGACAGAGAGTCGACAAGCAGAGTTAACTGTAACCGTTAAGTCCTCTCCCTCAGTAAGTGAGATTGCTGTTTAAATAGTCTTAGACTAGTTCATTTTGTGGTGGTGTTCAGCTACTCCACAACATTCACTTCATAGGATTTACTATTAAGTCAGGGGTAATACTTGTATCTTCCGCATAAATACCTCGTTGGGAACTGATTGCATCGGGAAAGTCGTTGATGAAGATGAGAAACAACGTAAATTCAAGAAATGAGTCATGGAGAATCGCAACATTAACGGGAAAGGATGTAGAACCGAGGTCTCTCAACACGAACTTCATTATTAGATTTGTTAAGTATTATTGAATTAAGTCAAATATCCGGTCGGAGGCATCATAGCACTTGAGTTTGTGGAGAAAGCCAGCATGTCAAACTCTGCCAAACGCCTTCGAGATGTCTAATGCCACAGCCTGAACCACGACGTTCTTGCCTACATATACATATATGTGTGAGTGACTTCCGTTAAAATGACTGTTAATGGAGTTCTGTTAGTTTTATGTTTGCGCTTTTTGTGATGAATAAAAGATTTCCTTTTTGTACTTTGTGTGGAAATTGTTCAAATTATTGTTTGTTTCAAACACTTTCGGTTAATCTGTTAGCGATTTTCAAGGATTTTTGTAGATTAGTCTAAAGTGCTCGGAATGAACAATCATTT
>OZ010596.1:12567403-12612403 GCA_963932145.1 Acanthosepion lycidas
CCGCTCTCACGAGAACTCATTAAAATCTCGTTGAAAGTGATTGAGACTGAATAGTTTTCAATTTAGTTTTTTTCACTGGGCTAAATTTTAAATACGGCGGACCTGATTGCGAGAATCACCAATCCTTTTGTCACGGCACCCGATAAAGATTTTTATTACATCTTTCTCATGCTTTTACCTCATAAGGGTCTGTCTCTCAATACAGTCAGATGACGCCAATTGTAAGTAGGAAGTTGCGTGGTTGAAGACACTTTTTTACTTTCTTATTAGCATTTTAATAAGAGTGTTTATGGAAGAATGTTCGAAATTGCATAATATATATATATATATATATATATATATATATATATATATATATATATTCTGTTTATAGATTATTTTCAATAATAGATACAATTTATTTAAGTAAATGCTCTGATTTCTTAAATAAACAGTATTAATTACATTTACTGGCCTGAATATTCGATATATTTTGTAGAAAATATGCGTTCTCCAAGAGAAAATGGAAAGTGAGTCCTATACGGAACCGTCATTTGATCTGACGTGCTATACCACTAAGTTACAGAGCAGCGTCTGGTTAACAAAGTCAGAATTATTTTTTATAAATAACAAATTTTCGACGATCTTTCCCGAAAAATCATATCGGCTCACAAAACATACCTTAACATAAACATTGATAACATATTATGAAATGGATTAAGTCCGGCAATTATTTAAGATATATTCTGTTTATAAGTTATTTTTAATAGATACAATTTATTTAAGTAAAAACTCTATTAATCCATTTCTATTTAATATGGCAAATTGGGGGTTCACGGTAATATTTTAGTGGTACATAAAGCAATTTCACTTCGGAACGGTTGACTTGGAATTCCTACAGTAATCTACGCCATATTAAAATAATAAACATAGAAAACTAACTCTAAAACGAGATAAGGTGATGTAAGTTAGTATCCTTTTATTCTGCTCGATGTTTTGATTGTAAAAGTTGAATAAAAACTGAGAAAGATATATAAATGGAGGATTATATATAATAATGGACTCTCCCGTCGGTTTCGACGTATGAGGATCTGACAGCTTAATTGATTCAATTATGAAATTTTGTGCGATAATCTTAAGTTGCACTTAAGACCCGCTAGCTGAAAGGAAGCCACATATGGAGCAAGAGTGAGAATTGTGGGATGAGATCACTGTTAGATTGGCTGACCTTTTAGATCTTGCTCTCGCTTCTTGAAGATGCTTTAGACAAGCAGATTGAAAATTTCTGAGTCCACTAAAACACGTTGATCTCCATTCTACCCGCTCCAACGCTAAGCGCTCAAGGGTGTTATGTTTTATATTGACAGCTGGACAAAGGAAGCCACATATGGAGCAAGAGTGAGGATTGTGGGATGAGATCACTGTCAGATTGGCTGACCTTTTAGTTCTTGCTCTCGCTTCTTGAAGATGATTTAGACAAGAAGATTGAAAATTGCTGAGTCAACTAAAATACGTTGATCTCCATTCTACCCGCTCCAACGCTAAGCGCTCAAGGGTGTTATGTGTTATATTGACAGCTGACAAGTTGCTTTTCAGTTTGTCTTTGTATCTTAGCCATGGGCGTCCTACATTCCTGTAGCCCTGATCTAACTGGCTGTACATTAGGATCTTGGGTATCCTGTCATCAGACATTCTCAAGACATGACCAGTCCACCGTAACTGAGACTGTATGATAAAACTATCGATTCCTCCAATATAACACTTGTTAAACAGGTCTACGTTAGATGTCATATCTTGAAGGTTAACTCCACAGATCCACAGATTTCACGCAGACATCTTTTATGGAAAACATCCAGCTGGCATATATGGTACAACAGCTCAGTAAACCCGAATTTTCGTATCCAGTCGAATACACTGCTCATTCCGCAATCGATGGCGAAGTTTGCCGAAAGCACTGGTAGCCTTAGCAATCCAAAGCATGATTTCATCATCTAAAATTCCACTGTAATTGACTTTGCTACCAAGATATGTGAAAAACTTTACATAGTTCAGGGTTTTGTCTTCTACTTTCAATGGTCTCTCTGGAAATTTGTAGACTGCTGGTTTTTGCTTCTCACCACAGAATTGCTTCGGCAAGGTTGGTGCACTACTTCAGTTTTCTTTAGGCAAAGTGTAAGACCAAAGGCTTTACATGCAGCAGAGAAACGATTTATTAGATGTTGTGCCTCCTCAATATATATAAATGAAAATCATAGAAAAATTATAATATTATTTACATTATTCGGACTATTGTTCTCATCTTTGTCGCCATATTTATTACAACGTTTCGGCCGTTGTACGCTCTGGCCTTCTTCAGGTGGTTGGAATGTCGAACTGAACCCTTTATTTCGTTCACTGGGGTAGACTGTTCTAGTTCCACGTGCCATGTTTAATGGATGTCATTTATCAGTTATCTCCTGTTAATTTTCCCTCTGAAAGTTCTCCACTGCCTTAACCGGGTATTGAACTCACACTCTTTGGTCCTGTTACTGGATCTAACCAACGACTTTATCCACTGTGCCATGTGTCCTTGAGGACATCTGTGCATGAATTGCATACACAGATGTATATGAAATTCATATGTATTCATACAGAGATGAGGTGCGAAGATGTAAATAAACATGTAAATAACAATAATAATAATAATATCTGTCTATATTTCTGAAATGGAGCATTATGTATAATATTTACATCATTCCGACTATTGTCCTCATCTTTGTCGCCATATTTATTACAACGTTTCGGCCGTTGTACGCTCCAGCCTTCTTCAGGTGGTTAGATGTCGGTCACAGGGGTAGACTGTTCTAGTTCCACGTGCTATGTTGTACATAATACCTCATCTCAGAAATATAGACAGATATTGAAAGATTCTAATTTATTATATAAATTAATGTAATATATTAATAATAAATAATGATATTAAGTTTAAATATTAATAAAATAAAATATTAATATCTTAATATAAATGACTTAATATAGAAATAGACACGAAATTGTGAAAAGGGGGATTCTATGATGAAGTTTGAAGCTACAATTGTACATTCTTACACATTCAGTAACACAATGTGCCTTAGTGACTTTACTACATTGCTTGGGGGGGGGAATGATTTAAAAAAATCTCACTATAACAGTAATAGTCAATGTAACCAGTTTCCTGATCATTACTCAATGCTGAGGTACCCACAATATTGTAGTTTGTATATCTGCATTACTATTATTCACAAAACATTTTACAAATTATTTACAATCTTTTATATGCGTGGTGAATAGTCTAATGCTGTAATGATTTTCAAGACTAGTGACTTTATTGTCCTTAATATCCCAAAATTTAAATACAATGTCAATCATTATCTTTTGTCTTAATTCCTGTACGTCTTTTGTTGTCTCTCCTTAATAGGTTTTTCTCACATTCTCTAATATTCAGTAGCCCCTTGCGTCTTAGTGGCTTTATTTGAGGTGAAATGTTTTTAAAAAAGACATTGGCACGCAACCGAGACATACGTGAGGTGTTGGACAGATGTTCATCTATCCAATAACCATATCCTGTCTTAGGAATGATCAGGATCAGGATCATAAATTGTCATGTAGATAATTGTTATGATGTAGATAATAAACGAACAAAGGTTTATCAAGAAGTCTACATCTGATAAAAATAAATGTAAATTTTTATAAAATTTATCGTCAAATTATTTTGTCATTCGGAAGAAGAAAAAGTGTAGAAAATCCACACAGAAAAGTTATGGAAAAATTTTTGGAAGGTTTTGAACGTTTCGGCGTCGCCCATTTGGCGTGGTTGATTCGGCGTCAAAAAATAATTGGAATCTTCGGCATAGCCGCTTATTAGGCGTCAGACTGTATCGACGTCACTGTCTTTGACCGGAGGCAAAAAAAAATGTATAAAATCATTGAAAACCCCCAACTTTCAATAACACTTTTTATTCATTTAGGGACTTAAGGATCCTATTAAAACACTAAAATACATCGCAAAAATTTTAATTCTCTTACATCATATATACAATATGTTAGATTTGACCTTGGTACGTTTCGGCGTAGACCATCTGGCGTCGCTGTTCGGCGTCAGAAAAATAATTGGAATCTTCGGCACAGCAGTTCAGGCATTAGACTGTTTTGACGTCACTGTCTTTGACTGGAGATAGAGGCAAAAAAGGATAAAAGCATTGAAAACACCCAACTTTCAATATGGTTTTTTTATTCATTTATGGAATTAAGGATCCTATTAAAACACTAATGAAATAATGTAAATTAAAAACTTAAATTAAAGATATTGTATTTAAAAAAATATTAAAAACTTAGTAAAGCTATTTAATCTTAGAAATTACTTCTTAATTTTGTAATTATAAAATATTTGCGTCCATTTGGAATAAAATGCTTTTGACGACTGAAAAAATATGAATCTGCACTGAAGGAAATATAATATAAAAATACCTCCATTATAGAAATGAACACAATATTGGAACCAGTAATAAGGAATTCCAGAGAAAAGCAATAACAACAACAAAACTTGCAATATGAACTCTGGAAAAAACATGGAATGATAACAGCAAAAATTGCAATATGAGCACTGGTAAAAAATTGTGGTGAAGACATTAGTATTATAATACCCAGAAATTCATGCACATATGGCACAGAGGATAAAGGCGTTAGTTAGATCCAGTGACAGGACCCAAAGAGTGTGAGTTCAATACCCAGTTAAGGCAGTGGGGAACTTTTAGAGGGAAAATTAACAGGAGATAACTGACATCATCACTGATAACTGACATCCATTATACATGGCACGTGGAACTAGAACAATCTACCCCAGTGAGCGAAATAAAGAGTTCAGTTCGACATTCCAACCAGCTGAAGAAGGCCGAAACGTATAACGGCCGAAGCGTTGTAATAAATATGGTGACAAAGATGAGGACAGTAGTTCAAATAATGTACATAATACCTCATCTCATAAATATAGACAGATACAAAAATACCCCCAACTACTCTTTTTCTTTTGTAAAAAAATGCCTCCACCTACTCCTATTCGTAAATATAAAAATGCTTCTTTTTCTTAAATTGGACTATTCGAGCAAATTTGAGTATAACGACCAAGTACTAATTAGACTACTAAACGAGAGAGAGAGAGAAAGAAAGAAAGAAAGAGAGAGAGAGTACAAATTTGACTATAACGACGAAATAGTAATCTGGCGCCTAATCGTCCCTCTGTCGAAAAATTCCAATGTCGAATCGGCCACGCCGAATCCAGACAACGAAACTTCCGATTCCCATTTTTAGAACCGGAGATACTCTGAAAAGTTGTCTACTTGTAAACAAAAAAAAAAGCAAATATTAATAATTTACAATAGAAAATATTTTAGTTTTGTTCTTGTTTTTCAAAATTTAATAAATATCAACAAATTTTGCATTTTAATAAAATTTAGTTTCTAAGTGACAACTTTTTAAAAAGTTTCGGACCAAAAAAATAATGGCTGTCTCCAGGAGGAACGAAACACGAAACCAAAAATATTCAAACTACGAATGAAATTAGGATTTGCGAAGCAATGTCAGCCAACGATACTTCAGCCGAGTGATCAGCGCAAATATTCAAGACTTGCTTTTTTGTAACAATTCTGCTATTTGTTTCTTTTTAAAATATTTTCGACCCGCTTTTGGCGGAATCCACATGTGTGAAATTTCTCATTTTATATTTGGAATCTGCCTGTTTCTTAAACGAGCTCCCTACAAGTTCCAACCAGAGACGACAAGAGACAACAAACTGACATATTATAATTGAGAGCAATTCGTTTGCATTAAACCTTTCAGGCTTGACCACCGCTTTACCATTGGTAGAGAAAAATGACGTAATGTCCAAACACTGGTTGAACAGTGATTGAGAAATATGACGTAATACCCAGCCACTGGTTGAAGAGTGTTAGAGAAAATGACGTAACGCCCAGCCACTGGGTGAAAAGTGGTAGAGAAAAATGACGTAATGCCCAGGCACTGGTTGAAGAGAAGGAGAGAAAAATGACGTAATGCCCAGGGACTGGTTGAACAGTGGTAGAGAAAAATGACGTAATGTCCAAACACTGGTTGAACAATGATTGAGAAATATGACGTAATGCCCAGCCACTGGTTGAAGAGTGTTAGAGAAAATGACGTAACGCCCAGCCACTGGGTGAAAAGTGGTAGAGAAAAATGACGTAATGCCCAGGCACTGGTTGAAGAGAAGGAGAGAAAAATGACGTAATGCCCAGGGACTGGTTGAACAGTGGTAGAGAAAAATGACGTAATGCCCAGCCACTGGTTGAAGAGTGGTAGAGAAAAATGACGTAATGCCCAGCCACTGCTTGAAGAGTGGTAGAGAAAAATGACTTAATGCCCCGCCACTGGTTGAAGAGTGGTAGAGAAAAATGACTTAATGCCCCGCCACTGGTTGAAGAGTGGTAGAGAAAAATGACTTAATGCCCCGCCACTGGTTGAAGAGTGGTAGAGAAAAATGACGAAATGTCCAGCCACTGGTTGAAGTGTGGTAGAGAAAAATGACGTAATGCCCAGACACTGGTTGAACAGTGGTAGAGAAAAATGACGTAATGCCCCGCCACTGGTTGAAGAGTGGTAGAGAAAAATGACGAAATGTCCAGCCACTGGTTGAAGTGTGGTAGAGAAAAATGACGTAATGCCCAGCCACTCGTTGAAGAGTGGTAGAGAAAAATGACGTAATGCCCAGCCACTGGTTGAGAGTGGTAGAGAAAAATGACGAAATGTCCAGCCACTCGTTGAAGAGTGGTAGAGAAAAATGACGTAATGCCCAGCCACTGCTTGAAGAGTGGTAGAGAAAAATGACTTAATGCCCCGCCACTGGTTGAAGAGTGGTAGAGAAAAATGACTTAATGCCCCGCCACTGGTTGAAGAGTGGTAGAGAAAAATGACTTAATGCCCCGCCACTGGTTGAAGAGTGGTAGAGAAAAATGACGTAATGCCCAGCCACTGGTTGAAGAGTGGTAGAGAAAAATGACGTAATGCCGAGCCACTGCTTGAAGAGTGGTAGAGAAAAATGACTTAATGACCCGCCACTGGTTGAAGAGTGGTAGAGAAAAATGACTTAATGCCCCGCCACTGGTTGAAGAGTGGTAGAGAAAAATGACTTAATGCCCCGCCACTGGTTGAAGAGTGGTAGAGAAAAATGACGAAATGTCCAGCCACTGGTTGAAGTGTGGTAGAGAAAAATGACGTAATGCCCAGACACTGGTTGAACAGTGGTAGAGAAAAATGACGTAATGCCCCGCCACTGGTTGAAGAGTGGTAGAGAAAAATGACGAAATGTCCAGCCACTGGTTGAAGTGTGGTAGAGAAAAATGACGTAATGCCCAGCCACTCGTTGAAGAGTGGTAGAGAAAAATGACGTAATGCCCAGCCACTGGTTGAGAGTGGTAGAGAAAAATGACGAAATGTCCAGCCACTCGTTGAAGAGTCGTAGAGAAAAATGACGTAATGCCCAGCCACTGCTTGAAGAGTGGTAGAGAAAAATGACTTAATGCCCCGCCACTGGTTGAAGAGTGGTAGAGAAAAATGACTTAATGCCCCGCCACTGGTTGAAGAGTGGTAGAGAAAAATGACTTAATGCCCCGCCACTGGTTGAAGAGTGGTAGAGAAAAATGACTTAATGCCCCGCCACTGGTTGAAGAGTGGTAGAGAAAAATGACGAAATGTCCAGCCACTGGTTGAAGTGTGGTAGAGAAAAATGACGTAATGCCCAGACACTGGTTGAACAGTGGTAGAGAAAAATGACTTAATGCCCCGCCACTGGTTGAAGAGTGGTAGAGAAAAATGACGAAATGTCCAGCCACTGGTTGAAGTGTGGTAGAGAAAAATGACGTAATGCCCAGACACTCGTTGAAGAGTGGTACAGAAAAATGACGTAATGCCCAGCCACTGGTTGAAGTGTGGTAGAGAAAAATGACGTAATGCCCAGCCACTGCTTGAAGAGTGGTAGAGAAAAATGACGTAATGCCCCGCCACTGGTTGAAGAGTGGTAGAGAAAAATGACGAAATGTCCAGCCACTGGTTGAAGTGTGGTAGAGAAAAATGACGTAATGCCCAGACACTGGTTGAACAGTGGTAGAGAAAAATGACGTAATGCCCAGCCACTGGTTGAAGAGTGGTAGAGAAAAATGACGTAATGCCCAGCCACTGGTTGAAGAGTGGTAGAGAAAAATGACGTAATGCCCAGCCACTGGTTGAAGAGTGGTAGAGAAAAATGACGTAATGCCCCGGCACTGGTTGAACAGTGGTAGAGAAAAATGACTTAATGCCCCGCCACTGGTTGAAGAGTGGTAGAGAAAAATGACGTGATGCCCAGCCATTGGATGAAGAGTGGTACAGAAAAATGACGTAATGCCCAGCCACTGGTTGAACAGTGGTAGAGAAAATGACGTAATGCCCAGCCACTGGTTGAAGAGTGGTAGAGAAAAATGACGAAATGCCGAGGCACTCGTTGAAGAGTGGTAGAGAAAAATGACGTAATGCCCAGCCACACGTTGAAGAGTGGTAGAGAAAAATGACGTAATGCCCAGCCAATGGTTGAAGAGTGGTGGAAAAAAATGGCGTAATGCCCAGCCACTGGTTGAAGAGTGGTAGAGAATAATGACGTAATGCCCAGCCAAATGTTTGAAGAGTAGTAGAGAAAAATGACGTAATGCCCAGCCAATGGTTGAAGAGTGGTAGAGGAAAATGACGTAATGCCCAGCCAATGTTTGAAGAGTGGTAGAGAAAAATGACGTAATGCCCAGCCAATGGTTGAAGAGTGGTAGAGAAAAATGACGAAATGTCCAGCCACTGGTTGAAGTGTGGTAGAGAAAAATGACGTAATGCCCAGGCACTCGTTGAAGAGTGGTAGAGAAAAATGACGAAATGTCCAGCCACTGGTTGAAGTGTGGTAGAGAAAAATGACGTAATGCCCAGACACTGGTTGAAGAGTGGTAGAGAAAAATGACGTAATGCCCAGCCACTGGTTGAAGAGTGGTAGAGAAAAATGACGAAATGTCCAGCCACTGGTTGAAGTGTGGTAGAGAAAAATGACGTAATGCCCCGCCACTGGTTGAAGAGTGGTAGAGAAAAATGACGAAATGTCCAGCCACTGGTTGAAGTGTGGTAGAGAAAAATGACGTAATGCCCAGGCACTCGTTGAAGAGTGGTAGAGAAAAATGACGTAATGCCCAGCCACTGGTTGAGAGTGGTAGAGAAAAATGACGAAATGTCCAGCCACTCGTTGAAGAGTGGTAGAGAAAAATGACGTAATGCCCAGCCACTGGTTGAAGAGTGGTAGAGAAAAATGACGTAATGCCCAGCCACTGCTTGAAGAGTGGTAGAGAAAAATGACTTAATGCCCCGCCACTGGTTGAAGAGTGGTAGAGAAAAATGACGAAATGTCCAGCCACTGGTTGAAGTGTGGTAGAGAAAAATGACGTAATGCCCAGACACTGGTTGAACAGTGGTAGAGAAAAATGACGTAATGCCCAGCCACTGGTTGAAGAGTGGTAGAGAAAAATGACGTAATGCCCAGCCACTGTTTGAAGAGTGGTAGAGAAAATGACGTAATGCCCAGACACTGGTTGAACAGTGGTAGAGAAAAATGACTTAATGCCCCGCCACTGGTTGAAGAGTGGTAGAGAAAAATGACGAAATGTCCAGCCACTGGTTGAAGTGTGGTAGAGAAAAATGACGTAATGCCCAGACACTCGTTGAAGAGTGGTACAGAAAAATGACGTAATGCCCAGCCACTGGTTGAAGTGTGGTAGAGAAAAATGACGTAATGCCCAGCCACTGCTTGAAGAGTGGTAGAGAAAAATGACGTAATGCCCCGCCACTGGTTGAAGAGTGGTAGAGAAAAATGACGAAATGTCCAGACACTGGTTGAAGTGTGGTAGAGAAAAATGACGTAATGCCCAGACACTGGTTGAAGAGTGGTAGAGAAAAATGACGTAATGCCCAGCCACTGGTTGAAGAGTGGTAGAGAAAAATGACGTAATGCCCAGCCACTGGTTGAAGAGTGGTAGAGAAAAATGACGTAATGCCCAGCCACTGGTTGAAGAGTGGTAGAGAAAAATGACGTAATGCCCCGGCACTGGTTGAACAGTGGTAGAGAAAAATGACTTAATGCCCCGCCACTGGTTGAAGAGTGGTAGAGAAAAATGACGTGATGCCCAGCCAATGGTTGAAGAGTGGTGGAAAAAAATGGCGTAATGCCCAGCCACTGGTTGAAGAGTGGTAGAGAATAATGACGTAATGCCCAGCCAAATGTTTGAAGAGTAGTAGAGAAAAATGGCGTAATGCCCAGCCAATGGTTGAAGAGTGGTAGAGGAAAATGACGTAATGCCCAGCCAATGGTTGAAGAGTGGTAGAGAAAAATGACGTAATGCCCAGACAATGGTTGAAGAGTGGTAGAGAAAAATGACGAAATGTCCAGCCACTGGTTGAAGTGTGGTAGAGAAAAATGACGTAATGCCCAGGCACTCGTTGAAGAGTGGTAGAGAAAAATGACGAAATGTCCAGCCACTGGTTGAAGTGTGGTAGAGAAAAATGACGTAATGCCCAGACACTGGTTGAAGAGTGGTAGAGAAAAATGACGTAATGCCCAGCCACTGGTTGAAGAGTGGTAGAGAAAAATGACGAAATGTCCAGCCACTGGTTGAAGTGTGGTAGAGAAAAATGACGTAATGCCCCGCCACTGGTTGAAGAGTGGTAGAGAAAAATGACGAAATGTCCAGCCACTGGTTGAAGTGTGGTAGAGAAAAATGACGTAATGCCCAGGCACTCGTTGAAGAGTGGTAGAGAAAAATGACGTAATGCCCAGCCACTGGTTGAGAGTGGTAGAGAAAAATGACGAAATGTCCAGCCACTCGTTGAAGAGTGGTAGAGAAAAATGACGTAATGCCCAGCCACTGGTTGAAGAGTGGTAGAGAAAAATGACGTAATGCCCAGCCACTGCTTGAAGAGTGGTAGAGAAAAATGACTTAATGCCCCGCCACTGGTTGAAGAGTGGTAGAGAAAAATGACGAAATGTCCAGCCACTGGTTGAAGAGTGGTAGAGAAAAATGACGAAATGTCCAGCCACTGGTTGAAGTGTGGTAGAGAAAAATGACGTAATGCCCAGACACTGGTTGAACAGTGGTAGAGAAAAATGACGTAATGCCCAGGCACTCGTTGAAGAGTGGTAGAGAAAAATGACGTAATGCCCAGCCACTGTTTGAAGAGTGGTAGAGAAAATGACGTAATGCCCAGGCACTGGTTGAAGTGTGGTAGAGAAAAATGACGTAATGCCCAGCCACTGGTTGAAGAGTGGTAGGGAATAATGACGTAATTCCCAGGCACTGGTTGAAGAGTGGTAGAGAAAAATGACGTAATGCCCAGCCACTGGTTGAGAGTGGTAGAGAAAAATGACGTAATGCCCAGCCACTCGTTGAAGAGTGGTAGAGAAAAATGACGTAATGCCCAGCCACTGGTTGAAGAGTGGTAGAGAAAAATGACGTAATGCCCAGCCACTGCTTGAAGAGTGGTAGAGAAAAATGACTTAATGCCCAGCCACTGGTTGAAGAGTGGTAGAGAAAAATGAGGAAATGTCCAGCCACTGGTTGAAGTGTGGTAGAGAAAAATGACGTAATGCCCAGACACTGGTTGAACAGTGGTAGAGAAAAATGACGTAATGCCCCGCCACTGGTTGAAGAGTTGTAGAGAAAAATGACGTAATGCCCCGCCACTGGTTGAAGAGTGGTAGAGAAAAATGAGGAAATGTCCAGCCACTGGTTGAAGTGTGGTAGAGAAAAATGACGTAATGCCCAGGCACTCGTTGAAGAGTGGTAGAGAAAAATGACGTAATGCCCAGCCACTCGTTGAAGAGTGGTAGAGAAAAATGACGTAATGCCCAGCCACTGGTTGAAGAGTGGTAGAGAAAAATGACGTAATGCCCAGCCACTGCTTGAAGAGTGGTAGAGAAAAATGACTTAATGCCCCGCCACTGGTTGAAGAGTGGTAGAGAAAAATGACTTAATGCCCCGCCACTGGTTGAAGAGTGGTAGAGAAAAATGACTTAATGCCCCGCCACTGGTTGAAGAGTGGTAGAGAAAAATGACTTAATGCCCCGCCACTGGTTGAAGAGTGGTAGAGAAAAATGACGAAATGTCCAGCCACTGGTTGAAGTGTGGTAGAGAAAAATGACGTAATGCCCAGACACTGGTTGAGAGTGGTAGAGAAAAATGACGAAATGTCCAGCCACTCGTTGAAGAGTGGTAGAGAAAAATGACGTAATGCCCAGGAACTGGTTGAAGAGTGGTAGAGAAAAATGACGTAATGCCCAGCCACTGCTTGAAGAGTGGTAGAGAAAAATGACTTAATGCCCCGCCACTGGTTGAAGAGTGGTAGAGAAAAATGACTTAATGCCCCGCCACTGGTTGAAGAGTGGTAGAGAAAAATGACGTAATGCCCAGACACTGGTTGAACAGTGGTAGAGAAAAATGACGTAATGCCCCTCCACTGGTTGAAGAGTGGTAGAGAAAAATGACGAAATGTCCAGCCACTGGTTGAAGTGTGGTAGAGAAAAATGACGTAATGCCCAGGCACTCGTTGAAGAGTGGTAGAGAAAAATGACGTAATGCCCAGCCACTGGTTGAGAGTGGTAGAGAAAAATGACGAAATGTCCAGCCACTCGTTGAAGAGTGGTAGAGAAAAATGACGTAATGCCCAGCCACTGGTTGAAGAGTGGTAGAGAAAAATGACGTAATGCCCAGCCACTGCTTGAAGAGTGGTAGAGAAAAATGACTTAATGCCCCGCCACTGGTTGAATAGTGGTAGAGAAAAATGACGTAATGCCCAGCCACTCGTTGAAGAGTGGTAGAGAAAAATGACGTAATGCCCAGCCACTGGTTGAAGTGTGGTAGAGAAAAATGACGTAATGCCCAGCCACTGCTTGAAGAGTGGTAGAGAAAAATGACTTAATGCCCCGCCACTGGTTGAAGAGTGGTAGAGAAAAATGACGAAATGTCCAGCCACTCGTTGAAGAGTGGTAGAGAAAAATGACGTAATGCCCAGCCACTGGTTGAAGTGCGGTAGAGAAAAATGACGTAATGCCCAGCCACTGCTTGAAGAGAGGTAGAGAAAAATGACTTAATGCCCCGCCACTGGTTGAAGAGTGGTAGAGAAAAATGACGAAATGTCCAGCCACTGGTTGAGGTGTGGTAGAGAAAAATGACGTAATGCCCAGACACTGGTTGAAGAGTGGTAGAGAAAAATGACGTAATGCCCAGCCACTGGTTGAAGTGTGGTAGAGAAAAATGACGAAATGTCCAACCACTGGTTGAAGTGTGGTAGAGAAAAATGACGTAATGCCCAGACACTGGTTGAAGAGTGGTAGAGAAAAATGACTTAATGCCCAGCCACTGCTTGAAGAGTGGTAGAGAAAAATGACTTAATGCCCCGCCACTGGTTGAAGAGTGGTAGAGAAAAATGACGAAATGTCCAGCCACTGGTTGAAGTGTGGTAGAGAAAAATGAGGTAATTCCCAGCCACTGGTTGAAGTGCGGTAGAGAAAAATGACTTAATGCCCCGCCACTGCTTGAAGAGTGGTAGAGAAAAATGACTTAATGCCCCGCCACTGGTTGAAGAGTGGTAGAGAAAAATGACGAAATGTCCAGCCACTGGTTGAAGTGTGGTAGAGAAAAATGACGTAATGCCCAGCCACTGGTTGAAGAGTGGTAGAGAAAAATGACGAAATGTCCAGCCACTGGTTGAAGTGTGGTAGAGAAAAATGACGTAATGCCCAGGCACTCGTTGAAGAGTGGTAGAGAAAAATGACGAAATGTCCAGCCACTAGTTGAAGTGTGGTCGAGAAAAATGACGTAATGCCCAGACACTGGTAGAAGAGTGGTAGAGAAAAATGACGTAATGCCCAGCCACTGGTTGAAGAGTGGTAGAGAAAAATGACGAAATGTCCAGCCACTCGTTGAAGAGTGGTAGAGAAAAATGACGTAATGCCCAGACACTGGTTGAAGTGTGGTAGAGAAAAATGACGTAATGCCCAGGCACTCGTTGAAGAGTGGTAGAGAAAAATGACGTAATGCCCAGCCACTGGTTGAGAGTGGTAGAGAAAAATGACGAAATGTCCAGCCACTCGTTGAAGAGTGGTAGAGAAAAATGACTTAATGCCCTGCCACTGGTTGAAGAGTGGTAGAGAAAAATGACGAAATGTCCAGCCACTCGTTGAAGAGTGGTAGAGAAAAATGACGTAATGCCCAGCCACTGCTTGAAGTGCGGTAGAGAAAAATGACTTAATGCCCCGCCACTGGTTGAAGAGTGGTAGAGAAAAATGACTTAATGCCCCGCCACTGGTTGAAGAGTGGTAGAGAAAAATGACGAAATGTCCAGCCACTGGTTGAAGTGTGGTAGAGAAAAATGACGTAATGCCCAGACACTGGTTGAAGAGTGGTAGAGAAAAATGACGTAATGCCCAGCCACTGGTTGAAGAGTGGTAGAGAAAAATGACGAAATGTCCAGCCACTGGTTGAAGTGTGGTAGAGAAAAATGACGTAATGCCCAGGCACTCGTTGAAGAGTGGTAGAGAAAAATGACGAAATGTCCAGCCACTCGTTGAAGAGTGGTAGAGAAAAATGACGTAATGCCCAGCCACTGGTTGAAGAGTGGTAGAGAAAAATGACGTAATGCCCAGCCACTGCTTGAAGAGTGGTAGAGAAAAATGACTTAATGCCCCGCCACTGGTTGAAGAGTGGTAGAGAAAAATGACGAAATGTCCAGCCACTGGTTGAAGTGTGGTAGAGAAAAATGACGTAATGCCCAGACACTGGTTGAACAGTGGCAGAGAAAAATGACGTAATGCCCAGCCACTGGTTGAAGAGTGGTAGAGAAAAATGACGTAATGCCCAGCCACTGGTTGAAGAGTGGTAGAGAAAAATGACGAAATGTCCAGCCACTGGTTGAAGTGTGGTAGGGAAAAATGACGTAATGCCTAGCCACTGGTTGAAGAGTGGTAGAGAAAAATGACGTAATGCCCAGCCACTGGTTGAAGAGTGGTAGAGAAAAATGACGTAATGCCCAGCCACTGGTTGAAGAGTGGTAGAGAAAAATGACGTAATGCCCCGGCACTGGTTGAACAGTGGTAGAGAAAAATGACTTAATGCCCCGCCACTGGTTGAAGAGTGGTAGAGAAAAATGACGTGATGCCCAGCCATTGGATGAAGAGTGGTACAGAAAAATGACGTAATGCCCAGCCACTGGTTGAACAGTGGTAGAGAAAAATGACGTAATGCCCAGCCACTGGTTGAAGAGTGGTAGAGAAAAATGACGTAATGCCCAGACACTGGTTGAAGAGTGGTAGAGAAAAATGACGAAATGCCGAGGCACTCGTTGAAGAGTGGTAGAGAAAAATGACGTAATGCCCAGCCACACGTTGAAGAGTGGTAGAGAAAAATGACGTAATGCCCAGCCAATGGTTGAAGAGTGGTGGAAAAAAATGGCGTAATGCCCAGCCACTGGTTGAAGAGTGGTAGAGAATAATGACGTAATGCCCAGCCAATGGTTGAAGAGTGGTAGAGAATAATGACGTAATGCCCAGCCAATGGTTGAAGAGTGGTAGAGAAAAATGACGTAATGCCCAGCCAATGGTTGAAGAGTGGTAGAGAAAAATGACGTAATGCCCAGCCAATGGTTGAAGAGTGGTAGAGAAAAATGACGAAATGTCCAGCCACTGGTTGAAGTGTGGTAGAGAAAAATGACGTAATGCCCAGGCACTCGTTGAAGAGTGGTAGAGAAAAATGACGAAATGTCCAGCCACTGGTTGAAGTGTGGTAGAGAAAAATGACGTAATGCCCAGCCAATGGTTGAAGAGTGGTAGAGAAAAATGACGTAATACCCAGCCACTGGTTGAAGAGTGGTAGAGAAAAATGACGAAATGTCCAGCCACTGGTTGAGAGTGGTAGAGAAAAATGACGAAATGTCCAGCCACTGGTTGAAGAGTGGTAGAGAAAAATGACGAAATGTCCAGCCACTCGTTGAAGAGTGGTAGAGAAAAATGACGTAATGCCCAGCCACTGATTGAAGAGTGGTAGAGAAAAATGACGTAATGCCCAGCCACTGCTTGAAGAGTGGTAGAGAAAAATGACTTAATGCCCCGCCACTGTTTGAAGAGTGGTAGAGAAAAATGACAAAATGTCCAGCCACTGGTTGAAGTGTGGTAGAGAAAAATGACGTAATGCCCAGACACTGGTTGAACAGTGGTAGAGAAAAATGACGTAATGCCCAGCCACTGGTTGAAGAGTGGTAGAGAAAAATGACGTAATGCCCAGCCACTGGTTGAAGAGTGGTAGAGAAAAATGACGAAATGTCCAGCCACTGGTTGAAGTGTGGTAGAGAAAAATGACGTAATGCCCAGACACTGGTTGAACAGTGGTAGAGAAAAATGACGTAATGCCCAGGCACTGGTTGAAGAGTGGTAGTGAAAAATGACGTAATGCCCAGCCACTGGTTGAAGAGTGGTAGAGAAAAATGACGTAATGCCCAGCCACTGGTTGAAGAGTGGTAGAGAAAAATGACGTAATGCCCCGGCACTGGTTGAACAGTGGTAGAGAAAAATGACTTAATGCCCCGCCACTGGTTGAAGAGTGGTAGAGACAAATGACGTGATGCCCAGCCATTGGATGAAGAGTGGTACAGAAAAATGACGTAATGCCCAGCCACTGGTTGAACAGTGGTAGAGAAAATGACGTAATGCCCAGCCACTGGTTGAAGAGTGGTAGAGAAAAATGACGTAATGCCCAGACACTGGTTGAAGAGTGGTAGAGAAAAATGACGAAATGCCGAGGCACTCGTTGAAGAGTGTTAGAGTAAAATGACGTAATGCCCAGCCACACGTTGAAGAGTGTTAGAGAAAAATGACGTAATGCCCAGCCAATGGTTGAAGAGTGTTGGAAAAAAATGGCGTAATGCCCAGCCACTGGTTGAAGAGTGGTAGAGAATAATGACGTAATGCCCAGCCAATGGTTGAAGAGTGGTAGAGAAAAATGACGTAATGCCCAGCCAATGGTTGAAGAGTGGTAGAGGAAAATGACGTAATGCCCAGCCAATGGTTGAAGAGTGGTAGAGAAAAATGACGTAATGCCCAGCCAATGGTTGAAGAGTGGTGGAAAAAAATGGCGTAATGCCCAGCCACTGGTTGAAGAGTGGTAGAGAAAAATGACGTAATGCCCAGCCAATGGTTGAAGAGTGGTAGAGAAAAATGACGTAATACCCAGCCAATGGTTGAAGAGTGGTAGCGAAAAATGACGTAATCCCCAGCCAATGGTTGAAGAGTGGTAGAGAAAAATGACGTAATGCCCAGCCAATGGTTGAAGAGTGGTAGAGAAAAATGACGTAATGCCCAGCCAATGGTTGAAGAGTGGTAGAGAAAAATGACGTAATGCCCAGCCAATGTTTGAAGAGTGGTGGAAAAAAATGGCGTAATGCCCAGCCACTGGTTGAAGAGTGGTAGAGAAAAATGACTTAATGCCCAGCCAATGGTTGAATTGTGATAGAGAAAAATGACGTAATGCCCAGCCAATGGCTGAAGAGTGGTAGAGAAAAATGACGTAATGCCCAGCCAATGGTTGAAGAGTGGTAGAGAAAAATGACGTAATGCCCAGCCAATGGTTGAAGAGTGGTGGAAAAAAATGGCGTAATGCCCAGCCACTGGTTGAAGAGTGGTAGAGAAAAATGACGTAATGCCCAGCCAATGTTTGAAGAGTGGTAGAGAAAAATGACGTAATGCCCAGGCAATGGTTGAAGAGTGGTAGAGAAAAATGACGTAATGCCCTGCCAATGGTTGTAGAGTTGTAGAGAAAAATGACGTAATGCCCAGCCAATGGTTGAAGAATGGTGTAAAAAAATGGCGTAATGCCCAGCCAATGGTTGAAGAGTGGTAGAGAAAAATGCCGTACTGCCCAGCCAATGGTTGAAGAGTGGTAGAGAAAAATGACGTAATGCCCAGCCAATGGTTGAAGAGTGGTAGAGAAAAATGACGTAAAGCTCAGCCAATGGTTGAAGAGTGGTGGAAAAAAATGGCGTAATGCCCAGCCACTGGTTGAAGAGTGGTAGAGAAAAATGACGTTATGCCCAGCCAATGGTTGAAGAGTGGTAGAGAAAAATGACGTAATGCCCAGCCAATGGTTGAAGACTGGTAGAGAAAAATGACGTAATGCCTAGCGAATGGTTGAAGAGTGGTAGAGAAAAATGACGTAATGCCCAGCCAATGGTTGGAGAGTGGTAGAGAAAAATGACGTAATGCCCAGCCAATGGTTGAAGAGTGGTAGAGAAAAATGACGTAATGCCCAGCCAATGGTTGAAGAGTGGTAGAGAAAAATGACGTAATGCCCAGCCAATTGTTGAAGGGTGTTGGAAAAAAATGGCGTAATGCCCAGCCACTGGTTGAAGAGTGGTAGAGAAAAATGACGTAATGCCCAGCCAATGGTTGAAGAGTGGTAGAGAAAAATGACGTAATGCCCAGCCAATGGTTGAAGAGTGGTAGAGAAAAATGGCGTAATGCCCAGCCACTGGTTGAAGAGTGGTAGAGAAAAATGACTTAATGCCCAGCCACTGGTTGAAGAGTGGTAGAGAAAAATGACGTAATGCCCAGCCAATGGTTGAAGAGTGGTAGAGAAAAATGACGTAATGCCCAGCCAATGGTTGGAGAGTGGTAGAGAAAAATGACGTAATGCCCAGCCAATGGTTGTAGAGTTGTAGAGAAAAATGACGTAATGCCCAGCCAATGGTTGAAGAATGGTGTAAAAAAATGGCGTAATGCCCAGCCAATGGTTGAAGAGTGGTAGAGAAAAATGCCGTACTGCCCAGCCAATGGTTGAAGAGTGGTAGAGAAAAATGACGTAATGCCCAGCCAATGGTTGAAGAGTGGTAGAGAAAAATGACGTAAAGCTCAGCCAATGGTTGAAGAGTGGTGGAAAAAAATGGCGTAATGCCCAGCCACTGGTTGAAGAGTGGTAGAGAAAAATGACGTTATGCCCAGCCAATGGTTGAAGAGTGGTAGAGAAAAATGACGTAATGCCCAGTCAATGGTTGAAGACTGGTAGAGAAAAATGACGTAATGCCTAGCGAATGGTTGAAGAGTGGTAGAGAAAAATGACGTAATGCCCAGCCAATGGTTGGAGAGTGGTAGAGAAAAATGACGTAATGCCCAGCCAATGGTTGAAGAGTGGTAGAGAAAAATGACGTAATGCCCAGCCAATGGTTGAAGAGTGGTAGAGAAAAATGACGTAATGCCCAGCCAATTGTTGAAGGGTGTTGGAAAAAAATGGCGTAATGCCCAGCCACTGGTTGAAGAGTGGTAGAGAAAAATGACGTAATGCCCAGCCAATGGTTGAAGAGTGGTAGAGAAAAATGACGTAATGCCCAGCCAATGGTTGAAGAGTGGTAGAGAAAAATGGCGTAATGCCCAGCCACTGGTTGAAGAGTGGTAGAGAAA
This sequence comes from Acanthosepion lycidas, assembly GCA_963932145.1. NCBI lineage: Eukaryota > Metazoa > Mollusca > Cephalopoda > Sepiida > Sepiidae > Acanthosepion > Acanthosepion lycidas. The sequence continues at coordinate 12,586,929 of OZ010596.1, forward strand.
AATGACTTAATGCCCAGCCACTGGTTGAAGAGTGGTAGAGAAAAATGACGTAATGCCCAGCCAATGGTTGAAGAGTGGTAGAGAAAAATGACGTAATGCCCAGCCAATGGTTGAAGAGTGGTAGAGAAAAATGACGTAATGCCCAGCCAATGGTTGGAGAGTGGTAGAGAAAAATGACGTAATGCCCAGCCAATGGTTGTAGAGTTGTAGAGAAAAATGACGTAATGCCCAGCCAATGGTTGAAGAATGGTGTAAAAAAATGGCGTAATGCCCAGCCAATGGTTGAAGAGTGGTAGAGAAAAATGCCGTACTGCCCAGCCAATGGTTGAAGAGTGGTAGAGAAAAATGACGTAATGCCCAGCCAATGGTTGAAGAGTGGTAGAGAAAAATGACGTAAAGCTCAGCCAATGGTTGAAGAGTGGTGGAAAAAAATGGCGTAATGCCCAGCCACTGGTTGAAGAGTGGTAGAGAAAAATGACGTTATGCCCAGCCAATGGTTGAAGAGTGGTAGAGAAAAATGACGTAATGCCCAGTCAATGGTTGAAGACTGGTAGAGAAAAATGACGTAATGCCTAGCGAATGGTTGAAGAGTGGTAGAGAAAAATGACGTAATGCCCAGCCAATGGTTGGAGAGTGGTAGAGAAAAATGACGTAATGCCCAGCCAATGGTTGAAGAGTGGTAGAGAAAAATGACGTAATGCCCAGCCAATGGTTGAAGAGTGGTAGAGAAAAATGACGTAATGCCCAGCCAATTGTTGAAGGGTGTTGGAAAAAAATGGCGTAATGCCCAGCCACTGGTTGAAGAGTGGTAGAGAAAAATGACGTAATGCCCAGCCAATGGTTGAAGAGTGGTAGAGAAAAATGACGTAATGCCAAGCCAATGGTTGAAGAGTGGTAGAGAAAAATGGCGTAATGCCCAGCCACTGGTTGAAGAGTGGTAGAGAAAAATGACTTAATGCCCAGCCACTGGTTGAAGAGTGGTAGAGAAAAATGACGTAATGCCCAGCCAATGGTTGAAGAGTGGTAGAGAAAAATGACGTAATGCCCAGCCAATGGTTGGAGAGTGGTAGAGAAAAATGACGTAATGCCCAGCCAATGGTTGAAGAGTGGTAGAGAAAAATGACGTAATGCCCAGCCAATGGTTGAAGAGTGGTAGAGAAAAATGACGTAATTCCCAGCCAATGGTTGAAGAGTTGTGGAAAAAAATGGCGTAATGCCCAGCCACTGGTTGAAGAGTGGTAGAGAAAAATGACCTGATGCCCAGCCACTGTCTGAAAAGTGGTAGAGAAAAATGACGTAATGCCTACCCACTGGTTGAAGAGTATTAGAGAAATATGTCCTAATGCCCAGCTATAGGTTGATCGCATTATTATTATTATTTACAGCGCACTAGCAATGTGATAATAGAGCACAAATCTAAAAGTCCACTGTACTCATCATGACACGAGTCTTTTAAAGTTATGAAAGTTATACCAGACGCATACATCACAAGTATATGTGTGTAATATGGTAACAATCCTTGACAAAAGCAGCTCAGAAACTTGCAGGTGAGTCCCGGTTAGAAATATCTTCGGGCCGAGTAACCTAATCCACTGAGATATTCTCCAGTTAAAAGTGTTCCTCGAGTACCTAGATGTAACTCCCAAGTTGCCTTGGCTGGCTCATTCTTCAAAGTTAAAAATAGGGGACCTCTTGACACCCTGCAATGATGCGCCTCCCACTCCTGTTCATATACAGTGATGGACATTGCACCAATCACGAAGACATATGTAACGCTTTATGGTCAAGCAACTGCCATAGTTATCTCTTCTTTAATTCCCTAATTATCACATCGGGGTCACCATTTATAGGAATCCTTCTACTCGGTTTTTCGCTGAAATGAAAAAATGAAAAAGAGAACGAGGCGAGAAGTCACCCACTATTTATAATAAAGGGAGAGTGACCCCTAGTGACAATTATAGAATTAAGGAGGAGCTAACTCCGACAATGTTGTATTAGTCATCATTATTTTTAGGTCGATACCGACCAAATATCGTGCGGACGTTGTAGAAGACATACTACGTGACATTTTAGGGCCAATTAGGAATAAATAAATAATTTTATTCTGGAGCCGATTTTGTTTCTAAAATGTGTATAAAAACATACGAAATCCGTTCCCAAACAGAGATACACGAAGCTATCACCAAACTCCTCGAAAATCTCGCTTATGATCTTCACCACCTCAGGCTAAAAGCGACAGCGTTGACAAACTTCAGACTACGGCAACACCGCCAACAGTAAGAAACAATTTCTAACTATCATTTATATCCACTTTACTATGAATCACGTACACACATGTTGACTTTTTCATACAAATACACATATCACAACATTTTATTGTTTCTCACAATCGTACACAAAGCCAGTTTATATTTTATTTCAGAACTTTATTAGCCCAAACAAAAAGACATTACTTTCCAATCTATCATCAACTGCTTGTATTCTTGTCGTTATATTAAATGATTGTTTATTTGTTGAAATTACGTTGTCTCTTCTACTGAATTTTATTCCTTCAATGAAAATCGTGTGATTATTCTAGACGGCCAAATTACGAGCGACCCTGTAACGATATTTTGTTAATGTATCGAATCCCGACACTCCAAACTTTAACATTCAACGAAAAACCGAGTAGAAGGATTCCCACACAACTGACAATAATATGTTTCTTAGAGGACGAAGTATATTATTGCAGTCTGTTATCATTCACAAAGACAAAACACACACATGTTAACACATCCATCAGTTAAGACCCGAAGCGATGATAGCCGTGCCTTATGCAACATCAGGACAGTTACTCCTATTATTTTTTTTTTAAATCTTTTTGTCCTTCATTAGTTTCAAAACCAATTGCTGGGTTAAAAGCAATGACGAAATGAAGGATAAGAATTTTTTGTTGTTTTTTTTCCATTTACCGTATCTTCTCGCGTAACGTGCGACCCCCAAATTTCCACTTATAAAAATGATTTTATCATTTGTCTCGTGTATCATGCGAGTTTCTTTTTTGAAAGACCAAATTACAATAGACTAACTTCTTTTCCTCTTTATCCAATCTTCTGGTTAAATTAGTTTAAAAAAGTAAAAGAGAATGATAAAAGTATCGTTAGTAACGCTACACTCATTGCATAAACGCGGACAGCCATAAACAACCGAACGAGAAACATCTTATAAATTTAAACAATGGAAAAGATGCCTATTCGCTATGTTTGTATTTTATAATATGATACTAATATGTGAATATTACATGCATTATTATTAAATACAGTTAAGTAAAACATCAGTTTTGACAAAATCATGTTTCTTTTAAATACAGCTGTACTTTTTGACTAACAGTAAATGGATATATAGTTCAACGACGTAACCAGGGCCAGCAGTACATACGCTAATTTTATATCTCGTGTATGATGCGACACTTAAAATTAGCTTCAAAATTATGTCTTGAAAAGTCGCATGATACGCGTGTATATACGGTAATTAAACAAAAGTCAGTTAAAACTTAAATGGTCAAATCTCTTCGATAGATGCTGTCCTTGGGATTTTCTTGATTTGTTCTTGAATTCCCTTCTTTGTTAGACCCAAAGCTTCAACCACAACAGGGACGGTTTTAATTTCGAAGTGCCACATTACATTTGCTAATTTTCTCAAAAACTTTCTTTTTTTGTTTTTTTGTCATTTGGTAAGCTCATGTCATTCGGTGTACAAACTTTTTTTCTTTTCGATCTTTGATAATAATTGCATGTATTGTTCGATCTGCGCTGATAGAAAAATCCCAGAGGATGGTAACATCTGTTCCCTCAACTACGAATGCAGAATGATAGCCATACTAATTTGCAGCTGTTTTTTTTTTTTTTATCCCGTCAATCAGTTGTGTGCCATGCGGGATACACGCGTCGGTGATCATGTATCGAAAGATACATGACTGCCAGTGGGTTGCTATTTCTTTCTGCGGTAGACCAGTTGCCATCCAACGCTATAGAACCCCATCTGTCCTGCTATTTACCCATAGCTGGCAGTGGGGGTTGCGAAGAAGAGGATTCATACCTTTCCCAAGGATATTAGCACTTATGTGAATGTAATGGAGTCGACTAGAATTCGAACTCAGCTCCTCAATCCGAGCTGCTATTCATTACTCCACAGTGATATCAAATCTTCTAGTGAATATATTGACCTGCCCTGTAGTTTCGGGTCTTGTATTCATTCGGTATTATTATTATTATTATTATTATTATTATTATTATTATTATTATTATTATTATTATTATTATTATTATTATTTTCTTTGCTTTCTGGCGTTTACACATTTCTTTCCGGGTCCCACCCAGGGACCTAAGGTTAGAAATGGCAATTATTATTATTATTATTATTATTATTATTATTATTATTATTATTATTATTATTATTATTATAAAGCATCAAGTAAATAACAATGCAGTCTCCTGTAATTTTTCCTTTCAATTATTTTGTATTTAAGATCAGTAAAAAATGTTCAGATATTTCAATTCAAATATCTAATATATTTTTAAAGGTAAAACATTGTAGTATTTGATACATTGAAAATGTTCAGCACATTTTATTGAATGATACTAATTATACTTCGAATTTTAACTTTACAACTGCGACTTTTAGTTATTTTTCATGTGTAAGCAATGAATTTGGCAACCGTTCTAGGGGAGGCAACTCTGTCAAAACAATTGATTATCAGTAACTACAATCTACACGGGGGTTGCAAATCGTGATATATAAACTCAAAACTTTACAAAAAAGGTAAAAAGAAGAAATTATTATTATTATTATTATTATTATTGTCTGTCAAAATGTATTTCCTTTTTTTATACAAGCTTTTAGTGCAATTTTTATTTCATGTCCCACTTCTAAAGACGATGATTCCACTATATTATTAATATTATTATAATATATTAGGGTATATCAAAAATGTTTTCGTTTTTTATAGACTTTTTGTCAGCTATACATCTAAAATCTATCTCTCATTTTACAATATTATTATTATTATATAGTAAGTCTACTGAAAGTATTTTTATTCTTTACAGACCTTTACTCTAAAGTTTATTTCATATATACATCTAAAGACTTTCTATGAGCTCACCATATTATTATTATTATTAGTAGTAGTAGTAGTAGTAGTATTTCCTTTCATTTCTGCTGTATACACATTTCCTTCTGGGTTCCAACTTGAAACCTACTGTCAGAAATGGCTTCATGGCATTTTTCTCAGATCATTTTTGTAAAAAAATATCAAAACTCACTCACATTTTTCACAGATAAAGCTCTTCTTAATGTGTACTTGTGAATATAATTTTTTATGTTTCTTTAAGGCATGGGCTTCCAGGAATCCCTTCACTGGGTCTATCGAAACCTTTTCTAATCAAACCGAGCAATCCGACTACAATTGGAATTATTGATGTCCTCTTGGACCACATTTTTTAATTTCTACTTCAATGTCCTTATTTGAAGATCTTCAAAGATACATTACAATCTTCAGAGACTGCCATGTCAATAAGAAAGCACATTCTGTTTTTGTGGTTTTTGCTCACGGTGTCTGGTCGAGTAGCTTTGATTGTTCTGCCTGTGTTTATTGTAAATTCCCATAGAATTGTTACAGGTCCTGTATCTGTAACAGAGTCTGGGTGATTTTTTGTGAATTCAACTCGGTATTTAACACCGGACGGACACTCCTGTTGTATTATTTTCTTACTTTCTCCTTCACTTGCTGTATTCCATCTCCTTCGTTGACCCCAAGGTATTTATAGGTTTCTTCTGCTCCAGTTCCCGAATCTTTGTGCAAAAATCTAGATCTATTGAGTGTGTTTTTGTAATTCTCCCTTTCTTCAATGTTACTTTTGCACATTTATCTAATCCCAAATCCATAGCGATGCCGTCACTGAAATACTTTAGAGTATTAAAGAGACCCTTCAACCCATTGTCGTCTTTGGCGAAGTGTTTGATATCATCCATGTCGAACAGGTAATTAAATACTGTCTGCATAGTTATTATTGTTTAGTTCATGCGCAAGAGGGATTAAGGACAGACAGAACAAAAGGGACGATCGGAAGTCTCCTTGAAGGGATATTCAAACAACTGGAAGTGGCACTGCCTTTGGTGTGATTTAGGTATAATCAAATTTTCCAGTTCCATGCTATATTTAAAGAATTTTACTATCACCGAGGAGACGTTGTACATTTCCAAAGCCTTAATTATCCAAGAGTGTGGCACACTAACAAAGGCTTTACGGTAATCTATCCAGTCCATGAAAACGTGATTTGGAGGATAATATCTTCTTTATTATATGAGCATTTTCGAGCAGGGCGTTCTTCTGGATTTCTTGTATCTTGTTATCACAAAGGTTTCCGTTCGTTTCAATCTCTTTCTTGAGAAGAAAGGGTGCTCCTATTACCACTGGTATCGTTAGGGTCTTCATGCCTTCCGTTCTCTCAGTTTATGTTTCTAGATCTTTATATTTGCAAAGTTTGGTTTTTTTTCTGTAATTTTCAGGGAGGTGTTGCTTTCAGTGTGGGGACAGACATTCCGATGTACAGACAGGTTCCTTCCTTTTTATTCTTCACTACTACATCAGGTTTTATTGCCCCTAATTTTCTTATCATCTTAGATTTGCATGGCACAAAGAATAATAACTTTTCGTTCTCTCTCAGTTGATAGCACAAGTTCATAGGCTTCCAAATTGGCGATGATGCCCGTACTTACACTTTACCCACTGGAGGTTACCCTGTTGCGTTGTTTCATCTTTGTATGCATTCTGTTTGGACCAATTTTGAGCATCCGGAGAAAAGAAAATCTGTTTCTTGTTTGTTGCATATCCTACACATTCGGATGGTGTTATCTTTCAAGATCATTTTTCGATAGTAATTGATCTTAATGCACTAGTCTTAAGAAGCAATAATAAACCCTTCACTTTCAGATTTTAGGCAATTGTTCTTAGCAATTGCTTCGTGTGCGCTTAATAATATTATTATTAGTAGTAGCACTAGTATTATTAGCAATAGTAGTAGCTGTAGTAGTAGTAATATTAGTATCATCATTATTATTATTATTATTATTATTAGAAGAAGAAGAAGAAGAAGAAGAAGAAGAAGAAGAAGAAGAAGAAGAAGAAGAAGAAGAAGAAGTGGTATATGTGGTTGGTCAAAGACTTCGTTCGCTTAAGTAGAAATTCTACTGTATCTGTCTATATTTCTGAGATGAGGTATTATTTACCCAATTTACATTATTCGGACTATTGTCCTCAGCTTTGTTGCTATATTTATTACAACGTTTCGGCCCTTCAGTATCTGTCTATATTTCTGAGATGAGGTATTATGTACATTATTTACATTATTCGGTCTATTGTCAACATCTTTGTCGCCATATTTATTACAACAATAGTCCAAATAATGTAAATAATATAGAAAACCTACTAAATAAACGGAACGAACTTTGTGGCCCAGACAGTATACCTTCGTTCGCGCGGATTTCGTTCTCAGCCAGATATCTTTCATTCTTCATCAAGTCGACCTAACTCGGACAAATGACACCGCTCGCAGAATATTTCTAGTGCCAAACAACACAGACATCTGAAGCGATGGAATGCTAGCCTTTTTACGGATTTTCTCAAAGTTCGCTGATGTCGACACCAACGCCCCAAACATAACTAGGGGGATCATTGGCGTAAAGGTGCCACATTCCGGCAACTTCACTTTGGAGATCTGTGTGCTTCTTAAGCTTGTCAATTTATTCGACTGATGTTATCATCACCAGAAACAGTCACATCAATGAGATGACATTTTCCTTGTTTCTTTGTCAGCGACGGTGACGTTAGTTTTGTGGCCTCAAGGATGGAGTCTGTTTGGATGTTAAAATGCCACGAGATCTTGTTTCTCGAGCACCTTCTCTGGTTTGTAAAGGTACCATTTCTTCTCGATTTGAATTTCATATTTCCTTGCATAGGCACCAATGTAAATGAGAAATCCCTTTATCATAACGGCGCTTGTGTTATTTTTTCAACCATCGACCTTAAATAATTGTGGTCATTACTATTAGAATTTTTACTAGGATTATTTATTCGCTTTTTTATTTAAATTACTAGGAATTATGTACTCAACCTTGTGACAGATAAAGAATTAAGGGAAATCGAAAAGAAAGTACTATCAACTGGAAGAAAAGAGAATGTATAGTTATTAGCAAGAGGAAAATGCCAATATGTGAGCTACGAATTGGAGACATCAAAATAAAACAAGTAAAGAAGTTTAAGTTTTATCTAAAAAGTAGTTCATTCATCATTGTTCTGGTGCATTTTTTTCAGTTTCCTTTCTGTAGAAGTTGCAGATTTTCTAGTGCAATTATTATTATTATTATTATTATTATTATTATTTACATTATTCGGACTATTGTCCTCATCTTTGTCGCCATATTTATTACAAAGTTTTGGCCGTTGTACGCTCCAGCCTTCTTCAGGTGGTTGGAATGTCGAACTGAACCCTTTATTTCGCTCACTGCGGGAGACTATTCTAGTTCCATGTTGTAATAAATATGGCGACAAAGATGAGGACAATACTCCGAATGATGTATATAGTGTACATAATACCTCATTTCAGAAATATTGACAGATATTATTATTATTATTATTATTATTTCATGTTTGTTTACATCTTCGCACCAAATCCATGACGGTTCTCGCTGGAAACTGAGTGACAACAAATCTTATAATGTTAGCCGACCACAGCATTGCCATAGTATGAGCAGTTTCATTTCTCCATTGATTTTTTAATTCATCCAGATTTGGTTCTGGTTTGGGCCCGGTTCCAATACAGCCTCCAATTATGGACGCCATTGCTTCATTTCTTTCATTGACCTGAAGGTTGCCATTAACATTCCATTTGTATAATTAATTAAACATAACTGATCGAGTTATTGTTGCAAAAAAAAAAAAAAAAAAAAAAATAACACCTCCGGCGAGACATTGGAGTTATTAGAATGAACGATTTTTTTACGTGTCATTGAGTTACAAGTAACGTGTACATTGACTTCGAGGACTTCGAGCATCGCAATCGAAAAATTAGTTGCCGGTTGAGATGTGGAAATGGCAGGATAATGACGTACAGGTGCGAATAGAATTAACTGCAAAGGAGAGGCGCGAGTGTAAGGAGATTTTTTTGCCTGGTTATTAATAATATTGGGTGAATAACGACATATGAGGTCTGTCCAGAAAGGATCCACCAATTTTGGCCCATTTTGACTATTTCATAAACAGGCTGCGCGGCCTTGAAGCTGCATATCCCCTACTTCGTGCCGCGACAGAAAATTATACACTCCTCGTGTTTAGTACAAATTCAAGACTGGGAACGGCACGTCGCCATGGACTTCTCTAATATCGGATCATTCGCCCATGGACGTATCACCTACGGCATTTAAGACGACGATTATTATTAATATTATTATTAGTAGTAGTAGTAGTAGTATTTCCTTTGATTTCTGGTGTGTACTTATTTCTTTCCGGGTCCCGAGACCCGACCAGAGACCTAAGGTCAAAAATGGCGTCATGACAATTTAAAATACATACATATATATATATATATATATATATATATATATATATATATATATATATATATATATATATATATTACATAGATAAAGCCCTTCGTAAGGTGTGGACTGTACTAGTGAGAACAATTTTTTTGTATTTCTTGAAGGAATGGGCTACTAGGAATCCTAGTAGCCCATTCCTAGAGTCTATTATTATTATTATTATTTCATATATACGTTTAAAGACTTTCTATGAGCTCACCATATTATTATTATTATTATTATTATTATTATTATTATTTCCTTTGATTTCTGGTGATTACTCATTTCTTTCCGTGTCCCAACCAGAGACCTAAGGTCAGAAATGGCATCATGATATTTTCCACTGAGCAATTAAAAAAAAATACACATATTTTACAAAGATAAAGCCCTTCTTAACGTGTGGGCTGTAATCGTGAGAACATTTTTTTTATTTCTTTAAGGCAAGGGCTTCCAGGAATCCCTTCAATGAGTCTATTGGAATCTTTTCCGATCAATCCGATTGTTGATGTTCTCATGTGCCACATTTTTGACATTTCGATTTCAAGGTTCTTGTATTTTGATAGCTTTTTGAAGATCTTTATACTGCCATATCAATAAGGAGGCTTCTTTTTTTTACGGTCTGGGTGATTAGCTTTGACTGTTCTGCCTCAGTGCATTGTGAAGTTCCATAAAATTGTTACAGATCCTATCAGAAAACCATTCAAAGGGAGACTGACTAAGTATGCGTAGACAGATACACTTTTTTGGGATAATTGGGCCACCGGTGAGACGCTATTAAGGGACCTTGTATGCTACGTAATCAGGAAATTCATTATAGCAATGCTCTTGTTTCATCTTCATGTCTCCTGTAGGTTTTTTTGAAAAAAGAATACCACATCCACCAAGTCTGTTCGTATTACATTGTTTCTTTCCAGGTCAATTGATATCTGGCTGCTTAAAAAAAGACTTCAAAGTAACTAGTCGTAACTTCTGTCGAAAATGGACAAAAGTTGACAACGTTGTGTTATCATGCCTCTGCAGAAAATGAGTTTAACCCCCAAGGAAATTCTTGTTCACATGATCGCTACATTAAAGGGTGATGCTCCAGATTCATGAACAGTGCAAAAGTGGGCAGCTGAATTTAGGAGGCGAGGGGAGAGTCCCAAACATGGCCCAAATTATGAACGTCCTGTAATTGTCACCACCGAGAAAAACTGACCATGTTGACAGATGACAGGCGATGGGACTATAAATGAAATATCCGATGCTATTATCATATCCCGTGAGAGAGTTTTGAATATTCTGCACAATATAATGAACTTGGTATGACGAAGATTGCTGCTGGGTGGGTAGAATGTCTTTTGTCACCTGATCAAAAGCGCAAAAGGATGATGGCTTCACGGGAAAATCTGACATTGAGGGCGATCCAACTGGTTTCCTTGAACTTTCTCTAACCTAGTATGAGTGTTGGGTTCATCACTAAGCCAGAGACAAAGAGACAATCCCATAAGTAGAAATACCACTCCTCACCTGCTTCAAAGGCAGCCAAGCTCGTTTCACCTGCGGGGAAGGTGATTGTCTCAGCTGTTGGGGAATGCAAAAGGCATTGTGTTTATCAACTATCTTCAAAAGATCAATGGAGAGTAACTATAGCATCTGGCTGAACCAGTTACAAAAGGCTATCAAGAACAAACTCATCGATTCTCAACTGTATACGAAAAATCTAAACGACAAATATAAATATCTGTCTATATTTCTGAGATGAGACATTATGTACATTATTTACATTATTCGGACTATTGTCCTCATCTTTGTCGCCATATTTATTACAACGTTTCGGCCTTTGTACACTCCAGCCTTCTTCAGGTGGTTGGAATGTCGAACTGAACCTTTTATTTCGCTCACTAGGGTAGACTGTTCTAGTTTCACGTGCCATGTTTAATGAATATCAGTTATCAGTTATCTCCTGTTAATTCCCCTCTGCAAGTTCTGCACTGCCTTTGTGCCATGTGTCTTCAAGGACACATGGTACAGTGGATAAAGGCGTTATTTAGATCCAGTGACAGGACCTAAAGAGTGTGAGTCCTTAAAACTGAATGGAAATAACGGTTGCTATTTTATGGATAACCATCCAGCTTTATCAACAGTGCAAAAGTGGGCAGATGAATTTAGAAGGGTCTTCAAGATGACCCATGGTCATGACACTACTGGTAAAAACATTGAACGTGTTTACCGCATAATGACAGTTGACAGACGATTAACTATGAATTAAATAGCCAAAGCTATTAGCATATCCCGTGAGGGAGGTGAGAATATTCTGCACAATGAATTTGGCATAATGAAGGTTGCTGCTCGTTGGATGCCACGTCATCTGATAACTGATCAAAAGTTCACCAGATCGATCACATTACGAGAAAAACTGACAGTGCTGGATTCATCACTTTCAGCCAGAGGAGAAGAAGAGACATCTCTCTTCACCTGCTCAAAAGAAGGCCGAGATTGACTGGAAGGTGATGGCCTCAGTTTTGAGGGATTGAAAAGAAACTGTGTTTACTTTCAAGAGGGCCCCACCATTAATGGAGAGTACTATGCCAACTCGCTGATGCAGATACGAAAGCCTGTCAAGACCGAACTCCCAGGAAAACTGACGAAAGCTGTCTTCATTGTCATCAGGACAACACTCCAGCAAACAAGTCCTTGATTTCATTGGCTTCTGTTTGTGACTGTGACTTTGAACTGGTTGATCTGCTTCCCTATTCTCCTGATTTGATCCCATCTATTCCAGAACATGAAAAAAAAAACACTTGGTCATGAACTAGTAATGATTATGTCATATCTGTTGTTGTTGCCTAAGAGTATGAAATCTCCTTCACCAATGGGGGGGGTCCGAGCGCTTCAACACCGATAGCACTCTACATTAATGGTGTGGCCCTTTTGAAAGTAGACAATAAACACGGTGCTTTTTGCCCCCAAGAACACGGCCTTGATTTAATCTCCTTCCCTGCAGATACTTTACGATACTTTCATGGGATAGTGAAATATGTGAACCACAAGCAGTACTATGTTGAAAAACCTAATTTGGTCACCATTCCATGTTAGTATGTTGGTCAGCCTATGAACTTTTCAGTCGACCATCATAGTAATAAACAATATCCGGATCGAAGATCCTTTCAAAATTGTTGTTATTCTGATGTTTTTGACTGTCTTAAAGGTCGTGGTAAAGACCCTCGTGTTAGGGATATCCGGTTTGTTCTCTTTGTTGATAGTGTTGGCGGATAGGATTATGAATTTTCAGGTTTGTTGTCAGGGGTGTCTACTATTTGGACTTGTGGACTTATATACTTATTTTCTAGCGTTGAGCTTGAAATGATGTGGGTAGTGAAGAACATTCGGCCGGACACTATCAGACAGAAATAAAGGTTATGTGCTACTTTTATAAAAAAACATATCAGCATTTCGTATGTACATGTACTCTTATCGGTCTGGGTACAATGATTGCGATATATAGAGTAGAAAAGAAAATCCTGATATATTTTTTATGTTGGGGTTGTTTGTTTCTCATCAATTAAGTAAACCTTACATTTTCTTGTCGGGTAGTGTTCATGTGTATAATTCAGGTTCAGCGAAGTTAGCCAACGTCGAGCCTGGTCACTACTTAGATGTGACTGCTTGGGAATACCAGGTGCTGTAAGCTTTGATGTGCAGTGGTGTAATAGATAATGGCTTGATATTGTTAATCGAAGAGCCGAGTTCCAATTCCAGTCGAGTTCTTTATATTGATTTACGCGCAAATACCCTTGGGAAAGGTAAGAATTGCACCCCAATTATGGGGTAATTAGTAAAACATGTACCACTAAAAATCACTACTAAAAATGCGTACAAAATATTTAGATTACGGTATTAAATAACCAGCAGAAGTTGATACGCCGATAAACAAAATCAATCAACCAACATATTTAAATTCTGATGTAAATGCTTGTTGCAAAATAAAATTTTGCCTTGATAGAGTCCCTCAGATGATGAAACTTTTCTGCTAAGATAAGTTTTCTTTTTGCCTCTATTCGTATATATATATATATTTTCTTTTTGCTTCTATTCGTATATATATATATATATATATATATATATATATATATATATATATATATATATATATATATACGTGTGTGTGTTTGTGTGTCTGTCTGTCTGCCTGTCTGTCTGTGTGTGTGTGTGTGTGTGTGTGTGTGTGTGTGTGTGTGTCTCACAGAGAGAGAGAGAGAAGTGGCGAGAGGCTAAGATGTGAAAGGCAACAAGGAAAGAGAGGGAGAAAATTGAATGATTTTCCGGGACGCCCTTAGGAAGTGTCTTGTTTATTTTAATATATTGAGTTGAGATAGTCCAACATAGATTTCCACAATATAGAAATAAATTGTATTAAGCTATAATCATGTCTTCCAATCGGCCAAACAAAACAAAACAGCTTCTTTTCACGGATTTGCATCACTGTTTTTAGTCCATACTGGATTACTTCCCTTGCACCATTTAGGGGAGAGAACTCCAGTGATTTCATAATATGCCTGAAGTATCATTTCAGGTCATTTGTTTTTCAACACTTAGTTTGTGTTTGGCAGAATACAAACATGAATTCTTTTAAATTATATTTTTAAAGCAATGATTAAAAATTATTATTATTATTATTATTATTATTATTATTATTATTATTATTGGCTGTTAGAGAACCATGCCAAGGTTATGGCACAAATATACGAAGTCTAATTTAATATGCACATGATGACACCAAATCGGATATGAGGAGATACCTTCACACTCACAGAAACGCGATACCAGGTTCATAATGAATTTTTAGGAATGTAGATTCTTTCTTGAAGCATTTATTTCAGTATTAATTTCAAGCTAATAGATCAAAATTAATATTTCCAATAAACGAAATATTCTTCAAAATTAATTTAAATTAATTGGGCATAGTTTTATTTTCAAATCACTAAAAATCCCTAATTTTAACGATTTATTTTATTTTATTTATTTATTTATTTATTTATTTGCAATTTGTCATCACAATGTAATTCTCTTTATTAAAAAAATCTCTCGAAAATAAGATATTTTTTCTGAATCTTTATTTGAGGAATATTAGCTAATTTAAATTTTAATTAATCTGATTTGAAAGAAATATTACTTTTTTTATCGTAGAAATGCATTTTTAATACGGCAGTACGTGTTTAGTTAAGATGTTGAAAGCTTGACTGAAAGACAGAAGATTGTTTTCTTTTTTCTTTTTTTCTACGGTGGACATCCCTGTAAAAATGAATTGAGGAACTCTTTCTTATATAATTTTTAAATACTCAGTAATCTCTAAAAAAATTAGGAAAATATTCTCTGCAATCTTTTATTGCTGCAAAATACCGCAAAATTTTAGTGAATTTTAGGTACTTTGACTTTAAATTTACTATTACTTTACTCTTATTTTCTGATAATGTAGTGTATGGACGCCCGTATTTACAAAAATCGTCACGTTTATACACACAAAACAAAATCAAAAAATATTAGGAGTCGCTAAATTACAATTCTATTTTTACTATTTAGTTTTTCCACTTATGATTGTAAATATAGTTTTTACTTAATAAAAGATATAAAACTTTATAAATTACTCTAAATAATTTTTTGAAAAATGAAAACAATTATTGTAAAATTCGTTATTCATCGAAAAAATTTTTACAGGCTGTTATTTTCTAGGGATGTAAGGTAGGGACAAACAGACAACATTTTACCGGACGCGAATTTTTTAAATATCATTACTATTATTTTTATTTCCTTTGATTTCTGGTGTGTACACATTTCTTTCCAGGTCCCGCCCAGGGACCTAAGGTTAGAAATGGCATAATGACACTCTCCACTGACAAAAAAAAAAAAAAAAAAATGACATAGATAAAGCCCTTCGTAAAGTGTAGGCTGTACTTGTGAGAACAATTTTTTGGATCTCTTTGAGGTATAGACTTCCAGGATTCCCTTCGATTAGTCTACTGGAATCTTTTCCAACCAATCCTAGGGCTCCAACTACAACAGGGATTATTGATGTTCTCATGTGCCACATTTTTTAGATATTATTATTATTATTATTATTATTATTATTATTATTATTATTATTATTATTATTATCCTTGAAAATACGTTGTTTCTTATCTTCATTAACGATCGTTCCGATCTCATCAGTTATTATCTAAGTATCTATGCTGATGACACAACTATTTCCTCCTGTCTTAGTAACAAATCCAAAAGATTAGACAAAGTAAAACTGGCAGCTGCTCTTGAAAATGACCATCAATCAGTTGTTAACTGGGGCAAGGAACAACTTTTATTTAACCACTTCTCCCCCAGCTATGAGTAAATAGCAGGACAGACCGGGTTCTATAGCCTTGCATGGCAACTGGTCTACCACAGAAAGAAATGGCAACCCACTGCGGGGAAAAATCTGCCTCGTCAGTCATGTATCGAAAGATACATGATCGCCTAAGCGTTTATCTCGCATGACACATAACTGACTGATAGAGAACATTTTTTTCTGTCTGCCATGGGTATGACTGATGGTAACTTCCAGAAGAGCAACAATTTGCACCTTCATGGGCTCGTGTCTTCCATTAATATGAAGTGGGGCGGTTATATTGAATTAGCTGCCTGGTATACTGCTAAGAAAGTTGGCTCATTCTCGCCTGACATCTTACACATTTATATATCTACCAATCGTCCGTGCATTCAATACTGTTGCCCCTATTATATATCTCGAGATTCTTGACAAAATTCAACCGACCTGAGTAATACGATAAACTACGTCCAGCAGCAAGGCCTCTTATCAGGAGATTTTGAAGAACGTGGAACCACCTCTTAATTGTTGGTGTTTCCAGGTCCACCGTGATCCGGGGTGGTAGCACCTGTTTGGGTCCCAGCTACGGGCAAATAGTTAACCCCCAAACTAGGGTCAAAACGTGTAAAAATAAGTTTTATTGCCAGCAATACATTTTTGTAAAAATAATTATTACCAGCAATACATTTTTGGAAAAATATTGCCAGAAAGACTTTTTGAAAAAAAATATTACCAGTAATATAAATCTGGTTGGCATTAAATAACGCATTGAGGTTGATATGCCGTAAAACAAACCAGACCAAACTAATATATACTGAGATAGATAGATAGATAGATAGATAGATAGATAGATAGATAGATAGATAGATAGATAGATAGGAAATATTACTAGCAATAAAAATCTTGTCGGCATTAAATAACCCATTGAGGTTGATATGTCGTAAAACAAACCAGACCAGACCAAATTAAACCAAACAAAAGTCAAAGAAGGGCCTTCAGTATCTGTCTATATTTCTGAGATGAGGTATTATGTACACTATTTACATTGTTCGGACTATCATCCTCATCTTTGTTGCCATATTTATCACAACGTTTCGGCCGTTGGTCCTCAAGGAGACATGGCACAGTGGATAAAGGCGTTAGTTAGATTCAGTGAGAGGACCCAAAGAGTGTGAGTTCAATACCCGGTTAAGGCAGTGGAGAACTTGGAGAGAGGAATTAACAGGAGATAACTGATAACTGACATCCATTAGGCATGGCACGTGGAACTCGAACAGTCTACCCCAGCGAGCGAAATAAAGGGTTCAGTTCGACATTCCAACCGCCTGAAGAAGGCCGGAGCTTACAACGGCCGAAACGTTGTAAAAAATATGGCTACAAAAATGAGGACGATAGTCCGAACAATGTATATAGTGTAAAGAAGGGCCTGTCATGTAGTCGATCATGACCTGGCATCTTCACTTCAGTCACTTTCTCACCGATGTGAAGTGGCTTCCCTCTGTCTTTACTTCAAATATTTTCATGTTAGTTGTTCTGATAAGTTTCGACTGCATGACTTCAAGCGTGCTACTAGATTGGCAACTAGGTTTCGCCGTTTTACTGTTGAACTACCAAGCTGCGACCGTATGTTCTATTCTAATAGTTTCTTTTATTTCACTTCTCGCCTTCCGAGTTCTTTGCTTCCCTGTCATGTTTAATCTTCAAAACTTTAAATGCAACGCTAATCGCCATATTTTCGTCTTCTTGAATTCTGTTCTTGTAGAGTTCTTTCTCTTGACGAAAGTATTCTCATTCTCTGTCACTTACTGTAGCCTAAGCTGCATTATCGCTTTGCTTGGGGTGAAACTATTAAAACAAAACAAAAAATACTGTTTTTTCAGCTGTTCCGAGTTCTCCAGAAATTATCAGTACAGCTGCCATCTTAATATTTCACTGTTCTGTACTGTTCTGGCATGGTTTAAATATTTATCCACCTTTTCTTCTTCAGATTCACCGCGTGGTCTGCGGGAATTACTACATTCATTGGCAGATTATCGACAACATCAACGTTGGTTGTCCTATGCACATGGTTTCAATGACTAGTATTGTTTGTTTTTAGCTTCAACAACAGAGTTACCAGACCCACGTCTATGATTTACTTTTTTTACCCGCGCTTGAAATTCTTAGTATTTTGGTTGTCGTTTTTATTTATTGCAGGACTAATCTATTAATTGGGTTATTATTACATGCCAGAAAAGCTCCAATTGGCCTACAACTTACCCATAGCTGCAGTGTCAAGTGGATTCATGCCTGGATAATTCCGTAACTCTGATAATTTTTTGAAGTTACCTATAAGAGTGACAAATTTAATTTTTAAGGCAAGAGAAAAATTAAGCTAGCAGTTTCAGTTCACTCCAGCATTGCGTACCACAAATATCTGAGAGATTTTGGATTTTATAGATTATATTTTTATTTGAAACCCATGATTAAGTTCCGAAAATCAAACACTGTCATTGAATTTTAAACAAAAACTTTTAATATTTTTTATTTTTTATTTTATTCCTTTTATACGTTTTTTTAAGTTATGATTATTACCTATCCATTTTTTTTTTTTTTCGAATTTTATGGTAATTGCCTTTAAAAGCTTCAAAAAATTATCAGAGATATGCAATTCTCCAGGGACGCATATGTCCAGAGGCGCATATGCCTGGTACGCAAATGTCCAGTACTCAACTGTCCTAGAACCAAATGTCAATATGTTCATCATGACACCTAGTTTGATAAGAGTATACCACGCACATGCATCACAGCCAAATATGTGCACCTTGATTTAAATAATCCATTCTACTATTGTTATAAAGTTCGTATAATACTCATAGTCGCTGGTTAGTAAGACTAAAAAAACACCGGAACAAAAGATTGAGCGAAGAACAGGTTTAATAACGAGAGGCATGGATTGATAATACAGTAATAGATAATACCGTAGTTCAGTGCGGCAATGCGTACGACTCAACGTTACGCCTTGCGACCCATTTTGCTACGTGTTTCTGGGAGCAGACGTTCTACTCATAGATGTACTAGTCCATGTTCAACAATTAGTGTAGATAAGGTTGTTCATCTTTCTACGCAACAGCTATCCGTCTTCTACTCACGCTCAGTAATGAGTGGGGAGATACCTCTCCCAAAAGGGCAGATTTCTAGCGTTAGACAGAGTTAACGATGTGAAGTCATGCTTTTGAAACTTTTAGTCAATGTATGTATGATTTCGCCCGTCGTAAACATAAGCCATGCGCTGTTTTCTCAAGTAACTGACGTTTTTTGGAAGAGGCTCGATGGGGATTTTGGTTTTTCTTGCTTACTCTCTCCTTCACAAAAAGGTCCTTATATTATACTTTCAGTCCTAATTCTAGACGTGTTAAACTCAATGCTCAATCCGTTTGCTCCCAGCATTCCCTAGTAGGACCGGAAGTGCTTACTATCATCACCATAATCAACATTATTGATGTTGTTATCAAATATGACCCTTCCTGAAGTAATTCATTTTCTTTATTAATGTGTTTCTTTATTAATTTCCAAATTAGAAAATGAATAATTACAAATCAGTTTATTTTGTTTACAGTCAAATAGCGATAACTACTCCAAGATAGTACAGGTCACCACACCGAATCTCTCCCTCTCTCCCTCTCTCTCTCACTTGCTCGCTCTTTCATTCTCTCTCTCTCTCTCATTCTCTCTCTCATTCTTTCTCTCCCCCCTCTCTCTCTCTGTATTTGTTTAATTTCAATATAAATTGTCATTAATATCTCTAAAACGATTGTACATTGTCATGGATTGATAATTCCGACTTGGAAAATATGGTCTTATTCCTTTTTTTATTCTTCATCTTTTATATGCCCAACCATTTACTGTGAGGTGTAGTATTTCTTGTAATATTGTGTCCTGTTTACTAACTATATTTATTTAGGTACCTCCACAGATTCGTGATACCTGAGATTTAAAATGATATTTTAAAAATGAAAAATTCCCCCAAATGACTTTACTTTGCTAGAAGATCATTCAAATTCTACTAAATTAAAACTTAAGAGATTATTCCACTCGGCTTAGGATGAAAAGATAAATTACACGTGACTGGCCGCTGAAAAACTCAAATAACACGAAGACATCACGTGCTAGATACAACTATTTTATTCAAACTGCCGCACAACCTGTCTGCTCCCAGAATTCCCTCGTAGGACCGGAAGTGCTTATAACCATACCATCAGTTCCTTAAGTAACCTAGGCTAACTCCGATCTTAAATTTCCTTTTCTAACAGATGTGGGCGCGCGGAGACGTTCAATGGAAAGAGAAGAAGTAGTCTTAAGTTAATTCGTAAGGTAACAATGTTAATTATGTTAATAAGGTAACAATGTTAATTATGTTAATAAGGTAACAATGTTAATTATGTTAATAAGGTAACAATGTTAATTATGTTAATAAGGTAACAATGTACCAGGAAACATCTACGCCTCCTCAATAATATTCTGTTACCTAATCCATTCATTTCTCTTATCCATTTCATTATTTTCTGCTTTGTTTTTAATAGAAGGGGTAGTAGATAGCGGCTCGGATTGAGGAATCGGAGAGCCGAGTTCGAATTCCAGTCGAATCCATTACATTCACTTACGTGTTAATACCCTTGGGAAAGGTATGGATCCTCTTCTTCTCCCTCCAGCTATGGGTAAATAGCAGGACAGACCAGTTTCTATAGTCTTGGATGGAAAATGGTCTACTGCAGGAAAAAATCTGCTTAGGCGTGTATCACGCATGTCATATAACTGACTGACTGAGATAGGTCTACCTATACTCGTTCCCTTTCTGTTCAACAGGAATAAAGATTTATCCCTTGTTTCCTGTTTAGGATGTGGTTTCCGTTTACTTCTCCAGAGGCATTTTTAAGGGTAGCTGTCATTAAATGTTGATGGTATGTCTAGCTGATGGTTATAAATAAATAAATCGAATGAACATATTATGGTTAAAAATGTAGTGTGGGCCAGTGATGGACTCTCCAAATAAGCTAACTGAATTAATTTTCAAAGACTTAGAAGTCAAACCCAGAATGTCTGTCTTCGATATCTCAGAGGTATAAGCCATATTTTAATTCTCGTTGAAATTTTTAATAGATATCTCGACTTAGATAAAACTAGGTAACATTTTTTAATAGGAGTAGATAGGCCATCCTATCGCCCGGTTCATACTCCTTCTTCTCTTGAACAGGCGTAGAGGCTCATCCCTTGCTTCCTGTTTAGAAAGGGTTTTTCAGTTTCTTTCTTCTTCTGAGGTGTTAATATTGGTAGTCATGATTTTTTGGCGACATGTGTGGTTGGTGGGTACGTCTCTTCCTATTGAGGATAGCGAGTTGACATTTTTATGGTTGTTGATAGTTAAGATCCCGAACTCTTTCATAGCACTGATCAACAGTCGTATAATAGCGGGGTTCTTGTAGTTCCATGTCGCCCAAGGACAGGGGTTCTTACAAGCAACCCTAAGGCCACACTATACTTCAGTCTCCGCCTGCTCATATTACGATAGGGCGATGCGCAACTACTATTATTCCTGGCATTCCCCACCTTTTTTACATACCATGATCAAAGGCAATAAACCGAATCAAACTAAACCAGCTCACCCCAAAACACCCGAGCCCCACAACTTTTCCTTCTCCAACATTTGTGGTATTCCCACCAATTTCTGTGATGTGGAACACTTCCCAGACATCATTGGTCTTTGTGAAACTAATCTGAATTCATCAATCTACTCCGCTGATTTCTGTTCCTGGATATATTCCTCTGTTTCAGGGTGATGAATACCCCCTTTTAATTATGTATGAGTATTTCAATTTCTCACAGTTGCTAGATTTATTCAATTAGACGATTTCAACTTTGTATTAGGTTGGTGCAAAAATAATGTCGTTTTTTTGACGTTAAAAAAATACGTCAAAAAACGACATTATTTTTGCACCAACCTAAAACTACAATCGTCTCCACCAAAACATTGTAATTGTATTTAGTATTCATTCATTTATTTAATTATTCTCTATTATTTATTTTTTGTTATTTTTCCCCAATAGGTGTATACAACTTTGCCTATCTTCAAAGATACCTGGAATCTACAGAAGATTGGATGATGATCTGTGTCAAAGGATATGAAAGAAATAAGAAACTTTATTCGATAATAAAGAAAGTCAACAAGTTCAAAATGTGAGTTCAAATGGTCATTTAAGTGCAAATAAACCATACTGCGCCTACTGCAGCGACAAAGAACCTAAAAAAAAGCAAAAGTAAATGCAATGTACTAAATACCAAAACATACAACAGAAATCAAAGGATAATAATAATAATAATAATAATAATAATAATAATAATAATAATATGGTGAGCTCATAGAAAGTCTTTAGATGTATATATGAAATAAACTTTAGAGTAAAGGTCTGTAAAGAATAAAAATACTTTTAGTAGACTTACTATATAATAATAATAATATTGTAAAATGAGAGATAGTTTTTAGATGTGTAGCTGACAAAAAAGTCTATAAAAAACAAAAATATTTTTTGATATACCAAATATATTTGATGTGGGTGCCAAGGTTGGGCCCACAGAAGTAAAACACAGAACACGGATTAGAAGTAAGAAATATATATTAACAACAGGTTACAGAGATAGTGTAAGCAGAGCTTACTATAATTTAGTGTCCACCACTGGTAGTCGTACAAGACACTCTCTATCACCCTCTGTAGAGTGCTATGTCGCCTACTTAATATAGGCCTGGAAGAGTCTATTGTGTAGGTAGTTTCCGGTCTCACAATAATATTATAATAATAATATTAATAATATAGTGGAATCATCGTCTTTAGAAGTGGGACATTAAATAAAAATTGCACTAAATGCTTGTATAAAAAAAAGGAAATACATTTTGACAGACAATAATATTAATAATGATAATAATAAAGGAACCTGCCATTAATTGAAATGGTTCCAATGTTTCTAAAGAACAGAACTTCAAAAACATGAAAATTATAAGGACCTGCAAATCTGCAACGTAACAAAAATGTGGAAACATAAAATTACGATTATCCCTGTTGTGATAGGGATATTGGATATGATAAAAGAAAAAGGATATAGAAAATCATGTGAGTACAATTTCTGGAGACATCATCATCTCAGATGTACAGAAGGTTACTTTGTGTGGAAGTGCACATATTATGCACAAATACCTCTCCATCTAAACGAAATGTTCTAAATGCGCATCGATAACTCTCCTACACTGCGCTTTTTAATCTTAAACCCCGGAGGGAACTTGGTAATTAGACACTTGAATTTACTCTCTGGCAAGATGATACCACAAACAATAATGACAATAATAATAAAGCATTATCAAAGGCAGAAAAGAAAACATTTGGACACTGATTGACTTAAGCGTACCAAACGAAATAAATATTCTTTTTTTTTTTTTTTTTTTTTTGTTGTTTGTTTGCTTCTCTTTTTTTCTTTTTTTTTTTTTCTTTAAAAAAAAAAAAGAACTAAGCAATTACAAAGACCTGGAGATGGAAATAGAAAAAAATGTGGCGCTTAAAAACTGAAAGTGATCCTGTTGTGGTTGGAGCTTTGGGTCTGACAAAGAACTCAACTACAATGTCCCATCAATTCACAGTTGAATTGGCTAGATATAACCGTAAGTTCTATGCTAACAGTTTCTTCACCCTCATTTCTCACTTTTGGAACATTCTTCCGGCTCCATGCTTTCCAGCCAACATTGTTCTTCCAAACTTTAAATGCAATTCAATTAATCGTTATCCACTGTCTTCCTGATTACTCTTCTATTTTTCTCGCACCTTAATAATGTTTCTGTTTTGTAATTCTTTTACCTCCAGTAAGGCCTTGTGCCTTACTTGCTTTAATGCCTTGAATAGGGTGAATTCGATTTTAAAAATAAACAATATCTCTGGTGAACAATCTCTCCAAGAAATCCAGAAAATAATTTTAACACATACAGCCCATATATCATGCGAAAAGCTTCGTCCATTTAAGTTTTTTTTTTTTTTTAATTAGTGGAAACGACAAAAAAGATACATCCTTCGCTTACCCTAGGTTTTCGGTTATGACTCGGCACTTGATTATAAAATAAATGTAGGATAAAAATAGTTTTATTATTATTATTATTATTGTTGTTGTTGTTGTTGTTGTTGTAGTCGTAGTTGGAGCCCTCGGTTTAACTGGAAAAGATCCCAATGAACTCATTGAAGGAATTCCTGGTAGCCTATGCCTTAAAGAAATACAAAAAAAAAATGTACTCACAAGTAGAGCCCGTAACTTACGAAGGGATTTATCTACGTAAAATATGTGCCGCTTTTTTTTTTCAAAACTGCTCAGTGGAAAATATCATGATGCTATTTCTGACCTTAGGTCTCTGGTTGGGATCCGGAAAGAAATGAGTATACACCAGAAATCAAAGGAAATAAAACAACAACAACACTAATAATAATAATAATAATAATAATCCAGTCATAGATAGTCTTTAAACTTGTACATGAAATGATCCTTGGAGTCAAGTTCTGTAAAAAAAAAAAAAACAAAAAAAAACAAAAAAACGAAAACAATTTTGATACTCTCTAATATAGTGATCAACTGATGATTCCTTCAACGATCAAATAATCAGTTAAATATCTGATGTGGTTTCCGACCTAACGCTTTTTTGTAGGGGAGGGTATTCAAATGTCGCCACTACAAAATAAAAAAAATGGACGCACTGAAGTGTATATAAAAAAAAATTCTTAATCATTTCACCCCAAACAAGGCAATAAAGCCACTGAGACACAAGGTGGTTACTGAGTGTTAGAGACTAGGAGAAAAACTACTATTAAGAAGTCAGTCAGTTATGCACCATGCATGATACAGGCGTAGGCGATCATGTATCTTTCGATACATGACTGACGAGGCAGATTTTTTATGGTAGGTTGCCAGTCCTTTTTGCGGTAGACCAGTTACCATACAAAGCTATAAAACCGGGTCTGTCCTGCTGGGTGGGGAGAAGAAGAGGATTCATATATTTCAAAAGGGTATTAACACGTAAGTGAATAACAGCTCCGTTATGTGCCATGCGTGATACACGCTTAGGTGATCATGTATATTTTGATACATAACTGACGAGGCAGATTTTTTCCCACAGCAGGTTGCTATTTCTTTCTGCAGTAGACCAATTGCCATCCAAGGCTATAGAACCCGGTCTGGCCTGCTATTTACCCATAGCTGGGAGGAGAAGAAGATACATACATTTCCCTAGGCTATTAGCACGTAAGTGAATGTAATGGATTCGACTGGAATTCGAACTCGGCTCTCCTATTTCTCAATCCGAGCCGCTATCCATAACTCCACTTGCTATTAAGAAGAGAGAACAATAAAAGAACAAGATAACGATTGGCATTGCATTTAAATTAAAGGTCAAAGTTAACAGGACAGCAAGAAGCCGGAAGTGAATTCCACAAGTAAAATGAAAGAGAGGAAACTGTTAGCA